>CM053773.1:238133928-238154564 GCA_028658325.1 Potorous gilbertii
CCTCTCTCTCTCTCCCTCTCTCTCTCTCTCCTCCCTTCCTCCCTTCTCTCTCTTCCTCTCTCTCTCTCTCTCTCTCTCTCTCTCTCTCTCTCTCTCTCTCTCTTCCCCTCTCTCCTCTCTCCCCTCTCTCTCTCCTCCCTTCCTCCCTTCCTCTCTCTCTCTCCCTCTCTCTCCCTCTCTCTCTCTCTCTCTCCTCCCTTCCTCCCTTCTCTCTCTTCCTCTCTCTCTCTCTCCTCTCTCTCTCTCTCCCCCCCTCTCCCCTCTCTCTCTCCTCCCTTCCTCCCTTCCTCTCTCTCTCTCTCTTCCCCTTTCTCTCTCCTCTCCCTCTCTCTTTCTCCCTCTCTCTCTCTTTCTCTTTCTCTCTCTCTCTCTCTCTTCCTCTCTCTCTCTCCTCTCTCTCTCTCCCCCTCTCTCCTCTCTCTCTCTCCCTCCCTCCACCCCTCCTTCTCCCTCCCTCTCCTTTCACCCCTCCATACCTCCTCTTATTTCTCTTATTGGTCCTGCAGAACTTTTTTTAGTTGACACCACCTGCTACTAACACTTTATTATTACTCCCAAAGGAAAAGTAAAAAACCAACAGATGAAAACCAAAACCATCATGTACACAGTGCACTTGTGCACCATATTCTGAGTCTACTTTTGGGTCATCGAGACAATTGCTAAAAGCCAAGTCATTTCCTGCTGGGGAACTCCTAACATCCGTCTGTAGTCATGGGTCACTGCTGTATTTTGGCCACCCTCTCCTTTATCTTCTTTCACTTCCAGACTACAGATTTTACAAAAGAAAATTACAGAATCTTGAAAACTTTTGTTTTTGTCATCAGCTCTCTATGACCACTTCTGAGGGTTTCTTGGCAGAGACAATGAAGTGTTTGCCTTTCCTTCTCCCAGTCATTTGACAGATGAGGAATCTGAGGCCAATAGGGTGCAGCACTTGCCCAGGGTCACACAGCTAGTAAATGTGTGAGGCCACATTTGAACTCAGGTCCTTCTGACTTTTGCCAGTGCTCTATCTACTGGCCCACTTAGCTTCCCCTTGAAAACTGCTCCACTGTAATTTGAAGTTCATCTTAGTTTTTGCTGCTGCTGGCAAGCCAATTTTATCTATTTTGGGGGCTGATTCTCATGCTATCCCAACTCTCCACTCTTCTCAAGTCCTCACTCCCCATCATTAGCAGATGACTCTATCTCCTATCTTAAGGAGATTACTGATATCCAATCTACACCATCCATCATCTACCCTTTTTATCTCAAAATCGCTCTTACTATTTTTACCCAAAGGGAATTCGACCTCCTTTCCAAAGTGAAGTCTTGGCCAGAGCTCTTTGTCTCATACCCTTCTCACCATGTTCTCTCAAAATTATACTACCTCAGACACCTCTAATCTCTCCCTATGCACTGTACTTCCATATGTGCATTGGCTTCCCTTATAATTTAAAAACAAGCAATAATTTAAAAACCCTTCATTTGATTCTGCCCTCCTCTTGAGTTACAATTCTACTTTTCTCCCTTTTTTCCTGCAAATATTATTGAACAAATAAATACCTGCTACTTCAGTTTCCACACCATCTTTTTTTCCCTTTCAATCCTAAAGCCTGGCTCTTGTTTTTATCAGTTCAACGGCTCTTGCACCAAAGTCCTGCCATCTGTGTTTCTAGTTCTCACTTTTCCTTGATTGTTCTACAAGATATAACAGTTAACTCCTCATCTTCCTCACGGTTCATGAAAGAAGCAATCCTCCTCCTTCACCAGGTGTAGATGTGGCTGTGACGGGGAGGGGGGGACCCGGGGCTCTCCCTTCTTCCCACTAATAAGCACATACCAGAAATTCAACACTTTATCCCTTAAAATAATGATATCTTTTAAAAACACAAATAGTCCTCAGAGGAATACTATTTTAAATTTAAATGCTTAAAAAATTTTAAGTTTAAAATAATGACAAAATAATGAAGAGTGAAATGAGCAGGAACAAGAGAAGGTTGTATACGGTAATAGCAATATTGTTTTAAGAGCAGCTTTGAGCCACTAAGCCATTTTGACTTGTATAAATATCCAAATTAACTACAAAGGACCTATGAAGGAAGCCACTATCTGCGTCCAGAGAAAGAAGTGATAAATAGAGGCATACAGAGAATAATATATATAAATTTTATATGCTTTACATATATACATATTTATGTACAATGGTAGCAATCTTAGGGGAGGGAAGAAGAAAGTTACATGATAACTTTATTATCTATTTAAAAGAAATAACAAGTTGTACAAAACAGATTTGCAATTTCATGTTTTTTAAATTCTACTGTTATGGAAATGCTTGTTTTATTTCATAAATTAAAAATAAAATAAAGAAAATTTTTAAAAAATAAGTTATTTACACCTCAGGATGAAGGAAGGACCTGAGGACAGGTTTTAATAGGTATTGATAAGGAAACAGAACATGAGGATATTTCGTATTTGAAGGAAAGATAAGGGTCAATACATAAGGGAAGTACAACTGGAATTAAAGAGAAACTTTCTTTACAGAACCTGGGGGCTTGTTTCTTTGGCTAATGTAGCCAAATTATGAAAGATTCATTTGATCTGATTTGATAATGCTAAAATGAGATTGCTAGAAAGAACAGGAAGTAGTAATTCCTGAATTCCCTATAGAAGGTAAACTTCTTGAGGATAACTTTTTTTTTCATTTTTGTCTTTGCATAAGCAGCACTTAGCACAATGCCCTGCACACAGTAGGTATCTAATAAATGCTTATTGTTTAGTGTATACGACACCCACACCCTCCTAGACAAGGAGGGACAGCACTATGCATGGATATCAAACAAATACTTTGTCCCTGGACTAGGACTGCCTTCTCTCCATCCCCTCCTCACTTCTGGTGGGGGTAAGAATTGCAGGAAATGGGTTGTTGAAAATCTCCTCCTTAAAACAACTGTAATTTATCAAAACTCTTTTTCTCTTTCCTTGACCTCCAGGATACAAACCACAGTTTTAACATCAGCATCAACAAAAATTTGCCGAGTACTTACTATTTTCAAGGTACAGCGCTTGGATCGCTGAGTTTAAGCTGAGTCTCAGTTCTCAAAGAGTTTAAGATTTATTCAATGAAAATTCCACGGAAAGCTTTCATTTTAAAATACAAAGGAAAATTCAAAGTGGCATGTGCTATTGGAGCGCTATAACCAATAGGGAGGCAATTCCGTTCAAGTTCAAAGAGCACTAGGAGGTGGTACCTCCTGTACCAAGATGCTAAGCTGCCCAGCACCAACATCTTCCAAACAGAGCTGGAAAACCTACCAGACCAACCCCTGATAGAAATATTCAGAAAAAACTCAGCGGGAGTCATTTCTCCAGCCCAGTTTGGCACACAGAGACACAGAGGGAGATCTGGGGACAGGGGCTGGCCTGAACCCTGCAGCATGCAGAGCCCTCCCCTCTGGAGACCAGGGCAGGAGAAGCATCTAGACACATACCAGGCTCCAGCACAACCATCCCAGAACCATAAGGAGACAAGGACAGGAAGAAGTAGACTCACAGCTTTCCCATTCCAGAGCTGGCTGGCACATTGAGGTGGCAACCCTGGGCAGGGAAGTTCCAGCCGGGGCACTGAGAAAGGGGGAAGGTGAGCTCAGAAGCAAGCAGCAGTGATTACAGTAAGGTCTCACTGCCAAGTCTAGTCCAGACTGCAGAGGAATAAGGAGGGCAGGAATCCTAGACCAAAGGGAAGTTTACAATTTTGACACTCCAAACCAATAGAACTTTCCAGCTGGCTGGTAGGGACAGTGTCCAGGAGCAGGCTACCACTGCTCACACTCAAAGCTTGCATGTCTCCGTCTATCCCTGGGATCCTGGAATAACACACGAGAAAGCAGCAACAGGACCAGCCCAGGCCTCTCCTCTAGATGTGAAACTGAGCCTTCCTAACATCAGATACAAAATGACAAAGGAAACTAGAAGAAAGCAAACAAACGAACAGAAGAAAAGGACCCCCATATAGAACTATTGTTTTAGTAACAGAGCCATTTGAGACATGAACCCAGAACAAGAGAAAGACTCTAAAACATCTACCAACAAAGACTCAGAGAAAAACACAGCCCTGGCAACCATTCCACTCATATAGAAGAGATACAGCAAGAATTTTAAGAGTTTTTGTAAATTAAATGAGAGTACTTGAGGGGAAAAGGGGATAAGAAATGAGAGCTAAGGAAGAAAGAAATTGGAAAGGGAACTGACAGCTTGACACAAGAGGTAAAAACTTTGTGCAAATAAAAAACTCTGAAAATTATAATGGGCGAAAAAGAAGTCAATGAGTCCATACAACATCAAGAAGTATTGAAACAAAGTCAAAAGTCTGAAAAACAGAAGAAAATACAAGGTAGCTCATAGCAAAAACAACTCACCTGAAAAGCGGAGGAGAAAAATAGTTATCTCATGAAACCTGGGTTCTAGCTCCAGTTCTGCCATCACTAGCTCCATGGGAGACCTTGGATCCATCGCTTACACCTCCTGACGTGTCGGTTTTCCTACTACAAAATGATGGAGCTCGATTAAATGGCCTTTAGAGTTCTTTGAGAGTTCTAAGGTTCCAAGGCTATGCCCTCTGTGCTAAGTGGTTCTAAACAGAGAGAGATCACCATGGGTTAAAGCACCTGAGGAAAGCTTCCTACTAGACTTGGAGCTGGAACTTGCCTCATTGTCATATCCTTCACTTCCTGTTGCTACTCCTTCTGAGACTCCCTTCAACTCTGGGTATTTCAGGCAGGGCTTGGCTAGCTGCTCTTCTTCTCTTCCATTCCCTCAGAAAAACATGACAATCTCATGGCTTCTCCTTGGTCAGCTCCCAAATCTGTCTCCCAAGCCCTTACCTTGAACTGCCCATCAGATATTTCCAATGCAGTACACATATAGATACCCACTTTGTACATGAGACATGATGCCCCATCAGGCATCATTTACGAGGAATATTCAGGACAAATTCTCTGTCCCCACCATCCCCATCCACCAAACAAGCAGGCAAGCCTGGCCAGCAGAAGCAGCAATGCATGATGAGGGAGAAATAAGAGGCAGTGAGTGACAGGCAAGCTAAGCTGCCACCTCCCCACCGAGGGATGGACTCTGATCAGAACCCTTCATCTAAAAGCCCTGGGAAGGGTCGCCCCCTCAGACCACCTGTACTGTTTCCAGGACGGTCTCCATGGCCATTGACTGGGCAAGTCAACATTGTGGAGATGTGCCCCCATGAGTGCTGCAGCCCCAGCTACTGAAAACCCAGAAAATAAAGTTCCTACCACCACAGTCCCCAGTCCTGTCCAATGGTTCATCATCCTAACTGGACAGGGTTTTATGGATGGAAATGACCCTAGCGATTCCCCATAGCATCTTAAGAACCCCAGGGTTTTTCCAACTACCCTGGAGCTAAAACCTTCCACATTTTTGTCTCCCTAAAAGAATGTAAGCTGCTAGAGGGAAGGCACTGTCTTGCTTTTCTATTTTTATCTCCTGGAACCTTCCAGTAAACTCCTATAAAAACTTGTAGTCTGACTATTCATCTGGCACTTAACATTACTATCTTGTTAATTAATTTTTCTTGCCTCTTATCTTCAATTGAGGTGCAAGTCTGTGGTCCTTCAGTCTTGAATCTCCAAAAGTACATGAGGCAGGGCTTTACACCAGACACTTATAGGCATCACTGACTTCTATATCACTGACTGATTGCTCCATCAAATAGACAACGTAGGTTCTCCACAATACAAAGAATACATGTGACATAACTAAGTGTATATAAGTACCTGTTAACAATCAAAAAACTTTTGTTCTTTTTATACCTCATCCTTCAAAGTATTGTCATCATTTCTGCTCTCAACCATGATACCTTCATGACTTCCTTCTGGGTCAGTGTGAATTCCAGACTGGTAACCTTAGATAAGAATTCTTTCTTTTTGTTATTGTAACCCAAAATAAAACCCATCTGGGGAGATACACTGATTGCCACAGAGCTTCCTGGAGCAACATGCCCACTAAATCTGATATGGCTACAGCTAGGAGTTAACCATCAAACATAATGTCATGGAATGTCAGGGTGCTATAAGATGAAAATAACATTTGTCCTTGAAAAAAAAGTAATGTACTTTGCTGATCCTGAACAGTTCAGATAAAGAACTAGCCCAAAGTCTAAGTAACGTTATTTAAAGTCTCTGGAGAGCCACTTATGGGCCCCTAAGTACAGTATATCTGAGGGGAAAGGACAAAGGATCTGAGTTCTCAAGCCATTTATTTAATTCCATAAATGAATGCATAAAAAGTATTTATTTTGTTGCTTAGTCATTGTTCAGTCATGTCTAACTCTTCACATCCCCATTTGGGGTTTTCTTGGCAGAGATACAGGAATGGTTCGCCATCTCCTTTTCCAGCTCATTTTACAGAAGGGGAAACTGAGACAGAGTAAATGACTTGCCCAGGGATACATAACTAGTAAGTGTCTAAGGCTGGATTTGAACTCAGGTCTTCCTGATTCCAGGCCTGATACTCATCCACTGAGCCATCTACCTCCCCAAAACAATTATTTAATATTTACTATGTGTCAAGCACTGAACTAACTATTAGGATACAAATACAAAAAAGGACGGTCTCCACCCTCAAATAGCTCACACTGTCACGTATGAGGCAAGAGATCTGGGGAGAGAGTCAGGGAACAGAAGGATGGTCTAGGAAGAAGCAAAGGTTGTGGACTGCACAGAATTGCAATCACTTGGTCAGGCTGATTTTATTCCTGTTCTCAGAGCAAGAGGTTGAAAGGGATGGGCGATGACCGCTGGCCGCTGAGTCTGGGGGTCTGACTTGGTGGGTGGCACAATGGAAAACCGCCTAGGGGAAGAGGGGGAGACAGCATCCCTGGGACAGCATGGCTTACCTGGTTCCCTCCCGCCCACAAGGGTGTCTTCGGGCTTCCAGTTTGGCTCTGGACCAGAGCTGGACAAGAGAATGAGCCTACCACATCCTTGCAGAGAAGCATGAGTACACACACAGGACTAGGGGCCACCATCTTTGTAGCTAAAGCATAACAGTCTGACGCAAAATCTAAGCACAATAATGTGGCAGTGGTATGTATAAATCAACACTGGAGTAACAGAACCTCTGCTCCGCCATGCCTCCAGGTAGAGGTCTGGCTCTGCATTCTTTGTACGCAAACCTAACTCAACCAAGACTGGTAAATTTCCAAACATAATCTAGAGGAAATCCATACTCCTGGGCCTTTCTTGACCAGAAGTCCACTCTGTCTCTTAGTGAAACTGAGACCCAAACCATCATCACACGGTAAGCAAAGTATCACCTTTTCCTGTGCCTTGGCTTGGCCGCATGTCAGCACAGAACTGTCATCCACCAAAATAAGAGACTTTAAATTCGTATTTGCAGCACTATGTTTAATAATATAATAAGGGTTTTATTGTCTTCTGAATAGATCACGGATTCAAAATAACTTTATTTCTTTTTAATAATAATAGTTTCAAGGTTAGGAAATTAATTTTTCCCTTTGAAGCAATAAAATGTATTTCATCTGATTTTCCTTTGCTTTATCTTAAATATCTAGAAGAATGAAAGGCAGGTCCACAAAGAAAGTTCTGTATGACCAGCGCCCAATTTAAAAAGAGTTACTTTCCAGGAAAAACAGAAAAGAAACTTTCATGGAGATGTATACCAACAGAAAAATGTTAATTTACCAAAGAAATAAAACAAAATTTAAGATGCATTTAAAATGTCAATTACCTTATCATGATATATTAAATTGTCAATTTTATCAACCTTGTTATCAGGGTCCAAGTATCAGTTTTCTGGGCCTGATCTAGTTTTGCATGGTGGGTCCTTGACAAGCTTTATCTCTTTGGATAATTACAATGTAGATGTGTAGGATGCTGCCCACCCATAACCCATCACTCTCCTGAATATATACTGAATGATCCTAGGAAAGAAAATTTTCTTTTTATTTCTGAAATTCCACTTTACTTTGCTGACTCTTTCTGAAACAGCAAGGTGGCACACAGGGAGCCTTGGGGCTCAGCACTATCTGCCTTCATTGCCTTATCTGTAAAGTAAGGATGACCCTGCTGGGAAGGCTGCACAGGGCAGACCAGAAATGGCTTCTTCCTAGCAGATCACTTTAGCTCTGAAAGTCACAGTTGGAAGTCTCCTTCACTCTGCCCCTCCACCCCCCTTCCCAGCCTGGTCCCTCCTGCTTGATGCATCCTCCCAGTAAAAGGAGAGATCAGCCTCTTCTTCTCTCTTCTCATTATGACCCTTGAGGTCAGGGTCTTTGCCTGACCCACACTCCTTTTCAAAAGCCTCTTTTTCTGTATTAAAGTGCTACATGAAGGTTGGTCATTGACTGACCAACTACTGTTGGAATTGTTGGGCCTAGTAAGGAAACTCTGTAGTTGAGGTTTTGTTCTTTCCTTGGACTCTGGTGGCTGGAGGTATCTTATAAACAGACCAGTCAGGCAACAAGCACTTTCTGAGCACTTCCAATGCCAGTGTCTGGCACCATACTAAGGGCTGCGGATGCAAAAGATGGCAAAGGAGTTGTTGATACAGTGTCCCCTACATCTGGCTATCAGCTCCTGGAAGAGAGGGACTGTGTGATGCAAAGTCATGGCTGCAGGCTTGGGCCCTCAGGCCTTCACCCTGAAAGGACCACAGAACAACTGAGCTGGAAGAACCTCAGAAACTATTTAATGAAACCCTCCAATTTTACAGGTGAGGACACAGAGGCCCTGGAGGCACTTGCTAAGATGCAGAGCTGGAGGTTAAACCCAGGAGTTCTGAATCCCAAGCCCTCTGACTCTGCAAGGTTTATTCCACAACCCACTTCCTTGCAGGACACACTCTGTTAAGGACAGGGCTGATAGATCACTGAACTAAGTAGTAGGGATGACAATAGATAAAGGCACTATATCAGAAGGGAATAAATTCCTAAGGAGAGTCCAAAAAGCCAGGAATGGAGCAGGGGAGGAAGCAAGTGTTTCCAAGCAGGAACAATCACTAACCTATGTTAAAGTGGAGTTAGGATTTGATCGTCAAAGGCAGTAAGTATCCTTCTCCCACTCCATGTTCTTTCCAGAATCAAAAATATTTAGATGGTACAGTATACATATCCTGGAGTAAACAACACACCAATCCTCTCAATGTGCAAAACATTACGGTGTAAAAGGAAATTTTATCAGCACACTGGAAATCAGTGAAGAAATGGCAAAGGAGCCTGACTTGCCACCAAGAACAAGAAATGTTCGGGCTTTATAATGCAGGCCACCACGGTGTAGTGAAAAGAAAACTAGCTTCAGAGAGAACAAGACCTGGGTTCAAGTTCCTCTTCTGAGGTGTCCTGGTTGCCTGACGCTGGGCCAGTCACCTCCCTTTGCAGAGCTCGGTGCAGTGTTCCATGGCCCTGAAGACGAATGGTGGCAGCATTTCCTTACATGGGAGCAATAATAATTGCTAAAGTTGACACAGTGCTTCCTTTGTGCCCGGCACTGCACTAAATACATTATAATTACTATTTTATTTGATTTGCAGGTGCTATTATTATTCCTGTTTTACAGATAAAGAAATTAAGGCAAGCAGGAGGTCGGTGACTTGCCCAGGGTCACACAGCTGGGAAGTACCTGAGACTGGATTTGAACTCAGATCCTCCTGGGTCCAGTCTCAGTGCTCTATCCACTGTGCCACCTCTATAAATGAAATCATAGGTCTGGTCCTGATCCCCAAAATACAGAACCTTCTGTGACAGAGAAAAATGAAAAACAGTTCCTGTACTCATCAAACTTCCTAACTAAGCAAGCTTCCACAGGAATACTGAGGTTTCAGGGTATTTTCTGGCAAGCTCCCAAAAAGCCCAAGCAGGTGAGACTGCAAACTGACTTACACAGGCATGACTTTCTTACACCCTTATCTTTAAGAGGGCCTTCCAAGGTAATGCCAAAAGGCCCTCTGTGCAATAAGAGAATGGTATCGGGGAGAGAAACTGGGTTTACAACTCACAATTAAGTATATGATCCAGTATGAAATTTAACAGGGCCCTGAAGGAGCGTGACAGTTCTTGGAACGTTTGGCTACACATGCATAAAGTAACATCCTATGTACTGTTTTACCTCAGAATCTGTGAGTAGGGAACATGTGATGGTGTTTTATTTGCTCACATGAGCAATAACTGATCAGTGCTGCTCCTGTGTCCTGGGGATGCTTCTCAGAGCAGAGATCCAGAGCTAGAAGGAACTTCCAAGTCCATCTAACCCAATCCCTTTGACAGATGAGAGAACTGAGCCCAGAGAAGCTGTTATTTACCTAAGGCTCACACAGGTACTAAGTGCCAGTGGTAGAATTTGAACTCAAGTCCTCTGACCCCAGACCCAGGCTCCCAGCAGGCCTTGTTCTGACAGCCCCAAAGATTTGGCACAAGCATTTTGGTCCTAGACTTGAGTATGTTAGAGTGTCAAATTTAGGACCATGGCCCTACATCACAGATTTTCCAAAGTCCTGATTGCAAGAAAAGAAGAAATATTTTTAAGAGTTTTAAAAGGACTTTTCTTTGTTAGACTTTGTGCTTCAACTTCTGGTTTGAAGAATATGAACACTGGAAACTACAGGAAAATTACTGCACTCAAGCTTCCCATATCCTGCCAAGCCAGCACAAAGAGTGTCCTCAGGCTCTCCCACATGGCAGCCTCCAGTGCTTGGAAAATGCCATCAACTTCCCCTTGAGTCTTCTCTCTCTCCAGGATAAATATCCCCACTACTTCAAATAGCCTTCCTGGGTTATAAATGTGAAGTTCTTCCCTATCCTGGGCACCCTTCTCTGAGCCCTCGGGCGATCATCAATGTCCTTCTGCAACCATGGCTCTCAGGACTATAGGAGCCTTCATTTATAGCCATCTGTGGCCTTCGTAAAGGCTTCTCCTGCAAAGCATGGAATCAAGCACATCCTAGCCAATGAAGGCACTTCGGCTATGGGCCAGCCATTGGAAGGAGTCTCAGAGGACATCTGGTCTGAGCTGTATTTGGACAAGAACGCCTTACTGTTCCTGTGTGTGTACTGCCCAAAGACTCAGCTAAGTTAGTCATGAGGTAATTAGGCTTTTTTGTCCACAGCAATTCAAACCTTCTACTAATGAGAGGTTATGTTAGAGGAAGCAACCATGGAGATTAAATCATAACCAGACTGCCACATAGGGGAGCAGATAAAGACGATAAGTTATGGCCCCTGCCTTCAAGAAGATTATGATCTACTAGGAGTAATAAATCATGCACACAAATAAATACAAATTAGACTATAAGTATACATGAAGTATATAAAAATGATAGATGGAAGTCAAACAGAACTTCACAGTTTATGAAAGGCCCTGAATAGAAGAATAACCTAGAGTAACAGTTCATTCTGTTAGCACTGCTTGTCTTTAATGAAAGAATATGTATATAAGGATATGCATGTACATGTTTTGGGTCTGAACACTGAAATTCCAATTCTCTGATCCTTTTCTCTCTGTTGCCAGCCTTTCTTCCTCATATCCTTCCCCATTTGGTAGATTTTTATACATACTCATGTCAATTCTCCATGCTCCATCCCGTGCAATTTAAATTTCCTCATACAAAGATAGCACAGTATATGATTGATAACATTTCCATTTTCTCAAACTGATGCTGTGCAGAGAAAATTCCCTTTCAGTCTGGGGGCAGGGATTTAAGAGATAGCTGTCTTTCTAGGACTCTTCCCCCTTTTCACAAAAATAGCACACACAAAAAAAGGGGAAAAAAAGAAAAAAGAAAACAAATACTCAGTTCCTAGGTCTCTAAATTGAAATTTTCATGCTGTGAAAATAAGAAAAAGAATATTAAAGAAAGTACCATACACCTATTTCCTGAAGAGAAATTACATTTCTGGTCATAATTGTTAAAAACTACAGAAAACAAATCTCTGTCCTTTGGAATCACTGAAAATGTGGCATTGTGATGGTAGATATGTAAGAGCCAAAATATAAAAATATTAATAGCAAAATGACATTGTTGGGAAATTAAAATAACGAGCTATTGGGCAGAAATATGATCATGGAAAAAGAAGATGCACAATAACGCTAAGTCCCACTGCCAAAAGGCAGAGAGAGACCAGGAATTATAAGAGAAAATTGATTAAATACTGGAAAAGAAGGATCGGTACCTATAAAACTCCTTAGTCGGGAATCTGCCCATGGGTTAGCATACAAAATGCCTTTGTCTTGTCTAAAGTGAATGAAAATGACAAACACATGCAACTACTAAGGAAAACGGCTTTTACTTATCGGGGAGAATGGAATAAGGAAGCAGGAAAAGCAGATTCTTCGAGGGAAGAAAAGTCAAGTCAGGAAGTGAAGGGATAACAAAGGGACCATAATCAGAGATATGGGGGGAAGACAAACTGCATTAATTAATTTTCTTTAAGAAATGAGACTAGCTGCACAGTGAGATGAATCGTCTCATTTGCCAAGTGCCCCGAGTGGCAAAGTCAAACAAATAACTGTAATTCTTCATTAGTATTTCATCAAGTTTAACTGTTTGAAGACCATTTAAGAAAAGGCACCAACCACCACCACCACCACCACCACCACCACCACCACCATTTACTAAGAATTAAACAAATACTTACAATTTCTGTTTTTCTTTCTATGTGATCCTTTGTGCCCAAGTGGAAATGGCATAAAATCACAGAAAAACTGAACAAGGGAGGGCTTAGATATCCCATGAAACTTTATATTATCCTATAAACCCCTGACAAAGCAATGTTGCATTGGCCTCAACTCAACTAAGAATCCTAGAACACATGATGGCAGAGCTGGCAGGGTCTTCAGAGCTCATCTCATCATGGCCCTCATTTGACAGCCAAGAAAACAAAGTTCAGAGGGTTCATGAAAGGGCTTGCTTGCCTTCTTGAATTAGGCTGGGGGCACAGTTGGTAAGACAAGCAGGTCTCCTAACCAGGAGGCCAGGTCTAATTCCACAACACCAATGTGGCCTCTGTTTTTTCAAATGTTTGAGTTTCACCGACATGTCATCAAAGGCTTAAGTCTTAACTAAATGACATACCTGGGTGTATGGTCAACATTCGATGGGGAAATTGAGCGGGAAGAGTTCTCAAACATTTCCTGTCCTTTCATGATTCAAGTGTTTCTTGCCAGAGTGTAGGTTTAAGATCAAGCAAGGTCTTTGCAAGTTTTGACAACTGTGCATGCAGAGCTGGAAGCTGTTACAGGCACTTGGTGAAGAGGATTGAAAATTCCATAGATTCCCTGATTAGGATTCACATGGCTTCTCTTCAATCTAAAAACAATGACAGGTTTCAAATCATCAAACACCTGTACATGTGCTTGTCCTGCCCCCCGCAGAGTCAGAGGACCTAGGTTCTAGACTCACTTGTGCAGTAACTAGCCGTGACTTTATGCAAATCACCTGACCTTTTGAAGTCAACAAACATGTTAAAGTTCTACTATGTACCAAGTACTATGCTGAGCATGGGGATTAGTTTCTGAATCCACAAATGAGGGATCTGGACTATTATTTATTTCTAAAGTAACTTCCAGTTCCAACAACCTGGAAACATAAAAAAATGCAGCACTATTTCTCTTTGTCCTAAACAACTACAGTACAAATTTTAAAAGATCCAGACTATGTTTATTATCTTTCCAGAACACAAAATTTCCCTTTTCAATCATCTCAGTCTAAAGGCTTAGATCCTATGTAATATGGGCATGAATGGCTTTTGCTCCCAATGAGAGAATTGCAGGGCAGCATTATGTGTTCAAAATGAAAGGCGAGAGAGCTATGCTAGAGAAACCTCCAGGATATCAGACTTTTATGGGGTCTAGGGGAGGGATGGAAACAAACAAACAAGGAGAGTCCCATGGAGAAGAGGAAGAATTACAGAGCAGGGCTTCTAGAACCATGAGCATGAGTCAGAATGAAAAGACAAACTGTGGCCAACAGAGGAGAGAGGTCATGTGCAATGGTACTGCCAATGGCATTCCTGAACCTAAAAGTCACAATGGATCCCTGAGGAGGAAGTGTCACAGATATAGAGTTCTTCCTAAGAAATGTCCACAGAACTCCTTGGGACAAAAGAGACTCATCTCTAAGCTTTTACCCCTTAGGGCAGAGAGGGGGAGAATAAGCATTTGCAGAGCACCTACTATGAGCCACACACTGTGCTGAGCACTTGACAAATGCTATCTTATTTTATCCTCACAGCAATCCTGGAGTTAGGCACTATTATTGCTCCATTTTTACAGTTGAGGAAACTGAGGCAGGCAGAGGATAGTGTCCTGTCCAGGGTCACACAGCTAGTAAGTGTTTGAGGCCAGATTGACGCCCAGGTCTTCCTAACTCCAGGCCCAGCACTCTATGCACTATGGTGCCTCCCCAGTGGCCACTATGGGAACTGGCCTCTCCCAATTAGGAAGGGAAAGTGAAGAGAAAGTGGCAGGCCTAAATTATAATTCTCAGAGCCCATGAGAGAGGCATCCCCATGAAAATATGAAGCCTAAGAATAATTCTCCTACATGATGCTAACTTGCTATTGATTTCATCTTTACGTCCCAATTAAATGCTTTGCTATTGAGTTAGTGATTGCCACATGGCCCAATGCACTCTAATAAGCATTTCTTACGGTCTAACACTAAGCTGATGGGGCCTGAACCACGATTTTCAAACCCAAGTACATTAAACTTAGGGAAGCAAGAGGCACCAACGCCCCAGCATTGGGGACTTTCAAAAGCTAATTTATGTTTTCATTCCACTGATCCTGCTATGTACCAGATTCCATATGTGTAATGGATGTTAATGTTCATTTCTTCCAAATTTTATATTCAAAACATTTAAGCCTGAAGACAGAGGTGATCCCTTGGCTGTACTTTGTATCTAATCCCTACAGCTCCACAAAAAGAAATCAGTGACACTCATGGTAGGGTGGTGATGTGGCTTTCTAACAGTCTACTGCTAAGATTACAGAATTCAGATTTCAATTCATTTGGAAGATTCTTGACTACACAAAAGAAAACAAAGAAACACTAAACTCAGTTAACAGTTTTATAAGGATGACAACTCCCACTGTTCTGGCTCCAGAAAATAGACCAGTACAGACCCCCAGGTTTTGAAGAATCTAGTTGAAGGAGGCCAGCCACCAACTGAGGACTTAATAAAAGGCACCACTAGCCCTTCCAAGATAACTCACTTGTTGTGGTGAAGCAAAGTCAGAGACAGAGAACAGGCAGAAACAGGAGAAGGAAAAATGACAAGTATTTTTTATGAAGGAGAGATGACCAAGAGACAGAAAATATTAAGAAACACTACACTGGAGGAGGAATTCAAGGACAGAGGATGCCTTTCTCACCCCACTTGTTCTTACAATGATGTATATTAGCAAAGAGAAACAGAACCACTGCAATATTGCTCCAATGCATCCCATTAGGTGCCTACTCAATTTTTGCTGGCATTTCCTAATGGCAAATGAGTTGGTATTGAATATTGAATATACCCTACAAATACCCTACAAATGAATTATAGGAAATGAGAGAAATCAAACAAATTAAAAAAATTCAAAGGGAACTAGTGAAATCTGGTCAAATGAGAACAGAAATTCTCTAGATTTAAACTACTTCCCCAAAAAGGCTTTTGACAAAAATAAACCAGGAATCATTGGTCTGAATGTATATTATTATAAGAAAACATTATCTATGAATATTTAAGAAAATATTTTGAAATCAGTTCATCCCTGAGTAAGGAAGTGGAGTAGGGGCTCCTATTCCTAGAGTTCTGCGTAGAAATTAAACATGTAATCCCATTTGAAATCGAATATAAGTTTTATTCAAAGGAATTTTCTTTGGTTTAAAATTTTAGCAATAAAACTATTGTAAAGGGTCTGCTTTTTCTATTCAAAAATCTTCTTCCCCATTGTGGGAACATAGGTATGCTGGAGTATCTAGCGCCACCTTCGGACTATTGGGACATGCCATTCAGGAATGGTGGATAGAAATGTCCCAGGAGTGCATTCTTATTGACTTAAAATGATAGGCAATTCTACTTGTTAAGTTTTTGGTGGGTAGGAAGAATGTGCTTTGTACCTATTTGCATATTCAGTTGTGAATGTATGAATAAATTATCAGACACAATTCATTTATATTTGATAAGGTCTCCTCCTTGCCCCTTACAATATCACTGGTCAGGAACAGGCAGATGTGGAGAAGGAGAGTTGAGGGACAAAAGGGAATCACCACGTTAGGCTAAGAAGACACAAAGACATCTCTGCCACAGGACCTGGACTCCAGGAGCTTAGAACAGATTTGGAAGTGAGATCTGTGCATTAAATGATCACTACGAATGCAATGCGACATGTGCTAAGTATCAAAGGAACAGTATAAGCAGGAAGTGCACCAGGAGAAAGGCAGGCTAAATCACTATTTTACTTTAAGAGATAGTAAGTGTTCACACTGCTGTAAAATAAAATGGGTCGGGGCCATCTATTCAGCTTTTCCACCACTGGAATTATTTTGTCAGTTCTCCAAGATCATGGTTCCACCAACATGTCTTTTGTCTTCTTATCAAATTGCTCACAAACCAAGAACCTCAAGTATTAGAATATGATTTTTAGGTTTGCCTAATAATCTTCCACAAAATATTTTTTATCATAGGAGGAAATACCATTACAATGTAGAAATGGTTGCAAAATCACAAGAGTAAAATTGGTTTAAATGAGATTCATACTTAATATTCAGAGTAGTTTTATATTTTGAGTGACAATATGTAATTTTGCTAGTACACAATTAATTGCATTAAATTCTGCGATATGCAGGAACCTAAACACTTATAATAGACTATTCCTTATCAGGGCAATCCCATAATTTTCATTAGCAGTTAACAGTTCTGTTTGAGCCATCTTCTGCATGCTTTCTGATAATTCAGGATTCAGCACATCACACAAAGAATAAGATGATGATTTAGCTATAATTTCACAAAATGAAACACGAGGAAGAGAAACTGGAAAGAGATCAATCCATTCGAGCTTCTATACTGTGTTGGGTGGTTGGCTTTTGACTCCTGTATTCTATTTGCCTTTTTTGTTTGTAGCTTGGCAAAACAAACTATATTATTTGGCAAAACTCCCGAGGCTACATTGCTCTCCATTCAAGAACACAGTAACAAACCTCGTGGCCTGATATTTTTTTTCAAATATTCCATAGTGCCTATTTCTAAAACTTTTGTAAAAAGTCAAATATGTTTATCCCATGCCCACTATGTGCAGACCGGATAGAAGTCATCACGGTGGCAAAGGAAATAAAAGAGGGACTGGGATCTCAGAGGTGGCATTCTGCGCCTCCTCACTACAAAGGGCTTTCTGGCTCCACTCTCAGGCCAAACTGTGTTCTACACAGGAGAAAATTCAATGTATAGTAATTATTATAACTGACATATCTAGTAGAGGAAACCATGGTAGACAGAGGGTAAGTGCCTCAGGCAGGGTCCCCAGCTAGGAAGGGTCTGAGGAAGATTCACACTCAGGTCCTCCTGATACCAAGTTCAGAGCTCAATCTGCTTCACCACATACCGGCTGTCTAGCTTATATGTATATACAAACACACACACATACACGTGTGCATGCGCCTGCACAAATACACATATATATGTATGTGTATATGCACATCTTTATAACATACTCCAACTAGAATTCCATTCCACAAACATTTATTAATCTCTTGTGCTAGGCACTGAGCGGGTGTAGTGGGGAGTCCCAGGAAGACACAAGTCCTCCCCTGGTGCTAAAACTTTAAATCAAGGTATCATCAGTCACAGAATATGTCCTTGGCTCCCTCCATTCTTGGTGCTGTGGTCAGCATATAACCGTACAATCAGCCTATTGATGTGAGGAGGGTCCTAAGGAATCCATGGCTCCCCACTTTCCTCAATCAAACTCATAGTTGGGAACTAAACCTCTCCTGCTGTGTCCTCAGTTCATAATATTCGTGGTGAGGTAACTGGCATTCTTTTGCTAGATGAATGAGGAAGGTGGTCGTGGACTAAGACATCCCTCTCTATTGCTAGAAGATTAGAGATTGTGATCACATTGCCCAGCAAGTCTTGGGGTTCAGAACCTCAACATTTCCCAGAAATTTCCCATTCCACCATTCAAAAAGGATCAAAAAAGCTCCAGAAAGGTAGGACTCCAGAACCACACAGGTCCACTCTCCATAACTGCCATACGATTAAGAGGTTATATCATCACCTCTCCAAAGTTTGGGCCCGGACCTCCTGGGAGGGCAGGAGATAAGAGCATGCCTCCCTCTGCCATATAACTCCTCCCCAAAGAAGCTGGGAATGCTTCCTGGCTGAGAACATCAATGCTCCCCTCTATGCATCTCAACCTTCAGAACCACTCTCAGCTTGGCTGGGCTTCCAGGATCATTCTAGCAGCAAGGTGGAAAAGGGATGTGGCCAAAGGAACTATCTGTTCCTTCTACAGGCCAGGATAAAGCAATGCCTGTTGCCCCATCCCACAATAGTGGAGGTCAACGAATACATCTTGGTGGCCATCCCAGACCCTGAGGTTTTCTGTCCAGGAGAAACCAAAGGGCATGCCCATGCCTCCAACAGGAAGATATGAAGGTTCACCACCCTGATGTTCATCAAGGGGATTAGCAATTTACCTACACTAGGATAACTCTGAAGGGTTTGATTTTTATTACAAGGAAAGGTATATGGAAAGATTCCTTTTGCTGAGCTAATGATTAGCCTAAGTTTCCATGAGCTTGCTAGTTTAACTTAAACTAGATTGCCATGTTCATTACTGAGCTAAGAACTTTCCTCCAGTCTTTATTTGGATGATCCCTTTTAAGTGACCTTTTCCCAATAACAAAACTATGCAATCACCTGGAGGGTTTAGCTTTTGATTGTTCAGTCATTTCAATTATGTCCAACTCTCTGTGACCTCAGTTGAGGCTCTCTTTGATAAAGATAGGGTTTTACCATTCCCTTCTCCAGCTCATTTTACAAATTAGGAAACTGAGGCAAGCGGAGTTTAGTGACTTGCCCAGGGTCACACACTTACTAAGGTTTGAGGCCAGATTTTAGCTCAGAAAGATGAATCTTCCTGATTCCTACCCACTGTGCTACTTAGCTGCCCAAACCAAGCCTGAGGCCTAAAGAACCCAGGATTGCTAGCATCCTAGCATATTCTAGGATGTAACAAACGCAATAGTTGGTAAAATTTGATGTTTCTCTTCTGCCCCCCAATTCTATTATTTTATATTTTAATTATATATAAAATTATTTCATATTTGTGCTTTATCTATGAGTGCTAGCCATTAGAATTTTGGAAAATATTATAAACTTATCCTGTTAATTATCTTGAGAAACATTTCTGCAGCATTGGTGATAACCAGAATTTGATGGCTATGTGATAGCATCCCTGATAATCTTAATTCTGTGGGGTTTTCATGACCTAAAACAATACTACAAATTTTGGAAAACTGGTTTTTAACGGCTTCATTGTCCTTTGATTAATGTAGATACAGAAGACTTACATCATAAGACAAATTCAGGATATGAATTTCTACTGGCGTAGGGGCGATGAGGATGTATACACTTTACTTCATTGAATATTATTTAATTAATGTAGGGACCACAACCAAGTTTTAGTTTCATAACACAATGTTTCCCACCCTGTGATACCTTTAGATATGAGCCTCTTGGACTACGTCCTGGATTGAGAAAAGCTAATTGGTTAATAGGCTATCAGTGCTGAACTCCAAGTTCCAGAGTTCAGGATTTCAGTTCCAAAGCTGGAGCCAGGGCCCTGAGAGGTGATCCCCTGAGGTGAGGGGAAAATGGACCAATAGGAAACAAGGCATCTATACAGGAACAGAAAGACACAGTGAAGACAAATATAGGCCTACCCAAGGGAGGAATATGCCCCTCGCACCAGAGAGGAAGGCAAGCTATGACCTCAGGAAAGGATCTCCAGTAGCCCAGGGCTGTGAGCTAGCCCTTGGCTACATGCATATGCTCCATGTACCCCATGCCAGGGTGTTCTTCATTTGACCCCATTCTTCCCATGCCCCTGGGTATTCTTGGAGGATAATGTGTCCCAGACTAGGGGTGGGAGGAAGCTTTGGACCACCTATTTTATTATACCCTATAAAGTAATACCCTTTTAAAAGTTAACAATGGTTATTACCAATGAAGGTCATGTTGGTGGAGGCTGTGAACACCAGCACAGAAATGGCAGCCCCTTAGGGTTACCCTTAGAAGCCTGAGGGAGACACAGGCAGCCGGGAGGAGCTTGAGCTAGGGAATGAGCTCAACAGGGCTGCTATATGGGCATCAAGCATATTCAGGTGGGGAATGTATAATTTATGAGGAGCTAGAACAGTTACTGGGTCTCTGGGATTTACTTGCTTATTGTCCTTTGGAATTAGCCACTATTCATACTGATCTCAAACTATAGTATTCCAGTAAGTCTTCTTGAACTATGGGAAGAAAATAAGAGAGAGAGAGAGAGAGAGAGAGAGAGAGAGAGAGAGAGAGAGAGAGAGAGAGAGAGAGAGAGAGAGAGAGAGAGAGAGAGAGAGAGAGAGAGA
>CM053773.1:238154664-238247188 GCA_028658325.1 Potorous gilbertii
TGTCAAGAAAGCACCCTGCCAGAGAGGAAAGGAAGGGATGGAGGCCTGAGCCTTGAGCCTCCGGCTCGCTGTCTGAAGCATCCTGCTGAGACAGCGACCAGTCTTGGATGAGCACGAGACCAGGACAGCTGTGCAGGCAATCTCAAACGAACCAAATCTGTTTCCTCCTAGAAAGGAGGCAGAACGGCTTTTTCCATTCGCATTTTCTGAGGATGTTACTTAAGGGGAACTAGGACTGACTGGATAGTGTGTGGTATGTCTTTTTTCTCTCATCCACTTGTCCATTATCAAGGAATTTCTTTTCTTCTCATCTCCAGAAGCCCTGTGGCTTAGGAATCTATTGACAATTAGACAAGCAATACTTTTTATGCAGTGGCTATGATAACGTGCTAATGATAATACGGTGTCACCCCACCAACTGGAGTCTTGTGAGGAGACGTCCCTAGTTCCCCACTATTATGTCAGAGCTAATAATTAACACCCTTATAACTGCATCCTGGGAATGTCATGGAATATCACTGTACTGTAAGAAAGGACATAGAAGCATGGAAAGAGGTACATGAACTGATGCCAAGTGAAGCCAGGAGACCAAGGAAGTGATGTAACACAACTGTATAACACGCAAAATGACAACCATGTGACAGAACCACCAAAAAAATCCAACTGAATACTGTAAAATTATAAAGAACAAGTCTGACTGGGAAGAGGACGAGAAGACACTCCCACCTCACTCTTTGCAGAGGTGGAAGGTGTACAAGTACGGTACATGTGCTTTTCAGACTTTTTCCATGCATGGATCAGTCATGTTAATGTTTTTCATCTTTTTGTCTTTAAAAAATGCTGTGTGTTAAATGGGATGGCTCTTTGGGAGGAAGAGGGGGAGAGATACTGGGGAGAATTATGGTGACGTAAAAACATGAAATATATCAACAAAACCTTATTTTTTAAAAAAATCTGATTTCTGTATCCGAAGCTTCTTCCATTCTTGGTAATGTACGGGTCAACAGCTGATACCTTCTTGCTGTCTGAAGAGGAGAGAAGGGGTTACAGAAAAAAACTCATCCT
Organism: Potorous gilbertii; assembly: GCA_028658325.1. Classification (NCBI taxonomy): domain Eukaryota; kingdom Metazoa; phylum Chordata; class Mammalia; order Diprotodontia; family Potoroidae; genus Potorous; species Potorous gilbertii. The sequence goes on from CM053773.1 coordinate 238,155,730, forward strand.
CCCACTGAGGTCATTCCAACACAAGAATCTTCCCCAATGGAGCCAGAGGTTGGAGAGGTACAGGTAGAGGTAATTTCCCACTGTTGAATCAAGAAAGATTCTCTTAATTCAATACTGTGCCATGCCCAGGAAGAGTTTACTTAATTGGGGTCAGCTGCCCCCTTTTCCAGCTTTTTTCTTGCAGGTAGCTGTAACTTGACAATAATGAGTAGCATCTAGTTCTACCACAAGTACAAGGTCAAGCTGCTGAGATTTTTCTCTTGGAGGTTTTTGGAGCTCCAAACCTCCATTTCCTTTCCCCTTGCCTTTACTGACATCCTTTCTGGAGTGAACAGAGGATGAAAGGCTCGCTGTGATGTCACCACCTTCTCTCCCTTGTCTTTCATTGTCTACACATATGGACATGTCAAACTGGGCCCTACAACAGTCAGTTCAGTGCCACCAACTGCTTCACTGGCCTAACCATAGTTTGGAAACTTAGGATAATTGTTAAGGATCCCATTTTTGTTGTACAGAAGTTACTATTGATAGACTTGTAAGAGCTTGAGCTAATGAATTCCTGAATAGCCCAATGTGCTCGAAAGTTCCATTTATGCTCAAAAACATCTTCTGGAGGAAGCCTTTCCCGATCTTCCCAGCTGCTGGTGTCCTCCATCCTAAATTGTTGTGTTCATTTTGTATATACTTGGTACATATTTATATAAGTGAAGTCTCCATTAAAATAAAAGTTTTCTGGAGGTACAAAGTGTTTTCCTCCTATCTGCATTCTCAGTGGTTGGTACAGTGTCTGGCATATAGTAGGCAATTAATAAATGATTATTCAAAAGTTCACCTACAGTTCATATGCTCAACTGTATCTCTCCCTTGCTTTAGAGCAAAACTAGCTTTCTTCGGCGCTCAACTTTGCAGGCATGCTAAGCCCCAAATCCAGAGGATCCCAGGATGTCTGATACCCCAAAGATATGTGGAGTGCAGCAGATTCAACAGCTTGTCAAGGGTGGGGAACCTGTGGCTTCGAGGCCACATGTGGCCCTCTAGGTCCTCAAGTGTAGCCTTTTGACTGAATCCAAACTGAAGGACCTAGAGGACCACATGTGGCCTCTAGGCCGCAGGCTTCTGCCCCTGAGCTAGTGGAAAAAAGGAGAGCAAGTCCCCGCCCTTCCCATAGTCCTGGTAACAACACTGAAATCTGTGTGTATGTGGGGATTCATTCTCCTTTCATATATTCACAAGATCTACAGTAACACATTCAAGATCATTGTCAGACCTTGATAAAGAAGCAATAAGAAGCTCAGAGTTAGCCCCTAGTTTATGCCGTGCAGGTCCCCTGTCTCCCGATGAGCAGTAGAGGGTTCTTTTCACAACGAGTCCCTTTCACTTTTAGTATCATTGCTTCAATATTGGAAAATGTCATTGAAAGAATTTCCCTTTTACCTATTTTAGGATTCCCCATTCAAAGGTGGCCTGGTCCAAGGCACACATCCTTATATTCAGCTGTACAGAGAAACTCTTTCCCCAGCCGCAGAATCTGCTCTCTAGCCCTTATTGGCTAACCAGATCATATGATTTATGCAGATCACCACCACCCCCAATTAATCTCTACTCTTTCTAAATAAATTAAAAAGGCAATCCTCAAGAGGACTCATGGGCAGTTTTCCACAATGTTAGGACTATAAGGTAATCAATCTTGTCATTCTCCTGACCCAGAATGACGCTAGTGTTCTTTCCATAGTTCAACAACATCAGACAAAGGTGAAAGGAAGGGGTCAGCTGTGGGATGAAAGGGACTGTCTTGCTCTTACTTACCTATTTGTGCATAAGACAATCCCTGCTTCTTGACTGTAGACTCTGATATTGATGAGAATCCTAGACTGGCTCTTTTCTGGAAAAGACCTGAAGTACGCCCCATCATAACAAGCCAATTTGGCATCTCATCTCTGGCCATCACCACTACTGTAAACCTCTGGATGGCCTTACTGATCCCCTCATATTGTCAAGAATCTAGATATCAATATTTGTGGATTTGATACGTGTTTTAGAATTTCTCCAAGTAAATGTTTCCTATGTTTAATATTGTCTTTCATATTGTATGTCATAAGCAAGGGCTACCATTTTAAAAGCTAAGAATCACCCAGATGTTAATAATGGAAAAGAGCCAGTACAAATTAATAAATGACAACAAATAGTGGTTAGTTTCAGTCAATACCAGCCAGGGATGACTTCAGTGCAGTGATCCAGAGATTAGAAGTTACAAAACCAATGGTCTATTTCAAGCGCTTGCTCGGCTGGCTAGGCCCATTCTGATTTCATGCTTCAGAAAGAAACATTTCACATAAAGTCTGTATCATGAAGAAACTGAACAGGTTAAAGTGCAGATCAATAGTGGAAAGATGATCTTCTCCAATTCTGCACTCATAGCTACAGCTCAGTCAATAGATGCATGGAAATCAATAATCTGTTATACTTGCTACATTTATAGACTTTGATCTTTAACGTAAACCTAGCAGTAAAACAACATATATTTTTCCACACCGTGAAACAGTCTGAGGCTGAATAAAAATACTACTTTTACCGTTTGCCTTTGTAAAATAGGTTAAGAATGACGCTCCTAAGCCTTTCCTTGGCATCTTCACTGCTCCAGATGGGGAGACCAACATTCACAAGTATTGTTACTGGGGTAACATTTTACAGATATTCCTGGACATGCAAAACTGGTCCAAAATATCTTAGTTGTGCACATCTGTCAATATGCAGATTAAATATTACCAATTATGGGAAAATGATTTATTCTAAATAACGCTCTCACTCCCCCATGGCATCTTATATGCTCTGATCTTCTTTACATTTTTGTTATTCATAAAATTTAATTCTGTGTTAATCTTGAGGATAGTAAGACACTGCTATTTTAAGGAAAGACTTCTGTGCACCTCACTAACGCACCCTAAAATTTCCTACCTTGTCCTGCACAAATATAGCATGAGGGAGGCATGGCGAGACAATACTTCCTAAGGAAAAGATCAAGGGGTTTAAGTGGACTGCAAACTCAGCAATTCGTGTTAAAGTTACTTTTAAAAAATAGTCTAAGTCCAAAGTAAAGAAATGATAAACCTGATGTTCTCTGCCCCAGCGAAACCAAATCTGGAGTCCTGCATTCAGGTAGAGGTACTGCATTCTAGGAGGAACATTGTCAAGCTGCTAAGTAGTACTAGTAGTAGTAGCAGTAGTAGTAGCACTAATAGCTAGCATTTAAGACACTTTAAAGTTTGCAAAATATTTAACAAATATGATCTCATTTGACCCCTATAACAACCTGGGACACGGGTGCTATTATCAACTCCATTTCAGAGATGGGTATACTGAGGCAGAGGCTATAAGTGACTTGATCAGGGTCACACATCTAGTAAGTGTCTAAGGTCAAATCTGGATTCCGCCCTCCATGACTCCAGGTCCAACACTCAGTACACTTTGGCATCCCCTAGCTGTACTCAATCTCCTGTATCACCATCACCCAGAAAGAGGTGAGCAGAAAACAGAAAAGGCTGAGTCCAAGCCAGATCAGGATGAATGGGAGGAAGGGAAGATATTTAATCCAGAAAATTGTTGCAGTGAAACTACAGCTCAGAAACAAGAATGAAACAGACCATTTTCTCTTGTGTTATGTTTTGGTTTGGTTTGGTTTTTCTCATGGTTTTTCTTTCATTTTAATTCTTCTATGCAACATGACTAATGTGAAAATGTGTTCAATGAGAATGTATGTGTAGAACCCATAAAAGATTGCATGTCATCATGGGGAGGGAGGGGGGAGAGAGGACATGAAAATTTAAGACTTATGGAAGTTATTGTTGAAAATTGAAAACAAATAAATTAATTTTAAAAAAAGAAACCACATCTCGGTGCTGCTTGGCTGAGGCCATGGGGCTGGCGACCTTTGTCAATCCCCGTCTTCTGCCTGCCATCACAGCATGCCCAGTGTTCGTTGCTCCTGGGTGACTTGTCTTCTCAATGAGGGGACTGGGTTTCCCTGGGGTTCCTTCCTCTACCTATCTACCTACCTACCCACTCTGTTCTATGTAGGAAAGCTTCTAGAGAGCTGCTAGATATAGATATGGTTTGAACTTGAAGTCTAGAGTTTTCCTCAGCAAGAGGAAAGGGGGACAGAGGCAGTAAAAAGGTACTCAGGGCACAAACATTACATAGAAAAAGGAGTCGATTCCTACACAGAAAATGGAACACTAAGCAATAAGTAATCACAAAACAGTCACAACAGAATCCAATAACTGACCACAACTAGCATCATCAGTTAGAAGTGACTGGAGAAAGACGCAGTAGGAAGAAATAGTATATCTGAGCTCCCCCACAGCTACTTCAACAAGAATCTGAGAGAATGCAAAACCTCAGAGAGATTAGGAAACCTGAGGACAAACCATGGTGGGTCATTTTTCTATCCAAAAACCATCAGTTTACACCACAGGGTAGGAAGAGGGCCAGGTAATGAGCAAGAATGATAGAATAAGCTCTCCAGGGTCAGAGGAGGACCACAGTGTTGTCACTGCCCCCAAAATAGGACCACGGAGTCAGTCCCCATCACCAAAACAAGACCAAAGTACTGCTTCTCCTTCTAGCAGACTTCTGGTCATGGAAGGAGATCTCAGCCTCAACTACCAGGCTCAAAACTGGGCCATACACTGCTGTTCTCAAATCAAGGGCAGGCCTGTGGTTCTGGTTTTCTGCCCCTATATATCACTGAGCTGATAGTAGCTGGTGCAAACACCACTCAGGGCCAGTCTGCAGCTGTGTTACCTAGATCCCAAACATGGATATGGAGCCTGGACAGTCCAGGAAAGCAACAGTCCAGCTGTGCCTTTCATTAGACCACATGGGGCCCAGGGACAGTTTGCCAACTCCCCAGGCCAAGCTGATCCTCTACTTCTTAGAGAACACAATGCACAGAGGAAATAGCAGCAAGATGCCCAATAAGACAGTGCAGGGCCATGGAAGGCCCCAGCCGTCCTTTCAGATGAGCACAGACAAAAATGTTCCAATCCAATAAATAAAGCTAGAAGAATGAAGAAACCCCCAAAAAATTCTCATCATAAGTAGTCAAAAAGGTGACAGGGATGGCCAAAACACCCAAGGACAAACCCAGAAAAGGAGAATGATTCCAAAATATCTACAAGCAAAGTCTCTGAGGAAAACACAGTCTGGGCATAAGGTCAATTAGAATTCCTATAAGAAATAAAGCAAGATTTTTTAAAGATATTATAAAGGAAGTGAACTAGCTAAAGGAATGAAATGATAGCACTAGAAAGAAGAAAGACTGGGAAAGAGAATTAATAGATGACCACAAGAAATACAAACCTTACCCAAATAATAGACTCCTTGAAAATTAAAACAAACCATGAAGCTAATTAATCTATGAAAAACAAGAAATATTAAGAGTCAAAAGAATTAAAAAATAAGAGAAAATGTAAAACGTGTCTCATCAAAAATAATTAATCAGGAAAACAGATGAAGGGGAGACAATTTAAGAATTATTTGAACTAACTGAAAGCTGTAGCCAAAAAAAAAGTCTGGATATCATCTTTTAAGAAATTATTAAACAAAACTTCCCAGACCCATTAGAACAACGGCAAAGTAAAATAGAAAGAATACGCCAATCACCTCCTGAAACAAACTCCAAAATGAAAACTCCCAGGATCATCATTGTCAAAATCCAAGGCTTACAAATCAAAGAAAAAGATACTACCAGCAACTAGAAAGAAACTACAGTGAAAATCATGCAAGATTTTGCAGCTACTATTAAGAAAGAGCAGAGTTTTGAATACAATGTGCCAAAAGGCAAAAGATACAGGCTTATAACTAAGAATAACTTACCCATCAAAACTGAATATAATCCTATAGGAGAAAAAAAATGTACCTTTAATGACATACAGGACTTTGAAGCACTCCTGATGAAAAGATCAGAGCTGAGTAGAAACTGTGAGATACAAACATAAGTCAAGAAAAACACACAAAAAGGAAGTATGAGTAAGCAATTGAAGGGACTATTTAAGGATGAAGTGTCTGCAACTGAACAAGGAGAGGGCTACAGCGCAAATATTCCCTCAGAATCCTAATGCCATCAGGGGTAACAGAGTGAGCACATAAGATGGGGACCTGGGAAGAGCTGTGGTATGTTCTGATGATCTTAAAAGGAGGGGAAAGGGATAGTCACGGAGGAAAAGGAGAGGAAGGCTGGGAGAACTCAACGTTCCCATAATTTGGGAGAAAAAGGAGGTAAGAGGAAAGGAAGGGACTTAATGTCCCCTTCATTTGAGCTGGTAAAAGGAAGAGGGAGGCCAAGAGCCAAGCCTGGTGGGACATGCTAAGGAGCAGCCTCCCATTTCACAGCCACTGAACACAATCTGATCCAGTTCCACTGCCATCTTCTTTCTCGTGGCCCCAGTGGTGGCAGCTCTGTCCTCACACTGGTCTACTCCAGCTGTACTTGTACTCCCAAATGATCCAGGAGCTGCTACTACTGTCACTGCCAGCCCATATTTACAGGTCTTCTAGGGCCTTTTGATGCCCAAAAGGTCAGGGCTAAAACAGGAGAGGAGAAGAACAGCCAGGACTCATGAATCCCTGGTACAAGCCCAGCTTCACATGGGATGCAGCTGCCCCTGTAACGACATGTCAGGATAGACAACCGCCCCCTCCACCAAAGGCTGATACCACATCTTGCTGCCTAAGGCTGGGAGGCAGAAGCGTGCTCACCTGAAGCTACCTCCTCTACCCAGCACAGCACCCCAACTCATCAGCTTTTTCTCCTTCAGTAACCAGTTGGGGAGGTTCAATCTAGGGATGAGTCATACACATCTGGAAGCAGGAAGGGGCTATCATATGACCAGATTTCTTTTCGGCCCCCATGGAGGCTGGCAGAAAATACCTATAAGAGTTCTAAAGGGTCTGGGGGATGGGGAATCTTTACAAAGTGTTTGAAGACCTATCACATGGAAGAGTGATGACACTCACCTTGGCCCTATAAAGTGGAACTAGGAACAACGGGAAGAAGTTGCAGAGAGGTAATTGGGGCTTAAAATGAGGAAAAGCTTCCGTCAGGATGGTACCAACAGGCACATTCATACTCTGCAAGGAAGGGGCATGGATGCTTTAAACTTCTAATGAAAGTTAACACCCAGGAAAGTCAGTCAAATTGGTGAGGAAAGCCTTGCTTAAAGTTTAAAAGATACTTTCCTTCTAAGCTCTCTGTGGAGCAGGGGTATACAGGAGGAGATTCTGACTCAGATACAGGGCACACAACACGAATAATCTCTAAGGCTCCTTCTAACTCAGATTCTGTGACAGCACATGATGAAGAAAAAGTGAGATTCAAAAGGGTGAAATTACCCTTCCAAGGCTACATGACCTTGAGGATTTACGGCTTGAAACTCAGGTCTTAGAAAAAGCCCCCGATTAGAGTCAGATGACCTGGGCCTGACTCATACTCAACCATTTCTGGGCTTTGGGACTTTAAAAAAGTCATGTTTTCCTTCCTGAGCCTCAGTTTTCTCGTCTATAAAATGGGACTGTCATAAATCTAGCTCTAAATCCTATGATCCTATGACTACAAGTAAACTCCTTGAGGAACTCTCTGGAATGTGTGTTTTATGCATCCATGAACCTCCCTGTGTACCTGGCCTTGTGCTTTGAGCACAACAGAAGTTTAATAAAGGAACGTAAAAATCATGGAAACCAAGTTAAGTTGACAAACATCAAGAAGTGCTTGCGACCCACTTTGTGTCACGCACTGTGCTAAATGCTAGGATCATAAATAAAGGAAAAAGAAAATGCTGACTAGCCAACATGTACCGTTTCTGAAGGCCACCCAGGGAAATAAATCTGCTCCTGCTCTTTTTCTAAAATTTCTAATCATCACATCCATGTCTCAGTACAACATGAAAGGAAGTCAATAGGTTTTCACACTGCAGATGAATTACTCTTCAGCCCTATGGCCCTTCCCCTTGGTTCAGAAGCTGCGAGTCAGAGGGGAAGAAGGCATAAGTAGCTTTCCCCTACCCATCCAGAAAGCTGCGTGGCATAGACTTCCTTTCATCATACTCAACTTTACAGGAATTAGCTTCTGTGATAAAACTGCCTTGGGATGCTGAGGTTAGATATAAGTGAACTTAAGAGAAATAAACCCAGATTTCTATTTAAACAGTAATGAAAAACCAAAGAAAACTTTTTCTGCTTGGTACATCCACTACCAGACCACTAGGATGTGTTAAAGAGAAATGAAAACAATTACAAACAAAAATATACTCTCTAATATACAAATGAGTGAAATAATCTCTACAAGTAAGAGCCACTCTCAGATAACTCTAATCCACAGACCAGAAGAAGGTGACTTGGCAAGGGAACAGAAGCCATTAATCATTCCCTCCAGAAATGCAGTATGGCATAACCCTCGATGAGGCAGTGGACCTGGGGGGCCGCTTGGTTCTGCCGCTTACCATGAGATCTTCAGCAAGTCACTTCAATTCTAAGCCTCAGTTTACATATCTGTAAAATGAGACTAACAATACCTGCCTTCACAGAGTATGTAACAATGGGGAGCACTACCACCCAGGTCCAACGAAAGAGTATATTAAAGAGCCATCACCACGAAGGCAACATTTTATACATTAATCTGTGCTGCTATTACCATCGCCAGCAGGAAAGACTAAAGTCCTGGAATTTTACTTTAATGGAGAGATTTTGTTTCATTTTGTATTCATCTTCTACAAACAGAAAGTACATGCTGAATAAGGCCTTCCGAACGGACTAGTCTGAGGAGCCAACAAAAGACCGGAAACTGGAGAATTAAGGAAAGAAAAAACTTGTGGGGAGTATTCCTACTTGGCAGCTACCGGGGATCTGATCAGGCTCAGGACAGAACATTCTTTTTTCAGAAAGATGATTTTTCCATTCCCGCACATACATCTGGCTGTGTATTGCAGTGTGAGGAGTATTTATTCACTCTCAATACATATGTTATGCATTCAATGACATCATTCACCTACATTTGCCAAAATTTAACCTCTCCTATAGACCACCAAAACACAATTTCACAGTCCCTGTGGGGCCAAGAGACAAGTTTTAAGGCAATAGGTCTTGTAGAAGAGCGAGGTTATTAATGTTTCATCCAGGGTATTCCATATCCTCCCCATCCCATAATAAATAAAAACATTTGTGACCTTTTCATGTATTCTAGTTTTTTATTAACTCTTTCATTGTATCTTTTATATCCTGACATGATCAAATATTGGATAGGTTCGTGGAGGAACCAAATTCAGTTGGGTAGGTACTGGATCATTTCTTATTCATGGGAGAGACTACCCAATTTCCTCTGAAAGTCAGCAAACATTTCTTGTGTGCCTACTGTGTATAAAGTCTGTTCCAGGGGACATGAAGGGTGCAAAGTTCAATAAGACATGACCCACACCCTCTAGGTGTTTGCAATCTAGTTGAAGAAAGGGGGAAGAAGATAAATACGCCTTTTTTACACCACATGAAACAAATGAACAAACTGAAAACCATAATTGAACTGATGACACCATGAGACAAAATCAATTGTGCTTTTTTCAACTGAAGAACTTTGGAAACATTCAGATTCTTGAACAGTCCAAGATCTCAGTATCAGCAACAGCAGCAGGTGACATTGATACATCAATTTAAGGTGAACAAAGTGCTTTCCTGTAGCACCCCCATGGGCAGGGAGGACCAAGGTTCTCCTCCTCACTGTCACATATCTTGTAACCTACAGAACCATGATTTTAATCCACATCTTTACCAACTCAAGGTCAGTTCACTTTCACTATCCCATGCTGCCCCTCCACCAATTTCTAAAATATGGAAAATGCACCTACATTTAGCACCTCTCTGAGGTTAACTCTCCAACTCTCAGTTACATTTGTGGGCCAGGGACCCCTGCCCCAATGGCAGCTGCTTTTTTCACCCTCCAAATTCCAAGGATAACCTTTTGTTAAGGCAGTGGAGTAGGGACAACTTACACAAAAACAATCCCATAAGCACACATGGGGCTGTGGGGAAAGTGGGTTCAAGCTTGGAGACCACATGCAGTAAGAAAGTGAATCCCAGCAATTGACGAGTGCAGCTCTTTCTCTCCCTTCATGGAATCCTTGCAAAGCTCCCGAGGACGCTGACTCTCTGCTAGACTCCAAGGGGAAGTTCCCTCATAGAATACTGAAGCTGCCTTTTCTTGGTTTGTCCCCACTGTCCCTCTCAGTTTCTGATGCCTACACACACTGCTGACGATGAGGAAGGGAAGGCCAAAGATCACAAACCTATCCTCTAGATGACCTTTTTTTTTGGATGTGGAGGAGCAAGAGAGAGAATTCAATCCCTCCCAAGGACAATTCCTTTGACCACCACCAGAGTGGCCTACCAATTCCAAGAGGGTTTGGGGGTAGCTCACCCCACAGCACGTGTTCCACAAATACAAAAAAACAAAACAAACAATCCCAGCTCTCCAGGAATGCTTTGCACTGACTTTATGTCTGCAGATAGACAGACAGACAGATAGATGCACATACATGTATGTATCTGCATATTCACTGTGCTGCGTTGTATACAATATAATCTGAATTATGAGCAGCATTTCACTCTGATCTTTTTACCTCAGCACCTTGAGCCTAGCACAGGATATTCACAAACACTTGTTGAAATGAGCTGAAAGCAGAATTCTTTAGGCTTTGAAAAACATGCAGGATTTTTAAAAAGTAGGGTTTGATTAGAAATATTAGAAACTTAAGGCAGTTCTGAAAAACAATGTTGAATTCTGAAAATGCTTATTCAAGTTTTTTGGTTTAAGAAGTCAGTGATGAAAATGTAAAACCTAAGTTGCCTCTCATCTCCTGATGAGCCAGAATAAGCCTAGATATGAAGAGAGCTTCTCTCCAACCAAGCCCCATTCTGATACCTCATCCTCACAGGGCAATGGCACCCTTGAGAAAATGGAGACAATGTCTGGTTTTGCCTTTTAGACTCTCTAGCTCCCTTAAAGATTCAGCCCAAGTGCTACTTACTTCACAAAGCTTCTCCTGCTACCTCCAGAAACTTAGTGCCCCCCAAATGTCCCTTTTTATCTTCCTTATTTCCCTAAATAAAATACAAGCTCCACAATAGCAGGTATTATTGGGCTTTTGTCTCTATAGCCTACAAAGGTCACTTTGGTATCCCAGGACCTGGTCACACATGCCGTATGGAGCCAGTTCTCCATAACACCTGTTGGTTGATGGTATCAAACTGTAAAGATTGAATATGGACCAAGTAATGGGTTGTAACAAAGATTTGGTGAGCTGAATTTAGGCTGATCAGCAGAAAGTTGCTATTGCCAGATGAGAAATGGAAGAGGGCATAAGAACCATGATGCACCAGCCCAGGTGGTAGAGAGGATGGAAGCTTGGACCTGGAAGCAGGAGGGCTCAAATTCAAATCCTGATTCAGGAATGAATTAGCCGTGCAACTCTGAACAAGTCACTTACATTCAGATTGTTTTAGTTTCTTCGTTGGCAAAATGGGGGTAACAATAGCGCCTGCCTCCCAGAGTCCTCTGAGGGACAAATGAGACAAGATCCATAAAGCCCTCTGCGAACCTGAAATAGGAAGATCCTACCTATCATCATTACTGTCATTAGTGGTAGGATACCACAGCGCTGCGATCCATGGCGTCAGGGGAAGGCGTTCCTGTACCACCTGAGTCATGGGTCACTGGACAAATCTTCCCCTCGATTCAAAACTCTACTTTCTATATTCTGAAAATACTCATGGCTATTAAAGATTGTACCATGATAACCCAAGTTAGAGCACATGTATTTAATTACATAGCTGTATCTTTATTTAAAAATCTGATTAAAATATACATATATCTCCACATTAATTTTCCATTATCAAAAAGTCTGACAAACTCAAACATTAAGAACAAAACTAAAAATTGGAAAGAATGAAAAAAGGACCCTGAAGTCATCAATGTTAATATTCCAAAAGCCATTCATTTTAGCGAACCAGTCAGCAAGGATTTCTGTAATGTTTCTTGTGTGCCAGGCCCTGTGCTAAGCATTGGGGATGCTAAAGAAGTAAAGAGACAGACCCTGCCCTCAAGAAGCACAGAGTCTAAGGAGGGAAACAATATGAAAACAATGGTGTGCCAACAGCTACGTGCAAGAATACCCTGGAGAGACTCAGCAAGACAAAGGCACGAGCAGGAAGGGGGACCAACTAAGGTTTCTCAAAGAAAGTGAGATTTTAGCTGTGGACTCGGAGGAAGCCAGAGAAGCCAGGAGTCAGATGAGCAAAGAATACATTCCAGGTTCCAGGAGGGATAACCAACAACATCTGGAATTGGGAAGCCTTATCTTATGCAAAGAGGCCAGTGGCATTAAATCCCAGAGAACATTGTGTAGGGTAAGGTATAAGTACAAAGGGGAGAGTTTATGAAGAACTTTAAGTGCCAAATAGGACTTTCGACATGGGGCGATAATGGCCTGCGGCCAGTGGTAGCCGAGTCACAGGAGAAAGGGAGAGGACACCAGGGATGCTACAAATATAAAACTGACAGCCTTGGTCACAGACTGGAAATGGGGTGGGAAGAGATCAAGTAAAGAGTCAAGGATGATCCTGAAGCTGCAAGACTGGGAGGGTTATGATGCCCTTGACAACAGAGGGGAAGTTCAGAAGAAAGGAAGGTTTTGGGAAGAAAGCCAATGAACACACTTGAACACACTGAGTATAAGATGTCTAGGAGACATCCAGTCTGAGATGTCCAACAGACAACTGGAGACACTAGACTACAGGTTGGGACTAGACAAGAATCCCTTGGGCTCTTACTCTAAGCCCACTATTTATTTTTATATTAGACATAATTCTAACAAACCTACCTATGTAGTTTCTCAGGTCATGAGAAATAATATATTAAAAATGGGATTGGGGGTGGGGGTACAAGACTCTACAGTCAGGTATGTTGATAGGAGCAAGAAGTGATCTCTGTCATCGAGGGAGAAAACTTCAAACTAAAACAAGCAGATACAAAAATAGCCATCTGAGGTCATTTATAAAAAGGAGAAATAACTCTAAATATGTGACATTCACACTGATATTAAGACATCAAGAGGTGAATAAATTGCATTTAATATCCTCTGCCTGAAAATGAAGAAAGATATTTAACACATATCAGAAGTCTTTAGATCAGCAATGGTTCTATGGTTTTCAAGTTTGGGTCCATGAAGGGAACAAACTTTGCCGAGTTATTTGGATCATTTTTATTTGTTCACCATGCCAGGTAAGTCATCACTACAGCAAAGGTGTAGAGGCCATGGGAGCAGAGAACCACTAGCACTGGAAGGGACCCTGGAACTCATCTCGTTTACACAAGGAAAACAGGCTCCAGACACGCTAAGTGATTTCCCCAAAGTCACACATATAGGCAGTGGCAGAACAATGATCTGAACCCTGGTCCTTTGACTCCAAACCCAGAATCCTTTACATAATATACCATGTTATTTCTTAATACATCTACATTGAGTAAAGAAAATTTACTCCACGTGCTTGCACAGATATATGTAGATATAGATATATATATAGATATACATACACATATATGTTTACATTTCACATATATGATGTGTGTATTAAATATAGACATAGATGCACACACATCCCTAAAATACACACACTCATAGCCTTGACTATATTCCCAGTGATGACTATAGATCTTCTCCATTCTTTCTGTTCTAATTCTCTGCCGGTTACTGAGGAAGGATGGGAGAGAAGGTATCAAAGTCTAATGCATCACTCGAAAGTGTACCTCAACCCACAAAAGTTTCAACAGTTTTTGTCTATTTACTATATAAAGAGAAAGTCTTTACATTCATGCCTGCCAGTGACAGTTCTACTCTGAAAACTTTCAAGTGTTCTATAAACATGAATTATTATTACTTCACAGTAATTCTGGAACGTTTCCTAGTGAGCAGTATGGTTTTGAATTAACTTTCTTAAGAACTGATGTCTACAGTTACAAATGGACGCAATTTAACCACCGAGAAACTTTAATACAAATCATAAATTGGTATCTAATTTGCATATTCTTTCATTTGTTTCAGGTCTGAAGTAATCTATGCTAAACTTTTTTCCTGTTATGCTGATGGCCACTGGGGCTGGGAGGGGTGGGTGGTAGGAAGGTAAGGCATAAGCTCAAATAATTACCAGGCTTCTCAAAGACAGTGCTTGATCTACTCACAAGCATAATTAAAATAAATAATATTACATTATTTAATGTTCACGACACCCAGTCAAGTTGAACATACTAAGGAATCGATAACATTTTCCTGACATAGCAATCAAAGAATCTAGATCTTATGAATAGGGAAAATGTCACATAAGATACCTAATTTTCTGAGAACAGGTCTATCTGAAAGAAATTAAAATTCTATGCAGAGTTTAGCTTCCAAGTCTCTAGTACAGAATTTGAAAATTAAACCAATCTCTAAAACAAGAATACCACGCCACTTTCCTCAGCTTGATCACTCTTCTTTATTATCTATAAGAGAATCAGGATGCTGTAGTAAACAGGGACTGTTCTTGGAATCAGGACTAGCTGGGTTCCAATCCTGATGGACTACACTGGCTCTATAACCACAAGCAAGCCATTCAATCTCTCAGTGCCCCAGAAATTGCTTCAGCCCCTAAGTGATTGAGCACTTGAGGAGCAGCATTTGTAAAGGGAATTTTCACACCAGGAGGTTCCCCCTGGACTTAGGAGCTTTCCTTAAACCGGGTAATTACAAGTAGCCTACAATAGGACTGTGGAAGGCTATCAGTCCAGTACTGACATTTTCCCAACCATCTTCTACTTCGATTTTTTTGGACTAGACTGGACTGACAAGTCATCGTTATAGAGGGCTCCCAGTAAGAAAACTTCCTTCACCAATGCAGATCAATACCTGCTCTACAGTAAATAAAAATTAAATTTCAAAAATACAAATATTTGTTAGATAAATTTAAATGTCCCTGGTACCTGGCACATACTAGGTGTTTAATAAACATTGGATTGATTAGCTGAGAAAAGCAAGGACTCGTCCATGCTGTGTCTAAGTTACGTATAATTAAGGGCATGCTAACTGAGGGATACATCATCTATCTGAGACAAACACCTACAGCCTTGTCCAACTTCACAAGCATCACAAATAGCTCATCCAAGCTTTGCTTTCTTTGACTTGTTTTTGTTTTTTGCCACGCAATTAGGTACAATGGGGTGCAAATAGTCGGACAAGATCTTTCCTACTTCTTCCATTCCATTTCTACCACCCAGCCAAAAAGTATTTACGAGGCACAAATTGGATGAGTCAGCACAGAGAAGTGACTAGTGAGCTGGCCTCGAGGCAGGAAAACCAGGGCTCAAATTTTGCCTCTGACGCACCTTGGTGGTGTGTTCCTGGGAGAGTTACTGAACCTCTCAGTGGTCCAGAAAACTCTCAGACTGCAGATTTCAGAGAAGGTGGCAACCTATACTGATTGGCAGAGGGAGTTTTCACATCTGAAATCTCCATATAGCTATGAAGGAATAGATTCAGTCCCTTTCCCCATGTTAGCTCAGTGTCTGGCACGGAATCTCCACTTAGTTAAACACATTCATTCTTCTTTCATCTTTTTTTTCCAGTCTTTTTTGCTCTGCCCTTTATTCACATAAAGTTGAAGTCTAAATTATCTCAAGAGAAGTAAAATTATCTAGCCAAATATTATTCCTACTCTGGCTTTCCTGGGACTTTTTAAAAATCCAACAGCCCAAAAGGTGGCATGAGAGTGGACCATGGAGTCTAATCAGGAGAAATTGTATCAGGAGTCAGATTCAGATCTATCAGCCTTTCTGCCTTCATTAGTAAATAATTTCCCTAAAGGATTTGCCTGAAGAAAATAAAAAGCTAATGATGCCATCACTCAGGAGGACTTTGTCTACACCTTTTCTCTCTCTCTCTCTCTGCATAGTCATTCTTATTGCCATATGTTTCCACCATTCAAAATGGTTTGGTGGCAGCTAGGTGGGCTTGAGTTTTTTACTCAATAACAGCTGACCTTTCCTAAATCATTTTTCTCCATCTTAGTGAAAAATATGTTTTACTCCTCCAGAATCAGTATTATTTTAGTCTTTAGAAAGAAAGAGCAGCAGCTGGAGAGAAATTGGACTTTCAATTAGTAAATATTATTTTACTCATAAAAACAATTCACAAACTCTTATTTCCTAAGACGTCAAAAAAAATTTAGAAATGTACTTGATATTTTCTTTAACCTTTTCATTCAGAAAGTTCTGTAATAAGTAAGACTTGTTATTTAAAGAAAGTAGAACTTTTTTTTAATTGTTGTTTTAAAAAACTAGCACTAGATGCAATGTGCTGAAATCCATGAACACCAAGGCTCCAACCCTGACCTCCTTTCTCTCAAATTGGACCGAAAGGCCATGCAGAAAAGCTGCATTGAGAATGGTAGGATACTGTATATACAGTAACAGATGTGAAAAGAACAGTTTTGCTCTATATGACGACTGCCCAGAGCATACCTGATGGGGCCCATGACGAAAGGGAACCTGGCCCCAGGGCAGCTGAGAGAGCCCGCAGGCCCAAACAAGTCTGAAAAGGATGGGTTATTCTAAATAGCTGGCTTTGGGGGAGAACAAGGATGCTACCTCAGGAAGCAGAAAAACGTTTTAAAATGTTTTTCATTATTAGTAGGAAGACAGTTGAATTGCAAATTTCACTGTGTGACCACAGGCAAT
Organism: Potorous gilbertii; assembly: GCA_028658325.1. Classification (NCBI taxonomy): domain Eukaryota; kingdom Metazoa; phylum Chordata; class Mammalia; order Diprotodontia; family Potoroidae; genus Potorous; species Potorous gilbertii. The sequence goes on from CM053773.1 coordinate 238,172,537, forward strand.
GACAAATCAATTATTAAGTATTTATGTGTGTCAAGCATGGAGCCATGTGCTAGGAACGCTGGTAGAAAAGCAGAAAAGACCCTGCTTTCCAAGGTCTCACATGTGGAGAAGAGTCCAACTGCAGGACTGAAAAGAGGCCTGGTGGTCAGAAGGCAAGGCCCGGGCAGATCCTTAGGGGCATCAGCACTAAAGGTGGCAACATCTGAGGGTCTTGGGGACAGAGCAATGATGCGAATGATACGGCCAGTGGTCCTTGGTGCATAGAGGCAGAACAGAGAGAAAAGACCTGTATTCTATCACATGAATTGAAACTGGTAACTCCTTGCAGTATGTGGCCACATCCACCCCACAGCCAGGAACCCAAAAGTTTGAGCCCATAACCACTAAGAAGAGACAATCACAACAGGACTGAGTAGGAGGTCACTTGGGGTATAGGGGAAGGTGTCCTTCCTTCAAAGCCTGGTCAGCTCTATCATCTGGAGAAGGCTAGAGCCAACCAGGCCCAGGGAAAGCCCTTCACCTTATGCCTCATCCCACTCAGGGTAAGTCTCAATTCACTGGGCAGCAGTTTTCTCTTCTATAAAAGAAATAGATTCTCCCAGATGACCTCCAGGGTCTCTTGTGGTTCTATACCTATAATCCTAGGATCCTACTTAATCCTTCTCTAATTTACAGACCTTGTGACTGACAATGTGCTGATCTATTAACTAACCTCAGAGGAAATCAGAGAAGCTTATCAGCATGTGTATTACAAGCAATGGATGTGTTTGTTTTTTTTTTACCGTAAGATCACTTAAAAACCATTAATTCACTAAATATTTATTAACCTCTGACTCCATTGGGCACTTGGGATCCAGGGCCAAAGACCATCTTTGATGGGAGTATGAAGGGAGACTCAAATCTTTCTAGCACTGAGCAAAATAAATTACACATGGTGGAAATGAGAAAGAAAACAGAAGAGAATAAAGAAAAGGGAGGAGAACAGGAAGAATAGAAGGAGGGAAAAAAAGGAGAAAGGAAGATGAAGAAGAGGAGGATGAAGAGGGAGAAGAGAAAAAGAAGAGAGAAGCATAGGGGGAAGGAGAGGGAAGGACAAACCAGAAGAAAGAAAACAACTGGTTACTGCAATCTGCTCTCTCCCCACATTAGACTCTTGACTTTCAGGATCTAAAATGTTTCCAAAAGCAATCCCATCCCACTGCTGGCTGCCATTCCACTGCCACAAAAAAAGAGAATGGTGAGAGAGGTGCCCAAAAGGGAGAGGTCTGATGTGAAGCTTTAGAAACAGGCCTTTCCCATCAGAGGAGAAAAATGAGTTGAAGGTGAGAAGTCCCAGTGAGAAGAATCAGACATGGATCCCCGTTCTGGCAGAACATGGGCTGGTCCTATGTGGTAAAAGCACCAACCTGGGGATTCAGGAGGACTGGAGCTCTAGGACCAGTTCTGACAAAGAGTCAATAAGCATTTATTAAGCACTCACTATACACCAGGCACTGTGCTAAGTACTAGGAATACAAAGAAATCCAAAAAGCAGACCCTGACCTCAAGGAGCTCACAATCAAATAAGGCACAAACAACATGCAGATGAGTGCTCACAAACTGTTACAGAGTAAACTGGAGAAAATCCACAAAGAGGAGGCTCTAAGGTGAAGGGGAATAAGGAATAGGCTTCTGTAGAAGCTGAGATTCCAGGCAGAACTGAAGAAAGCCAGGGAAGCAAGGAGGGAGAATATTCTAGGAATGAGAACAGCCAGGAAAATGCGTGTCCTGTACACAGAACAGCAAAGAGAACAGGGTGCCTGGATTGCAAAGAACACAGGAAGCCCAAAGAGGCAGCAGAAAGCAAGGTTGTAAAGACTTTGAAGGCCAAATCCTGCTGGTGACAGAAAGAACAGGACTTTACTGAAGACAGGAGGGACATGGCCCCATCTGCCTTTGAGGAAGACTGACTCTAGAGCCCAGCGGAAGATGGCCGGGGGGATTGCGGGGAGGGGGGTGGGGAGAGGCTTGAGGTAGGGAGACACCCCCTCCCCTGCTTTGCTAGCAGCTACTGCAATGATCCAGGCATGAGGTGAGGAGGCTTGCACCAGGGGAGAACAGGGTCAGAGATGAAAGAAATTAACGTATGCTTTTATGTTAGTAAGAAATTACCAATTTGTGATCCATCCTCTTTCCTCTGATTTTGTCAAGACCCCTCCCCTGAAAAGGTTGGTCAGTTTCTGAAGGACATAATGGAGGAATATGATTACTTCTAGCCCCCAAAGCATCTGTTTACCAACTAGTTTGGGCTATGCTCCACCCAAACTGGAGCCTGGCTTTTCTATATTCCACAAAAAAAAAAAAAAAAAAAGAGCTAAAAGTTGGTTCTGGCTCCTAAGAGCTACCAAGAGCCACTCATGTGACCTCAGTCCCTTCACTGAAGTTTGGGGTAACTGGGCTTATAAAGGAGAAAATCAGCCAGAGAGGTTCCAATCGAAATGGCTTCCCCTGCCCAGATTTCTGGAGGTTATAAAACCTCATTGGTAAGCCATGTTCTCATCTGGAGGGGCTGAGGACTCCTAGGCCACCATGTCATTAACCGTCCACCAATCAGGATTGAGTTTCACTTGTCAGAAGGAACACTTCTGATTTAAGGTATTTCAGAATTTCCCTTTCTTCCTGTCTTTAGTTATGAGGGAAGCCACAAAGGATGCATCAAGTTATTGCGTGCTGGCCAGTCTGATTAATAAATTGATTTTTAATACCTGGAAAATTTGTCTCTCAGAATTTTATTTACGACAGGGGAGAAATGTTATGAAGGTAAAACTGATAGGCCTTGACAACATATTGGAAATGGAAGTGAAAGAGAGGGAAGAATTGAGAATTATACCAGGACTGGGAGGATAGTGAGGGAGGGGAAAAGTTGTAGGTTAAGAAGTCAGAGCTGGGTAAGTAGATCTGAGAAGCATCATCCACGTGAGCGTATGAGCTCAATGAGCAAAATAGGCAGAGAAAAATGAGAAGAGGGCCCAGGGCAGAGGCCTGGGGGACACTTACCTGGACAAAGAACTCCCAAAGGACCCTGAGAAGGAGCAGTCAGATAAGGAGGAGAACCAGGAGAGAGGGGTGTCATGGAATCCTAGAGAAAAGAAAGCATCAAGGAAAAGTGGGTGAACAAAAGGGTCAAAAGCTGCAGAGAGATCAAGAAGTGCAGAACTGAAAAAAGTCATTCAAGTGGGTAACATTAGAGAAGGCAGCTTTGGCTGAACGGTGATGTCAAAAGGCAGACTGCAGAGTTAGGAGAGAAAGAAGAAAGGGGACAGATGCTCTTCTCAGGGAGTCTAGGAGAGAGAGGGACAATCACTAGAGGGGGTGGATGGATTAAGGCATCTTTGAGGATGAAGGAGAAATACTTCTGTTTGTTGGCATTAAGGATGCAGCCAGGAGGCAGGGAGAGCTTGAAGGGAAGGGAGAGTAGGGCTGAAGCTGATACCGGAGAAGACAGGAAGGAATGAGATTGCTCATGCATGCAGAGGAACCTATCTTGGTAGGAGGAGGGGGGACCGAGGGATGAAGGAAGAGAGGAAGAAGGCATGCAGTGTGAGAGATGAGGAGGAAAGAAGAGGGGGCCCTCAGCAAATGGTCTCAAGTTTTCAGGGGAAATAAGAGGCCAGATTTTCAGCTAAGAGGAAGGGAAATCTGAGGAGGGATCCAAAGGTTTAGAAGAACCGTGGTGAGTGGGAAAGGGAATTTATTAGGGAGGCATAAAAGGACTGCCTGGACAGAGGGTGGGGCCAGGGGAAGTAATGCAATAGAAATGTGTGGTGGACTAGGCCAGCATGGTTACAACAGGGTAACCTGAAGCACTGTGTTGACAATAATAGCACCAGTAGCGCCGGTACTACCCGCCTCCCCCATCAGGAAGTTCTGAGGAAAGCCCTCTATAAGCTCTAAAATTACAGTCATTCTAATGTAACAAAAACAGTGCTTCAGTAAAGTCAAGGGATCCCTGATTTTGTCAGAATGGACACTCTGAAACAACCCAAGCATCATCTGTCTGTGATTTGGCAGAGGTGCCATAGCAGACAAATCAGTCACCCTGGAGTCAGGCTGGTGGGTTCATTCCTCAAGTGACACACAGATGCTCAAAGGCTTTACAGCTGTGGAACGACCTACCAGTATTTACACTCAACTGATAGAGCCTTTAAGAATCTAGAAGCGTCAGCACAACCTAATGAGGCATTCAAGAAGGATTTTATACAAGAAAAAGGATGGCTAAGGCCAAGAAACAGTCTTTCTGAGTCTCAGATGTCCCATTTATAAAAGAGGAATTATCTCTATTTGAATGGCTGATCTCAAGGAGCCGTTGTCAGAAAAGCACTTGGTGAATCTGTAAGTGACATGGAAATCTGAATCATGGTTATTAGTGAATGATTTAGAGATACATGGGCCCAAATTGTCCAACAGAACTGTGATCTCGAGAAGATGTTTGTTCTTTCCAATAATGCAGACCATAGAACACTCACGTCCCAGCTTTCTGGAGGCCTGCCGCTGCTCTGCTGACATCACTGACACCTGCCAGGGGAGAAGGCTGGTTATCCCCTCTTCTGTCGCCTCTCACTCTTGCCATGAGACCAGCACAACCACTTTTCCTGACTATAAAACTCCGCCTTGCTGACATCTTCCATGCAGCTTCTCCTTTGCAAAGCAAAGTTAGCTCCTGCCTGGCCTGCACCTCTCCACTGGCTTTGGGTTTCCTTCAACTTCAATTCTTGGAAAAGTTGAATGTAGCAGTAGCTTTGGGATTCAGTCAAATAGCACACCATGGGAGAATATTGGTATTTTTAAAACATGTCTCTGTTTGGGTGAGAACCTTGGGATCATGAAGATGACTAAAATTTCCCCAAAGCAATCTCTCCTCCCCTACTATACTTTATTACCAGATTCAAACTGACGTGCATTTATGCATTTATCGAAGACACATACAGAGAGAGATGGCCAATTGTTGTTGGTCCAAGTGCATGTTATGTTTTGAATAAAAAACATCCTTTATGAATTTGGTTTTCCCTATGTAGGTAATTAGGTCAGATTCTCTGTGGAAGATTATGGGTCTCAATTAGAAGTTTCTACAATATTCTAGGGCTTGATGTAGTATCTTATCTGTCTGTCAGTCAATAATCAACCAACAAACATTTATGAACATGGCTGCTGACAGGTGAGTTCATTCTTGATGCTTCTGACTCAGTCCATGACTCTTCAGACTCCTGGCCCTGCTCTCTCCTGTTCTGCCTTCTCTTGTCAGAACAGAAGCTCCTGGAGGTCAGGGACCTTGTGCTTTGTGTTTGTGTTCCCAGAGCTCAGCACATTGTCAAGGATGTAGTAAGTGCCTGATAAATCCCTGCTCTGTCTTGTTAGAGGCCCGTACAATACTGTACTAACACAATGAGAGCCAGAATGAATAAAGGTGGAAGAGGCAGAGCCAATCTACCCTTCAGCACTGGCTTATGTAAAGAATAAATCAATTAACAAACTCTTCCTAAGCATGTTCTACATTGTCCGGTTCAAAGGATGAGAGAGAGGATCAGAAAGTTAGGCTGGGAAGGCCCCAGAGGCAGCGAATCCTTCACCTTCATCTTACATAAGAAGAAACCCCCAACAGAAGACCAGTGGAATAGGTTAGGTACTCAAGTAGTCAGTAGTCAATGAATATGACAGTCTACTGTTTGATAAACCCAAGGACTCCAGCTTCTGGGATAAGAACTCACTGTTTGACAAAAATTGCTGGGAAAACTGGAAAATAATGTGGCAGAAAATGGGCATAGACCAATGCCTGACACTGTACACAAGACTAAAGTCAAAATGGGTACATGATTTAGGTATAAGGTTGATACTATAAACAAATTAGGGGAACAAGGAATAGTGTGTTTGTCAAGTTTATGGAGCGTGGAGAAATTTTTAACCAAACAAGAGATAGAGAATATTATGAAGGACAAAACAAATAATTTTGATTACATTAAATTGAAAAGTTTTTGCACAAACAAATCCAATGTAACCAAGATTAGGAGGGAAGCAGAAAACTGGGAATCTTTGCAACTAGTGTCTGTCATAAAGGCCTCATTTCTAAAATATATAGAGAACTGAGTCAAATGTACAATAAAACAAGTCATTCCTCAATTGATAAATGGTCAAAGGATATGAACAGGCAGTTTTCAGAGGAAGAAATTAAAGCTATCTATAGTCATATGAAAAAATGCTCTAAATCACTACTGATTACAGAGATGCAAATTAAAACAACTCTGAGGTACTACATCACACTTATCAGATTAGATAACATGACAAAACAGGAAGATGATAAATGTTGGAGAAGATGTGGAAGAGTTGGAACACTAATTCATTGTTGATGGAGCTGTGAGCTGATCCAACCATTCTGGAGAGCAATTTGGAACCATGCTCAAAGGGCTACAAAAATGCGCATATCCTTTGACCCAGCAATATCAATTCCAGGACTCTATCCCAAAGAGATCATAGAAATGGGAAAGAATCCCACATGTACAAAAATATCTATAGCAGCTCTCTTTGTGGTAGCCAAGAACTGGAAATCAAAGGGACGCCCATCCATTGGGGAATGGCTGAACAAATTGTGGTATATGAATGTAATGGAATACTATTGTGCTATAAGAAATGATAAACAGGAAGACTTCAGAGAGGCCTGGAAAGACTTATATAAACTGATGCTGAGTGAAAGGAGAAGAATCACAAGAACTCTATACACAGCAACAATTATAACGTGCAAGGAATTTTTCTGGCATACTTAGTACTTCATTGCAATGCAAAGGCTGAAAAAATTCCCAATGGACTCTTGAGGCAAAACATCTTCCACATCTTCCACAAGAACTATGGAACTGGATTGCAGAATGAAGCAGATCATTTTCTTTTGTATTATGGTTTCTTTTGTTTTATAGTTTCTCCCATTCATTTTAATTCTTCTATACCACATGACCAAGGTGAAAATGTATTTAATAAGAATGTATGTGTAGAACCTATATAAGATTGTACACAGTCTCAGGGAGGGAAAAAAGATCTAAGCTATATGGAGGTGATTGTAGAACACTGAAAACAAATAAAATAATTTAATTTTTAAAAAGGAGAAGAAGAAACCCCAGCAAGGGAGGGCAAGCTACACCCAGTGGCAGTCTGGGCCCAGGTCTTCCTGACTCCAAGCTTAGCACTCTGCCCATGACCTCACCTGGGGTAGAAAGACAAAGAATTAAACAATCTCTCCTCTCAAGAAACTTGTATTCCATCGAGGAGAAAATATGGACATACACACATACATACACACTCTAAACCTAGTATATACTAAACAAATATAAAAACACAAGGAAGTGAGAGGGGAAGGGCTCTACTAGTAGGGAGAGAGCACAGAAGGTTTCCCATTGAAGGCTGTGCTTCAGTTCCATCTTGAAAAAACAGAGGAAGTCTATAAGGCAGCAATGAGAAGGGAGCATATTCTAGGCAAGAGGAATGGCCAGTGTAAAGGAAATAGGAGATGGAGGTCAACAGGTTAGGAACGGCCAGGAGGCCAATTGGGTTGAATCAGAGAGTACCAGAAGGGGAGTGAGGCATAATGAGGCTGGAAAGGTAGGATGAGGTGAGGGGCTTTAAAAACCATTTGATCTGAGAAGCAATGAGGAAGTGCTAGAGTTTAGTGAAAGAAGAGTGACATTGGCAAGTCTGAAACCAAGGGAAATCCCACTGGTGCTGTAAAGGACAGACTGGGAGGGAGAGGCTCCCAGAAAGAAAACCAATAAACCTAGCCAAAAGATGACGAGAGTCAGAAGTAAAGCAATGACTGTGAGGAGAGTGAAATGGCAAGACAGAAGAGATTATAGTAGGAATAGAAATGGTAATATTTGGCAACTGATTGGACATGTAGGGTGAGGAGAGCACAGAATCAGAAATAATGTCAAGGCTACAAACCTGCAATATTAGAAGAATGGTGGCACCTTTGATATAAAGAGGAAAATCTGGAAAAGGGATGGGTTGGTAGGGAAAGATGACGAATTCAGTTTTGGATCTGTTGAGTTTGAAATGTCACAGAGGTAGATGGACATGCAACAAGCTCAGAGGAGAGACTGGGTCTGAATATATAAATCTGGTCTCTGATAGATATAAAATATATCTATAAATCTGTAGATATGTTTATCTTCACGAAGATAATTAAATTCACAGAAGCTAATGTGTGCATGGACAGAGACTTGAGACAGAGACAGAGACAAGTAGAATTTTACAGAACTCTCCCAGTTAGGGGGACATGATACAGATGATGAGTGAACAAAGGAGCCTCAGGAGTGAGCAGACAGGTAGGAGAAGAAGTATCCGTGTCGTAACACTCAGAGAGGGCAGAGTATCCAGGAGGGAAGGTTAGTTAACAGTATCCAATTTTTTTGCATAGGAGAATGAGTCCCCATTCTCTTATGCCAATGCCATTACGGAGCCTGCCTCCTATTTACACTGTATGTACAGCTTGGATGCACATAGTTATTTGCACATTGATGTCCCCACTCAAATGCGAGCTCTTGGAGGGCAGAGACCACTTCTGCCTTCCTGTGCATCCCTTGCACCCAGCACAGTGTCTGGCACATGGCAAGTGTTTGATAAATGCCTGTTGACTGATTAACTGAAAGAGAAGTTAAGAAGGATGAAGACTGAGGAAAAGACCGTTAGGTCTGGCAATTAAGAGATCATTAGTAACTTGGAGAGAGCAGTTTGAGTTGGGTGCAGAGGTCAGGAGCCAGATTGCACAGAACTGACAGGAGAGTTAGATGAAGAGGAAATGGGTGGAGGCAGATTTTTCCAAGAGTTTTTCAAAGAAAGGAAAGAGTTATAGGATGGTAGCTTGAGAGGATGGCAGTATCTAGCAAAAGCTTTTTACAGCTAGAAGAGACTTTGGTGTATATAAAGGAAGCAGAGAAAGAACCAGTAACTATGCTGAAAATTAGAGAAAAAAGGTTAATTATTGAGGATGCAATCTGCTTGAGAAGATGGGAGGGAATGGGACAAAGCTTCCATGTAAAGGGGCTGACCTTAACAAGGAGGTCAACTCCTTATTGGAGACCTGAAGGACAAAGAGAGAATAGGAGATTATGTCACAGGGTCTTAAGAAGAGCAGAGGAAAATTGAAGGGATCACATCAAATGACCTTAATATTCTCAGTAAAGTAAGAGATGAAGTCCTCAGCTGAGAAGGTGAAGGGAGGATGGAGGCACAGGGGGTTTGAGGAGAGAAAACAGCTTCTATGGGGAGTGAAACAGGACAATAACTAGGCTGGAACTACGGTGAGGGGACAGCCGAAGTTGAAGGTGCAGATCTGTAAGGTACCAATCATCATGGTTGGGTAGCTTCCTTCCGTGTGGGTAGCACAAGATGAGGAATGGAAGAGAATGAAGGTAAAAAGAGCCCAGGGTTGAAGAGCAGTAATGAGACAATTTTGACAATTCAAACACAGACAGCAGAGTGGAGTTCAATTGGTTCACTTTAGGGTTAAGACTGGGAAGGGAGAAGAGTGAAAAAGACACGATAAAGAGAGAAAGTGCAATGGACAGATAAAGAACAGCCCAAACAGGTGGAGAAAGAGACTGGAGGTGAAGAGGAACCTTGACCTCTTCAGAGAGAGTCCAGCAGGGCAGGGCTGACAGGAGGACAGGAAGAGAAAGAGGTCGTGGCCAGAGAGGGGAACATAAGGTCATAAACTTGGCACTCGAAGGGGCCAAGTCCAACCACCTCTTCACTGCCAGCTTTCTTTGTCCCCCAATGTTACCAAGAAGATGAGGAAGCATCCATGGAGAGCCCAAGTTTATCAAACAACAGTAACTAAGACGTGTAGGCTATTTTAAGCATCATGATACACTTAACACATACTGAGGAAAGCCTGACAGGAGCACAGCCCCAGCACAGAAATGAGGCCCCAGTCAAGAGGCAAGAATTCACCCCAGCTCCACTCGGGCCTCCCTGTGCAAGGGATCCCCAGAGTCACATCCCTTCTTTCACCCACTGTTCTGGTCCTGATTATTAGAGAAATGCCCCCCTCGCATCCATCAGATGAGTAACGGTGACAAAAACAGAAAATGACAAGCACAGGAGGGTTATGGGAGAAGAGACACATTAATCTGCTAGTGATGGAGTCAGGAAGTAGTTCAGACATTCTGGAAAGTCATTTGGACCCATGCCCAAAGAGTTACTAAACTATGCCTCCCCCTTGACTCAGCAATACCATTACGGGGCCTAGACCCTAAAAGAGATCAAAGAAAGAGGGCAGAGGTGCACTTACATGAAATATTTCTAGCACTTCTTTTTGCAGTGGCCAAGAATTAGAAGTTATGCCCATCAGCTGACAAAATTATGCTATATTAATATAATGGAATATTATTGTGCTAGAAAGAATAATGAAAGGAACAATTTTAAAGAAACCCAGGAAAGCTTGTACAATACAGAATGATTTGAGTGGAAGTGGGAGAGAGATATACACAATAACAATATGATAAAGACAGTCAACTTTGAAACGATCATGGCAGTGACCAGTCACGGCTCCAGGGTCCCCAAGATGAAGTATGCCACTTACTTCCTAATAGAAGTGACAGAACTTAGGGTGCAGAATGAAATGCATATTTTCTGAACACAGACAATATGAGGCCTTATTTTGCTTGACTCTGCATATTTTTTAGAAGAATTTTGTTTTGCTTTGTTTTCCTGGAGGGAGGAAGAAGTGAGAGGGAGAGAACACTGATTTCTTTTGTTAACTAAAAAAATAAATATTTTCAAAAATGAATTGGCTTTTTGGCTTCCATATCACCCTGGTGTGTCCACCAAAGTCCACCAAAGTCCACCAAACCCCTCCACCCTCAGATGGGTTTCAGAACATCTGCTATCTATTCATCTTGGCCCTGCCCAGCTTGATTTTTTGTACCCAAATGAATGACTTTATATTTACCTCTAGTAGATTTCATCTTGTTGGATTCAGCCCAATGCTGTGACCTGTCAAGATCTCTTTGGATCCTAACTCTTACCCACTGTTAACTATTCCCACTCCCAGATTTATGTTATCTGAAAATCTGATGAGCAAACCATATATGTTTTATATAAATCACTGAGAAAATGGTAAAGAATACAGGGCCAAGAACAGACCACCATGGTCCTCACAGAGACTTTTTCTGAGGATGACCTTGAACCATTAACTCTTTTTTGAGGATGGCTATCCAACTAGCTTTGAACCCATCTGACTGGATTATCACCCAGTCCATCTCCCTCCGACTTCTCCCCAGGACAAAATGAGACTCTTGGCTAAAATCTAGAGAAATAAACTATGCCTATAGCTATCCTAATTTACTAGTTTATTAATCCTGTCAAAAAAGGAAACGAGGCAAGTCTGGCATGATTTATTCTTGATGAAGTTTGTTACAGTTCCTTATAAACACTGCTTCCCTTTCTACAATACTTTCTAGAATTTTACCAAACTAAAGTCAAGTTCAGTAGAATTGGCAGACTGTTCTCTTCCAAGTTTTAAAATCAAGATAGTATTTGTGCAGCTCCAGTGTTATGATATTTCTTCTATTTTCCAATTTTTCCGATATGATTGACCAACAGGGACTCATCAGTCACACCTGTCTGCTCTCCCAGGACCTGAAGGTGTACATCATCTGGGCCAAGTCATTTTGTTGTCTGTCGTTTTTCAGTTGTGCCTCACTCTCTGGGACCCCATTTGAGGTTTTCTTGGCAGAATACTGAAGTGGTTTGCCATTTCCTTCTCCATCTCATTTTACAGATGAGGAAACGGAGGCCAACAGGGTGAAGGCACTTGCCTAGGATCACAGGGCTAGGAAGTGTCTGAGACCAGATTTAAGCTCACAAGGTGAGTCTTCCCAACTCCAAGCCCTGTATGCCATGTGCCATGGCACCCCTGGCGACCCAGGACATCTGAATTCATCAAAGGGTAAACTAGGTGCTCTGAACAATCTTCTTATTTTTCTTGGCTCCCAGTTCTCTGTTGGTTTGGCTGCTGTTTGGTCATTTTCAGCATAAAGATCATTCTCCTTCGGACAAACAGACAGAAAGAAACCTAGAGCAGCTCTGCCTTCTGTTACTGTTATACGGCCCCTCCCCTCCAAGCTGAGCTTCTAACCCTCCTTTTAGCTTCCCTTTTATCACAATGTAACTTTTAAAAATCCTCTTTCCTGCCCTCCCCTCCTCTCCATAGCCTCAGCTGTGTATCTGATGCCTCCACTCCTCTTCTCATTCCTGAACCCCTTAGCAATCTCATTTCTACTCTCATCATTCAACAGAAACTGCTTTCTCCAAAGCTACCATGATCTTTTACATGACAAATCATGAGAAATCAAGAGACAGGACTGTGTCTACAAGGGAGTCTTGGTGACCGGCAGGAAGGTGGTCCCCTTGGCAGTAAAGGAGGAAGATGGAGTGGCTTCACTGAGAAACAAGGGGACCAGAGTCATTGACAGCACCCTGGGGGGAAGGCAGAGTTGTGAGAAGACTGGAGAGACAGAGTAGGAAGAGCCTTGAATGCCAAATAGGATTTGAGATTTGCATCAGAGGTGCCAACCATTTGGACTGAGGTCCTCTGACTCCAAAGGCAGGCAGGGGTCTTTCCTTGCCGTCAGCTTCATCAACAGTCCCTAGAATCCCTTCCTTCAGACTCAGCTCATACAGCAAGTGAAACCTTTGTTGATTCACCCACACACATCAATGTTGAAGCCCTCTCTCCATCTCTAAACTACTTTGTGTTTATTCATTATGTACTCATATATCCAGAATATACATGTCTATCCATATATAATATACATGTATGTAATCCATACAGACATGTACATTTGTGGAGGCATTGAGGTGGTGCAGGGGACAGAGGGCCAGATCTGAAGTCAGGAACACTCAGGTTCCGCTCCAGTCTTAGACACTAGCTGTGTGATCCTGGGCAAGTCACTTAACCACTGCCTGCCTCAATTTCCTCATCTGTAAAAGAGGGATAATAACAGCATCCACCTGCCCAGGTTGCTGTGAGTATAAAGTGAGATAATATTTGTAAAGGTCTTTGCAAACCTTAAGGTCCTACACAAATACCCACCGCTATGACAACGTTGATGACAAAGATGATGACAATGACGGCTCCCAGAGGTTGTCTCCCGTAAGAGAATACAAGCTCCTTAACAACAAGGATTATTCCATATCCTGTGTCTGGCACTGTGCCTAGCACAGAAGAGTCACTGAATAAATGCTTGTTGATTGATTGATTGACCAATAATGCTTGTGCGTACTATTCCCTCATTTACAGACTTCTCATGCTTTGTTCCATGATTATCGAGCGACCACAATCAGTGGTGTTTGTTCCTGAGCCAGTTCAAACAAATGGTATAATATTTAAAATCTAACAAGTGAATCCAGTAAAATTAATCAGGCAGTAAGTGACGATTTAGACAGAGACCAGAAAGGAGCAGATATTTGGCATTAAAACCCCATGACTCTACGGTTCTTTGGCTCATAAGACAGCAACGAACACCTGGTGAGTGGCCATTATGTTCTATTCTTTTTTCCTAGAAAACAAATGCATCTAATAGATAAATAGTAAAGAGATACAGAATAAGCAGGCTTTTTTTTTCATTAAAAATCATAGTCATATGATAAAATGCTCCAAATCACCAACAGAATGCAAATTAAAGCCATTTGAAGGTTTTATTTCACATCTATCAAACTGGAGAGACCCACTGGAAGGTCAAAGATTCCACTTTTGATGATGTTCAGGAAAGAAGGAAAGGTCCATATATACCAAAATATTCACAAAACTATTTTTTGTAGATGCTCATCAATTTGGGGCGGAATATATAAACAAACTGTGGTATATTAATATAGCAGAAATATTACAGTTCTGTAAAAGAAAGTAGGTATCTTATTAAGAATTCCTTAAATGATTTTTCCCTCCACTGCTTTCTGACTATTTTATGAGACAATATTGCCCATAATCTTCTCCCTCTATCTTTCTGGGTCACAGTTTCAAGGCCAAGGGGAGCACTAGAGCTTGCAACTGCAGAGGTGCAAGGGCCCTTCCTGGATAAAAACCAGAGCTCAGACCAAAAGACCTCTCATAGAATCACACCACTTTGGAAGCACCAAAAACTTGCAGAACCTCCAGAACTAGCTCTGAAAATAGCAACACAAAAAAAGCTTAAAGCTTGGCATAGTGCCTCCCCATCCCCAAATGAGCACAGACCTACTTTAATCTAAAGTTCAAAAGGCTGGAAAAATGAACAAACAATAAAAAAAGAATTTGCCTACCATGACAGGCAAGACCAAGACATAAACTTAGAAGAGACAGTCATGTGAAAATACCTATGTGCAAAACCTTAAAGAAAAATGTTAATTGAACCTAAGACCAGTAGGAATAACTGAAAGAGTTAAAGAACAAGATGAGTGGTAGAGGAAAAAGATCAGGAAAAGAAATGAGTAATGCAAGAAAATTATTAAAAGAGAATTAATAGCTTGGTAAAAGAGGCACAAAATAAATACTGAAGAAAAGAACTCCTTTAAAATCAGAATGGACCAAATGGAAAAGGAAATATAAAAATCCACTGAAGAAAATAACTTTAAAAAACTGGTCAAATGGGGGAAAAGATATGAGAGCTAGCTCACTGAAGAAAATAATTCCTTAAAAATTAGAATTGGGCAAGTGAAAGCTAATGCTTCCATGGGACATCAAGGACAAATAAAACAAAGTCAAAAGAACGAAAAATTAGAAGAAAATGTAAAATGTCTCATTAGAAAAAGAACTGACCTGGAAAGTAGATTAAGGAAAGATAACTTAAGATTTACTGTTCAACCTAAATGCCATGATCAAAAAAAGAGCCTAGACACCATATTTCAAAATATTATAAAGGAAAACTGTCCAGATATCTTAAATTCAGATAGTAAAATAAGAAATGGAAAGAATCCACTCATCTCTTGAAAGCAGTCCCAAAATGAAAACTCCCAAGAATATCATAGTCAAATATCAGAACTCCCAGGTCAAATAAAAAATACTGCAAGAAGTTAGAAAGAAACAACTGAAACATTATGGAGCCAGAGGCAGGATCACAAAAGATTTAGCAGCGGAGGAGAGGGCTTACAAAATGATATTTCAGAAAGCAAAGGAGTTAATATTATAACCAAAAATAACCTACCCAACAAAACTGAGTATAATCTTTTGGTGGGTAAAGATGGATATTTAATGAAATAGAGGACTTCCAAGCATTTTTAATGAAAAGAACAGAGCTAAGTAGAAAATTTGACATTCAAACAGAAAACTCAAGAAAAACATGAGAAGGCAAACACGAAAGAGTAATCATAAGGGACTCAATAAAGTTAAACTATTTATATTTCTATATAAGAAGATGACACAGGTAAGAACTTTACTACTAGGGTAGAAGGAGTTAAGGACAGAGGACACAGGCTGATTATGTTGGGATGGTCTCCAGAAAGAAAAAAACAATAGAGGGGAGAAAGAGACATGCACTGAAAGAAGGGGCAAGGAGAGATAGAATGGGAAAATCTGTCTCACATATAAGAGGCTCATAAGGAAGAGCTTTTTTGGTGGAGGGAAAATGAGAGGGGGCAGGCAAGGCTCAAACCTCATTCTCATCAGAATTGGTTCAGAGAAGAAAGAATATACATACACATTCAGTGGTGTGGAGAAAGGAATAAGAGGTATTGGGGTTGGGGCAAGAGAACGATAAAAAGTAGATTAAGAGAGGCAGTGGTTGGAAGCACAACAGACTTTTGATCAGGGACAGGATTAAAAAGAGAGAGAAGAAGAAGAAACAGAAGAAAATAGGATGGAGGGGAATACACAGTAAATAATAACTATGAATGTAAATAGGATGAACTAACTCATAAAACCAGAATCCAGAAATATGTTGTGTACAAGAAACATATTTGAAATAGAAAGACGCACACAGAGTTAAAATAAAGGGCTGGAGCAAAGTCTATTATTCTTCAGGAGAATTTTTTTGAAAAGCAGGGGTAGCAATCACCATCTCAGACAAAGCAAAACCAAAAATATACCTAATTAAAGAGATAATCAAGGAAACTATATTTTGTTAAATAGTATCATAGATGATAAAATAATAACAAAAAATTTCTGTGATAAAGACCTCGTTTCTCAAATATATACTAAGTACAGAATTAAGTCAAGTGTATAACAAAAACAAAAGCCATTCTCCAATTTAACCAAATGGTCAAAGGATATGAAGAGGCAGTTTTCAAAAGAACTCAAAGCTATTTATAGTCATATGAAAAAATTTTCTAAATTACTATTGATTAGAAAAAAAGCAAATTAAAAAAGTCTGAGATACCATCTCATACCGTGCCCAAAGGGCTATCAAACTGTGCACACTCTTTAACTCATCAATACCTCTACTAGGTTTGCATTCCAAATAAATCAAAGAAAAGGGAAAGGATCTATATATTTATTTATAAATATATAATTTTTAAATATATTTTATAAATATATTTATATTTTATAAATATATAATATTATATATTATATAAATATATAATAAATAAAAAATATTTATAGCAGCTCTTTTTGTGGGAGCAAAAAATTGGAAATTGAGGGGCTGCCCATCAGTTGGGGAACAAATTGTGGTACATCATTGTGATACAAATCATCACTTGGATGAACAAATTGTGGTACATCATTGTCCAGAAAAAAAAAAACATGGAGAGACCTACATGAATTGATCTCAAAAGGAAGTGAGAAGTACTGGGAGATCATTGTGCACAGCAACAGCAATGCTGTAATGATAATCAACTGTGAAAGATTTGGCTACTCTGATCAATGCAATGATCCAAGACAATTCCAAAGTTCCCAGGATAAAAAAAAAGGCTCTCCAGTTCCAGATAGAGAATGGAGAAACTCTGGGTGCAAAGTGAAGCATAATCTTCTCATTGTATTTGTTTTTTTGCTTTGTTTTACAGTATGACTAATATAGAAATGTTTTGCGTGACTTCACATGTATAATTGATATACTGTTTGCTTTCTTGGTGGAGGAAAAGAAGGGAAAAGACAGTAAAAGAAGAGAAGAAAAGACAAAAGATGAGAACAGGAAGGGGGAAAGAGCACCATGAAAACTGGCCCTGTAGAACCCATTGCTCCAGGACCTAACCTAACCCTAAATGTGCCCCAAAGATCAAAGTGGGCACAACTGGGCACAAGCACACGCCGAAGTCCCAGCCCCAGCGGGGAATGAGGCTCTCCCATCTGCTGACCCCCTTCTCTGACTCCCCTGCAGCTCCCTTGGGTAGGACAGCCAAGGCTGTCTAGATTTGCTGTGCTTAACAGCGAGCACCCAACAAAGAAGGAAGGCACAGGTATTCGTGGAGTGCCTCCTACCGTCAGGCACTGGGCCACGCCAAGCGCCTTGACATTTGTCTCACTGGATCCTCTCACAGCACTGTGTGGAAGAGCACAGGGGCTCTTGTTATCATCCCCATTTTACAAATAAAGAACGAGACAGACAGAGGTTAAGTGAGAAGCCCAGGGTCACACAGGAAGAGCATGCCTGAGGTAGGATTTGAACTAGGTTCATTCTAATCCAGGGCCGGTGATCTAGACCACCCAGTTGCCTAATAAATTTTTTTTTCATTCATTCAATCATTCATAAGCACCAGAAGATAAAACAATATGAAACCAACAGGTACAGGAGAGAAAAGAGAAGCTTCTTAATGGGCCCCAGAGCCTGCAGTAGAAGAAAAGGGCAGGAAGGGTAACTTTGATCGGGATGGGGTTGGGGCAAAGGAAGAAGCAGCAGGGAATGCCAACAACAGAGCCTGGTGCGTCAGGAGCTGGGGATTCACTCACCAGTTACTAGGCAGGTGAAAGAACATCTAAATAGGGCACTTAGCCAGTCTCATCAGAAATGACGAAGGTGGTATAGACAGTATGCAGCAGCTCAACCCCTTCACCTTTCCACCACCATCCCCCATGCAAGAGAGGCTACTGCCAGGCCCAGGAAGCCCAAGGTAGTGACAGCTGGAAAGATTCTGGGGGGAGGGAGGCATCCAATCTAAGGTTGTGCGTAGCCACCTCACTCTACAGTCCCTCCCCATCACAGACTCAGGGAGGGCTGAGGCAACAGCCAATGGTTGGCTAGCAGTATCACTGAAGTGACCCCCATCTACCTGCTATAGAGGAAAGGACAATGGGCTAAATGTCATTTCCAAAGGGCAGCAGCAGTCGGGAGGATCTCAGCAGATTTCCAGTCTCTGAGGCACCTAATACAGATGAATAAATGCAATATGGAATATACATCCATCATATAATAAATGAGAAGCTAATTTTCAGCCCTCTGGTTTTAATCATTTTCTAATTTTATAAAATACAAAGGAAAGACATTACAGTTTAATTTTCACATCCCTGAATTAAGCATCCTAAAGAAATGTGGAGTTTTCCTTTGTCCAGGAACATGATCTGGGCTCAAAAGCAGAACCATTTTTCAATTTCTCAGTGTTCTGAGTACGAGGAGCTCTTGATAAAATTTGAGGATGAACCGCAGACATCTGTGCCCTTGCCGATCACTGAACAAGCATAAGCCAGCAATGAAATAAAGAGGTTCTCGCACCGAGACATCAGTTCTCGTTTTCCAAGAGTTGAAATCACAACATCCTTGCAAAGTACATCATTATGTTTATAGATACTTTACAAAGAGACGCCAAGCCTTGAGGCCTCGCTCAAAGCCACATAGGGACGTACTAACAAAAAAGGGCTAAAATTCATCCCAGAATTTTTGGTGAAGGAGGCAAGAGATCTCACTTCCCCTCAGAAGTTCAGAAGTTTAGGGAAGCTTGTCTATGGAGGACAAGATTATTGCTGCTATGTTATTCCACATAAAATACAAGCATCGATCTGCTCCAGAAAGCAACTATCTTCTGGAGTCCATTTCCTCATTCACAAGAGGACCCAGCCAGCACATTCAAAGCACTTACTGTTCAGAGATCGACTCAGACTGCAAGGAGAGTGTCTATGTAAGCTACCCTGATCAAAAATAACTAAATTTCTCTCTCTACTAGCAAGGACACACCTTAATACGTAAGCATAACAGAAAACCTAATATAGCAAACCGCATTTGTTGAGTAATTTTTTTCTACACAAAAACTATAAAAAGTGGAGAACGAAACATAAAAAATTTACTCATGTGCCATAAATTCTATTTTATAGTTCAATGACGTCAATGGAAAGGTTTAATGGATTTGCACTGCAGATTCAGCAAGTGTTTGATGTCTCACAAAACTGGACAAAAAAAATATACAGTGTAGACCAGCCTATTTTAAAGGAAGATCCGGAGAATACTCAGAATTCATTCATTTATAGATCCGTATTTATATATCTCTGCAGATAAAGTATAACTGTGGTCTGTTACTAATCAAAATATAAATCCACATCACGATGTGCTTCTGCAGCTGCCTGTGTCACTACAAAGCGGGAAGAGATCCAAGCGACCATTGTTTGCTCACACCTCCCAACCCACATGATATCCATAGTCAGTTTTCTTAGAATAACCTTGGAAGATGAGTACTGGATAAACACCAGCCCATTCAACCGTCCCTAAGAAGGGGGCAGGGGAGGCAGCACATGAAGCAGCCTCATGGCCCTCTTTTCAGACACAGATTGAAAAGCAGATGTCATCTTCTATTTCTATTTCCTTGTCCAAAACAAAAACCAAAAATCTTAATGAAAATACACACTGCTTCATTAAGGTGAACTATGTAACAGATGTACCTCCTATGAGCACAAACTTGACTTCAGAACAGAAACCAGACCTTCTCGCCACTGTTACCGTTGAGTCATTTTTTTGGCCATGTCTGTTCTCCATGACCCCATTTGGGGTGTCCTTGGCAAAGATACTGGAGTGGTTTGCTATTCCCTGCTCCAGCGCATTTGACAGATGGGGAAACTGAGGCAAACAGGGTGAAGTGACTTGCCCAGGCTCACAGTTAATGAGTGTGTGAGGCTGGATTTGAACTCAGAAAAATGAGTCTTCCTGATTCCAGGCCCAGTGCTCTGTGAACTATGGCGCCACCTAGTGGCCTTACAGGTAGAATGTCCCTTTCAAGAAAAAAAGGGAAGGTGGGAGCAATTGGAAAAAGCCAGAGCAACACTGAAGGCCACCACCAAACCTTTGCTCATCCTTGGCTTCCTTGGCACACTGACTTACCCTGAGGTTATGCTCTTTTACTATTTATTAAGCACTTACTGTATACCAGGGGGCCTCTGAGTCAGTCAAAAAGAAAGGGCTACTTCCTGGCTCTGTGCCTCCCTGATCTCCCTGAATGAAGTCCTGGACCCACTACCAACACCACTGCCACAGGCGTCACACAAGACACTATGAACACGAAGTCAAAATGGTCCTTGCTTCTAGGGACCTTATAGTCCCCTGGAGGCAAGGCACACAGAGCACACACTGAGAAGAAATAGAAAATATATTTACAAAATAGTCATTTCAAGATGGGGAAAGCCAGAACAACGAGGGAGACAGTCAAAGGTCCAGCACAGAAGGTGGCCCCAAGGCCGTGCTTTGTACCAAGCTATTGGCATCTCCATTAGCCTGGGAGCTCCTCAAAGGTGGCTGCTTTTGTTCGGTTGTTTTGGTCATGTCTGACTCTTCATGAACCCATAGACTTCTGTCCATGGGGTTGTCTTGGCAAAGAGACTGGAGTGGTTTGCCATTTCCTTCTCCACTGACAAACAGAGGTTAAGTGACTAGCCCAAGGTCACACAGCTAGTCAGTGTCTGTGTCTGAATTTGAACTCAGGTCTTCCTGACTCCAAGCCAGCGCTTTATCCACTACACCACCTTCTCATGGGTGGGGGCTGCCTTTAGCCTTTCTTTGCATCCCCAGTGCATGATAGAGTCCCTGGCACACAGGAGGCAGTTAATAAACGCTTGTTGACTGATTAACGCTTGTTGACTGATTGAATGACTTTGAAGGAAACAAGAGGTTCCTAAAAGTGTCTGTAAGAAAGGGGTACATTACAAACACATGGAACCATCCACGCAAAGGCAAGGACTCCGGAGAAGGAAGGTCCTCTCTGGGGACCAGTAAGCAGGCCAGTCTGATTAGAACAGGGAGGGACAGGCAGCAAGAGAGAAGACGAGAAGCAGGGGTGCCAGGCTGATCGCGGTGGGCTTTAGCAGCAGGCTGAGGATTCTGTGTTTTATTCTAGAGTATGGAAGGCACTGAATGTTTCTGAAGAGAGGAATGAGATGGTCTGATTTGTGTTTTAGGAATTTCGGTTTGGCAGCTGTGTGAAGGATGGATACAAAAGGGAGGGAATAAACGCAGGGAAAACAATGGGGAACTCTTGAGAGGAGTGAACAGGATCTCATTGGCTTGACTGCTTTCAAGTGAAGAACGTCACCTGAGAGGATACACCTTATTAAAAAGGAAAGGCACAGGTAAGAGGGCCAGGGTGGAACAGGATTTTATATTAAGGAAAAGGGGATGAGCAACGCCAAAACACAACAAATGGTGGTGGCAGTTGGACCAACCACTGTTACCTGCCCAGACTTGATTCTAAGCAAGCAGCTCATGTCCCTCTTTGTCCACAAGCCTCCTGAAGAGGAAGTTCTTGATGCAGCCTGTAAGATAGTCACTGTTCTAATTCATAAACAAGGTCAAGTATGTCATTTTAAGTAACAATCAGGTACCCTGGAGACCCCATATATACATAACATCTACATAACACAGAATCTTCAAAAATGGCACTATGCATAACTAGAAAGTTAATAATATGTAGCAGAAGGCAAAATCAGCATCCTATCTTGATTTTAAAAAGGAAACTAATTTTAATCTACTACCGTTTGCATTCATAGGAAACTGTCCCACTGAGGAGGCCACCTGGGGCAGAGCTAAAGTACTCACCAGCTATAGTGCTTAAAGAAATGAGGACTGGAGTGCTTGGGACCCAATCCAGTGGCAGGGGAGGGAGGGGAGGGGCTTGTTACACATTTTGATATGTTCTTAAACACATTAATATTCACATCCTCCATCTCTTGCAAAGCTGGCTCTGAGCCAGTCACTCTTTCAAATGAAAAGCAGTCATATTGCAATCTTCATGCCATAGCCAACTTCTGGAAATGTCATAAGAGGGGATAAAAATAACTTTACCAACTAGCTTCCAAATTTTGTGTTTTAGTCATAGACACAACTCAACACAGCACTGAATGATTCCTATTGAGAGGTGTGTTTCATATCAAACACAGGAAAAAACACTGAGATGTTGTAATCATCAAAAATGTAGGGAAATGTAAGACTTGTCTTTTGTAAATAAATTACAAAATTCCTAGACGAAAGCACTACTGGGGGCTGCAATTTTAATTAACAATATGTCTGTTCATTTGGTTTTTAATTCTACTTGGAGAGAATATTAATACTAACATTCTTTATGCCTGTGGAAACAGTATTTGTGGCGGCCTTCTTGGTTCATTTTTCAGTTCAAGTGTATCTATCATACAAAGAGCATCATACAAAATCATAATACAGGTGAATCCTCTGGGTAAAGAGACATGCTGTGTGGACCTACTCTCACACAAACAACAGTAACAAACAAAACCAGGGCCAAATCTGGCTTCCAACATTGACTAAAGTCCAATAATGACAAGTGTAAAGGCACTGAAAAGCAAATATACGACATCCACAATTATGGTCCTGATTTTCCTCCAACTCTGAATCCCTAGACATGCTCTACTGGGACTAAAAGAAAAAACTCCTTAAAGAACATAATATTTACCCCACCTAAATTTAATTTACACACTGAAAGCTTCATTAATACAGATACCATTCATTTTGAATTTATATTGATTCAGACACTTCTCTGCCAATTTTTGCGTAAAGGGAATCCAGTCCAAAAGTTAAGGACGTCTTCAATTTCTGGACCGAGCAATAAATTCTGGTATATGAAAAATAACTTTTATGTTTATAATGCATGACTATGTAATGTAGGCCTATTGTGATTACTCATTTTTCTGCTAACTTACCTCATTTTACTTCTCAGTAATCCCACTGACTCTTTAAGAAATCTTTCTTGATTTTCCTTAGAGTCAGTGTCTTCCCTCCACTGGTTATCCCTAATTTGCTCTGTTTCTATCTTGCTTGTACTTAATTGTTTGCACGTTGTATCCACCCCCCCTAGACTGGGAGCTCCCTTAGGGCACAGACTATTTGTGGCTCCAGAGCTCAGTTTGGTGCCAGGCACAAAAGTGAGGTGCTTCGGGAATGCTTGTTGACTGGTCCTTGTTGGCTGGTACACCTTTATACCTTGGTTTACAACACAACTTTATTTTAAGATAATAAACTATTTCTTTTACATCAATCATGTAGGGTACACACGAATTCTGACTGTTCCTTCTCTATCTCGCTTAAGGCCCCAAATCTATTATTCCACTCCCTGTCGTGTACTCTAAATACGAACATATCGTTCAATTTTCCCTTATCATTTTATGTCACTTAATTTGACTCTTCACTGAAGCCACCATCATCTTGTACCACTTCCATTCCTTAACAATGATTCACTTTATGCTCCATTCTGCAATCTTTCCTTGGAAAATTCATTAATTTATACATAAGTAATAAAATTATATTTTTATTCAGAGTAAATGTGTCTTTGTCCTGCTCAGGATGCAAGAATTTTGAGGCAATAATTATAAAAATGTCAAATATAAAGCAGTGGGAAAATCCTTAGGCTGGACCTCAAGGAACCGGACTCCAACCCTCACAGCAGAGAGTCACTTCCAATTTCCTCACTTGTAAAAGGAGGGGCTTGTATTAAGCTATTTCAAAGCCCCCTTCAGTTCCACATCCTTCGTTCCCAGGGGAGGGGGGCACCAATAATAGCAATGATTCACAATTAACTGCGCCATCAAATACAGTAATTTACAGCAGCCTTACAATTTATAAAGCACTGTCCGTTTATCAGTCACCTGAGCCTCCTAACAGCCGTGGAAAGTGGCGAACAGCAGCATCTTCCATTCCGAGTCTCAACGTCCTTAAGTTAAGGTCTAAGAAGTTTGGTGACTTGCCCGGCTCCCCCAAAGAGCTGGTGCCAGAGCCAAAAGCCACGCGCCCCTTCCCCTGTTCCCAGCTCCCAGGGCGATGTTCGCTGCAACTCTTCCAAAATCCCTAGAACTAGGCATTTATCTACAACATAATGCTAACCCTCTCCAACACGCTGACGAAGTGGAATCTGCCCAATTTTCTTTGCTAAACCAAATAATATTTTCCAAAATAATTTCTAAAATGGGGCAGTCCTAGGGAAAGCAGCTAAACTAGATGGCCATCCAATTTCATCTAGCTCTTCTTCCTCTCTTGAAAACTGTAGCTCACTGAGCTACCTTCAAATAAAAACTGAGTAGGCTGAGGACACTATGCTGCAGAGTTGCATTCTGATGCCAATGTGATTTGCAATTCATGGAGTCCTCTGAGATGGAAAGTTTTGTTTAAATTTGTGATTACCACCTTATATCACTCTTTGCTTCATTCTGTAACAATATTCCTATCCCTTGGAAAAAATCCTGTGGGGCAGATTTTTTAAAATCTCAAAGTAAATTAAAATTAATTTTGAGGAATTTCACATCATCCTTGACATAACTACAATGTTCTGTAGCAAAAAAAAAAAATTATTAGGAGTCATATGTATAAATATTCAAAAATGTAAAACATTAAGCAATAAATCATCAAATATAGTTGATACTGGTTAAAAGACTGAGAAGTAATCAAAGGAACATATTAGAGAAACAAATATAATAATACAATGTTTAAAAACCTCAAAGACTTCAACTACTGAGGTCAAGACTCACTGTTGACAAAAATTAGATTAAAATCTCAGACAAATACACCAAGATCAGATTTAAAAGACTTAGATATAAAAGTTTGCACTATAAAAAAATAGTGAAGTAAAGATGAAAATAACTTGTACAACAGTAGAAGAGCTTGTGACCAAACAAGAGGTAGAGAAGATCACAAAAGATAAAATGAGAGGTTTTGATTACACAAAATTAAAAAAACTTTGCACAAACAAAATCAATGCAATTAAAATTAGAAGGAAACAGGTAACTGGGGTGAAGGGGGAATCTTTGAAGCAAGCTTCTCTGGTAAAGTGTCATATCCAAGGTACAAAATGAACTGATTCAAGTTTATAAGAACAAGTGCCATTTCCTAATAAATAAATACAAACAAAAAATATGAATAAGCAGTTTCCAAGACAAAAGTAAAAGGAATCTCAAGAAATAAATATTTGACAAGTCATGCATAAGAATGAAGCAGGGTAGGAAAGGGGAAAAATAACTATAGTTTCTAACAACATTTAGAAAATCAAATAATTGTGAAATTTTCAAAATAAATCCATTTGACTTAAAATTTCTAGTCCAAAAGAGAGGTAGAGTACAAAACCAACTGTCACAACTTAATTATTCTACGTATGTCTTCATGAAACTCTAGTGTCTTCTCCTAAATAATTTTAAACATCTTGACAAACCTGTAAAAATTTTCTCTATATAATCTCAGGTTATACAATCTATACATCTACAAATTTCAAAATATAAAGAGAGTGGTCATTTTACAGAGCACTTTCCTCACAACCCATATCTATGAGGTTCCAATAAATGATGCCCATTTTACTTAGATAATCTGCCCATATGAACACCCCAAGTGAGTGCAGAAACCAGAATTAGAATCCTCTGTCACCAAGGTCAGTGCCCTTTCCACTAAACCAAGTTGCCATTCAATAACCTTAACTAATAATATTAAGATAAGGATGTATTTGTATTATACTATTATCTTTCTCTTTCATGTCACTAATTATGAATTACTCTCTTCTAAAAGGAAAGGAACAGAATTCCCTTTGAGACAGGAAGGTAGAGGATCACGGAAGGTAGAGGATCACTTAAAGAAATACATTTTGATTCAGTTTTTTATTGTGAATTTTAATTCCCCCAAGACCCTAACATACCTTTGTCATTACCACCTGTCACTTTCAGTTCAGAACCAGAGGTTTGTATGTTCCATCTGTACTGAAGTTTTTTGAATTATTTAACAGCATGTCTTCTCGAAGTCTGTAGGATTTACTGACCAATATTCTGTCCATTTGGGGAACGTGGAAACAAAAGAGCATAAACATTTACACTGCCATCAGGAGAAAAAAATGGAAGGGGGCCTCAGACCCTGAAAATCCTCCCTTTGTTTCCTCATGCTACCAAAAGATGTAGTAGTAGTGTTCCAAGTCTGCAAAACAGGGCAGCTTAAAAAGTACACACCGATTATGTCTCACAGAGGACGAGTAACAGGAACTAAATGGTCCAAGATGCTGGAATTTCTTTCATTCTTCTTTGAAGGAGAACCTGGTTGGTAACCATGTACTGTAAAAACAGTTCACTTGGTAGCAGCAACTGTGTCCTCTTTAAGAACAGCTAAGAAGAGAAGCCACCTAATTTTTTTTTTAATATTGAAGCAGTAAATTTCGATGTGCAAATGAGAAAAGGAGATTGAAAGCCATGAAACTCTATATGCTGAATCTCAGGATAACCCAACACGCCTGCAGAACTAGTGAATCCAAAAAAATCCATTAAACAGTTTTATGTCTGAAAAATTGGAATGCATCTTTCTGCAAATTAAAGACAGATTGTAAAGAGAGGGTTAGAACTGGAAAGTTCCCTGCTCATCAAATTAAAAACAAGAGCTCTATTCATAAAAAAAATACTTATGTGGTCAAGTCACATTCTTCTCTCTAAAGTTTTTATGTGCAACTTGGGGTGAACATTCTACTTGTGATTCACAAAGAAAAACGACCAGTACAACAGGGGCTCACTCCTGCAGCACATGGGCGCATTCCAGGTGATCAAGGAAGTGGCCATTCAAGATACCCTAGGCAAGGAGAAAACCTCCCTCGTTACCCGGAGGAATGAGAGCACATGAGCAACAGCTGTGACTGATGAAGGACAAATAGCAGGTCCGGCCTTTGGTGTACTCGAGGACACAAATGAGGACCGTTACATTTCTCACTACCAATCCTCCTCTCTCCTCCCTCCTCCCTTCCCCTCCCACCTCTTTCCCCTTTGCTCTCCTGCAGCCTCGCAGTATTTATCTCCATTTACAAAATCCTATTTTTAAAAGAACTCCTAGAAAAGCCCATTGTAAACAAAAGGCCAATTTTACTTCATCATTTGAGCACAAGGGACAAACTGGAGTTTTCTCCATCAATAAGTTAGAATGTCCCACATGTATAAGATGGATGAAAGTGTGCTAAAAATAAGAGCTTCAACTTTTGAAGGGCTACACTATTTGGAGGACTGGTTTGAAGATGCAGAACAGACAAGTGGTTGCTGAAAAATGAAATGGGACTCAAAAGCAGCCTTACTCTGTCCTGCGGCTCAGCAGAAGGTTAGCGCTTAGAAAGCTCAGTAACATGGAGACAGCAGTCCTACAGAAGTGGCGAGTCAAGAGTCCATTCAATACCCACAATTTCTTGGGACAATCACTCATCAGCATCTGGCTTTCCAGCTGCTCCCTTCGATGCATCCTCTCTCTGCCTGCCCACAAGTTCAGAACTTGAACACTAACATTCTAGTGCTTGAGAATCATAGCACTAATACACAACACAGATGGGAGTGAGATTTATTCAGCATACAGTGAACAGAAAGCAAGTCAGAAAGAATGAGAATATTACAAAACATACAAAATAAAAATCTTTCTTAGATTGATGAATATATACGTGTTTGCAAATTTTCTTTAAGCTGAAGACCAGATATGTTAGCATCAGGTCTAGGGTGCTATTTCCCAAAATGTTAGAATCCCAATGCTTCTCAAATCTCTCTCTTTTCCTGTTGCTAATAAAAGTAAAACTACATGTTTTCTGAAATAAAATATACGTATTGGTGCCAACAGAAAATTTAATTCAGAACTAACCCCTTTATTTCCCCATTCAATCAACATGCCTAGATCTATTGTACAGGCATGCCTTTCAAGCACTGCGTAAAAGATTTCTTTCTACCACCTCCTGTCACTCTGACTACTCCATGAGGTAGAACCCACAGCTGTCCCTGCTTCTCACCAACTCTTCCAATCTCTGGGTTAGCAACAGAAATCACCTTCCAGGTCACCACTGTTCCTCTTGGCCTGCCAATAGGCTTTGGACTATGGTGAGCCAAATATGAGGCACCTCTAGAAAAAGACTTCACCAATTCACACTATTGTCCAAACCAATGACTCTCACAGTGTGGCCCAAGGTCCCTGGGGACCCAAAGACATTTTCTGGAGGTCTAGGAGGTCAAAGCTATTTCCATAATAATAAGTGTTCATTCCTAATATGACCAACATCAATATATAAACGAAAGCTCTTCATGGGGATCCTCAATAATTTTTAAGGGCACTAGCCTAAGAGCCAGGAGACCTTTAGGTTCTGTCAGGAACTTATATAAACTTGGGCCCATCACTCCACCACTCTAGGCCTCTGAATTATTGGGAAATGGACTAAATGATTCATTCCTACCTATACAGCAGTCCTGAGAACAAAAAGGGTGAGAACCATTGATCTAAGCTATTAAAAGAAAGTAGGTCAAATAACGCTTCACTAACTTTGACTAGCTGAAGAAGAGGTCAGTCTCATTAATAAAGCCTAAATTATGGAGTATTTTATCAAATGAATCCGGAAGCAAGGACTCTGTCATATTTCATCTATGTGTCACCAACAACCAACACAAAGTGGCCTTCACATAATAAGGACTTCAATAATATTCACAAGAAAAACTGAATTATAATGTGTTTCTTTTAAGCATATAGATGAACAAAAATTGGGCTATTTTCAGAATGTTTTGCCAGTTAGAGGTCCTTGAAGCAATTTAATGAAGAGGGAGGATGTGTATTAACATCAATATGTAAATAGTGATTACCTAAGTACTCTTAAAATTAGTCTCGTTAAGCAGAAAAGAATTTTGGGTTTTTTTTCAAAATTAACTTGGTTAGCAGACCTTCCTTTCATAGAGATGAAACTTAATCTCAAGCTTCTATCTGAATGATCACAAATTACAAATGGCTACTCAATGAGATTTTATTAAAACAATCATCATAATTAACATTTATATCCTAGAGCTGACAAAGCATTTTTCTCATAACATCCCCTTGTGATTAAAAAGTCTGCAGACTGGGGGATCCTCTGCTGGGCATACTATACTGGCCTGTACTAGGTCAGCACTGAGGTCCCTTCCAATGAAATGATAGCTTTCTAATTTGGTCATGTTCCCATTTCACAGATGAAGAAAATGAGGTTGAGAGAGATAATAACACGTGTTCTCTGCCACACAGCTGGGCTGCAGGCCCGGACCTTCTGGCTCACAGTCTACTGTCCCTTCCACAACAATATACTGCCTGTCCCTTATGTTCAATAACATGCTATTACTGTCACCATGCATGAGGCCCATATGTCATTTTTCACGAAGAATTTCTCCCATTTAATCAAAATTTTTATGGAAAAAATCCACAGGTACATCAAATGCATCTTTGAGGATGCTGTCAGACAGGAATCAGCATATTCTATTGCAGATCTCACTTCCCCAGGAAAACTCCAGCATGCTTCCTTTCTCTTCCTGATTTTTGGCCACCTCCCTGTACAACCTCCCTGATAATGACGTATCTCTTCCTCCTATGAACCATAATCAAATTAACCATCCTCACTCCAGCATTCTGTGGCAACAAATAACAGACCTCAATTCTGCCTGACTACTTGCAGGGAATGAGGAGGCAGAGGTAGGCAGGACCATGCTCTGCCTTGGGTGTCTTTGACTTGGCCAAAGAACGAAAGAACTGAGGGAACAACGGCAGGTCACGGTCATGTGGGATTCCACTGGGTCTAGAGGAAAGGGGAGTGGCACCCACCTGGGGACAGTCCTGTCTCCCCAGAAGTTACCTGTGACAGGGACTGAGTCCAGTGGAGAAGAGTGAGACGGTTCTGGGGTCCAGCCTTGAGCGTAAAACCATCATCCCAGAAGATGGAATTAGAAAGTCAGTAATAGATGAATATAAGGGGAAAAGACTAAAAGTACCCAAGATCTCAGGAAAAAGGAAATTCAAGTAAAAACCTAGATTACAAACAGATGAAGGAAGAGGGAAGATATTAAAATAAGGAGAAAAGATGGCTAAAAAGACATCTAAAAGACGCAAATGATTCTAAATAAATATTATAAGACAAAGGAAATGAACCAATAGCTCATGAAATGACATGTTGTGGATTCCCAAGAAAGCATGAAAACAGTGGAGAAATCAGAATCTTGAGAGAAGTTAAAAGGGAACAAATGGCAGAATGTATTTCTTACACAGCAGAAACAATCAGTAGAATCTGGAAAAGTTGATTCCAGAGTGGCTAAGAAAACAACTGGTTAAGAATACATATATACTACATTAAAGAACAGTCTCAAAAAAGAGAATCACATGCCGAGAAAGTCAGGATAGAGGAGTGTGGGAAGGTTCAGATTACTAGGAAGAAGAGAATAGGAAGGTGTGAAAGTATGCTAATCACTGAGGAATGAGTCCAAGCAAAATCTCAGTAATCAGAGGTCTTCTGAGAGAAGCTGGTAATTAAACTGTTCAAGATTCTGCCTTGAGGTCTGACCTTGTGGCAGGTGGTGATGTTATGTTGTCTGAGGCCCAGGAAACCACATCATGCAGGAGGAGAAAAAGTTATGGCCCGGGGAAACTGGAACAGGAGGCAGGAGTTAGCAGTTCACGGTGGGTCTGATCAAGGAACTGTCTCCACAGCTGGAGAAGGCAAATTACAGAAACAACTGGAAAATGACAGCACTGGAAGAAAGGCTTGGAAGGAGAATGAACACTTAGTACAAGCATTTAGTGGTATAAAGCTTTAGCCAAGTAACAGATTTCTGAACGTTTCAATTGACCAAACAAATTAACTAACCCTATGAGACAAAAAGAAATATTAAAATAAAGTTAAAATTTTAAGAAATCACAAAGCCTTTGTAATAAATATGCAGAGTCAAGTGAAACAAATTCCCACAAGGGCCATGTCTAAAGTTGTGTAGTCCTTCTTGCATCTGAGTGTGCATATTCTGATCTGACTACAAGGTCTATACCTCAGAGTTCAAAGAAAGAAGAAAATTACTTGTTATGCACAAAAGTATTTCTAGCAGTTCTTTTTGTGGTGGTAAGGAGCTGAAAACTAAGAAGGTACTCATCAAATGGGGAATGGCTGAACATATTACAGTCTATGAATGTGAGGGAATGCCATGATAAAAGGAGCAATTCGTATGAACTGACACAGAGTGAAGTGAGTAGAAACAGGGCAACGACAACTCTGAAGGGCAAGAATACTGGTCATGGTAACAGCCAATTCCAGAGGCCTGGGGACGACTGCCTGATGACATGGAGATGACTTACTCTCTTTGGCATCGGTATTCCAGGCAATCCAACGTCCACCACATTTCTACATCATCTGTGTGCATTCCTCCAGTCCTACTTCCTGATTTGGAACTTTCTGTTTAAGTCATGCTTTGTGGGCCTTGAATAGTGCTCCTCTTTATTATCCAGGGTTCTTTCTTAGCTAGAGTTCCTTTCTCTGGGTACCACTGACTGCTAAATTTTTCAAGGAATTCCGTGGATAACTCAGCCAGAGAACTGCACATTGTCCAGTGATTAGAGCTTCAATATCTTTAACTAATTAGCATCAATTTGCTTTAGCAGGGGAAACATGCTGAGATTTAATAAGAACAAGTCTAAATATTTCCCCTAACAGCTGGGGGCTCTCCCAAGTACTACCTTTACATCCCCTTTGTTCCACCAAGTTCACTTCAGAGAGCAGCATTAACCAAGGATAAATTGCTGTAGCTCCCTCTTGCCTGATTTCCATCCACTCACATCTTGTGTCAAATCAATCAGTCCCTTTGAACATTGCTCCTCATGGAACACTCAGCTGCCCGCATGATCCAGATCCTGAAACTCTGTCAGGTAGCTCTAGCTCTCCTGACCTGAAC
Organism: Potorous gilbertii; assembly: GCA_028658325.1. NCBI lineage: Eukaryota > Metazoa > Chordata > Mammalia > Diprotodontia > Potoroidae > Potorous > Potorous gilbertii. Next base: position 238,204,584 of record CM053773.1, read on the forward strand.
CTCACAAGGCCGTGGCCTCCTCACCTAAAACCAGGAAAGAATGAAACAGAGGACCAGAACAGAGCACACATTCACAGAGAACAAATGCTCACCTGGGCGGGCAGCAGGAACCACTGCAGCCACTACTGCTACCTCCCTCAGCAATCATGGTGGCTTTGGGTGACAGAGAGTTCAAGGGCTCTTCCCCCTGGAGGATACCCATAGCAGCCCATCCTCCCAACTCATGGCAAGAGAAGGAAAAGAAATGACACTGGAAACATGCCCAGTTCCAGTATAACAGCCAGTCAAAAGTCCATCTCTTCATCACATGGTCAGCAGACTGAAAAAGAGTTACTGCTGCACAGACTCTACATCCCACATGGGCATCGTACTGGCCAAGCACAAACAATGCTCATGAGTGCCAGGCTTGGCCAGTCCCTGGTCGCTGTACTTGATTATTAGTATAAAGTATTCTACGATCCCCTCAACCCTTTCCTTATCTGGAAATATGTAAGAGATGTTGTGCTCAACAGGCAAAGAACCCTGAGATTCAGAGTCAGAAGCCCTGACTATAGTTAAGGAGAATCTCTTTAAGGAGATAGTAAGAAAACACTTGCTGTCCTTGAGAAACTGAAGTCACCTGGCCCAGTGCAACCCACCATCTGTGCCTCAGTTTATAAAATAAGAAGGTTGAATAAAATTTCTAAGTTTCCTTCCAGCTCTAAATTCAAGAAACATTTTGATAAAGAAAAGAAAACCTCCTGTGTAGCCACCAAAAGCCTGCTTGACTTTACATTTCAGAAAGGATGATAATGAAGATTCTAATTAACTATTAAGTTGGAGCAGAGGATGGTGCTATATGCAACTGATTCACTTAATTGATCATGGATGAAAGAAATCTTGAGCAAACCTCCTCTTGCTGTGAATGGAAACTGTCTTTATTCTATTATTGTGTGTTTAACATGTCTATGATATAAAGCTCTAAGAGTGAAGATAGAAGAAAAGCATCTGAAAAATAAGTCATCACAACGTGTTGTTGTTGTTGTGTTTTTCTTTCGTTTTCGAAGAAGACCATGCCATCAGAGAAGTGATGGCATGACTTGCATTTGACTTTGTTTTGAATGGGGGGGCTGTGCAAGGTCACTAGCCTCACTTTCTCCTCCTGAGGCATCTGGATCCAGTGACCAGATATTCATCAGGATGACTGGAGACAACCTAGGATGCATGGGGGACCCTGGCCTTTTTAGGTGAAGGGTTTTTCAGGTACTTACTTAGAGGGAAGTAACGCCCACTCAGTGAAGAGGCCTCTTTAAGAAATAGTCAGGGAATGGTCCCTTTAATGAGCAAAAGAAAAAATAACTAAATCAAGCTGGGAGGAAAAGAGAAACTGTTAATATTGATAATCACTGTAAGCCAGCCATTAAGTGGAGGTTGGGCAGGGACCTATTGTTGTCCAATCTATGGGTTTCAGAATGCACTGAAAGTTTTGAGGGAAGGAGGGAGGGAGGGAGGGAGGGAAGGAGGAAGGAAGGAAGGAAGGAAGGAAGGAAGGAAGGAAGGAAGGAAGAAAAAGGAAGAGAATGAGAAAGAGACAGAGAAGAAAGAGAAAGAAAGAAGGAAAGAAAGGAAGAAAAAAGAGGGAAAGAAAGGAAGAAAAAGAGAGAAAAGAAAGAGAAAGAAAGAAGGAAAGAAAGGAAGAAAAAAGAGGGAAAGAAAGGAAGAAAAAGAGAGAAAAGAAAGAGAAAGAAAAAAGAGAGAGAGAAAGAAAAAAGAGAGAGAGAAAGAAAGACATCTAGCCAGTAAACCCAAAGTTAACTGGGCAGCTTCTGGCCATCCAAATTTACATTCCTTTGCAGAGAAGGAAGAGGAGAGGCAGCCAGAAGGAAGAGGATGAGATGAGAGGCCTCTTCACTGAATGGGTATCACAGTGGACATCTAGATAACAGGTAACAGGTAACTCTGCCAGCTTAGGGATTTTTCCTCTATCTCTACCTCTGAATTCCCAATGCCCCATATAAAGTACTCAGTATTTCTGAATTATTTTAATAGCCTCTCAACATGTCTTCTCTGCCCTGGGCTGATCAAATCCTTCCTACACAGTGCTGGCTGTCAGGCTAATCTTTCAGATTTGATCACTGGAATAGACTATAGACCACCTAGACAGAAAGAAGAAAGAGATGAAGATTTGTGGAAACATATCACAGTCTTAGCACAAAGACATGATAAAATAGTGATAGAGGTTTCAGTTATCCAGAGAGCTGCTCACATTCTCTCTCTGCCAAATATAGATGACTTAGTGATAATTTCATCCCTCAAAAGGTGAAGGAACCAATGAGGGGAAAGTCAATCCTGGGTCTGATTCTTCCTAACAGGAAGGAATTAGTTGCTAATCTGGAAATGATTGGAATCTTGGGAGAAAGTGACCATGAAATCCTAGAGTTCATTAAAAGGAGAAGAGATCTGGGCAATCTGGCATGCACCCTAGATTTTGGGAAAGCAGATTTCAAAGGGTTCAGAGGACAGATAAAATTCTTTGGAGTAATGCAAGTATGGAAGAAACTTAAGAAAGCAATTCTTTAGACACAAAAGGAAACAACTGCAACGAGGAGGAAAAGTGGGATGCGCCTGCAGAATACAATATGAATGCATAGGGTACTCATAAAGAATTTAGATTTCTAAAATAAACATAGAGGAAAGGAAAGCAAGGCCTGGAAAATGATGAATATCATAACAGAGTCCTGCGAAAAGTGTCTAGAAAATTAAACTTCAGAGTAAGCTGAGGCTGGTGAGGAAAGCCCAAGGCAACCAAAAGGATGCTTTGTTTTGTTACATTGCTTTTAAATCCTCCTTTTTCTCTCAATGTAACTAATAATATTGGCAGAAAACGGAGGATCCCAAGAGAAACCTTCCCTAGAAGAGATGGGTCAGTAACTGACAGAAGATGGGAGGCAGGGCTATTCAGTTCTTACTTGGCTCCTGTTTCATGTGCCAAGGAGAATGACCATGGAACCTTCAGTTAAACAATAAACATTATTAAGCTCCTGCTACTTGCCAGACACCGTATTACGCACTGGGGATACAAAGAGAAGCAAAAGTTTCTGCCCTCAAGGAGTTTATAATCCAGTGGGAAAAGACAACACAGAAAAGGAAACTGTGTAGAGGAGAGCTGCCAAACCCAAATGGGAAATGAAGAGAGGGATGGCCTGGACGTCCTCTTTAAATGGAGACACCCAATATTAGTAAGTAGATAGTAGTGCCCTGGCCCACTTGAGCTACATCCTTGGGTACTAAAAGAACTGGCAGATGTGGCTCTGGAGCCACCATCTATGACATTTGAGACACTGGGGAATAGCAGAGGTGTCATAAGACTGGAAAAGAGCAATTCCCATCCCAATTTTTTTTAAAAAGTAAGATTAAAAGAATCTGAAAATTAGATCCTGGGCTCGAATTCAATTCCTAAGAAAATTCTAGAAGGAAAACTAAAGACCACAAGATCACAGATTTAGAGATGGTGGAGATGTTAGAGAGTAACTTAACTAGTTCAAACTCATTTTACAGATAAAACCACTAAGGCACAAAAAGATCACATAGCTAAGAAAGGAAGCAATGGGAGTCCACCCTCATGCTCTGACTCCATGACAATGTACTTATTCTTCACAGAATAAAGGGAAAGAGTGATTACAACGGGGCAGCATGGCTTTAGGAAGAAAACTTCACGCCAAATTGTGGGGAAGAAAGGCCTAGAAAGGATTTTTCTAAGGAAACTTGGAAGAAGCAACTACTAGATAGGAAGATTAGAGAGAGATGGGGAACGGTAGGGAGGGAGGTCTGTCAGAAAAGACTAGAAGGGATGAAACAATAGTTCATGTGGATAGCTGGGCCCTGGTGAAAGATGTCCTCTTCATTAGACAGACTTTATAGCAGCCTCATTAGAGATTCTTTTATAGGAGGAGGCAGGGATGATGTCAAGGGCTTGTAGGATGAGAAACAGTGAACTTACAGCAAATTACCTTCTCATTAAAATGTGAGACATGCTCGATGAAAGTGGAGGAAGTGGTGGGGAAAAATGGCATGGAAAGTTTGAGGAAAAGAAAAGAAATTGGAACAACTACTAGGGTGAGAGGGAAAGGGCAGCTAGACTATGACAATTCTCCCTGCTCAGAGATGGGTCCCAAATGCCCTCAGGAATCTATCCCAGGAAGCAATCTCAGGAATCTATCCCAGGAAGCAATCTCAGGAATCTATCCCAGGAAGCAATCTCAGGAATCTATCCTCGAGAAATTTCTTCCAAACTTCTAGACATCCAGCAATTGGGAAATGTCTGAACAAGTTGTGGAATGTGACTGTGATGGGGGACTATGGTGCCAGAAGAAAGGACAAGCGGAACAGTTTAAACAAAAACCTGAGAAGGCTTCATGAACTGATACAAAGTAAAGTGAGCAGAACCGGGAGGACACTGTAACAGCAAGACTGTAGCAATGATCAACTGTGAAAGACTTGGCTACTCTGATCAATACAATGACAACTTCAGAGGACCCACAATGAAAACAACCATCTACCTCCAAAAGAGAGAAATGATGAGCAGTGAGTACAGACTGAAGCATTTTCACTTCTTTTATTTCTGTTTGGGGTGGGGGGGGTTGCAACATGGCTATTAGGAAAATATGTTTTGCATGAATTCCACATGTATAATGGGTATCATATTGCTTGCCCACCCATTGAGGTGGGGGAGGGGTTAGAGGAAAGAAGAAATGAAGAACTTAAATTTTTTTAAGATGAATGTTTAAAATAAATAACTAAATTTTAAAAGAGGAGTGATACTGGAAGACATTCTGGTAATATAAGAAAACAAAAGGCAATAATAAAATTTGACTTTACAAGTGAAGTAGAAAAGCTTCTGCGTATTGTAATATTGCAATAGGAGAATTATATTAGGGATCAGGAAAGCTGGGCTTAAATACTCAGCCTGTCACTATGTGACTTGGGCAAGTCCTTTAGACTCTCCATACTTCAGCTTTTTCCAAACATCTTCTTCTGTAAAATAAAGAAACTGGACAAAATCATATCTAAGGTCTCCTTACTTTTAACCCAAATCCAGATTATCAGAGAATAAACTAAAACAACGACGAAAGGTCTTCCATTCAGATTTTTAAAAATAATGAGTTCCCTATTACATTTAAAGTAAGATTAAGTTTCTAAACATCAATTTACATGCAATTTTTATGACTCTCTCAAAATTTAACATACAGTGAGGAACACCTATAGATAAGTTACCAGCATCTCAGTTCATGCACAGTATTAGACAAGTAGATGACTTGTTTGGTGGTTGCTCTGGTGTTTTGTTTTGTTTTGTTTTCAAGGGCGAAACATAGAAATTCAGAGTGCTATGAGAAATGGGGGACTGAATAATTTGTTGAAATCATCTCTAACATTATAGAACAAATCAGGATGAAAGCAAGTTTCTCTTAATCATTAGCAGATTGTACAGCTGGGTCAGATCTAAGAAAATAAGGTTCCTGATGCACTACTGCCTCCTAAAGGACCAAATGAATTATAACCCTTTAAAGAAAAGACACCCCCAGAAAAACAAATAAACATTATTTGCTACTGGTAAAAACAACGTGAAAGATTAATGACAAATGATGCAAAAGCCTTTCCAAATAAGCTTTCAAATGTGTCTGAGCAGTCAGTCATCAATACATAAGAAAATTAACTATTGAAAAGAGCTGTTAATACGATTAAGAACTCTTGTGTAGCATTTGGCCAATTTAATAATCTTTCAAGTGTGTCTGAGCAGTCAGTAACCAATACATAAGAAAATTAACTATTGAAAAGAGCTGTTAATACGATTAAGAACTCTTGTGTAGCATTTGGCCAATCTAAAAGCATTTTGCCATTGGGACTCATCTTTACAACAGATTTGAAGTCAATATTACTATCCCATTGCACAGATGAGGAAATTTTCACATGAAGCAATGTTCAAAGAAGAGCCTCAAAAGAAAGTCATGGAACAACAGGATGCAGAAGTGCCCATTTTACAGACACAGACTAAGATGGGCACACGATAGGCTTCACTAACCAATAACACCATCAATAAAACAGAAAGGTGGAAGGCAAGGAGGAGGAAAGGAAGAATTCCTCTGGTTGTTTGCAGAATTAGTTGTCATGAGAACTGTTCAACTGAACACTCCCAGGTCTGGGAATCTGCAGATGAGTCTCCTCTGGACCCCATCCCCCGCCAAGAGATACAGGAATCTTAGGAGTAGCCCTTGGTTCTCTGAGCATTTCTTGTGGGTTATTCTTGTATCCTTGTTTTGAAGTTTTTTGACTTATGTTCTTGTGAGAGGCCTAAGCTCCTCCAGTTGTTTCTATGCCTCCTGTCCTCAAGATCGATCTATATGCTCCTTCACCACTGGCATTATTTTCTTCTTTTCTTTTGTACATCTGTCTTCCCAGTCAATCAGTCTTCCTTTTGCTTCTCCTTGCCACTGTGGATTCACCTTGTTCTATTCTGCTGACTATTTCTGCTATTTAGGCCATTTTGTTCCTTTTTTAGATTCTCTCCAGATTCTGATTTTTCTCATGAGCCATTTGGGAACATCCAGCTGTGGTTCCAGGCTCTCTGAGGAAATCAGAGGGCCCTCTAGGGTATCAGGTGGTGGTTCAATTTCCTTTGTCTTAGTATATTTATTTAGAGATCCTTGCTGTCATCTAGATATCTTGGTACCCATCTTTTCGTCTCTTTAATATCTTCCCTGCTAATCTACATGCTTATAGCCGGGTTTTTAATTGAGTTTTTTCTCAGCCGAGATCTCAGTGGCTGTAGTCCTTTTTCCTTATATTCCATTATTGATTACAAAAGTACTCTGTTAGGCTTCTTAGTGCACTGGCCTGTGAAGACAGCTGGAACTGTTTTCCTCTGTAGCCTAATTCCTCTTTGGGAGGAGTTTTTGAGAATTAGTGAAGCCTAGAGAAAATGACTAATAGTGCATCTTGTTGATCACATGACCCAGAAGCAACAAGAAATAATTCAACAGGTTAAGTTCCTCAAGGGGAAACGTGACTGTCTAGGTCACAGTTGATGTGAAAAAGATTTAGGGATTTCAACAGAAGTAAAGCTCATCATGAACAAGAGAGAGAAGGCACCTAGGAAAACACAGAGCATCTCAGACTGCACTGAGGCTGGCCGTGGGTTCAGGCCCTGGGAGGTAACAGTCACACTGCGGCCTGTCTGGGCCAGATCTCATCTAGGGACAGTTTTACTTCTCGTGGCTACATCTTAGGGAAGGCATAAAGAAGCTGAAGAACATTCAGAGAAAAGAAGAGAAATGGAGGACCTACATTGAAACTGAAAAAACTGGGGCTATTTCACCTAGATATAACAACAGTAATAGCCAAAATTTATATAGTGCTTGCTACGGGTCAGGCACCACTCCAAGCACTTTACAGTTAGTACCCCTTTCCATCTTCACAACAACCTGGAAGGTAGGCGTTGAGATTATCCGCATTTTACAGATGAGGAACCCGCGGCAGACAGAGGAAAGTGACATATCTTCAGCTTCCAGTACAGTGTTTTGCACACAGTAGGTACTTAATACTGTTTGCTAGCCAGGATTGAAGACTTGAAGGAGAAATGACAACATTCTTCAAGTATTCCAAGAGCTGTCCCATGGAAGGGTGAAACTTGGTACCACAAAGCAGAACTGGAAGCAATAGGGATACAAGGACCATTAGGCCAGCCTTGAGAAACACTCAAACCCTTAGAGGTATCCCAAAGTAAAAAGGGAGGCAGCAGGTTGTCTGCTGTCAAAGGAGATTCACATTCAGGAAGGAGTTGGATTAGATGGCCTGAAAGTCCCTCCGAACTTGGATTATGAGAGAGAAAAAAGGAGAAAAACACACAAGAAGAAAGAAGAAGAAAGAAAAATAAAATACCCCTTACTCTCAAGGAACAATCAGGAAAGAGGAACCAGGAAGACACAGAAGCAGGAGTTAAATTTTCAAGATAAATTCCTGTTTAATAATTATTTCTTAGTTTAAAGTTATTTTACAATTAATCTTCTGACTGTAGGATGAAATATCATATCATGCTAAACATTTTAAATAGAAATGAAACTAATGTGATTTTGACAAGTGCTACTGGCAGAATATGAAAAGCTCTTTGTTAATACAGAAACCACTGTACATTATAGATGGTTATGCTAGACTCCTATGCTAAACACTTATTAATTTTGCAAAGCCTAAGAAATATCACAACCTGCTCCTGGTGAATGCCAGACAGATATTTGGCAATGAGTTTTCCGAGTCAAAACTAAAAGCTTTCATTAAACCTGATGAGTCACCAACTCCTGATGGTGAAAACAGAAAAGGCTAAACTACAGATCAACAAAAGATACTACCCACCCCACCACCACCCCCACCAACCCCCAGTGAAGGAAACACGAACATGGCAAGGGTCTAACAACAAAGACCAGGTGTAGTTTGCCTTGTAGGATTAAAAGAAGCCACAGACCAGATACAGTCATAGAACTATTCCATTCCATCGCACAAGTATGTACCGAACACCTACGAAGTATGCATACAGTGTGGAAGGGGATCCCAAAGAGGTCGAGGTCTTCCCTTCATGTATTTGAAAAGCACATCATCTTAGTAAGAAATCAAGATCTACAAGAGGTTTAGATGATAAAACTAGACAATTCACAATAGACAGACTAGTATCAGTGGAGCATCTGGTAAGGAAAATGGGAATGCAAGGGAAGGTGATATCTTTGTGGGACAGAGGAGATGGAAGGTGGTATCTATGTGGGACAGAGGAGATGGAAAGTTTCCTTGAGGAGGTGCAACCTGAGCTGATGGCCCTGGTTTAGATAGGATTTGAACAAGAAGGAGAAGAGGGGAGGGTGCTGAAGCTGGAAAACCAGGAGGATCAAAAGCAGAGGAGCAGGAAGGGGAGCTGGGCTCCTAGGGCACAGGGAGGAGGGACACTGGCTGGAGAAGATGAGGCCGGATGACACCCTGAGGGATCAGCAAGTCTGAATGTTTCCAGTAGGAAATAGGGGGTGAGGTACCAGTCCTGATCTCCCAAGAGTCAAGGAAGCTGGGTTCCAACCCCACCAAGGGCAAGCCTGCTGCGGCTATTACTACTACTAATACAGCTCTGATAGAGTGGTTTACGGTTTGCAAAGAGCTTTGTCATTACAACCTCATTTGACCCCCATGACAACCCTGGGAGGCAGAGGCTGTCAGGATCCCCCTTTTACAGATGAAGCAAATGTGGCTAAGAAAGATTAGGACTTGCTCAAGGAAGGCATGTCTGAGGCAGGCATGAAACTTGGGTTTTCCTACTTTCAGATTCAGGGGCCACTGGCTATGGGAACCTTCTCCTCTGGGCCTCAGTTTCCTCATCTGTAGTTTCTAAAGCACTTATACCCTAAATCAATGGTCTTTATGATCCCAAGATCAATTGGCCACTAAAGCAACAAAGACACAAGGTATTAAGAGTTTGAACCAAACTGGTGACAGTAGGAAAGGAAAAGGCATATGTTGTATGTATATATGTGTGTGTATCTATTCTTTCGTATATATGAATATGTATGTGTATAGGTACATGTCACTTCATATATTATTGTATATGGATATTCTTTGATTTATATATGAATATTTCCCTATAGATGTGTATATATTATTTCTATAGGTGTATATATGTATATGATGGCAGCTAGATGGCACAGTGGATAGAGTTTTGGGTTTGGAATCAGGAAGACTCATCTTCCTAAGTTCAAATCCAGCTTCAAACGCTTACTAGCTAGATGATCCTGGGCAAGTCACTTAACACCTCTCTGCCTCAGTTCCTCATCTGTAAAACGGGGGCACATTGAAGAAAGAAATGGCAAACCACACCAAGATCTTTGCCAAGAAAACCCCAAATGGGGTCACAAAGACTTAGACACAACTGAAAAACTGATGAAGAACAGTGACACGGCCACCAAGCATTACTAAACCCCTGTATGTGTCAGGCCCTGTGCTAAATGCCAGGGATACAAAGACAAACAAAACTCTGCTCTCACGGAGAAGACAAATGCAAACTGTGTCCAAACAACCATATCCTTTATACGGGATGAGCTGGGGACGGCATCAGGAGGAAGGCAAAACTGAGGCACCTGACTGCCACATCCTTGACCTCTCTGCTCCTTAGTTTCTAATTTATGACATTAAAGCCAAAACTAATAGTACACCGTGAAACATCCAGGCACTAAAAACAACAAACCAGACATACACATTTTAAAAGAAGCAAACATCTTACTGCTGCTTTTATTTCCTCCCTGAACTAAAGCTGAAGAAAGTAGAAACTGGTTCTGACAAGTATCTGAGAACATGGAAGGAAGACAGCATTGTACAATGGGAAGACTACCACACATGGAGCCAAAAAGCAAGCCCCACCACGTACTGATAGGGTGCCCTGGGGCAAATCACTCCCTCATTCTGAGCCTCAGTTTCCCACCTGTAAAATGAGCATCATGTCATTTGTCCTTCTCCTATCATGTGTTGTGCTAAGGTTCAAATGACATATTACATATGAAAGTGTTTTGTTAACTAGAAAACACTACACAAATTTAATTCTGTCACTAAGCAGAGGGCATGAAAGAGAAATTAAAAACGTGAAGCAAACAGCAATTATTCTACTCCTTTTTTGATCATCCCATCAAAAAGACAACAGGGAAATGAGTACATCGGGATGCAGGGTGCCCACTGCCCAACCCTGTGAAAGCCAGGTTAAACGATGTTGTTCATTCATCAGAATGGACTCATTACTTCTAATGAAATGGCAGCTGATAAAGTGTTATGCAAAGAATATTTAATAAATGTTAGTTAATTAGATGGATTATCACTTATGGGCCATGGGGCTGAAGAGGCAGCAACATTTCTTCATCTATCTGGGACTGAACCAGCTGACCCTCTCCAGTCCCTTCCTGGTGTAGAAGGAAAACAGCTGAAGGCACCTCAGAACTATGCAGAGAACAAGGGTAGTTTTATTAGCACTACACTAAAGACACAAGGCATCTCCAAACAAGCAACCTCTTTCCAAAGTGAGTATTCTGATTGGCTCTCCATTCTGGCAGCCCTTAGGGCACAGTCAGAGAGGTCCACCATGCAGTAAAGAACACAAGGGCACAAGCCAGGCCAAAGAGCGTAGAGACATTAAGAAGTTAACAAGTCACTGGGACTTATAAAAAGCCCCTGTCAGAGAGAAAGTGTAGGCAGCTTGCAATTTCAGGAGATACTCTAGAATGAAGAAAACCATCCAAATAGTCACCAAGTTAGAGTGTCACCATGCCAGAGGAACTCTGTCAGATGGTGACTCTCATTCACACTCACTGAGGCTTCTCTCGGGAATCTTTGGTCTCCACCTCTAACTACCTGACTTTTCCTGCACCTGGCTCTCCCAATTTTAGAACCTTTGGAAGTAATCCTCATCTGCCATGTCTTTCTTCTCTGTTTTTTCTAGGAGTCCTTCCTTAACCTTGAGTTTCCATTCTGCTAAAACTAATTACTTTTACCCAATGGGTAATGAATTGTTTGGGCTCTGCCTGAATCCACTAAATTAGTTCAAGATCAGTCTGCCTCAAGACTTACCCAGTATAGACCATAGGGAGATCCCCAATCCTACTGACTGGTATGGGTAAGGGTTCAAGCTAGAAGGGCTCTGCTTTTAAGGATCCTAGAGAGATCAGTTAGATGGGGCAGGCAGATGGCTCAGTGTCTGATAGAGTGCTGGGTTTGGAGTCAGAAGACCTGAATTCAAACTCAGGCTCAGATACTTACTAGCTGTGTGGCCCTGAGCAAATAACATACCCTCTACTTGCCTTCCTCCACTGGAGTGCAAAATGGCAAACCACTCCAGGATCTTTACCAAGGGAATCACATAATGGTGGTCACAAAGAGTAGGATATGACTGAACAACTGGCAACTAGAGACCAAATCACTTTAGCAGTTATCAGCATTGTGTAATAGGCTGGGACTGCCAAGATCACAGGGAACTGTGCTGGACCTCTAGTCTCATCAAACCTTGACCCAAACAACTCAACTGAATTCAACTGGATAAACCTTTATTAAGCCCCTACGTGCAGAGAACTGGACAGGGTCATAATGACAACAACAACCACCCCTGCCTTCTAGGGGCTTCCATCCTTCTCCTAGGACACCACGAGTCCACAGGTGAGTAAATACACAGCACGTATGGGTAAACAGAACATTTCTGCTTAGAGGGCAGAGCTCCAGCACCAACACCTCCCTTTAAGGGAAGGCCCAGCAGAGGCTTCTTACCATTTCCCACCATTTTCACTGCTTCTAAACTTTCTTGGACTTCACCATCATGCCCCTATGAGGGGAATGGGGAGGTTCATCCCCACCCCCATACTTTTCAACTTCCTTTTGTGTCCAGTCCTCCCCCATTGGATTGTAAGCTCCATGAGGGCAGTCTACTCGTTCATTTGTACCTGTATCCCAAGTGCTTTGCACCATGCCTGGCACAGAGTAAGTGCTTAATCAATGCTGGCTGACTCAAGAGGAAAAGAACACTAAGAATGGGGAAGAGGGAAGACCAGGCAAGTGAAACTAAGCTGAATTTTAAATCTAGGAATTCTTCTAAAGGAAAAAGGGAAGGGGGAGGAATCATCTCTAAAAAGTCCCAGGAGATGAAATGTCATTTACAGGAAATAGGCAGTAGAGTCATTTGACTGGACTACAAAATACATAAAAAGGAATAACACAAAGGAAGAACACAGCCAGGTGGAGGATTTTGTATTTTATTGGAGAGGCAATAGAGAGCCATTGAAGATTTCTGAATGAAGAATTTTGGACAGATCTACATTTAGAAATATCAACTTAGCAACTGTATGGAGGGAAGAAAGACTGGAAATGGAATTAGGAGGTTCTTACATTGGTCGAGGTAATAAAGGCCTTAGGATAGAGGCTGCGAATGGGGAGAGGAGGTAGGATACTGGAAATTTTGTGAAACTACAACTAGAAAGTTCTCACCCGCCTGGCTCTGCATCTACTTTCATGATTTCAACATGATGTCTCATTCTGGAACCCCTCTCAGTGCCAGGAGCTCCTCACTCTGGGACATCCCTCCACCCACACTGGTCATTTCCTTCTAGGGACTCCATTTGGGGAGGGTTCCAGGCCAGCCAACTTTCACAACCCTGATGATTCGCTCTACTTCTGGATTTCTAGACAATCCAACGTGAATACTTTCTTCTTTTTCCTACTCCTGACTTTTCAGCTCCCTTTTATGTTCTGTTTCCTCCCATTATAATGTAAACTCCTCCAGGGCTGGGCATATCTTTCTCTTTATTTATATTTATACCCTGAGCAGTTAGCATAGCCTGGCACATAGTAAACGTTTACTAAAGGCCAGTCGCCTTGCCTTGCCTAATGGAATGAATGTGGGGAATGAAGGAAAGGCAAAAATCAAGGGTGATTTCAGGGTTGCAAACCTGGATCACTGGAAAGATGGTGATATTGTTTGTCTACAAAAAGTGAAAAGTCGAGAGGAGGGATAAATCTGTTTAGTTCAGTTTTGAACATGCTGAGTCTGAAATGCCTTTGGAATAGACACATCCAGGTAGAAATGCCCAACAGGCAGTTTGTGATGAAGGACTGGCAAGGGCAGTGATTAGAGCTGAACATATAAACTGGCAAGTCTACTGCATAGAATTGATAATTGAGCTCATGGGAGCTGATGAGATCACCAAGAGTGAATGCAAAATGAGAAGAGGATTCAGTGCAGACCCAGGAGGCAGGAAGGGAGGCTAAGCAGGAACAGTCAGGTAAGAGAAGACAGCAAGAAAGATAGAAAGTGCAAGAGAAGATGCTTGGTGTATCAGAAGCTGTAGAAAGATGAGGTGAGAAGAGCAGTGAAAAGGTCACTGCTTGGAGAAGGACATACTATTGGACAAAAAAACCGCTGGGAAAACTGAATAACGATCTGGGATAGACCCTATACACCAGACACTAAGATAAGCTTCAAATGGAAAAATTACTCCAATCAATAAGGTCACATCATAAAAAATTAGAGGAACAAGGAAGTAATTACATTTTGGATTTACATACGGGCCAGTGAGGTGGCACAGTGGATAGAGTGTCGGGTCTTGAATCAGGAAGATAAGTTCAAATTTAGTCTGGGGTCCTTACACGTCATGTGACCTTGGGCAAGTCACTTAACCTCTATCTACCCCAGTTTCCTCAGCTGGGGATTCTAATAGCACCTATGTCCTAGAGTTATTGTGGGGATAAAATAAGACAATGTTTGTAAAACACTTGGCACAGTATCAGGTCATTGTGGTTGTGGCTTGTCCTTCGTTCTCAAAGAGGACCATGACATGACTTACAACTGACTTTGATTTGAGGTCCAGGACCCACATCCCAGCAGGACTATGCCCCCAAAGTCACCCCACTGCATATACCCATTGACTCAGCTATAGTACTAGGCCTAAACCCCCAAAGAAATCAAAGACAAAGGGGAAGAGATTTATCTATACAAAAATACTTATAGCAGCTCTTTTCATGGTAGCAAAATACCAAAAAGAGGCAACTTCTACTGAAAAATGGTTAAACAAACAGTATATCAATATGTAGTGTTTGTTGTTTGGTTGTTTCAGTCCTGTCCAAGTCTCTGTGATCCCATTCAGGGTTTTCTTGACAAAGATACTAGAGTGGCTTCCCATTTTCATCTCCAACTCATTTTACAGATAAGCAACTGAGGCAAACAGGGGTAAGTGACTTGCTCAGGGTCACAGAGATAGTAAATGTCTGAGGCCAAATTTGAACTCAAGATGAGACTTCCTGACTCCCCGCCCAGCACTTGGCACTGCGATGCCCCCTAACTGTCTTCCAGTACGTGGAATATGAAGTATTTATTGTGCGATAAGAAATGATTAACCTTGAAAGGTCATCAGTACAATGATAGACCAGGAGCTTAAAAGAATGAAGACAAAACATACCTATCACCTAACAGAAAGCTGACTGACTTAGGATGCAGAAAGAGACATACCTTCTCAGACACAGTTCAAGTAAGAATTTGTTTAGCCAGACTACTATACAAATAGGTTTAGAGAAATTGTTGCAGGGTGTGGATGGGTTTAATTTAAAACTTTCCATCTGCCAGTAACATGATCTCTTCCCAGAATAAGCTGATCACCTGAAATCAATATGTCTTTAATTCAGCTTTGGATAGTGGGCCCTCCTCCTCCTCTCCCTTCTGATAGGAGGGCTAGAGGGTGGGGCACTAAACTCCTCCTAACTAACTCTCTCCACTTTGCATCAGAAACTTAGCTTGGTTTGCCAAGTCCCCCCTTTGAGCCCCACATCCCCACCTCCACGTTCCATCCCCCTCCCACCACTTTCTAGTTCCTTTTGTACCGTCTCCTCCCATAACACTATAATTCCTTGAGGGTAGGGATTGTCTTTAAACCTAATTTGTTAACCCAGCGCCTGGCACAAAGTCTATGTTTAATCGATATTTATTGAATTGAATTTGATCAGTGTGGAGGGATGGGTATTGGGAGGGACAGATTAACTTTTAAATTCTTACTATTTGAAAAGTAAAAATAATAATCTTTTTTAAAGTGTCACTGATAATTCTGGAGATAGCAGTTTCAGTCCAGGTAGACAGCTGCAAAGCTAGACACATAATGCTGAGAAATGAGTAGGAGGTAGAGTGAGGATAATTGTGTAACGGCTCTTTGGAGGAATTAGTCTTCACATCACAAGATATGAACTAGAGAGGATGGCAGGGCCAACAGAAAGTTTTCTAGTACTAGGGATCAAATCAGCTTGGTGATTCAGGAAAATTAGGGTTCCCCAAAGGGGTCTTCAAATGTATCAAGCCTAACAATTCTAGTTAGTTTCCAGGCCATAACAATCACATGCCACAAATTAGTCTTATCACCAATAATCACTTAAAACAGTGCGCAGGCGTTAAAGTCCTTTCCAATATGAACATGTGAACAACATCTAGAATTTAGATTAAGTGGTGCTATGAAGCATTTCTGAATATATATATTTTAGAGTAGCGTATATTTCTAAAAGTCACTGAAATGGATGAACTCCAGATTCTTTCTATAAAGGGAATGTTCCAGCATGTCAAAACTACTTCAAAGAATAAAATGAACCTATTGCAATAATAGCACTTCCTTCTCAGGACAATTGTGAGGAGAAAGTGAGATAATATTGTAAAGGGTTTGCAAACCTCAAATCACTATAGAAATGCTAGCATTGCTACTATCAACCGGTAATGTACAAAGGGAATAGTGATAAAATGATGGGTCACCAGGCTAAGATCACAAGCTGTGCACAAGGGGGCGCAGGAAGCAAACATTCTTCATAGAGCAAAAGGCAAGGTCCATTTTAAGCATGTAAATTTAAATTACTGCTCTAAAGCATAGTCATACAGACTCCTAAAATGTTTTCATACATATGAGGCCAATTAAACTGAAAAGTTTCCTTCTCATTATATTTCCCAGATAAATTCAAATTTTCCACAATTCAAAATAATATATCTACAAAGACTAAATTCCTTGTTCAAATTAAGACTTTAAATTATGCATAATTACATTTAATTAAGAAAACAATGTTAGTTTCATGAAGACAATAAGTTTCTGCTATTCTGAAACCAGTCAATTCTCAAGACCTTGTTTATTTCCAAAAGCCATTAAAACTAAATGACTACAGCCGTAATATATTTATGCTTGAGCACAGAACTTTCAACTTCTAGGAATTCTGCATAAAGTCATACTATCTAAATGCTCCTGTGACTTAACCAGTAAGTACTACATAGGCCTGGGCCAAGCTCTGGCCACTAGACCCACCCCAGCCCCACCAGCACCCAGAGTAAGCATCTCTCAAGGGGGCAAATGGATCAGATGAAGGGGAAAGTGCAGCTTAGCAGGCTTCACACACACACACACATGTGCGTGCACACTTGCACACACTTGCACCAGTACACACCTCTGCCCAGATATGCCTTCACAGGCTTCACACACACAACCCTCTGCCCAGATATACCTTCATCACACACACACACATACACACACACACACACACACACACACACACACACACACACGTCTGCCCAGATATGCCTTCACAGGCTTCACACACACACCCCTCTGCCCAGATATGCCTTCATGACACTTTCTCTTCACAGTTATGCATAAGGCTAACCTTGTCTATGCAATTTAAAATGAGAGACGGAAACAAAAGGTAAATAAATTCAAGAGAAATAATGAAAAATAAGTGGGAGGGAAAGGAAGCCAGCAGAACCAAATCACAAACTATCCTACAAAGCATCATTTATAGATAAAAAAACAAATTGGTCAAGAAATAGAGAGTGGAATAGATCAGGTAAACGATATACCAAAGCAGACAAGCATGGGAGCCTAGTGTCTGAATAAAATCAAAGACTCCAGGTAGTGAGGGAAGGACTCACTGGTGAACAAAATCTGCTGCGAAAACTGGAAAGCAGCCTGGCAGAAACTAGGGGGAGGCCAGTCTCACAGAATACATACACTGAGACGAGCTCCAAATGGGTACATGCCTTATACATAAAAGGTAACATGACAGCCAAATGAGGGGAGCAAAGAAGAAATCACCTGTCAGTTCTATGGACAAGAGAAATGCTCATAACCCAACAAAAGATAGGGTTACAGAAGAGAAAATGACAATTTTGATTACATAAAATTTTTAAGGTTTTGCACAAACATAGCACACATGGCTAAAATTAGAACAAAGTGACCATATATGAATCTTTTAAATTATGAAGGTGGGAAGTGAAATGATTCAAGTGGGAAAATGGTCACATGCTGGGATCCCAGATTCACCCCAAACCCTCCTTTGGCGCTTAGACACGCACCACATGTACCAGGGAATCACCTTTAGATTCCCCCATTTGACGGGGAATCCACAGGGGGATCCCCTTGAGTACTGCTGAGATCTTGGAAGAGCCAAGTTGCAACAAGATCTATTATGTCACTCTCCTGCTTGAGGCTTTTATGACAAAGTGCCCAGCAGAGGTCCCCATGCCAACACAAAGCTAAGACTTTAGAGAACAAGGGATACTGTGATATATGGAGCTTCCATAGGGAACAGGATTTGGTCATCTATGGCACATGACAATTTTCACAGAATGATGCAAAAATGTTTTTCCCCCACTTACTTGCTTCCCTTCTATTTTGCCACAAGATTCCCTGCTAATAGTCTTCTTTCCAAGATACATAAGGAACTGATTCAAATGTATAAGAATAAAAGCCATTCCCCAATTGATAAACGATCAGTGCCTGTGAAAGGGCAGTTTTCAAAGGAAAAAAAAAAAATCAAAGCTACCAATGGTCATATTTAAAAAAGGCTCCAAATAATCATTAATAATTAGAAAAATGCAAATTCAATTAATTCCAAGGTTCCACTTCAAATCCATCAGATTGAAAACACTGATATAAAAAAAATGAAAAATGCTGGAGGAAATGTTGGAAAATGAGTATGTTAGTCATTGGTAGAGCTGGAAATTGATCAAGTCACTGGAAAAGAATCTGGAATGTGCCCCCTGTAAGGGAATGGCCAATCCCCAGCCTCTTGGACAGCATTCACTGCTCAGGTAAACTGAGGGGAGACTGGTAAGGCATGAACAAGATGGCGCTGGGAGGAAGGGTTCTGCCCCTGTTTTGCTCAAGGCTATTTTCCTGGGCTTTTCTGAGAACAAAGAAGCCAAAAATGCTTTTCTTTCTTGGGGCTACGTGTCCACCCCCAGGCAGTCAGGGCTTAAGGTAAATTACTTCCTTATAAGGGCAAACTACTAGCTGATAGGTTCAATTAGGGCACGGGTGTCAGAAATGAGATAAAAGCACCAAAGCACTGCTCACTGCTTGAATAAACTATCTTGTCCCCTGCCTCAATCATTGCTTACAGCTAAACTCCACCAGGGCCTACAGGCCTCTGCTGGTCAGATAAGCCTGTGGGCCTGAGAGATCAGGCCCAAACTCCCCGGGGCCCTAACACCCCCCAAATTCCTAAACTATGCATAGCCTTTGACCCAATCATATTAGCACTAGGTCTACGACCCCAAAGAATTCAAAGAAAGAGGACATTCATTTCTCCTTCCTTCATTTACCATTAGCTGCTCTGCTTGGTTTCAGCTCCAGGAAAATTCTGCTTCCCTCAGGATAAGCTCATCACCTAAAATCTCCTCATCATGGATAGCTCTGATCAGCTCTGACACTCAGTTCCTCTTCAGTACCCTCTGATTGGAGGGCAAGAGGACAAAACAATCATCTTCTCCCAAGGTCTCCCTTAGTCTTGTCCAAAAATATGTCTCAATATAATATATACCCCCTGAGCTTATCACCTCCCTGTTAGGAGATAGGTTATAACAACAAGAATCTATACAGTGCTTTAAGGTTTGCAAAGCATTTTATAAAGATTACTTCATTTTAGAGACAACTAGATGCAGTGGATAGAAGGCTGGGCCTGCAGTCAAAAAGACCTGAGTTCAAATTCAGCTTCAGACACTTATTAGCTATTGTTGTTGTGTTTGTCCTTTGCTCTTAAAGAGGACCATGACATCAGAGAAATGATGACATGACTTGCACTTGACTGATTTGAGTGCGGGAGGGCTGTGCAGGTCACCAGGCTCACTTTCTCCTCCTGAGCCATCTGGGTCCAGTGGCCTGATATTCATCAGGATGACTGGAGATGGCCCAGGATGCAATGCAGGACCTTGACCATTTTAGGCTAAGGTCTTATCACATTCTCCCTTTGAGTGAGATATACCCATTCAATGAATCAGCCTCTTTAAGTAATTACTCAAGGGATGGCCCATATTAATAAAAGAAAAAAATAACCAAAAAATGAAACTGGGAGGGGAAGACCCTCAGGGTTCCTGGGTAAAGTTCTTTAAAACAGCCCTTGGAAGCAAGAGCAGTATTATGCAAAAATGTAAGCAGCAGAATCCAAGCAGCTTGAAGGCAAGATTTTTTTCTTGCTCCTTTTTGCCCAGCACAGAGTGAGCAGGTGGTAAATACTTGTTCAACTAACAAAGCAAGTTAGCATTACTCTGAAGAAAAGAAAACTGTTGAAATGATGGCTTTCTTAAGACATCCACCTCAATTCTAAGGGAGAATGCAGAGTGTGACATAGTTTAGAGGAAAGGTATAGGGCAGAGGGATGGGAAGGGAAGTGCCTGGAGGGGTCAAAGACAAGCTTCTCTCTCCCCAAATTCCTCCCCACAAGCTGCCAGTCTCTGGAGCTGTCCCTTTGGCATAGGGACCACAATGCCACGTTGATGATGCCTGACATAGGGGATGTGGGAGACAATGATGAGCCTTTGAGAGCTTTTTTTTTTTTTAAACAAAATTGCCAGTGATTATGAAATGAGACTGATCCTTATGAAAGGCTTCATGTATGTGTGTGTATGTGGTAGGAGAAGACCAAAAAAAGAGCACTGATCCATCAGCTGGCAGCAGGTGGATGCCAAGGGGTGGTTAGCTCTTATCACAAGAGGTTCCAAACCATGGCAATTCTGCTTGTTACTCATGCGAGTCTGTCTTTGCCACCTTTCTAGTGGAGAGGCACTCCTCTAGTGGAGAGGACCTCAAGAGAGTTTTACAGACAGTCAATAGACATTTATTAAGCACCTACTATTTACCAGGTATTAGCTGTACAACCTTGGAAAAGTCACAACCTCTGTCTGCATCAGTTTTCTTAACTGTAAAATAAGATAACAATAACATCTATTTCCCAAGATTGCTGTAAGAATTAAATGTAAAGAGCTTGGTACAACACCAAGTACAGACAGTTAAATGCTTGTCTAGTAATAATCAGTCATAAATGTTTGATTTTTTCCTTATCCTCACAACAATTTGGGAGACAAATGCTATTATGAAGACACTAAGGCAGACAGCATTTAAATTACTTGCCCAGGGTCACACAGTTAGGTAGGATTGGAACTCCAGTCTTCCTGACTCCAATTCCAGTGCTCTCAATCCACTGTGCCACCTTACACCATTTATCAAGAAGAATTAATTAAACTAGGACTGCACAGACTGAGAAGTCTGTCTTTTATTCCATAGGGTATACTGGATTCGGAGCTGGAAGACCTAGGGAAGAACAATTTAAGCTTATAAATAGCAGGAAAAAAGTCAGGAGAAAGAAAAAGTAAGTGAGAAGTGGTGAGAACCATCATAGGGCAAGCTCCTGGAAGAGCCTAGACAGGGAGGCTCAATGGTTTGACCAGCAGGAACAAAGATTCTGTAGGCAACTCAGGGATTTGGAGATGTGGCCTAGGGAAAGAGGACGGGGCTCACTGCCACTGACTTCAGAGCTGTTGGCAGTCTTTTCTTCACCACACCTTCCCCTTCCCTCCAGCTGCTGCCTGACCTGCAGAATTTGGCTCAGCCAAATTCCTTAAAAAAGTTGTCTACACTCGCAACCTCTCACCTGAGGTCTCTCATTCACTCTCTTCAGCTCTTTGCAGTCTAGCCTTCAATCACATCACTCAGTGGAAACTGAGTGACCAGCGATCTCTCAACTGCCCATCTGATAGCCTTTCTTCAGGTCTAATCTCTTCCAATCTCCCCTCTCCTCCTGGTGATGCTCTCACTGGGTTCTCATGGCACTGCCTTCTCTAGGTTCTCCTCTCCAACCACTCTCTCAGTTTCCTTTTCTGACTCATTGTCCATACTAAGTGTTCTAACTATGGGAGTTCCTCAAGGTTCTATCTACCACAGGCCACCTTCCCTTCTCCCTCTACAGCCCCTCATCAGCTCCCATTAATTCAACTATGGCAATGACTCGTAGATATTATTTGGTCCTCTTTGAAAATGAAAGATAACAACCAACTAACCAATGAGATAGATATATACATGTGGGCGCATATGTATACATGTGTGTGCTGTGCACATGTATGCACACATGTGTGTGCTTGCATGTCATGTATTTGTGCATTTATGTATACACACATAGATTTTTTTTTACCTTCAGCCTCTCATCACTATATGGCCTTGTAGACATTTCAAACTGGATATCCCAGAGATGTCTTAATTTCAACATGTCCAAAACTGGCCTCACTTTCTTTCCCCATAAACCTACTCTTCTGAATTTCCTTATTCCTCTCAATAACACTACCATTCTTCCAGTCTCTCATATTCATAACCTCAGCATGAGGGGCTATCAACCCTCATTCTCCCCTAACACACATTTCCAATCAGTCGCCAAGTCGTACCATTTCTGCCTTCAAACATCTCTTCTGTCTGACTGCTTCTCTCTACACAGCTGTCATCCTAGACCAGGCCCCCATCACCTCTCACCTCAATGATTGCATCCACCTCCTAAATGGGACTGTACCCCCCTCACCCCCCCCCACCCCCGCCTCAATTCTCTCCCCGCTACAATCCATCCTGTACAAGAATGCTGCTAAAGTAATTGTCCTTAAGTGAGATCTGACAATGTGACTCTCTTAAATCAACTCCAGGGGCTTCTTCTTGTCTCTAGGAGAAAACAGACACTCCTCTGTTTGACTATTAAAGCCTTCACAACCTGGATTGGGCCAATTGGCCTTTCTGCCCTTCTCATATGGTCCTTGATCTCCTGACGCTCAACTCTGCAGAAGCCATGCCAAGACAACTTCCTCCTGATCAGTCCCTCAAAGACAGACCCCACCTTCCTTCTACACGAAGCCTTTCTGGACTACTTGGAATTAACCATTTCGTATATGTTGGTATTTATTCATTTTATATTTATTTTCTATCTTTTACATATACTTGTCTTCTCCCTTATTGGAATGCCTTGGGGTTAGAGATTCTTTCATTCTTTGTACTGAAAGCATCAAAGATCACTTATTTAGGGCATTTAGTAAGTACTTAATAAATAATTGCTGACTGACTAGTGAAGAGGGAGGGAGAATCTCTGCTGAGAGAGAAGGCGGGGTGTAGGGATCAGAGGCTCTTAGAGAAAAAAGTTTGGGATAACTGCTTTACTCTGGAAAATATGACCTCAGGTAAGGGAAGAATAAGGTTATGCAGTGAAGCTGGGAGGATTCAGCTGTGACTGGATAATAGAAACCCTTTAGGGATCTGGTGGGCCCAGCTCTATCCCTCCAGCAATCCTCAGCAGCACAAGAGTAGAAATAGAGGTGGATGGCAAGGGTGACCCAGGGATCATACAGTGAAAGGACATGAGGATGAGATTTAAGGCTGAAAGACAATGAAAGTTAAATTACAAAGGACAGATAGCAGAGCCAAAGCAGCTTTTTGTAAGGTTCATTTTTAGTGAAATCTTTTGTTTTTATACTGCCTAAATTTCCCCAGTATTATCCCAGGAAGCCATCTCTTATGTAATGGAGGAAAGGGCTAGAGGCAATTTCCCACACGGAAATGGGGAGGGGGCCTGCTTCCAGAAAGGCCTGATGGAAGCGGATGGAAGCGCTTTGGTTTTTGAGTTAGAGCACTGCAGACACTCTGTAACTGGTTCTAGTCTGGGAACCATGTGATGAGGAGACAGACTGCTGACTGGCTATGTGAGGCAGTCAGTCAATGAGCATCAATTAAGCACCTACTATGTACCAGCACTGAGGATACAAAAAGAGTCAGTAGATGGTCCTTGCTCTCAGGGAGTTTATAACCCAATAGGGGAGACAACAAGAGAATGAATGTGAACAAACAAGCTATAAACTGGAAATACCTGACGGAAGGCACTTGAATTAAGAGGCATTGGGAAAGGTTTCCTGTAGAATGCAAGACTTTAGCTGGAACTTGAGGAAAGCTTGGGACTCCAGGAAGCAGAGATGAGGGGGGAAGTGCATTCCAGGCACAGAGGCCAGCCAGGGAGAATGCACAGAGCTGAGAGATAGAGGGAAGCTGGAGGGTGTAAGAAGACTGGAAAGATTGGAGGAGAGGCTTTGAATGCTAAACAAAACATTCCGTATTTGACTCTGAAGGTAGTAAGAAGCCACTGGAATTGGGGGATTGCGGGGCTGACATAGTTTGACCTGTGCTTTAGCCTAATAGAGGACGGATTAGAGTGGGGAGGAACTTGAGGCAGGAAGACTCAACAGCTGGCTATTGCCATAGCCCAGCTGATGAGACAATGATGGCTTGTATTAAGATGGTGGCAGTATCAGAGGAAAGAAGGGGACATAATTGAGAGACACTGCAGTAGTAAAATCAAGAGGCCTTGGAAAAAGATTAACTATGTAGGGTGAAAGAATGTAAGGAACAGAGGATGACCCCTAGGCAGCAATCCTGGGATGATGGGAGGTATACCCTCAATGGTAATAGGAAAGTTTGGAATGGGGGAAGGGTATATAGGGAGAACGATAATGAGTTCAGTTTGGGATATGTTGGATTTAATATGTCTATTGAACATTCTGCTCAAGATATCTGAAAAATAGTTGGAGATGCAAGATTGGAGGTCAGCATAGAGGTTAGGGTAGGACAGGCAGATGTGAGAATCATCAACATAGGGATGGTAATTAAACCCAAGGAAGTGATGAGATCACCATGTGAAAGGGTATGGAAAGAGAAGAGAGGCTTCTTCTGTTCTTTGCCTCTAAGTGTTAATCTTTCTGATTTTAGGTGAAGGAAATCAGAGACGGCTATATAAGCAAGCCACTCTAATTCAAGAACTGGAGTCCATGATGGGATCTGTCAAGATGAGGCTACAGAGGTATGCTTGAACTAAAAACATTAGAGAAATATCCTCCACAGCTCCTCAGGAACACACCTAGGGAAGACCAGCAAATCGCTACATTTATAACAAAGAGCTGTTGTGAGAAAAAATAAAATGTTGAAAAAGAGGAAATAATGCATCAAAAAAATCTGACAATATGTCCAATATTCTACAACCATGGACTACCTCCCCTTCTACCAAGGAGAAAGAGGTTGATATTTTCAATAAATTCTACATAATTGCAAACTCTCTTAAAAGAAAACTTTAAGATAAGAAACAGATTTATCTTCCCAAAGAAAACAGAAATATCACCTTTATCCCAATACTGAGAAGAGAATTTGTGTGTTGCATTGCAGAATCTGGATTGCAGGGGATGTACATTCCAAATGCTGGTCCCGTGGAGGAACTAGGAAGACACGTATATAAAAGATCATAGAGTCCTATCAGGATAGATGTGCAGGACGGCTTCCATTTATGTCTTTTTCCCATTAACAAGCTTATAAACTCTCAAAAGGAAATTATTTCATAACTTATTCCTAAAGACATAAAAATGTGCAAATATCATATGATTAAGCATGAATCAAACGGAAATACTTAAAGGAAGAAAAGGGCCCTCAATCTTCAAGAGTCAATGCCCTAAAGAAATACATTTATAAAATCTGATACCCCCTTTGACAGCGAGGGATCTAGGCACCCCACAACCTTAGCAACAAAAAGCTTCCGTCATAGACTGATGCACATGTAGGTAATCTGGAAAGGTTTGGAAGTTTCCAGACAAATTTCTCTTTTCCTCAGAGTAGCTTGGTTGGAGTCCCTTAAAAGCATTCTCATCAGAGGTGAACACATTCCTCTTGTCATCCTCCTCCTCTGACATTAATGAGGTTTCACAGAAGAAAGAGATGAGTGGAGCAATGCTAAAAGCAGCAGGCCCTTCCATTTAGCTTGTTTAAGGGAAAGTCATATAACTTAGGAGGAGACAAGCAGGGAGCATGAGACAGTGATATCAAGGGAAGGGCACATCCAAATGAGGCAGCCCATCAAACCCCGCACGCTAGGGCCTAGATCCTAGACCAACAGCCCCAAATCCCTTACAAAGCAGGACTAGAAACAAGCAGGTAAGAAATTCAACAAGGAAGATGTTCTCAGGCTGCTGTGGACATAATGATCTCCAGGCCGCAGTAGAAAGACATTTAATGGCATCTAGGTCCATGCTTCAGAGCAACTTAGACATGCCAGGGTCAGGGTAGGAAGGTGGCTTGTAGATCGCCCAGACATCGCTCAGCTGGGAACCAGAGGTCTGGGGCCTAGAATAAGAGATTCCAGATACGGGAAGTTTCAGAGAAGGGACAAGGCAAAACCAAGGCAGTACCAGCATGGAGGAGTCTGGTTAGGCCCTGAACAGCCTGCTGGATACTGACAGATTGTTCGAAAAAACAAAGGCATTACCCCACAACACTTCTGGCCTAATAAAGACTGAAGTATTTGAGTATGTTTGGTTCAATATTATATTAGCTGGATTTTAGGGTTCTTGTGGAACAAAATAAAGTATGAATCTGATTTATTAGTGAATAAAGGAAATTTAAAGAAATGGATGTCTTTTGTGAACTCCAGTGCTAACAGTATCAATCCTATTTACTTGCATTTCTGAAGTGAGGGGAAGACTTTCTTATCGTTCCTCATATGCCTCCGTCCCCAGGGTTACTGGGAAGAAGGAAGTTTTCTGGAACACAGCTAGATCATCAAAATCCCACCATTCAACTGATCATCAGGTCTTCCGACCACTCAAATGGGAGCCAAAATTTTGGAGCAAGCAAAGGAGCTGAATCCACTTGAATACATGGGGATGAAAATCACCATCCTTGTCAAGGACCAGAAGGCAGCCAGACCTAAAGAAGAGTACACAACACTCTGGGCCTAGGAAATAAGTTAAGGATTAGGCTAGAAAGTTTGGGTGCCACTTAATCTGGGACTGAGCAGATTCCTTTTAAACAAATTCCTAATTCCCTTACCCTGCTGCATTTCTTAATTTCTGCATATTCATTTTATATTTCTGATTGGTCTAAGGCCAACAGGTACAGATAATTAGATAAATACCAGGACAGGAGAAAGGCAATTCCTGACTAAGCAAAGAGGTGAAATTTGGATTTAAGGGCTTCAAAGAAACTCTGTTACTAAATAAACTTTGGGTTATATTTGCTTAGCCTTGGCGGGGGCAGGGGAGGGAGGGGACACAGGATACAGAAAGACCTTTTAGAGATGGTAGTACTTGAGATGTGTCTTGAAGAAAATGGAAAAATTGGTCAGTGGAAGAGATTACTTACATATGATCCAGAAATAATAAAAACATAGTAGTGATATCAAAAAACTCAAAGACTTCCAAGTATTCACTATCAACAAAAACTTCTAGGAAAACTAGAAAAGTCCAGCAGAAACTAGGTATAGATGAGCACCTCATGCTGTACACCAAAGTCAGCTACAAATGAATATATGACTTACATAGGAGGCCATATCATAAACAAAGGAGAGGAGCAAGAAGGAAAGTGCCCAAAAAAATTCTGGAGAGTGAAAGAGAGAATGATCATGAGAGATAAAAGGACAGGTCTGATGATATGAAACTGACACATTTTTACACAAACAAAATGAATCCATTAGAGCTAGGAAGAAAGTAATTAATGGGGGAGGGCTTCTCTAAGAGGGTCTATTACCAAAGACAGGAAAGAAATTCACACAAATGTGTAAGAACAAAAACCATTCCCCAGTGGATATATGGCCACATGATATAAACAGGTAGTCCTCGAAGGAAGAAATCCAAGCTACCCACACACATATGAAAAGATGTGCCAAATCACTAGTAATTAGAAGGAATGAATTAAAACTAAGGTTCCACCTTCTTACCTTTCAGGCCGGCGAAGGCGACAAACAGGAGTGACCGCTCTGGATGACAGGCACACCAGGGCACTGTGCTGGTAGATTCGGAGACTGATCGAACCATTCTGAAAACCAGCTTGGAACTATACCCCTAAAGGCACTGACCTGTGCAGACTCTGACCCATGGACACCATCAATGGGTCCGTAATACAAAGAAAGCAAATAAAAATCATTTCTACAAAAGTGTTTGTAGCAGGTTTGTTGTCATTGTTGTTTGTAGTGGCAAAGAACAGTAAACTAAAGATCACCTGAAAGTTGGAGAGCAGCTGAACAGTTTATGATATAGGAATGCAATGCAATGTTATTGGGCTGTAAGAAATGATAACGACAGCTCAGGGAAACGTGGGGAAACTGGTATGAACTGAGGCAGAATCAGGAGCAAACTTTATATAATTATTATGCAACTCAAAAAGAAAAACAACTTTTGAAAGATGTAAGAATTGTGATCAACACAGTGACCAACTGCAGTTCTTAAGGCCTGGTAACCACCTCCTGACAATGATGGAGGAAAGCAAGATTCAGAACAAGTCATAGAATCTTGGACACAGCCAATGTGAGGATATGTTTTGCTTGGCCATGCATATTTATGACAAGGGTTTTGTTTTGTTTTGTTTTGTTTTTACAAAAAAAAAATTGAAACTAGAGGAAGGAAGGAAAAGGGAGCTTGACAACAGGGTTACCAAGATGTCTTAAAGAAGAAAGTAATAAAGACAGTAGTAAGAATACTAGCGTTTACATAAAGCTGCAAAGTTTGGAAAGCACTTCATACATGCTAAGTTATGTGAGCAAGTAAAGGCTTAGTTAAACTGTTTGAAGGCATGAAAGATAGAAGAGGAAGGTCAGCAGTAAACACAGGTAAGCAGGAAAGTTCCAGAAATGAGGCATTCGAGTTTTTCAGGATTCCAGGCCATATGATAAACAAGATGGAGGATCAGACAGATTTTTCTGATGTTCTAGCCCCCTCACACCTCTCCAGAACAGAGAATGTGCACCAAAGGTAAAAAAAACATCAGTTATCTCCATAATGTAGTACTCCTAGAATCCAAAAGAAGGTATAAGAAAAACTAATGAGCCCATGCACTCCACCATACCCTACCTACAGCTAAACTGCCCCAGCCCACATGGCTCTCAACAAAACCGAATCGATTCCTCATCTCCCCTTCCTCTTCCCAATGCCATGGAGAACACAAGCAGCGGAAATCTGCTCAGGCCAGGCACACCCCAGGCTGCATTCTATACTGCAAAAGTGAGTCAGGAACAGTACACATGTTTGAGCCTAAAATACAGCTCCAGACCACATCCCCACCCCACCCCCCGCCACCCTCCCACAGCCTCAGAGATCCAGACTACAAAATCAATCCTATAGCATCAGTGTGTTGGGGCAAACAGCTGAGGGACAGAAGAAATGTGGAAAGGAACTAAAGCATCTAAGGATCCCAGGTTTCCAGAAGAGCAGAATATCGCTGAAAATCTTTAACCACAATCAAGAAAACAACAGAAGAGAACTATCCAAAACTTCTGAACAAAAACAAAAACAAAAATGAAATACCAACTGAAATAACTGATAGATTACTTTTGAGGAAAAAAAAAACAAACCAAAAAACCAAACCAAGACTGCCAACTCCAATACACATACTGCTTAAATTTAAAGACTTCTTTCAGAAACAAGTGATGAGGAGAAAGTCCTTCCAATACAAAGGAAGGAAAGTCAGATAACACAAGCCTATGCTGTACTCACCAGAAAACATAGGAGGCAATGGAATAATGTGTTCCCAAGAGCAACGGAGCTCAGTATGCAGCCCAGAATGACCTAATCTTCCAATCTGGGCTGAATTATAAATAAAAATATAATAAAGAGGCATTTGAAAAGTATTTTAAAAGACCCTCAGACTTGAAATTATTTGCTTCTCAGACACCCCAAACAACAGAAGTGCAGGGAGAGTGAATAAAAGCAACAGCCAAGGACATCGACTTCTAAATGTGCCCAAGCAGAAGAGGTAAAGGAGAAGTCCAATGGAGGTAACAGTGAAGAGTCAGGTCTGGGGCATTAGATACCCTGACAAGGGGTGAATGGATGTTTGGGGGCTTAAGAGTGTACATAAAGGGGGAGAAAGGAGCCAGGTAATAGAGAATGTAAAATGTGTCATAGCCAGGGCGGGGTCAAATCAAAAGCTAGCAACGAAAGGGAAATGACCTTTTAGTCTCAGTAAGAGAAGAACTGAGAGTGGGTGAATGGAGAGAGGATTGAAAAAAGGGGGAAAGGAAGGAGGTCTTGCTCCTATTGATGAAGAGACATGGTTTGTGAAGGGGGATGGAAACCTCACATGAAGTGTGATCTGAGGGTCCCAGTGCTTGAAAAGTCCCTTCATCTTACCTCAAGAAGGGGGAGTTGGAGCTGCTGGGGACAACTTGGGCAGGAAAGCATAGAGAAAGGGGGAGATTTTGAGGCAAATAGGGAAAAAAGATAACTGGGGGAGGGTACAGATCATGGATGTCATGGGGATGTCATTCCATCCCATTGTAGTGTCCTAACACCTGAAATAATTGGCATCATTTTGGGAGTGAGGCACAGTGGAAAAGGGGAATCCAGAAGTAAACTCTCCAAGGCAATGTCTAGGAGAATAGATAAAGAGGATCAACATAAGAGATTTTATGAATGCTGAAGAGACAAGATGACCAAATACTTTGGGAGGTGAGTAAGAAGTTGAGGCTGACATCAAGGTTGCAGACCTTGGTGTCTAGAAGGATAATAGTAACTTCAACAGTAATAAGGAAGTTCAAGAGAGGGTAAGGTTAAGGGAAAAATAATGAATCCTGTCTTGGACATGTCGAGTTTGAGATGCCAAAGGGACATCCAATTTGAGAGATGTTTCTAAGAGGTAACTAGTGACATGTGACTACAGTTCAGAAGAGAGATTAGGGCTGAATATACAGATAAGGGAATTATCTGCCTGAAAAATCAGTGAACCTGTGGTAGCTGATAAGATCACTAAAGGAATGGACTAAACAATCCAATAAAATGGAAAAGAATGAAACTGGATAAGATAACAAAATCCTACAATCCGTTGCTTACAAGAAGCATTTAAAACACAAATACAAACCAAAAAAAAAAAAAAAAACCCAAACAGAGTGGGGGGAAAAAAGCATCAAGTGAATCCAAAAAAGTAGAAGTTATAATTATGATACCTGACAACACAAAAAAAAAATTTAAGAAATAAAAAGGGACAAACAAGGAAACTAAGTTATACTGAAATTAACCAAAAACAAATCAGTATATGTACTCCAAATGTCTTGTCATCCAAATTCAAAAATGAAACATTGAGCTAAAGAAGACTAGGACAGTAGCAGAATAGTGATAGGAGACTTCAATATCCCTTTCTCAGTTTTGGATAAGTGTAACAGAAGGATAAAGGGGAAAATATGGAACTGAACAAATTGCTGGAGAAACTATAATTAAAAGACATATGGCATCTTCTAAATGGAACTGCCAAAGAATATACATTTTTTTCAGAAGCACATGAATTTTTACAAAATCTGACAATGTACAGAGATACTGCAAACAAATGTTAAAAGACTAAAATAGTTGATATATACTTTACAGACTATGATGCAATAAAAACAGAAATTGGTTCAGGCACCACCAACAAAAGATGCAGACCCAAATGGGGACATCACAATGAAATCCTAACTAATGACTGGATCAAAGAACAAATCATGGAAACAATGAATAACTATGCAAAATAAAATTGTAATTATGAATATACAGTATCTGACCCCACTGCAGATTGGTAAATCCAGAGGAAAAAAAAGGGACTTACTTTACAGCTTGAAGTCTATGAGTCTATGACAACCCTATTTAGTATCAGGTCCCATTTTTATCTTCCAGCTTATCCACTCCTCCTTCTGGCCTTAGGCCTACCGCCTTCAGGGTCTTAGTGGGAGGAGGACAGGGTTCAGTTATACTGATTTTTACAATGATACCACATAAGGACATTTATTGGCTCTTACTTTGACCCAGCACATGCTAACAGGTTTGGCACATGCCAGAGCACCTAAGATATAGGCTCCCATGTGGAAGACATCAGGAATATGCTTATAGGAGAAAAGAGGACTGGTACTTGCAATGACATTCTCATTGGCCTATCATGTGGTGGAGAGCAGTGTCTTTCCATTGACTGCAGAGCCAGAACTGGCTGTGTTTCTCAACTACTTGACAGAGACAATCCTCTTTTCCTCTGATGTCCAGGGGTAAAGGACTCAGTCACTCACAATAAGCAACACCATTTGGTAAGGGAGACAGTGCCTGAGGTCTACTCCTCCCAGAAATTGGGGCTTTATCCTTTTCAGTTCTAGGTGTAGAAAGGGAAGTCTCAAACCCAGGGGTTTACACCATAAGGATCTCGTAAGCCAGGAATCCAAATCAGATGTTGTAGCCAGAACAGCAGGGAAACCCTGAGAAGTCTTGAACCCAAGAAGTGTGCACAGGGAGCTCTAGACTTGAATTTGGTGGAACTAATATGCTATGTAGGAAGTGAATTAACATGTGAACCTAATTCCCTTCCCTGGAAACACAGAGGGGGTAAGGAAGGGTTTTACTCCATAATGTGTTGGGGAGAAATGTTTTTATATTTGCTCTGGTTATAGTTTCTAAGTAAATATCTCTCTCTAAAAGCTAATCTAATATTAAGTGGTTAGATGGAATTGTGGTGCTTAGATCCCTAAAACTGAAGAAAGCACAAAAAACTGAAGAAATACCAACAGTAGTCACCAATGGTAAAGAGACTAGACACTACGACCCCCTAACACATACAAACACCTTAGCAGCACAGGAGAGCCTAGGGGAGAGGTGAGACATACCTAGATGGGGAGGGAGGAAGGTGGGAACTCAAGGTTATCCAGAGAAACAATGTCATATATTTATGCAGAAAATTCATACTATGTAACAAAGACTCTACCTGTCCTTGGCTGGATCTGAGGAGGCTCCCCTTGGAGACAGAAAATACAGAGGCCTCCATTCCATTGGCCATAAACCTCAGCCTCCAAAATCACAATGTGATCAGTTGAGTTGGTTACACGTAGAAGACACCATCTGCTGAAGCAGAAGTCTAATTGGAACCCTGAGGCCTGCCTATTTAGTCTACAAGCTTCTACTTACTGGCACAGTCCTAAATCCTGTGGCTAGCAAATTCTTACCTTCTGTTTCATTCATCCCTGGGATTCAGACCCACCATCTGGCCTGGAGAAAATGTCACTTCACCTGTTACTTCTGTCCACCTTTTATCTCCATGAAGTTCTACCTTCCTAAACTTCAAATCCTCTTCATCTTCTCCAGTGCTGGCAATGCCCTGCTCCCACAACTCCCCAAACAAAAAACCTGGAAGATCTGCTTCTTACAGCCCACTGCCAGCATCTTCCACTCTGAGATCAGCCTGCTGCTGGCACACCCATTCTTTGTCAATGAGTTCAGCATTTGGCTTACCACACTCTCTTCTACTTTAACCCCAGCTGGAATCCTTGAAGTGGTCTCCCAGTTCATCTCTCTTTTCAGCTGTGATAATTTCTGTCTCCAACTACCTCAGCCACCCACAGGCAGTTCACACCTTAGACTGGGCCACAGGAAGGGCCCTTTGTCAGCATATGTACACCCTCATATGGAAGACTTTCCTGATTCAACTAGCTGTCCCTCAGATGACCACTTACATAGTTAGCTTAATTTTACATTTTGAGTCTCCCCAATAGACTGGCAAATGCCCTGAGGACAAAGATTATTTTATTCTGTCTTTATAATCCCGGGTTTAGCACAGGGTGTGTGGCTGGGGGCCTTAAAAAATGCTCAAGGAATGATACTGAATTGAATTTCTTCAAGACTCACCCTCCTCTCTTGGTATGTGGGAATACCCCAAGCCATTCAGTAAAAGGAATGGAGGTGACACAACACAGTTCCTATATCATGTTCAATTCACTCATTCAATTACAATGAAATGAGGAAACATAAACTTGGGCCTGGGGGGGACTTCTCTTAGCCCAGGGTAGGGAACTCCAGGCTGGACATGATCTAGAGCTCTCCCTCCAGGCAGGAGTCATCCTAAGGCTAATTCCTTGACAGGAAGAAAAGGACACTAAGAGAATGTACTGTGCATTCTCTAATTTGCACAATATTCAGGAAATAGACACATTCAGGAAAGATGGAAAGATGGCAATCCCACAAAAATAGAGCCCTGCATTCTGCACTAGCTCTGTCCTAAGCTAATGGCATGACTTCAGGCAAGCTTCTAGGCCTCAACCTAGTCCCACATCTAGCAAATCACTTGAGACTAATAACAAAAGGGGATGGAGAGGAAGCGTGACCCAAATGAGAACAGTTGGCAATGCTTTAGATGACAACTTTTGAAAACACTAAGAGACACATTTTCAAAGCAGTTTTAGCTACTTTTTTCACTTATACAAAACGAAAAACCTGCTGTGCCATCCTACAAAACAAAGAGAAATTCATATTTTGAATTATGTTAATGGTTGATATTAATAGGAATACATTTTGAAATATTTGTGAATTCCTCCTGCCATTTCTGGAAGTTCTACAACGTGCAAAGGTCAGGGAATAGCAAATGGAGCACCATCCTTTTCGCCCAGTCCACAGCACCTCTCTTTGGCTAACACAGGACATAAGCTCCTTACCAGGAAGACCTTCAGCTTACATTCTATACCGTACTTTGCACGCAAGGGCACTGAAGAAGTAGGAAATTATTTCCTTCAACTAAAACTTTGGTAAATGAGCTTCTCCATGGTCTTCAATGTGATTTGTGAGTCTGTAAATCCGGCATTAAACTCAAGTCCCACAGCACAAAAAACTGTGTATATTCCAGGTCAAGAAACATATCACAAAGAAAAGAAATTAATGCAAACCCACTCTCATAGCTCCCTCTGCTGTCAAATCAGAAAATATGTTTTAATATTAGAAAACGTAGGATACTTTCAAACAATGTTTCAACTAGTAAATAAAAACGGTAATTACAAATTCAGTTGATTAAAACCTCTGCTAATACTTCAGTTTCTCTTAATACTTGCATTCATTCTTAGAATCTTCTTTGAAGTGAGTTAAAATTATGGCAATCACAACTCTCCTAGAAGGTTATTTAGAAGTTAATGTAAGTACAGGAGTCACAGGCCTTTGGCGATTATCTAGTAAAGTCCCACCGTGGTGCAAAAGAGGAAACTGAGGCCTGGAAAGAGGAATGCCCACAATGCAAATAATTTCTGTTAATTGTTCTAAAAGGGTATAAAACCTCTGTCCATGCCCATGCCCAAATGTCTTTGAAATGTCTTTGAATGTACTTCGTCTCTTCCACGTCCTAAAATCTTTACTATTTTTCAAAACCAAACTCAAGTGCATTTTTACATGAAGCCTCCCTGCCCTCCCAAATTGCCTTGTGACTATTTTCCATACATGCAAGACTCAGTGACATAACAGGGAGAGCCAGCCTCAAAGGCAGAAAGCTGTGGGTTCCAAGTACCCTCTGACTACGCTGGCTGTGGGACCCTGAGTAAACTGCTCCTCTTCGCAATGCCCTGCAAAGCTCCCAAAATCTGGGGAACCACACTTTCTCTCCCTGCATACTGCTAGGTTCATATTTCCTGAATATCATACAGCATATCTGTGCTGTATTCTCTGTTTTGTGTGAAGCTTCCTCACTATCAGTTCCTTCTTTCAATAAATTCATATACTCAGTACCGATCCCTAGCTATATCTGTATAAACACATACATATTATATATGTATATATGCATATTGTGTGTGAGAGAGAAAGCCAATAAACATTTAAAGCACCTACTATGTGTTGGGCACTGTACTAAGCACTGGGGATACAAAAGAAGGCAAAAGACAGTCCTTTCTCTCAGGGCACTCAAAGTCTAATGTGGGAGAAGAGAAGCAAACAAATACATACCAATGAGTTATAGGCAGGATAAAAAGGAAATGACTAAAAGAGGGAAGGTGACAAATCAAGAGGGACTGGGAAAAGTTTCCTGTAGAGGGTGGAACTAGCTACAAGTTGAAGCCAGAGAAGTGAAGAGGCAGAGAAGAGGAGAGAGAATGTTCCAGGGCGGGGCACAGTCACAGGCAGGAGACCTGGTACCCGGTTCAGGGAACAAGCCAGTGTCACTGGATTGAAGGGCACTCATGGAGGGGGGGGGGGGTGCAGTGTAAGAAGACTGGAAGGGCAGAAGGGGGCCAGGTTATTAAGGACTTTGAATGACTTTGTATCTGATACTGGAGGTAAAAGGAAGCTATTGGAATTAATTGAGTCTGATGCAGGAGGAGAGGGTGGCATGGTCAGACCTGCCCTTTGGAAAATCACTTTAGTGGCTGGATGGAGGATGAACTGGAGTGGGGAAAGACTAGAGGCAGGCTGACACAGCCATGCCCCAGGCAACTGCAATAATCCATGTGTAAAATGATATGGGACTGTACCAGGGTAGGATAGTGTCGGAGGACACAAGGGGGCACATTAGGGAGATGCTGTAGGGATGAAATGGACAGGCCTTAGCACCATATTGAATCTGGCGGGTAAGAGATCATGAGAAGTCCAGGGTGACTCCTGGGCTGTGATCCTGGGGGACTGGGAGGAGGGTGATTCCTTCTACCATAATAGGGAAGGGAGGAGTGGAGATGCTTTAGAAGAAAAGAAAATAAGTTCTGTTTCAGACATGTTTATGTTTAGCTTACAATGTCCACTGGGCAACCAGTCTGAGATATCTGAAAGGTAGTTGGAGATGTGAGAGTGGAGGGCAGTAGAGAGGCTGGTGTAGAAAAGGTAAATCTGAGAATCTTCAGCATAGAGATGATAATTAAATCCATGGGAACTGATGAGATCAACAAGTGAAGTGATATAGAGGGAGGAGAAAAGAGGACCCAAGATAGCACCCTGAGGGTCATGCAGGAACATACACATACACACACATACACACACACACACACACACACACACACACACACACACACACACCTACCTGCCACAAGTTGGGACATCAAGGACTTCTTTCTAGTACCTAATAACCTACTTGAACTCATTCACTCATTCCTCAAAGATTAACAACCCCCGCATCATACCTTCTCCATTTTAGAATTCTGATTTGACATTTCTCAGACCCCATTCTCTGCCTCCCACTGACCATATGCCATATTCCCAATCCTACTCAACCTAAAGCCCAGTGACATTCTACTCTAAAGCTAATCACCCCTTCCACTATAATCTCTGGAATAAATGTGACATAGGCACCACACCAGCTTTCTTAACTCCCCATCCCTCAACTGGTAACCTTCCCTGACACTTCACTAAAAAGGGTAAGGTCATTGGCCATGAGCTGCCTCCTTTCCCCTCTTTCTCCTCATCTACCTCCCCAGATGCATTCCCTCACTCTCTCCTCTTTCACTCCATCTCATGTGAACAGGCAGCCCTTCCCTTTACCAAGGCTGACCTCTCTGTATCAACCCTGATCTCAGTCCATCCCATCTTCTCTAGTAAACTGCCCTCCTCTTGTCCCCATTCACTCTCAAATCTTCAAACTCTCCCTGACTAGAGGGGAATTTCCTGCTGCCTACAAACACACCCCTGTTTCCTCATCTTTCAAAGAGTCCTCACTTGACCCATCTACCCTCTGTGCTACCTACATCCTACATATTTTTTCCCTTTTGGGGCTAATCTCCTTGAGAATACTATCCTCAACTGATGCCTCCACCTTCTCTCTTTTCACTCTCTTCCAACTTCATCACTCACCAGCCTTTAGCTACAATAGTCTACGTTGGAATGTAGTAGTTTTTAAAAGCTGTTAGCAATCATCTTTAATGGTTTTCATAAATACAGTCAGACTCTGAACTTGTTTTTCCAATTCACATGTAATATAGATGGGAATGCATTTAACATAAAATGGCTGGCCCCCATGTGGCATGGCTCGATGGATATCTGATGTGGAATCTGGTTCCTGTCCCATTCTAGATCTCCAAAGACAAACTGCAATATCCACCTAGTGGAGATTAGGAGCAAGGGCTTGGCTACACCTGTTGTTTGTTCTTCATTCTCTGATAGGACCATGACATCAGAAAGATAATCCAGGTGCATTGGGGAGGACTGTGCAGTTACCAGCCTCACTTTCTCCTCCGGAGTCATCTGGGTTCAGTGGACAGATACAGATCAGGAGGACTGGAGATGGCTCTGAATGCAATGGGAGATGTTGGCCTTTTCAAGCTGGGGCAGCAGGATCTGGCCCAACAGCTGCTGAGTGATCACTGCTTCACTCTCCTACCTCTAAGAGGGGGACTGAGGTAATATTATACCTAAATACTACAATTCAAAAATGCTCTTTCAGGAGTTAAAAATAAAAGCCACTTTTCCTGATCACTCTGAAGGAGATGTTAACACTTAAGCTGCTCTGGCTAGCTTAGCTGTCTTCTACCAAATGTTATATACACAACAATCATGAAAAGGGGGGCGGAAAGAGCTAATAAACCTCTTTATCAAAGAAATCAGTAAACAGGAATTGGGGAGGTTACATAAATTAGGGGAAACAGATTACACCAGAGGAAATCCACTCTTTGACTTGGGAACATGATAAAATCTCAGCTCAACCAAAGAGAGAATGATCTCACCAGGAATAATAATTATAGCTAACGATTAATGCAGCATTTTAAGGTTGGCAAAGTGCTTTACAGATGTCTCGTTTTATCATCACAGAAATCCTGTGAGGTGAACGCTATCCCCATTTTACAGATGTGGAACCTGAGGCAAAGGTGGCTTGCTCATGGTTATACAGATAGGAAGTGAATGAGGCCAGGTTTGAACTCAAGGTTTCCTATCTCTATCCATTGTATCACCTAGCTGAAGTCCACTCTGGTGATGAATACAAGAGACCGATACATAGTGTCTTGTATCACAGATAGTGGAACTCAAGGTACATGATGAGGGACAACTTTTTCACATGCCTGTGGCTCTAGGAAAGGCTTCCTATCTGCCATTCCAAAGTCTGCCTTCTCTCTTCCGAGTTAGTCTTAAATTCTCTCCTGATTCTCCCTCTCAATCTAAAGAAGACTCTTCCCCACTAGAGCAAGTTTGGAGCACTTAAAGATCAAAGTGTTCTCAGCCAACGAGGAGTCAGATCTCCCTTTACACAGGGCTGTCCTTGCAGAAATCAGCCTAGGCTCGGGATGGATTGGGATTATGGCATTTTTATTTCACATATTGTCTGAGGGGTAAACTTGAATGTCCTGAGAGGGATTTTTGTTTAGTACAAAAAACAGTCAACGATATCAAAAGTACTGTCATTTCCAAATATAAACAATCAAAAATGTTTTGCCATTTCACTTAAAGTCATGAAAGTCTTCTCCCTGGTGAAAATCACATATCATATGAGAATTATAAGTTAAAGGCCTGACCTCACCTGACATTTCTTCAATATGCTTTCAGATGCTTATATCTTGACAATCTGATAAAAACACATATAGCAGTTTACTTCAAACAGGGCATTGGAAAAGCAAATTGTCTAGGAAAGTCAGTGAGCTACAGAAGGCTCCTGTCCATGACTGAGTTCTTGTTTCCTCAGATTCCTCCACTGCAGGATTTCCCTTTGGAGCTTGGCTTCCTGAATTATTTCCTAAGGACACAGAGCCCAAATTTAAGAAGCCAGTTAGACCCCACAGGCCCTTAGTTTCCATGGAAATATAAGACTTTGACATTACCTTAGTTTGACATTTATGGGAAAAATTCCTCTCCAAAAAAATAAAATGGCTATTTTCCTGTTAGATCAACAGCAGTCAAAGAACAAAAGGAAAAGAACCAAAGCCTTCAGGTCCTGCAGGGGAGCCAGGAAAGAGCTGCCAGTCACCCTGGGGTGTCTGCACTGGGGCTTAAACAGTGATGGAACAAAGACTCCTTTGTGCACATTCACCTTGGACAAGGCTACAGCAACTCTCAGCTACTAAAATAAAGACAAACTCGAGACTTCAGCAACTAAAAAAAAGCCCAAAATATGCCATCTGCCAAGCAGAGATGATGACAAAAAGTCAGAACTTAGCCTCAGACACACTGGAATCTCCTGTGACATGACTGTATGTGCCAGGCCGCCTGGAGCCGTTTGGAGGCTCTGAGCCCCAGCCAGGAATCCCTGGGCTGAAGTGATGCCTCTCCCACACTGGCTAGGTGACTCTAGACAAGTCCCTTCACATTGCAGTGAACTGAGGAATTCTCTAAGATGAGGCCAACCTGCATTGGTAAGGGAAGTTTTCTCATCCCACAGTTCCCCTCAGACATGAAATCTCCCGAGTCTCTCCTAAAACCATGAATAATTAACAAACATTCAAAAGAGTGAACTTGGTTAACACATATATATTGATTACTCCCAAAGGTCAATGGAAAATAGGATTTTCTTCAGTGCTACAGTCTAGAACATTAGAAATGAGAGACAGTTAGGTTTTGTTTACTATAGAAATGGATATGTACCCAATGATACAGTAGATAGAAAGCTGACCTGGAAGCCAGGAAGTCTGGGGTTTGAGACCTTCCTCTGACACATCCTAGGCAAGTGGCTTAACCACCCAGTGTACTAGGCAACTCTAAGAATATGTTACCAAGAAGGTGCTAACCGGCATTAATCGAGGACGTTCCAGTCCTTATTCACATACTCATATTCACTCCTGTCTTTGCAGAACCACTTTTCCTGCTTTTTACTAATTCCTTAGAAGGTTCTGGATAACTCAACTGCCATTAAGATGAAATAATATGAAATCCCACCACGAACCTGGAGCACTCAGGGCAGAAAGCTCCTGGGCACCTCTGATTCCAGGCCTTCTTCTAGAATGTGACTGTGGGAACTCTTTAGCTTCCCTGCATCTCACAGTGCTCCACTTTAAACACTCGGCCGACTATCATGTATTGAGGGCCAACTATGTGCCAGGATAAAGGACAGAACAGGAAATAATTCCAGCTCCCAAGGAATTTACATTCTAATGGAGGAAACAGGCACATACAGAAACATGGACAGCGGAAATACAAAGGCAGTAAATAAAAATGGGCTCTAAGAAGTTAAATCCGAGGTAGTTTTGGGGAGAGGGAACTAGCAGGTGGACAAACTCAAGATGAGAAAACACTCTGCAAAAAGCCCCTCACTGAGACAAGTCTAGTCTTAATGACTAAAGCAGGAAAGGTGCTGAAGCCACCCTCGAGTACTCGGCCAAGGGGACCAAAGAGTACTGAACCACTCAGTGTAGCTAGCTTCCTGGGGCTCAAGTTCCAAAGCCAGCCTGAAGGAGGCTGTAAGTAGCTCCTTGCCTGCCACCACAAGCAAATGCAGAGAAGCAAGGAAGATACGCCCAAATGAATCGCGGCTTTATCGTTCTCCGTATTTTGGCTAAAGGAACTTCCTTTTCCTGACCATTAGATGGCCTGAGTGTCTCCTTTCACTCCGACCCTGATGCTGAACCACTAATCTAGTTGGCATCGGGCCCGGCGTGCCACAAAGGTAATAACAGTAGTTGGCTGTTATAGATCTAGCACCTCCAAGTTTGCAAAGCAATTTACCTACATTGTTTATATGTAGAACAAGTACGTTCTACAGGTGTTATTGTCCTCATTTTACTGCGGAAAA
The DNA here is from genome assembly GCA_028658325.1 of Potorous gilbertii. Classification (NCBI taxonomy): domain Eukaryota; kingdom Metazoa; phylum Chordata; class Mammalia; order Diprotodontia; family Potoroidae; genus Potorous; species Potorous gilbertii. The sequence goes on from CM053773.1 coordinate 238,245,839, forward strand.
TACCAAATCCAAAGAGGCTAAATGACTCAGTGCCCGGGGTCACCAAGCTAGCGACTCTGGGTGGCAGGATTCCTGTCTCTTTGCAGATCCTGGTAATGCAATAAAGGAATATCTGCCAGACAACCCAAAGGGCAAAGGAAAAACACAATATAATACCGAAGAGAAGAGGCCTCTAGAGAGGTGGACAGATTCCGTACAGCACTGCCATAAAAGGGCAGTGACAGCAATCTTGTGGGATTCCTGGAGGCACAGACAGACTGCCTACTTCTCAAGTGGAAGAAGTGGGCAAACCGAGACAAGATCAAGGGATTGAGACTATGACAACCAAAAAAACTAGGGGAAACTACATTGAACAACAAGCAATAATGTGATGTTGGTGATAAACCACCCAATATAAAAGTGGATTTTTTTCAGTAAAAACTTGGGAGATCCAATCATGCAGGCAGAAGAAAGGTAATAATTGATAGAAGAGCCATATCTATAACTAAAAATATTTTTTTCAAAGTTTTTACAGGAATAATGGACACCTGCAAGTACCTTGGTGCCACGAGCCAGCTCATTCCAGACCCTTCCACTTCTGCAAACCCCTTCCTCTCCTTTCCTCTCAGTACTTCTGATTTTAGGAAAGCCCCCCAACCAACTTTGCTCCTTCATTCCTGTTGGACCCCACTCCTGATCCTCTCGACAGCCTTCATCACACCTGGAATGAGTAGGCACCTCTGCCTCCCACCTCCCAAAATCTTCAGTTCCCTCTTGTGTGTTATCTCCATCCGTTAGAATATAAACCAGTTGGAGTCAGGGACTTTCTTTCTGCTTCTACTTGTATTCTCAATTCTTAGCCCAGGGCCTGGCAAAGAATAATTGCTTAATAAAAACTTGGGGACTTGACACGAACCAGAAAAGAAACAGGTAATATCAGTTTCACTATGTTCTCTATAATGCTCAATTCAATGAAACCAATCAATCAGTAAGTATGTATCAAGCTTCTGCTCTACGCTAGGCACAATGCTCAGTGCTAGGTAAACAAGTACAAACAATGATAATAAACCCAATTCAAAAAGCATTATATTCTAAGAGGGCAGCAAATATGTACAAAGTAATGAAATGTAAGATAGGGTGGGAAGGATTGTTGTCTTGTCATGGCAGAAGGGCTTGTGTAGTTTAAAGAAACTACAAGCTATGCCATGTAGGGTTACTCAGGACAGGGAGGTCATAGTAGAGGGTTCTGAAAAAAGGTGATACACCAGAGAAGAAAATGGCAACTGCCCCAGTATCTTTGCCAAGAAAACCCCATAGACAGCATTAAAATGATAAAAGGTATATTGGAAGATGAGCCCTTTAGGTTGGATG
>CM053773.1:238247688-238268440 GCA_028658325.1 Potorous gilbertii
TGCATCTCTCTAATCAGTAGTGATTTAGAGCACTTTTTCATATGATTATAGATAGCTTTTAATTTCTTCCCCTGAAAATTGCCTGTTCATATCCTTTGACCATTTATCAATTGGGGAATGACTTGTATGGTTATATATTTGAGTCAGTTCTCTATATATTCTAGAAATGAGGCCTTTGTCCCCAACAGAAAGTATTTATTAAATGCTTACTATATACCAGGCAAAGTGCTAAGCTCTGGGGATACAAGGAAAGGCAAAAACAGTCCCTAGTGTCAAGAGTTCTGTGGGAATAGCATTAGAGACTTTGTCAAGTGCTTTGTTAAAATTTGGACAAACAGTATCTATGGCATTCTTTTGGTCTGCCTTTCTAGTAATTCTATGAACAAAGGAAATTTAACCTGCTCTGTTTCTATAATTAAAAAAATCCTTTTTATTTCCAATTTTGTTGTTGCGTCCAGCACTTCATAATCCAACTTGGGTTTTTCTTAACAAAGATACAGGAGAGGTTTGCTGTTTACTTCTCTGGATCATTTTACCAATAAGGAGACGGATGCATATGGGATGAAGTGACTTGCCCAGGGTCACACAGCTAGTAAGTGTCTGAGGTCAGATGTGAACTCAGGTCTTCCTGACTCCTGGATCAGTGCTCTATCCATTGCACCACCTAACTGCCCTTATTTTGAATTTCACAAGCATCAAACAAAATGAACATTTTCAGAAAAAAGTAAAATAGAAAAAAGAGGATTGTGCATGAAAATACAAATCTCTATTACACAATTTGCTTTTCCTTTTAAGTACATAACAAATCTAGTTTGGTTTGTTTCATTCTGACCTTTTCTGGTGTATTTTAAAGCAATGACTCAGTGACCCACTTTTCTTTTTTATTCTTATTTTAGCCATCATCATTATTCTTTCTCTCTACTACTTTCCCTACCCCTTTTCTCTCACCATTGGAAAGGAAACATAAAACTTGTGTAACAAGCATACATAGTCGAGAACCAGTCCCACATTGGTTGTGTATGTTTCATTCTTCACCCTGGGTCCCCCACTTCTTTCTCAGGAGGTAGGATACAGGCTTTGTCATTAGTCCTTTGGACTTGTGGAAGGTCTTTATATATTGATCACAGGTGTCAAGGCTTTCACAGTTGTTTTTCTTTACAGTGTTGTTACTCCAGTATTAACCGTCCCCCTATTCCTGTTTACATCGCCCTGTATCAGCTCATATAAGTCTTAGATTCTCTGAAACTGGAGTGCTCTGTTCTTGATGAAGCCTTGTTGGCCTTTTGAAATCTCTGCTTCCTCTTGTAGACGTGGACTAACTGTCCCTTTAATGATGTATTTTGAAAGTGATCTTACTGGCCTATCATTTTTGAACTCCCTAATCTTCCCTTTTATCAAAATGGGAACAAGATTTGACCATGGCTGGTCTGATGGAAACTTTCCTGTTCTCCAAGAACTTGCAGGCCAAGAACGAGGCAGTTAAGGGCGCCATGGTGCAGAGAGCTGAGACCCAAGTTCAAATGCAGCCTCTGACACAGTAGGTACTGAAGCTGTCCTTTACCCAAGTGCTTATCACCATGTTTCTCCTCTCTCTCTCCCATATGTCTTCATATGAATTGTATTCTCACATTATAGAAATGGTCCTTTGACCCCTCCCCACCTTTATCTGTCCATTTCCTTTTGAATTAGGGCATGCTCAGCAGGGTGCTGGTACGTAGTATGTGCTTAATAAATGTTCTCTCCGTCTCTGTCTGTGCCTCTCTGTCTCTTTCTGTTTCTCTCTCTCTTTCCGTGTCTCTTTCTTTGTTTCTCTTGTTTCTGTGTCTCTGTCTCTCTCTCTGTTTCTCTCTGTGTCTGTGTGTCTCTCTCCCTCTCCCACTTCCTCTCTCTTCCTCTGTCATCTATCTGTCTCCCTATATGTCACCTATTTATCCATCTATCCAAAGGTATACTTTTCCAGGCCATATTCCAGTCATGGGCTTCATCCCGAGTTTCAGCGATACTTAGGATACTAAATCTACCTCCTTATGTTAAGATCACTTGTTTACCTTGCTGAGTATTCTTTGGGTATTTGTCTCTTCATGTCTGCTATCCATAGGGTCTTAGGATCATAGACCTTTTGGAGGTTACGTAGATCAATCCTTTCATTTTGTAGGTAAAAAAACTGAGGATCAGAGAGATACTTGCCCAAATATACTGTGAGGACATGAATTTTATTGCTGGTTCCTTTTCTGCATAGAGCCTTTCCTGTTTTCTTCAACTGCTGGAGCCCTCCCTCCAAAACTATCTTATACTTTACAATTTTGTATGTATCTTTATTTATTGACTTTATATACATGCTGTGTATGGTATTTTATATGTGCTTACTTCCTTCCCCCCTCACCATGGAAGGGGGGCGTAAGGAGGGATGATTTTATTCTTTTTACTTTTATCTCCAGTGCCCAGCACTGTGCCCAGAACGTAGTAGGTACTTAATAAACATTTATTGGGTTGCACCCCCAGTGCCTGGGACAGTGGCTAGTACGTAGTGGGTGTGTAATAGATACTTGTTGATTGATTTCTTGAATTTTATCCCTTTTCAATTTCTGGAGAGCTACAGTTTTCAGATGAGAAAATGAGTCCTAGAGGGCTAAAGTGCTTTGTCTAAAGTCTCTGAGGGAGTTAGACGCAGCGAGTCAGGGTTGGGAGGCAGGTGGTGCGAGTGTAATCATCTTGTAATCTGAGGAAATGGAGGCCCCTGGGAGAGAAGGTGCCTGCCTGAGACAGAAGGTGCCTTCCTGAGACACATGGAACCAGTCCCTGGCTTTTCTACCTATCTCCTTCTTCTTTCATCATCTTGTCCTTTCTGTAGTACTTCAGACTTCTGCTCTTCTAGGCCTCTAGACTCAGCCTTACGCTGCTGAACATCTTTATCAGTGCCTGGGAGAGAAGCAAAGTCTTTATCGACCTGTCAAAGGCCAGATGACACCTAGCTCAACACACTGAGTGAGTCCATTTTTCTGAGAATGGCTTACTGTGGTAGTAGACAGCAAATTCTGTGAGTCCATGGTACAATGGAGCAACACCCAGGTCTCCTTGATCTCTGACCTCTTGTCTAGGTCTAGGCCCTGCTGTACTCAGTGGACCTTGGCCAGACTGAGTCTAATTTAAAGGAAGACAGTTGGGGAGCATCCCGAGGAGGGCATCTGGGATGGCTGGGAGCCTTCAGAGTCATCCTTGGATAGATTGGTCAGAGCAATTAAAGATGTTGAACTTGGAGAAAATAGGAAGATCAAGGGAAGATATAATGCCGCCTTTTGGTCCTGTGGAAGAGCGTTAGCCTTGTCTTTATTCACTGGCTAGTAAATGGAGGATCCGACTGATTCCAGGAAGAAGAGGATTCAATCAAGCCCTGCCCTGACTCATCCTGGCTCTTCGCCCTGTGGAAATCCTTCCCCTCCACTGCCCTGGACGGCTCTCTGAGGCATGGAGTTGTAGCAAAGTAGCCAGCCTCTGTTTGGTAGAGGGAATTTCCTCATATGGGAGCTCTATCCCAATGAAACCCTAGGCCCAGCCTCTGTTTCTTATCCAGTTTGCTTTATAATTCTGTCTGTTTCCCAGTAAGAATGGAAGCTGCTTGATAGGAGAGATTATGTCATTCTTTGTATTTAGATCCCTAGCACCTAAAACTGTGGCTTTCACACAATAGGAGCTTAATAACTGCTAGTAAATTGATTGCTCCATTTGTCCCCAGGATAGAAAAGGAAGCTGAAGCAGGATCTCATGTATAGGGAGGCCCAGCCAGAAGGTTGAGGGGGCTAAGGGGACCAGGTTGGATTGTACATATTCTGTGTTAAAAGGATGCCGGGTATATGGAGACATCCTTGTTACATGCTAACAACAAGATCAAGCACTTACTGAGTTGGGCAGTTTGGAACCCTCTTCCTTATACAAGAAACTTGGAATTCTCAGCGTGGGCCTCAGACTCCCCCACTCCCTTATCAGACCTTTTCCCCTCCCCTCCACCAAGTTTTTAGGGAGATGAGCAAATGCTGCTCATGAGGAAGGTACCCTTCAGTCCACTAGTTAGAGAATGTCTCAGAGACTTGAGAAGTGAATGGTTATTGACCATATCAGGCCCCATTGGCCCTACAAGGGGCAGCAGAAGCGTTTATAACTCACCTGTGTCCTTGCCATCCATGCTCACAGGTAACCCTATATCCTGAAGATCCTCAGCTGATTAGAAGAACCTGAGATTTTCAGAAGGGGCATGGTTAAACTCCTGAGTCCCCTAGACCCAGAGTTAAAAATCTAGTCCCTTCTTTTTCTCTGACCATTGGATTCCCAGTCTGGAGATGCTGCTTCCCGTCTTTAACATCTTGTCATCTTGGCACCCTCTACCTGAAGAATCATGTTCCTTCTTTATGCAAAATTTAAATAAAAGTAAATTTTGTAATGAAAATTTTTTTAATCTGGGTAAAAATATCTATTGTTTTCCATTGCTGAGTGGAGAAATCTTCCACTTGGAGGCCTTGCCTGCATCTTCTTTTAGGAGCTCACTTTTCTGATGTTTTGCTGCTGTAGCATCATAGTGAAGACTGTTTGTTTAACAACTTCAGGCATTTGGCTTGGAGTGGTGCTTTACTACTGGGTTTTGGAGACTGATTGGGCACCTGGGCAGAACCTCCTTTTTATTTCAATCTTTTGGTTGTTATCAGTACGGTAATGGATCTAAACCAACTATTGACTCTGACTCAGTTCACAACTTTGCCAAATTTGTCATTAGGAAAATAAATACTCTGGAAATGGTTGTTTAGTTTCCAGAGAAGAGATTTAAGATATTGCCATACTTAACCTTTTTTCTTCTTCAGTAACTTTTTTTTGGTGCTATGACTGCTATCTTGAATCCTGGTGTTTCTTAGATTATATAGAAACATGTTTTTAAAGATTTCTTCTCTATGCTCTCTGATGCTTTTGTTAGATTCAGTTCTTTTAATCTCCACAAGGCCTTATAAAAAAACATTTAAAAGAATTATACAGGAAATTAGCCATGAACTCTGTAATATATTTATGTGAAAAATACAGTTGCTTATTTGGCATGTTTGAGAGTATGGTTTGGATTTGTGTAAAATTAATTTTTATTTCACATATTAAACATTTATGGTGTAAGGTGAGCTTCAAATAAATAAATGATCAGTCTTAATAATGACAACTATATTTTTTTTGGGCTATGAAAGTGTCAAATTCAAAAGTGAATTGAATAATATGGAAAATTCTCATGATGTATTAGTCAGAATTTTATCCTTACTCTGGAGTTTAAAGTTATATATGTATTGCTGAAGCAACATTTTGCATTGTAGAAATCTACAATGATTAGAGATTATATTTTCTGTTTGTTGCCTTCAAACTCACTTCCCATTCTCAGTCTGTCTAATTCTGTTGACTTCCTTTGAGTTCCCTGAATACTCTCACCTCCTCTTGGATCTTGGCTTTCTGGTTTTCTCATCTACCTGATGGTGGCTTCTTAGTTCTGCTTAGTCTTCTCCCACCTAAGTGTGGTATTCCTGAGGACTCTGTTGGGCTCCCTTCTCTCTGTCCATTAACTTTCTTGATGATTTCACCAGCTCCAGTGAGTTCATTTATCATCCCTCTGCCTGATTTCCAAATGATATAGTCACTCAGTCTCTCTCCCATGCTTTAGTCTCATGTCACAAGCTGCCAGAAGGACATTTCTACCTGGATATGCCAGATGTCTTTCAAAGACAACATGTTCAAAACAGAACTCATCGTGTTCCCCCCTACCTGGGACCTAGAATCCTTTTCAAATTTTCCTATTTCTGTTTCAGGCACTGCCATCTTTCTTGTCATCCAGGTTCAGAATGCAGCATGATAGAATAGATAGACAATTTAGCTTGGAGTCAGGTTGGCTAGGATTAGATCTTGCCTCTCATACTTAGTCAGTTAAGTCTGTGAGTCTCAGATTCCTTCTTTGTTAGATGGGGATAATACTATCCAAAGTACATAGGTTGTGATGAGACGTTAACAATAAAAATAGTAGCTAGCCCTTATGTAGCACTTTATCGTTTGCAGAGTGTTTTACATTTGTTATTTCAGTTGATCTTTACAACAGTCTTGGGAGGGACACCTTATTATATTCCTCATTATACAGATGAAGAAACTGAGGCCAAGAGAAGTGCCTGGCCTAGAGTCATACAGCTAGTGATCTGACCATGTCCTTGCCCTGCTCAAAAGTACTAGGTGTTTCCCTGAGAGAAGAGGGAGGAGGGAACCCGACAGCAGTTCCATGGCAAAAAGAATGCTAGTGCTTGTGGCTGCAGGGTTCCAAGAACCCTTCTTGAGTAAGGACCAGAATGCAGACCAGGAGAGCAGTGTCTATACCTCTCCCAGGATCGCAGTACCATGGAAGAACTGAAAACTTGCAGACGTCCAGAACCATATCTGAAAGTAGCACGAATAGGTCTGAAACTTGGAACAATGACTCCCCACCTGCCAGGTAAGCAGAGTCCAACTTTAATATAAAGTTCAAAGTGAAGAAATAGGCTAAAATAATGAGAAAACAACAACAACAAAAATTTGACTATAAAAAGCTACTACAGTGTCAGAGAAGATAAACTCAGAAGACAACAATGTGAAAACAGCTATAAAGAAAACCTCAAAGAAAAATGCTGATTGGACCCAGGCCCAACAAGAATTTCTGGAAGAGTTAAAGAAAGAGTTAAGACTGGTAGCAGAAAAATTTGAAACATTCCAGACATGGGGGACAGACATCCTAGGCCAAGATGCTGAGTTTGTAGGGAAATGGCATGTCATTTCTGGGGATCAGTACATGGGGCTAGAATAGAGGATGTGAAAAGGAATCATGTAGAACCTATCTTTGAATCAGATTGTCAAAAGTTTCAAATGCCAGACAGAGGAGTTTGTATTTTATCCTAGAACGAGCACCAGGATGCTACTGGAGGTCCCTGAGTAGAAGAATGAGCTGGTCAGAGCTGTGTATCAAGACAGGAGTGTCACCTAGGCAGCTGCTAGACAGAGGAACAAGTAATGCAAGGAAATAATGAAAAAAAAAGAATTAACAGCTTAGTAAAAGAGGTACAAAAAATACTGAAGAAAATAACACCTTAAAAACCAGAATTGACCCAGTGGTAAAAGAGGCACAAAAATTCACTGATGAAGAGAACTCCTTTTAAAGCAGGATAGGCCAAATGAAAAATGAGGTACAAAAGCTCCCTGAAGAAAGTAATTCCTTAAAAATTAAAATTGGACAAGTGGAAGCCAATGACTCCATGAGAGCTCAAGAAACAATGAAACAAAGTCAAAAGAATGAAAAATAAAAGAAAATATGAAATATCTCATATGAGAAAAACAACTGACCTAGAAAATAGAGAAGAGAGAATTTGAGAATTATTGGACTATTTGAAAGCTATGATAGAAAAAGACATCATATTTCAAGAAATTATTAAGGAAAACTGCCCAGCTATTCTAGATACAGAGGGTAAAATAGAAATTTGAATTAATTCACTAATCACCTCCTGAAAGAGATGCCCAAATGAAAACTCCCAAGAAGATTATAGCCAGATTCTGGAGCTCCCATGTCAAGGAGAAAGTACTTCAAGCAGCCAGAAAAAAAACAACTCAGATATTGTGGACCCACAGTCAGGATCACACAGGATTTAGCAGTTTCTATGTTAATGGAGCAGGAGAGTTGGAATATGGTATTCCAGAAGGCAAAGGAACTAGGATTATAAACAAGTGTAATTGAAAGGGCTTACGTAGACTATGCAGTACTTTCACTTTAGGTTTGGATCTTAAGATACAGTGACATGCACTAAAACAAGCTTAATAGGCAGGTAAGTTTTATTACTACAAATAGTGCAAGTTAGCAAGTGTATATATATAAACTGTAGATAATAGTTAAGACAGAATAGAAAAAAGAAAAAGTACACATCACCAGCCAAGTCTGAGCTTCAACCACCTGATAACTGGGGGAGGGGGCCAATTTCAAGGGTCTGACTGGGAGAGCAGGAGCAGGCATCCCCACTTCCGCATCAAAGACCTCCAAAAATTCTTCTCCCCCTCAGTCCCTTTATACATATGACTTCAGGAAAAAGAGGACCATTAGAGCAAGGAAAGAACTCTGGCCAAAAGTTCCGGTTGTTGACTTTGATGTATGCACCCAAGGACTGGCCAGGTCCTTGAACACAGACACCTCCTCCCTTAATGAGTTTTATGACTCTTAAGATAGGGGTCTTTTCACCCTGGCCACATGGTTCATTAAGTCTTATATGCCGCTTCCCCTGACACTCCCAGTGTAGCATATCAACTTTAAGTTACATTCCTTATGTCAGGTCATGTGGTGGTCATGCAGGGGGCTGGGGAAATTATTCCCCAGTTTCCCCACAGCAAGAATAGCCTATGCAGCAAAACTGAGTATAATCCTTTAGGAGAAGAAATGGAAATTTAATGAAATAGAGACCTTTAAAAGATTCCTGATTGAATAGAAAATTTGACATTCAAACTGGAAACTCAAGAGAAGCATTAAAAGGTAAGTATGAAGGAGTAATCATAAAGGTCTCAGAAAAGTTAAACTGTTTACATGTAACTCCTAAGAATGTTGTCATGAGTATGGCAGCTGGAAGGAACTCACATAGAGGTCATGGATATGGTTCCATTATGTTGAAACGACTCCGAAAACATCATAATGAAGGAGGGAGAAAGGGGGGTATTTGAGAGGTAGAATGGGGAAAATTTTCTCAACTAAAAGAGGCATGCAAGGAAGAGCTGTCATAGTGAAGGGGAAACTGGGATTGGGGGTAGCAGGCAGTGCTTGAACCTTACCCTCATTGGAATTGTTTCAAAAAAAGAGAATACACACACACACACACACACACACACACACACACACACTCAGCTGGTTATAGAAATCTATCTTACCCAGTAAGGAAATAGGAGGGGAAGGGGATGAAAGAAAGGAAGATGATAAAAGGGAAGGAAGATTAAGGGAGGCAGTGATTAGAAGCAAAATATCATTGAGGAGGAACAGGATAAAGAAAAGAGAGAGAAGAAGAATCAAGAAAATAGGATGGAGGGAAATACATAGTAAACAGTCATAATTATGAAAATGAATGGAATGAATTCATTCCTAAAACTGAAACTGAATGGATTAGAAACCAGAATCCAATAATATGTTATGTGTGTGAAGAGACACACTTGAAATAAAAAGATACATATAGAGTTAAAACAAAGGGCTGGAACATAATGTAATACATTTCAGCTGAAGTAAAAAAGGCAGGGGTAGCAGTCATTTTCTCTGGCAAAACAAAAGCAAAATAAGACCTAACTAAAGTAACAATCAGGTAAATTACATTTTACTAATAGGGCAATGAATTAATATAAAGAAATTTACAGTGAATTTTTCTGATAAAGTGCTCATTTCTCAAATACATACTAAGAATAGAACTGAGGCAAACTTATAAGATCTGTTCCCCAACTGATAAGCAGTCAGAGGATATAAAGATGCAGTTTTCAGAAGTCAAAGCTATCTATGGCCATATGGAAAAGTGCCTTAAATCACTACTGATTAGAGAAAGGCACATTAAGACAACTCTGAAGTATCACCTCACCCCTATCAAAAATGAGAAATGCTGGAGGGCATGAGTGAAAAAGATACATTAATGAATTGTTAATGGAGTAGTGAGCAAGTTCAACTATTCTGGAGCACAATTTGGAACTCGGTCCAAATGGCTATAAAACCGTACATACTCTTTGGTCTAGCAATACCACTATACCTAAAAAAGATCAAAGGAAAAGGAAAAGAACCTGTATATACAAAGATATTTATAGTAGCTCTTTTTGTGGCGGCAAAGATTGGAAACTGAGAGGGTGCTCATCATCTGGGGAATGACTGAACAAGTTGTAGTATACGATTGTGATGAAATCCTGTTTTGTTATAAGAAGTGATGAGGAGGTGGCATGGTAAGCCCTATATGAACTGATGCAACATGAAATGAGAAGTGGGAGATCGTTATAGACAGTAACAGAAGTGACGTAATGGTGATCAACTATGAAAGACTTGGCTACTCTGATCTTGGCTACAGTGACTCAAGACAATTCCAAAGGACTCAGGATGAAACCATTCGAGAGAAAACTCATGAACTCTGAGTGTAAATTGAAGTATAACTTTTTTCAACTTTATTTTTCTTGCTTTTTTTGGAATATACTAATATGGAAATACGTTTTGCATGATTTCACGTGTGTAATTGATATATTCCTTTTCTTCTCAGTGGGTGGGAGAGAATGAGAGAGTTGGGAACTCAAAATTTAAAAAGAATGTCAAAAATAAATAATAAAATTTTTGAAGGATTTAAAAAGTAAGATAAAGCCTACCCCCTACCTAGAGTTCTTCCAGCTACCTTCCCAATCTTATTTCCGTGTTTGCTCATTTGCACCCTCTCGATTCTGGTGTCATTGGTCTAATCCAGTCTAATCTATTTCTCCTACATAACAGACAATCCATCTAGTATATCTCAGCATTATTCCTAGGGATATAAAGACTGTAACAGTGAAAGCTTTACTCTCTGGGCAGGCACTTTCATTCTTTCAGGAAGCCCACATGTTCACATAGAAATATGTGCAAAATAGCTACAAGCTAATTTTGCCATAGACCTTTATTTAGCCATTCAGGATATATTTATTGGATACCTACTCTGTGTAAAGTGTTCATCAGTTAAGATAATTAGATAGTGCCTTTGTTCATGGAGTATCCAGTCTAGGAGAGGAAATTAAATACACACAAGTCACTGTTGACCGGCATGGATTACCAAAGCATGTAGTGGATGTGGGGAGGGAGATGAGGGCTGACGCTGTCATGAAGAGAGGGCCAAGGCACCCTTGCTCATTGTGCTGTGGTCCCAGAGCATATGGCAGGCAGCAAAAGAGATCTGGTCAATGACAGATGAAGCTTCTGATTCCCTCACTCGTTAGTGCCCTCCCTCCTCCATCACAGTTTTCATTTTGAATACCTCCTGTGTTTACTTAACCGTTAACACGTTGTATTCCCTCTATCCCTCATGAGTAGTCCCTCCTCCAGCTTAGGGACTGTCTCACTTGTGTATTTGTATCTCCAACATGCCAGTTTGGTGCCTAGCACATAGTAGGTGCTTAATAAATAAATGCTTGGTGATTGACCATTGATTTCATAGTCTTATAGTAGAGATTAGGAATACACAGTGGTCTGGGCAGTGTGGGCCTGCTTCAGATAATGTGGCAAGGAGTCTCTGGCCAACTCAGGAGTTGTGGATGCTGTAGTGATCTGGTGCAGGGACAGGAGGTGAGAAATACCTGCTCACTGGATATGCAGATGCTAGAGCAGGGCCTGAGGAGAGCTCCTGCAGGAGGCAGTTCAGTGGTGAGAGGTAGAGGACATTGTCCTCGGTTAATTTCCAGACTCATTCTTACAATTGGGACTTCTCTTACTGTTATTGTGCACTAGTTTCTATAACCATAAAGAATGAGTCTGTCAGACAGTGAAGAGAGAAAAAGCTGTCTTTCCTGGCTAAGCAGGGGTCTCCAGGATACTCGAGTCTCTGTTATCTTTTGGAAAATTTAGTATCCATTCACATGTTTATTGGGAGCTTGATACTTATTGAGATGACTGAATATCCTTAGGGGAAATTAAAAACAAGCTAGCCCCAGACTGTTCCCAGAACATTAGCAGTCATGATTGTTATTAGACAAGCCACACTCAGTGAAACTGGTCTGTCCTCTTGAAGGAGAGGAGGCCTAGTGAACAATCAGGTTAAAAGCACTGTAGAAGAGATTTGGAATATCAAAGGGAGCAGTTACTTTCACCTGATAGGGATCACGAAAATACGTTGTGTGTCTGTATTCTGGGGGAAAAATGTTTGGCATTTTATAATATCTTTGTTGACAAGTTGGAGGATTGTGGATCTGGTGAGGAGGTGACTTCCAGTTGACCCTAGTTCTCTAAACTGTGGTGGGTGTGACCCATGTGCTCAGAAAGTTTTTTTTGGATAAGGCTTTTCTTTTGAGAGAGAAGCTTTTTTTTTCCCTTTTCCTTTTCTCTATTTTTCACTATTGTTAATTGTTCAATTTCCATTTTTTTCATAGTTGCTAGGACTAGGGTAGGACTAACAACATATGAGAACTTTGTAAAGTGTCTTTTTTTGTTAAATTCGTCTAAATGCCCTTATGGATGATTATAATTTCTGGCTATGCTAGGCCTGGGACCGCACACGCGCGGGCGCGCACGCACACAAAATTTGTCAAATGTGGGATTATTTTAATTTAAGAACAATGATGAATGGATTGTTGTTTTATTTACATGGTGTTTAGGAAGATACTGAAACCACACGACTTGGACTTTGTTAAGACTTGAAGGAACTGGGGAAGACAATCACAAAGACAGTGCTTGTGAAGACCTCCAAGTTTCCAGAAAAATTTCCAGAAGTGGAGATATGAATAAATATGCCAAATGTATCCCTCTTGATTTGCTGAGGATAACAAATATTAATTATGGGGAGAATGTAATAGGAATTCTGGGGTCCATTCATGTCTCTGGTCTTTGTCATTGTGTATTTATAAGCCTAGCAATTCTATTCCAGTTCCACTTTATATATTGAGTACCTTTTTTACTTCCTTTTGGGAGATACTCAGGGCAAGAGCCAAATGTAAGCTTCAGTTTCCCCAGGACTTTGGCATGGGGTCATAAAGAGCCAGAGAGAGTAAGACAGAACCTGACCTTTGAACCCAGCGATAGGGGCCATATACTGGAAGAGGGTGAGAACTCTAGCCCCCAAGGTCAGCAGGATTTTTTGTAATGTGTATAAAAAAAAAACCTGAGAGTTGTAGTTGCATTAGTTTTTTGAGCAGCTACTAAGTTTCATTAAGAGAATTATGAGATCCAAATACAAAAAAGGCAAGGGTTCCACTGAATTCTGCTTGCAAGATAATATGTATTGTATTGAGTACAGTCATAGCAACCATACTTTATGGTGAGCAGTGATAAATTAGAGACCATCTGTGGGAGAGTGATCAGAATGGGGAAGGGTCCAGAACAGTCATGTAACCAATAGATCAGGAAACAAAATGTTTAGAGTAGAGGATATTCAAGGGGAAATACTTGAAGGGCATCATGGGAAGAGGGATTTGACTTTGTTTCAGAGGTCACAAGTAGGAATGGTGGATAGAAATTCTAGGGAGGAAGATTGGTTTCGTTAGTGGCACTTAGAGATCTCCAACTATGGACCAGCCTATCTCACCATGTTGATTTTTCATGGCTTGAAGTTTTTAACTGAAGCCTGGATGACCATTTGTGCAAGGTACTGTAGATAACCCTCCATTTCCAAGTCGCATGATCTGATTTTGGTTATATGGACCTTCATAGGTGAGCTAGGATCATAGAAGCAGCGCCGGAAAGGATGTGGAGATCTCCCAGTCCAACCTTGTTGTTTCCAGGTAAGGAAACAAAGGCCCTGAGAGGGCCTGCCTTATTGAGTCACAAGGGAGCAAGTGGCAGAGGCAGGGGTCAAGTGCATGGGCCTGTGCAATGAGGAGGGGGTGCTCCAAGGAGAGCTGCATTGAGAACAATTGAGGTAGGAAGATAAGGTCTCTTCCTCATCAGGGAGACCCATGTGACTCAAGCAGAAGTGGAGCAGATGTTGGGGGCAGGGACAAACAGCAGCTTAGAGGTGGCCCTGCTCTGGAGGGCCTGAGAAGCAGTTAGGAGAATTCTGACTTTGTGTGGCTGGAAACAGGGACCCATTACTGGCTTTTGTGCAGATGAGCAATGAGTACTCGGGTTAATCATTCTCTCTCCTCCAGAGAGTGTTGGATGCACACCCAAATCTATATTTTTGTTCATTTATTTTTAGGCTCTTTATTGGGGCTGTTTCTTAATTTCACTTTTTAGAAAAGCTCTTTGGCTTCCTGCAGGCTCTCCTTTTAGTCTAACCTTTTTCAGACAGGTGCTTTGCTTATTTCCTTTGAATACTTCACTTTGGCTTAAGGTCTCTTTTTAAGTTTTGTTAGCTTTTTTCACTTACAACAGAATGTATTCAGAAATGAGGGAGAGAAAAGTAAATGTGTAGTTAGAAATCAATAATAAGCAATCTCTCAGCCATCTTTATGCATGATCAGAATGGCTAGTTTGTGTTATATGTTGTATTCTATAATCCGTATGTTTCACTACTTACAAAGGCTTCTTTTTATTTTCTACCTTTTAAAATTAGTGTTTTATAGATGCCTGTTGTTTTTACATCCCTCTACTCACTACCCATTGAGGCTTTCCTTTTAATAAAGAATATTTAAACAAAACCAATAGAATCAGTGACCATGTCTGACAGGACATGCTGCCTTCTTTACCGACCTCTTTAAGGAGAGAGGTACAAATATGACATCTTACCTAGAATTTGAAATTTTAGCAAGTACAGTGAATTTGTGTCCAACTTATGATTTCTTTTGAATATTTGTGGTTAAGAGTAAGCAGATTAAGGTTTTCTTCTATTAGATAAAACAATAATAGTAATGAAAAAGTTTGAATGGTTTATCTTATTTTCAGTGCTCCGTAGGTGAATAAAATGCTATGGTAATATAGAGATTATGAATACTACAATATTATTGTGGTAAATTTCCAAGTTAGAATTTGAGTCATTTGTGGACAAGGTCCTACTGTTCTCTGGCATCCATCTTTGTAAATTCACAAGTGAGCACAGTGTGGGGGCTGATTGATTTTGCAGTGTTTTAGAGGAAAACGCAGTGGGTTATGAGCCTATAGATAAGGATCTAAAGAATTATAAAATGACGAAAAGGATTCTAGACATAGTATATCAATGTTCTGCTGAAAAAAAGTCAACTTGTCATTATGGTCTTGAATCCCATGTATATGAAAGTTATGTACATCTTTCCCTCTCTACTATAGTGCAAGGTAAGGCTTAGAAGAGGTTTGAGGAAAATCTCAGGAAAAGCAGGTCTTGCCTTTTACCCAGGTTCTGTCAGGCACAAGGGCCTCTTGAGTTGGGATTCTTAACCAGTTAGACTGTAAAGCTGCATTTTTAAGGTCGGGAATCTGGAGTTTCAGCCCTGCTGCTCCCTAACAGGTTTATCTGTGTTGAGGCAGGGCCGTACCCTGTAGCCACTTAATTTTGTCACCTTGAAATCAGCTAGCTTCCCCTTTGCCCCCATGGCCAATCACTGGCCACCCTTGTTGAATTTCTGTCCATAGCATTCCTGTTCACACAGACAGCCACACTTCTGCTTTAGGCCTTTCTCATCTTTTGCCTGGCTTCTTCTAAGGGGATACACTCCTCTCTCTAGCAGCTGCCTAGGCAACACTCCTGTCTTGAAACACAGCTCTGACCGGCTCACTCTTCTACTCAAGGACCTCCAGCAGCACTCTGGTGTTCTTTTTAGGATAAAATACAAAGTCCTCTGTCTGGCATTTGAAACTTTTCACGATCTGATTCAAAGACAGGTTCTACATGATTCTTTTTCACATCCTCTATTCTAGCCCCATGTACTGATCCCCAGAAATGACATGCCATCTCTCCACCCACTCAGCATCTTGGTCCAGCCCACCTGGCCCCCATGCCTGGAGCATTCTCCCTTCTTACCTCTGCCTTCTTCAGTGCTCAGCTCAGCTCCCATCTCCTGCCTGTACAGGAAGGGCTCTTTCTAAGCTGTGGGTTGTTTGTTCTCTCCTTTGTACTTACTCGCCAGATCCTGTTGAGAGCTATTTGCACCCATGCTGTTTCACCCACTAAGCTCTTTGAGGGCCCTCCAAAGTGAGGGAACGTCCATTATGGATGCTGTGAGTGACCCAGCTTGTTTTTTTGTTTGTCTTTGGAGCACAGCGCCGAGCCCAGAGCTTACTGAGTGAGAACTCAGTAAATGCTTAGTGATTGGGAAGGCAGGCGTTGCTTTTATAACCGCAGACATTTATGTCATTCTTTAAAGTTTATGAAATGTTTCATGACCATTATTTCATTTCATCCTCAACATTCCTAGGGAAGGGGTGAGGATGAAGGGCATTCCAGGCATGGAGTCAGCCACGTTGGGGACAGCACAGAGGCCGATGTGCTGGAACGCAGAGCACAGGAAGCCCATGAGGGCAGCTGGCTTCCCAAAGCAGCTGGACCTGTCGGGAAGGGCTTGACATGATAGATACAGCATGTCAGTGACTGGAGAGTCAACCTTAAAGCTGGGGAGAGCTGCCTCTAATGCATCCCGGCTGTGTAGCCTGGCCAAGGGTCCGGTAGCTCTCTTAGTCTAGAAGGTGCAGAGAGGGTGCAGATTTTTAGTGATAAAAGGAATTTACCTGGAGGTTGCTTAGGTAGATGAAATGACATATAATCTCTGCAATCTCTGTTTATTTTTCCAACTTTTTGTTAATTAAAAAAATTCTGGACATAGGCACACAAAAAAGCATGTACAGAGTGGTGTAGAAAAAGATCATTAAAGGCCATAAATCTTTTAAAAAGGAAATTAATTCAACCCATTGTTTTCAATGCCCTCTTGCTTGTCTGTGTTTCATTTAGAAAGTTCTTGTGTTATTTATGGGCATTTTCTTTTACATGCTTTCTTGTCTTTCTTTTTCTGTTCTGGCAACACTCTCATTGGTCTCCCTCTCCCTCTCATTTTTGTTCACCTGCAGTTGAAAAAAGAAAAAAAACTTGTGACAAGTGAATATGATCAGAAAAAACAAATCCACACATTTTCACAATCTAAAAGTCTGTGCTTTATTCAGCAGCTTGAGTTTATCCCCTCTCTGTCAGGAGGCAGGCAGCATACTTCATCACTGGTCCTCTGAAGTTGTAGTAGATCACTACATCGTTTAAGGTCTTAAGACTTTCAAAATTGTCTTTCCTTCAGGATGTTGTATTAAATAAATTGTTTTCCTGGTTCCACTTACTTCACTTTGCATCAAATTATGCATGTCTTCTCAGGTATTTTGAAACCATTTCTTGTGGTGCTATAGTATTCTATTAATATACCATAATTTGTTTAGTCATTTTCCAGTTGATGGGCACCCCCTTAGTTTACTTTTTTTGCTTCGACAAAAAGAACTGTTGTAAGTATCTGGAATTATGTCTTTTTCCTTTTTCTCTTTGATGTCTTTGGAGTGTCTCTTTTAAATAATAACATTTCTATAGCACTTTAAGATTTGCAAATTTCTTTCCAAGTATCTCATTCAATCGTGACAAAAAATCTGTTAGGTGTGTACTATGATGACCATTTTAGAAGTGAGAAAAGCAAGGCTGACCGAAGTAAGTGACTTGTCAGGGTCATGGGACCAGCAAGTGACTGAGGCTAGATCTGGACCCAGCTCTTCCTGACTTCAGGATCCATCTGCTGTGCCACCAGGGGTCGAGCAGAAACTGCAGCCTTCAAAAGAACCAAAGAGATGGGGTGGGGGAGTGAGGGCGGTGCAGAGCAAGAATTCACATTTCTATATATCTTCCTATCTCCAGTACTTAGAATGGTGTTTGGTACACACTGAGTGCTTAATAAACGCTTGTTGACTGAAGAAGCAGAAGTGAACTCACGAATAATGTGACAAAGATTAGAGAGAAGTAAGACATTAGAATATTTGGAACTAAGAAGACAGAGTCATCTTCCCAAAGAGCAAGAATGTTAACAAGTGTTTGTCCTGTGAGGAAGGATGAAATGGGCCACAGACACTGTCAGTGAGAAGTCATCCTGCTGGGGCCAGAGGAAGAAGAGAGGAGAGGGGGAGGATTGGTGTCTCCCTGCTGAGGGTCCTGAGAGCAACAAGGGAAGTTTGCTGACTCCCAGGGAATGTGTGTGTCCAAGAAGCTGCAGAGCTTCTCCAAGTATGTGTCACCTTGGATGATGACAACTGTGATTCAGTGGGACTCATGGGATTGCAAATCATCTGCCAGAAAGATCTGGAATGCCTTGCTAAGATGAAGTCTTGGGCGAGACTAGGCCTTTTTGTTCTTGTTGTCCAGCAAAGGGAAGAACTTCACAAACTAGGCTGATTTGGAAGTGAACAACCAATTAAGAAGGTGTTGTCTAAGAACAGGATTTGGATTTGGATTTTGTTATCACAAAATAAAATAATGAACTGGGCATGGTAGCACTCACCCCTAAGCCCTGCTGATGGGGAGGCTGAAGCTACTGGATTGCTTGAGACCAGGATTTTTCAGCTGTAGTAGAGCAGGTATCTGTACTGTCTGGTATCAATACAGTGATCCCTCAGAAACGGATGGGGGTGGGGCACCATGCTGCTTAAGGAAAGGAAAACCAGTCCAGGTTGGGAAGAGAGAAGGTCAAAACTTCCACATCAATCAGCAGTGTGAGATCTGTGCTTCCCTCCTGGGTGATATAAGAACTACTCTCTCTCTCTCTCTGTCTCTCTGTCTCTCTGTCTCTCTGTCTCTCTGTCTCTCTCTCTCTCTTGCCCCCTCTCTCCCCTCCTCTTTCCCTCTCTCTTTCCCTCTCTTTCTCCCTCCTCTTTCTCTTTTCTCTCTCTTTCTGTGTGTATGTGTATATAAAATATACAGCTCTCTATAGAAAATACCCTAAATCTCAGGGGTGGGGGAGAGTTGCCTGACTCATTCCCCTGTACTTGTTTCTCTATCTGCAGGACTCTGAAGGTCCCTCTATGGATTCCTCAATTGGAGGGGAAATCTAGAGGTGATTTCCTCTATGGCTTAATAGAGTGGTGCATCTCCAAGGCTTCCTAGCATGGTACCATTTTCCCATAGTATATAGATTACATATATTTATATATCATATATAAATATGGTATAAGTTACATACACATATATAATATACATGTGCTGTATAATACATATATATATATATATATGTATAATTGGCTCCTGACCAGGGATGTATGTAGTACACCTAGCAAGAGCTGATAAAACATCTTCTCTTAGAGTCTTGCAAATGAAAAATGGCTTAAAACTGAGAAGGAGGAAAGAAAAGATCACTTATATATACACACAACCTGGATACCATAGAGCATAGTGCAGATGAGGGATAACAGCAGTAGAAACATGTGGATTCTCACAGGAGAAGAAGTCCAAGCAGTCAGCCTGCAGTGAAACCATGGCCTTGGATGTTTATGCACAGGCTGAAGAACGAGTAACAAGCAAGATGAACTAGATGTCCTAACGCAAATTTTGGGAATCTCCAAATTTAACTTTTTCCCTTTTATTTTTTCTACTTACGTGTAAAGATGGTTTTCAACATTCATTTTCGTAAAATTTTGAGGTCCAAAATTTTCTCCCTCCCTCCCCATTCCTTCTTCAAGACAGCAAGCAATCTGATGTAGGTTATGTGTACTGGAACTTGATAGGATGAGAGATATGATTTGAATATTACTTTGGAAGGAAAATATTTTTTCAAATGGAATAGGATACACAAAAAGGCATGTGGGACAGTGATTGACATTGTATATTAAGAAAAATAATAATATGAGGAAACTCAGTCTACATGTGAAGGACAGGGTAAAGAATGATGCAGATAAGCATGATGGGAGACAATTTAAACAGAAAAAAGAATTTATCTTGTCATTGGAATATGTCAAAGATCTGTACAGAAAGAATAAATAGATGAGTTTGAGAATAGATCATGTAGGTTATATGTACAATTATGTAAACATATTTCCACACTAGTCATGTTGTGAAAGAAGAATCAGAACAAAAGGGAAACAACCACATGAAAGAAAAAACAAAAAAGTGAAATTAGTCTGCTTCCATTTGCATTCAGACTCCATAGTTCTTTCTCTAGACATGGATAGCATGTTCCATTGCGAATCTTTAATTGTCTTAGATCATTGTATTGTTGAGAAGAGCTAAGTGTATCATAGTTAATCTTTACACCATATTGCTGTTTCTGTGTACAATGTTCTCCTGGTTCTGCTCACTTCACTCAGCATCAGTTCATGTAAGGCTTTTCAGGTTTTTCTGAAACCTGCCTGCTCATTGTTTCTTATGGAACAATAGTATTCCATTACATTCATATACCACAACTTATTCAGCCATTCCCCAATTGATGGGCATCCCCTCAATTTCTAATTTTTGGCCATTACAAAAAGAGCTACTATAAATATTTTTTTGTATATGTGGGGCCTTTTCCATTTTTAAAGCTCTCTTTGGGATACAGATTTAGTAGTGCTATTGCTGGTTCAGAGGGTATGCATAATTGGGTTGCCCTTTGAGCATAATTCCAAATCGCTCTCCAAAATGGTTGAATCAGTTCACAACTCTACTAAGAATGCATTAGTGTTCTAATTTTTCCACATCTTTTCCAACATTTATCATTTTCCTTTTCTGTCATATTAGCCAATCTGATAGATATGAGGTAGATAAATTTGCATTTCTCTAATTAATGGTGATTTAACTGCATAGGCAACACTGGAACTTGATAGGATGAGAGCTATGACTTAAATATTACTTTGGAAGGAAAAGACTTTTTTTTCAAATGGAACAGGATACACGAAAAGGTATGTGGGACAGTGATTGACATTGTATATTAGGAAGAAATAATAATATGAGGAAACAGTCTACATGTAAAGGACAGGGTAAAGAATGATGCAGAGAGGAGGCGGAGCCAAGATGGCGAAGTAGAAAGACTCACCTATGCTAGGTCCGAATCCACAGCCCATAGATTTCCTGTAAAAAGAACTCCTGACAAATTCTGGAACAGTGGAAGCCACGCAGCAACACAGTGAAGGAGATTTCCATTGCAGAGAGCCCTGAAAAAC
>CM053773.1:238268940-238510348 GCA_028658325.1 Potorous gilbertii
GAGCCCCGCCTCCTCGGCCCCTGGCGCCCCGCCCCCGCCGCTCCGCCCTCCGCCCCCCGCCCCAGCTCGAGCCCCGCCTCCTCGGCTCCCGGCCCTGGCCCCCGTCCGGGGACGCAGCGAAAGAACCCGGGCTACACCCGCGGAGCAGGACCCGGTAAGGGGCCGGGGCCGGGGGCCAGGAGGGAGGCGGGGCCGAGGGGTCCCGCTGCCGGACCTCCTCATCCTACAGGAGGGTAAACTGAGGCCCTGGACCGCCCTGGACCAGGTGAGCGGCAGACTGCTCGTCCTTCGGCTGGAGGGACCCCGGGGTCCATCTGTTCCAGACCCCTCCCTCCCACTTGACAGATGAGAAAACTGAGGCCCCGAGATGGCAGAAACAGGGGTGGAGGGGAGAGCTCTCCGGCCTCGGGAAAGGGGGAGACAGTCTTGTCTGCAGAACAGCCGGGTCAGCATCCCGCGGTGGCCGGGGAGCAGCTGTAGGAAGACTGGAGAGGGCGGAGGGGCTCTGAACGCCAAGCAGACCCTTCTGCCTTCGTTCCTGGAGGCCCCAGGAGCTGACTTGGGGGTGGTGGGTGTGATCAGACCCGCTCTTTAGGAACATCCCTTTGGGGGCCGAATGGAGAGAGGAGAGCCTGGAATCAGGCAGACCCGCCCCCCAGAAACCACTGCCCTAGTCCAGGGGATGGGGGTCTGCACGAGGGTGGGGCCAGGGCCAGAGGAAAGCAGCTGTGCGTGTAGAAACGACCAGATCTGAGAGCTGATTGATATGTGGGTGCTCGAGGCTGAGACAAGGGTGCAGGACTGTCCACCCTGGCCCTAGCCAGGAGGAAAGATGGCCCGGCTCAGAGACTCTAGGTTTACCCAGGTCAGCCCCGCCCCGACTAACCATTAACCTTGTCAATCTTATAAAAGCTTCACAAATCTGATCTCATTCGATGATCCTCAGCACACCCCTGAGAAGGCAGTTCTACATGATCCTCATTTTACAGATGATTAAAGGAAAGCAGACAAAATAGGGGACTCACCCAAGGTCACACAGCTAGCTAGTTTAGTGTCTAAGACAGAATTTGAACTTGTCTTCCAGATTTTATCCACTGAGCCATGGGGAAACTGAGGCATACAGTCACATAGCTAGCAAATGGCAGAAACACGATTAGAATCCATGATTCCTGCCTTGCAGTCCACATGGTGGAATACGTTCAGGAAATTTTCCACTTAAATAAAATCATCAAATTTCTCAGCTTTTTCACCCATCAAGGGTCCTCATTGATTCCTAAGGTCCCTTTCTAGCTCCAAAGTCCCATGCTCCTCTGCCTTTCAGTGGTGAACCCACAGCCCAACCTCCAATTTGGGGCTGGGCTTCCTCCCAGACTCCCAGCAGGCACCACTGGGGTATCAAGCTCTATATGGTGGTGAGGGACAGAGTTTTGGCTGGCAGTCAGGAGACCTGGGTTTCTGGTCTCTCTTCTACCAGTGACTCATTAGGGGATTGTGGATGATTCCTTCCAAATCAGAAAATGTCCAAAGGTACCTTAGAAGCCATTCAGCTTAACTTCCGAGAGTTTATAATTGGTTGTTGTCCTTCTTTCTTTCTTGAAGAGGACCAAGATGACATCACCATGATAAAATGAAGGTTCAGTGTGTCCAGCTGTGGCTGATCAGACCAATACGAGCTCAGAATGCTCTACCACAGATTGGGCACAGACAATCCATGTGAATATTTGGAGTGGTTACTCCAAATTTGCACATCCTATGCTTACTTTGTGCTGTCTCAATCCTGCTTTGCTTATAGAGCACAGCACCCTTTCTAATGTGGGCATGCCATGTGGAGCAGTCCTGTGCCAGTATCTCCCATGTTGCACAGTCAAATCCAAAGTTCTTGAGAGAGACCTTGAGAGTGTCCTTGTATCACTTCTTCTGACCACCATGTGATCATCTACCCCATGCAAGTTCTCCATAAAATAGTCTTTTTGGCTACATTTTGCATTCAAACAACGTGGCCAGCCTATCAGAGTTGCGTTCTCTGAAGCATAGTTACAAGACTTGGCAGTTTAGTTCAAGCAAAGACCTCAGTGTCTGGTACCTTATCCTGCCAGGTGATCTTCAGAATCTTCCTAAGACAGTTCAAATGGAAGCGATTCAGTTTCCTGGCATAGCGCTGGTAGACTGTCCATGTTTCACAGGCATACAACAATGAGGTCAGCACAACGACTCTGTAGACCTTCAGTCAGTCTAATATCTCTTGTCTCCCAAACTTTTCTTCAGACCCTCCCAAACACTGAGCTAGTGGCAATGCATGCATCAACCTCATTGTCAATGTGTACATCCCTGGAAAATACACTACCAAGGTAAAAGTGAACTTATCCACAGCATTCAAAACTTCTCCATTTGTTGTAACCGATGGTTCCACATATGGATGGTGTGATGGTGGCTGAGGGAGCACCTGTGTTTTCTTGGTGTTAATTATTAGGGCAAAATTAGCACAGGCAGCAGAGAATTGATCCATACTTTGTTGCATCTCAGCTTCAGAGGTTGCATTGAGTGCACAATCATCTACAAACAGAAAATCCTCCCTCCACTTTGGTCTTGGCTTGCAGCCTTTTCAAATCAAAGAACTTACCACCAGTATGGTAGTTGACCTTGATGCCATGTTCATCGTCATTGAAAGCATTTGACAACATGGCTGAAAACATCATGCTAAAAAGCATGGGAGCAAGCACACAGCCCTGTTTCACTCCATTGGTGACTGGGAAGACACGAAAGCATTGTCCACTATTCAGAACTCGGGCAAACATGCCATCATGAAATTGACATATCGTGCTAATGAACTTCTCTGGGCAACCAAATTTTGACATAAATTTCCATAAGCCCTCATGACTAACAGTGTCGAAGGCCTTGGTCACATCTACAAATGTTGTGTACAGACCTCTGTTCTGCTCCTAGCATTTCTCCTGGAGTTGTAGTTTATAGTTAGAAGAAATCTCGAATGTCATTTAGGGCAAAGTCCCACCACCCCCCCCCATCTTTTTTTGCAGATGAGGAAAATGAAGAGTAGTAACTCTCCCAGTTTGCACTGGTGGCCTGGCAGAGCAGCATTCCCATGGACAAGATGGACAGATGTGTGCTAGGAGAGGAAATAGTTAGAAGGTTCCAGAATTCATTCAGTGACCCTCCTTTGGAAGGAGGTCTAGGGTAGTGTTCCCCAGGACCTGTGCCAGGTCCTGTGCTGTGATCATGTTAACATGATCAGTGCCTTAGATTCACAGCACAGAGGTAAGATGAATAATTAAGGTTATCCAAGGACAGGATCCAAAGAGCAAGCTGGCCAGGCATCAGGCTGAATGTGTAAGATGAAACATGGTGATAAATAGAACACTTGCATTCTGCTCTACAAGACGGGAAGATATAAGTAGACAGCAATTTGACTGAAAAAGATCTGAAGGTCTTAGAGCACTACAAATTCAATATGAATCAACAGTGCTACATGAGGCAGGAAAGCTAATGTGACTCCAGGTTGCTTTTTGAGGCATGTTGTCCAGGAATGCAAATGTGATGCCCCTAGTTTTGATCTCTTTTCTCTCTCTCCCAAGGGGTTCTCCTGCATATACCAGACCTGTATTGACTCAGCAATCGAGTGAGACATAAAACATGGGCGCATGTACTAACCAAGGCTGTGGGCCACTTTCAGGGAGGATATGCATCCCAAAGTACAAATCAGAGTAATTCCCTTTAGACTAAGGGTCCCTAACCATTTGTTAGGACTTGGACTTCTTGACATGGACTTCTCAGGAAGTATAGGAAAGCCCTTCTCAGATTCATGTTTTTAAATGTATGAAATAAAATACATATATGTGTAAGGGAATATGATTATATTGAAATCATTTTCAAAACTTTTTTCAAGTTTGTAGATCCCAAGTTAAGAGCCCCTTCTTTAGATGGTGAAATCTTCCCTCTGTTTTCAAAGACCTTTATGACCTGCCCCAACCTTTCCAATCTTCTTAAACACACCCACACACCATATGCTCTTCCATCCAGTGATATGGGCTGGTCCCTTGGCTGCTTACACAAACACACAGACACATAGACACACACACATGCACACTGCTTATCCTCTTGGTATCTGGCAGAAGGTCATCCTATTAACTTTAGACCTACTATGGTAGGTCTCCTCCAAACTCCAAACTCCAAAGAAACTCCAAAGCTCAAGTCATTTAACCTCCCCAGTAGCAGAGATTACAGGTGTCAGCCACCACACCTGGCCCAAGATCCTTGTCTTGAAGAACTATAAATGGAGTCAATAAGCGTTTTCTTAGGCAGCCATGTTAAGTGGGTAATGACCCAAACTCTAATGGAACATATGGGATTAGCTGATCTCTAAAGTCCTTTCCATCTCTAAGTTCAGTAACTTCAGAGAAGAGATAAGCCAATGAGGTGGAGAAGTTTAGGAAGGCTTCAAAGTAGAAGGGAGATTTGTGCTGATGTATTAGAGAAAAGAAGGGAAAGCAATATGGGGAAAAGGAGAGAGGTAGAACAGGCAGCAAACAGAAAATAAGAGACAGAAAAAAAAGAAGAGAAAAAAGGCAAAGACAAGATGTGGGATATCAAAGAGACCGGCTTGGCTGGCACGTAAGGTCCAGGAAGATGAATAGCTGGGATAAAGTTGGAGTGATAGACTGGGTACAGATTATGAAAAGCCTTGAATGCCAGACAGATGTCTTTGAACTTAATCCTATTAGAAATAGGGAAAGAGTGAACAAAGGTTTTAAATGAATAATTAATATGAAGTTCTATGTCTATAAAAATTGTTCTAAGCCATTCTTCTAGTTGACATACAGAAAATCGTAGGATTTTAGGGCTACTTTAAAGACCATCTAATCCAACCTAATTTTCCAGGGAAGAAAGGTAAAGTGAATTGTTCAAAGTCACCTAGGTCTCCTCACTCTTGAGGCAAAGCTTCTTTTACCATCCCAGGTGCCTCAACTTAGTCAGATGCCCCAAACCCACCCCGAACTTCAAAAAAACTAAATAAGGCATTCTGATAATCCTCTTGAGAATTTATAGGTGAGATCGCACTACTCGTTAGGGACCATCCAAATCTTAGTATTGAATGTTAATGACATAAAATTGCTTAAAATAAGCTGTTGAAAACCGTTTCCTAGTGAATTTTAGGATATGCTCTCATTTTTATTTGTATTTCCCAGCTTCCTGAGTATGTAATTAACAAATGTTTGTTGATGGATTATTGTGGCAATGAGATTTGACCTATATTTCTAAGAGCCAAAATCTTACCACTGAAAATTAAAATTTTGAAAATAAGATCTCTCAACTCACTATATCCAGGCTTTAATGTTACAGTCTGGAAGTATGGGATCTTCAGATAGTTTGCCTTTCAACCACTTTTGGTTTTTAAGAAACCAGCCCATGCATTCTGGAGAGCAATTTGGAGCTATGACCAAAGGGCTATAAAACTGTGCATATCCTTTGATCCAGCAATACTCAAAAATACCCCCCCTAAAAAAAGGGAAAAGGACTTATTCGTACAAAAATATTTCAAGCAGTTCTTTTTATGGTGGATAAGAATTGGAAATCAAAGGGATGCCCATCAATTGGAAAATGGCTGAACAAGCTGTGGTATATGGTTGTAATGGAATATTATAGTGCTACAAGAAATGACAAACAGGATGATTTCAAAAAAACCTGGAAAGACTTACATGAACTGATGCAAAGTGCAGTGAACAGAACCTGGAGAACGTTGTATACGGTAACAGCAATATTATATGATGAAGAACAGTAAATGCCTTAGCTCTTCTCAGCAGTACAAGACAATCCAAAAGGACTAATGATGAAGCATGCTCTCTGCCTCCAGAAAAAGAACTGAGATTGATTGAATACAGATTGAAGCATGGTATTTTTCATTTTCCAGCATTTTTTTCTTTTATTCATTTTCTTGTACAAAATGACTAATATGGAAATATTTTACATAATTGCACATGTGTAACTTCTATCTGATTGTACACCACCTCAGGGAGGGAAGGGAAGGAGGGAGAGAGGGAAGGATAGAATTTGGAACTCAAAACTTTAAATAAAGATGTCAAAAAATTGGAGGAAGAAAACAGCCAATGGTGGACTTGGAACATCTTTATACTACTCATTATACTGTACTATACATTAATATGTCAGTGTTTATACTTTGATTTCTGGTAATGACAAAGTTTATCATTGGTATCTCTTCAAATCTTTAGGAAAAATATCAAAGGGATGGGGAAAACCTCAGAATTTATAAATACTGGAAAAAAGGTAATGAAGACAGCATCAATACCTACAGACTTATATGCCCAATCTCTCCTCTATACAAATGTTTATACAAGTCAGTCAATCAAGCTCTTAAGTGTGTACTATGTGCTGGGTACTGTGTGACGCATGGGAATAAAGAGGCAAAAACACCACATAGTCTCTGCCCTTAGGGAAGAAAACACGCTAACTGTGTGTATACAAGACACATGTACATGTACTCACCATGGAAAGTCCCTTGCAGAAGATGCAACTTGCAGTTGAGTCTCAAAGGAATACAGAAAATCCAAGTTGTGGAGACAAGAAGGGAGATTCTGGGCATGGGGAAGGGCCAGTGGAAAGGGTGAGGAAAGTAGAAGCAGGAATTCCGTGTGTGTGGAACAGCAAGGTTAGTATCACTGGACAGTAGAGTACATGGAGAGAAGTAAACGTGTGTGCCAAAGAAGACCATGCCATCAGAGAAATGATGACCTGACTTGCACTTGACTTTGTGCTGAGTGAGGGAGGGCTATGCAGGTCACCAGCCTCACTTCTCCTCCAGAGCCATCTGAATCCAGTGACTGGATATTCATCAGGATGACTGGAGATGATCCAAGAAGAGGTAATTGGGGTTAAGTGACTTGCCCAAGGTCACACAACTAGTGAGTGTCAAGTGTCTGAAGTGAGATTTGAACTGAGATCCTCCTGACTCCTGCCCTGGTGCTCTATCCACTGCACCACCTACCTGCCCCAAAAGAAGTAAATGTAAGTATACAGGGAAAGACTGGAAGTGGCCAGCTTACGGAAAGGTTTAAAGGCCAAACAGGATTTTCTATATGATCCTAGACTCCATAGGAGTTTTAAATAGGAGGGTAGGAAGAGGAGTAGTGTGTGATGATGGTCTCAGACCTATACTTTTAAGATCAGTTTGCAGCAGAACATTGTACAGTCACAGCAACACTGCGCGAGGACCAACTCTGACAGACTTAGCTCTTCTCAGCAATGCAAGCATCCAAGACAGTTCCAAAGACTCATGATAGAAAATGCTATCCACATGCAGAGAAATAACTAGGGAGTCAGAATGCAGATTAATGCAGATGATTTTCTCTCTCTCTTTTTTTTCGGTTTGTTTTTTCTTTCTCTTGGTTTTCCCTTTTGTTCTTTCTTTCACATGACTAATGTGGAAATATGTTTAATATGATTGTACACGTATAGCCTATATCAGATTACATGCTGTCTTGGGGAGGGGGAAAGGGAGGCAGGGAAAAAAATTAGAACTCAAAATCTTATAAAAGTGAATGTTGAAAACAGTAACTAAAAATGAAAAAAAAAGATTGGTTTGACACCTGAGTGGAGGCTGGACTGGACTGGGCAGGAGTCTTAAGGTGGAGAGGTTTTTGAAACAGTTCAAGCTAATTCCTGGTGATGAGACCTACACCGGAGTATGAGTGGAGGGGAGGAGGGAAAGGAGAAAAGGGAAGGGAGGGAGCACTTAAATCCTCCTACAGGCCAGGTACTGTGCTAAGTGCTTTATAGATATAAATTCATTTGACCCTCATAACAATCCTGTGAGGTAGGTCCTACTATCATCCCCATTTTACATTTGGGCAAACTGAGGCAGGCAGAGGTGAAGTGACTTCTCTAAGGTCACACAGTTATTAAGTGTTTGAGGCTGAATCTAAACTCAAGTCTTCTTGACTCCAGGCCCAGTGCTCTGTCGACTGTACCACCTTGCTGCCTCTGAAAGGGGTGTATATGAGATGTAATAAATACAATGAAAATTCTTGACAACAGATTGTATATGTGGTGTAGGTAGATGTGAGCCTGAGTGACTGGATGGTGATACCCTTGACACTGGCATGGAATTTGGGAAGATGGGGGGCTTTGGGGCAGACGTGAATTCTGCCTTAGACATTTGAGATGACCAAGAGGCAGTTAGTGATGTGAAACTGTGGGACAGAAGAGAGCTTAGCGCTGGAGAATTAGATCTGAGAAGCATCTGCATAGAAATAGTCATTGAAACCAAGGGAGCTGATGAAATCACCTAGCGAAGTTATATAGAGCAGAAGAGGGTCCAGGTCAGAGTCAGGGAGAATCAGGATTGTGAAAACCTAGAGAGAAAAGAGCATCCATACGAGAGGTCTCGAATGGCAGTGAGGTCAAGAAGGATGAGAAAAGGCCCTTAGATTTTGGCAATTAAGAGCTCCTTGGTAATTTTGGAGACAGCGATTTCAGTTAAATAATGAGATTGGAAGTCAGATTGCAGAGGCTTTAGAGAAGCGTGAGAAGAGGTAGAGGCACCAACCATAGTCTGCTTTCTCAAGGAGGTTAGCCACAAAAGGAGAGAGTTAAAGGATGATACCTAGGGGATGACAGAGGAGAGAGAAACAGCAGTAACAGGGATGGCCAGTCAGATCAAATGGAGGATTTTTAAGGATGGGGAAAGACATGGACGTGTCCTTCAGCCACAAGACAAAAGATCAAAGATTAGTGAAAAAGTAAGAATGACCCAAAGCAACCAAGATTAGGAGGGAAGCAGAAAACTGGGAAAAAAATTTTGCAACTAGTGTCTGTGATAAAAGCTTCATTTCTAAAACATAGAGATCTGAGTCAAATGTGCAAGAATACAAGTCATTCCCCAATTGATAAATGGTCAAAGGATATGAACAGGCAGTTTTCAGAGGAAGAAATTAAAGATATCTATAGTCATATGAAAAAATGCTCTAAATCATCATTGATTAGAGAAGCAAATCAAAACAACTCTGAGGTATCTCATCACACCTATCAGATTTGCTAACATGACAAAACAGGAAGATGATAAATGTGGAGATATGGGAGAACTGGAACACTAATTCATTGTTGGTGGAGATATGAGCTGACCCAACCATTCTGGAGAGCGATTTGGAACTATGCCCAAAGGGCTACAAAAATGTGCATACCCTTTGATCCAGCATTATCTCTTCTAGGACCGTATCCCAAAGAAATCATAAAAAGGAGAAAGGGTCCCACCTGTACAAAAATATTTATAGCAGCTCTCTTTGTGGTGGCCAAGAACCAGAAAACGAGGGGATGCCCATCTATTGGGGAATGGCTGAAGAAATTGTGGTATATGAATGTAATGGAATATTATTGTGGTATGAGAAACAACGAAGAGGAAAACTTCAGAAAGGCCTGGAAAGACTTATATGAACTGATGCTGAGTGAAAGGAGCAGAACCAGGGGAACTTTGTACACAGCAACAACCACAGTGTGTGAGGACTTTTTCTGATAGACTTAGTACTTCATTGCAATTCCCAGTGGTCTCTTAAGGCAAAATGCCATCCACATCCAGGGAAAGAACTAAGGAATTTGATTGCAGAATGAAGCAGATAATTTTCTTTTGTATTACGTTTTGGTTTGTTTTATGATTTCTCCCATTCATTTTAATTCTTCTATGCAACATGACTAAGGTGAAAATGTATTTAATAGGACTGTATGTGTAGGCCCTATATAAAATAGTATGCTGTCTCAGGGAGAGAATGGGGAGGGAGGGGGAAAGGAGGGGAAAAATCTAAAATATATGTGATTGTAGAACACTAAAAACAAATAAAATAATTTTTTTTAAAAAAATGAACAGGAAGACTTCAGAGAGGCCCAGAAGGACTCATATGAACTGATGCTGAGTGAAAGGAGCAGAACCAGGGGAACTTTGTACACAGCAACAACCACAGTGTGTGAGGAATTTTTCTGATAGACTTAGCCCTTTCATAGCAATGCAAGGACCTAAAACATTCCCACTGGACTCAAGGCAAAATGCCTTCCACATCTAGAGAAAGAACTATGGAACTGGATCACAGAACGAAGCAGACCATTTTCTTTTGAGTTATGTTTTGTGTTGTTTCATTCATTTTAATTCTGCTATGCAACATGACTAAGGGGGAAATTTATTAAATAAGAATGTATGAGTAGAACCTATAAGATTGCATGCCACCTTGGTGAGGGAGGGGTGGAAGGAAGAAGGAGAGGGAGGGGGAAAAATATAAGATATATGGAAGTGATTGTAGAAAACTGAAAACATAAAAAAAAAAGAACAACAGAGGAGTCAACCTCTTCTCTGGAAGAGAATGGGATGTCATGGGACTAAAGGTACATGTAGAAGGAAGGATTTGCCTTGGCAAGGAGAAGGGTCACCTCTTGGAGAAGACATCAAGGAAAAGTGAGATAAGGAGGGAAGAGAGGGTTCTTAATAAATGACCTCAATTTTTTCCAGTGTGTGATGAGACAAGATTTTCAGCTGAAAGTAGGGAGAGAGGGAGCCATGAGAGGTTTAAGGAGGGATGAAAAGGTTTGGAATAACCACTTTAGTGAATGGGATAGTGATTCCCTGACAGTAGTATGAAAAAGCTCCGATGAAATTATCTATACTGATGATTTGGAGTGAACTCAGGCAGCATGATCTCATGATTTTCTCTAGATTTGTGCTGCTAAACAAATGATGAGCAAAGGCAGTACTGGTCAGAGTAATCCAAGGCTGGGGGTTGGCAAGACATGATTAATTATAAGATAAGTAGGGCAAAGGACTCAAGGGAAGAGAGCACTGTAAAATTTATTCACCAAGGAATCCAGATGAGGAAGGGAAAACACTATCACCAATGCCTAGAAAAGAAGTAAATGGTGGAAGGATTGAAGGTCACTATGAAAATGAAAAACAATGCTAAAAGTCATAAGGCAGAGGGAAAGATGGAACGATAAGAGATTATGATCACATAAAGGAATTTCGGAATTTACAGACGTGTGAGTAGAATGCTTGTGGGCAATTTCTCAAGATGAAGGGTTATTTGACCATCTGGAGTGAATGAGTCAGACCATAAGGTCATCTCTACACTAATACAGAGCATCCTCAATGAGGGTATTAGTAGGGAAGTCAATTTTCACAAGTGATATTCCACAGGGGAGCACATCTTTACCATGTCACAATTGACTGATTTAGAGAATAAGACCTCATTGTGCTGATTTGTTGATTATGAAGCAGTATTTGACTTGGAACAAAACAGACTTACAACTCATTCACAACAATGCCTTCAACTCATGTTATGATCTTTCAAGACTGGAAGATAAAATAGAAATAACCTTGTTCAGAGACCTTCTCTGATAATAGTTTGGCCTTTGTTCTGAAGACCAATGAAATCACAGGGTATTGTCTTGACTCGCATATGAATTAGATTTAAATGAGGCAGAGCTGCACAAAGTCATCAGCCTCACTCTTTTCCAGTCCAGGCCTTTTCAAGGCCCAGTGGCAATAGGAAAGTCAGGAAAACCTGGCAATGACCCAGGATGACTGTTGTGGTTGTTCAGTTGTGTCTGACTCTTCATGACCCAACTTGGGATTTTCTTGGCAAAGATACTGAAATGGTTTGCCATTTCCTTCTGCTCATTTTACAGATGAGGAAACTAAGGCAAACAGACCAAGCTCTAAGTGCTCCACAGCACCTGCTTCAGTCACCTTGATGTCCGTTGGAAATAATTGTTCTCATCTACCTGTTCCTCGGGATAGACACCCACCTAATTCACTGACAGGTTTGAGATCTAAGAATAACCATAAAGTAAGGCATAAAGCAGGGAGACATAGGTTTCCCAAAGCTATTCAGCATGGTGATGGAAGAAGGAATCCAGAACAGGTCTGGGTCAAAGAGGTAGATGGCGAGGTCCCTAGTTGCTCCTGTTTACAAATGACATTAGTGTGAATGCAACAAGCTACAGAATACTGGAGAGCTTCCTGGAAGAGATCTGTAATCACTCAAAGGAGTTAGACCTGGCCATTCACACAATAAGATCGAAAGAATGAAAATTTTCTGTTGTCTTGATTTCAGTATGCACTTGGATGGACACCTCTAGAGCTTGTGCAACAGTGTGTGTGTGTGTGTGTGTGTGTGTGTGTGTGTGTGTGTGTGTGTGTGTGTGTGTGTGTGTGTGTGTGTGTGTGTGCGCGCGCGCGCGTGCATGCATATGTATAAATATACACATATCACACATCCACATTTATGTGATGTATGTATATTTACATATATGTATTTATGTGTACACACCCACGGACATCTGAGAGGTGGTACAAGTGGAAAATGAACTGGGCACAGAGCTAAAAAGGAAAACAGGCTGAATTTCTGTCAGGAAACTGCGTAACTCTTTTACTGAAAACAAAGGCCCATCCTTTCAATACCAATATTCTACTTGTGTTGCTGTATGGCCTGTAATCTGACAATCTCCACAGAAATGAAAATGACTCTCACAGAGAGCAATGGAGAGACACATAATAGGAGGAAGTATACTGGCTGCAACTTGAAATCATCCAGAGACTCCAAAGCAAATGGATGTTATCAAGGAACTGAGCAAGAAGCAAAGATAAGCTCCCATGGCAAGAGCAAGGATAGCAGCAGACAGCCAGTGCTCTGCGAGTGCCCTCACAACACAAGGAAAGCATCAGCCTCCATCTCCTTGGCTGGACTCCTCTGGTGAACACTTAGAACAGAGATGAGTAGCAGACAACACATGGGCACATGGGCATGGATGGCTGCCTCACTGAAGGAAGCTCCTTCTATGGATCTTGGACATGTTCCGGAAGCACTCCATTCTTTCCCTTGACTCTAGGGAGCAGGGATGGCTTTTGCAAAGCACAGCAGAAAAATCACGGACTTGGGTCCTGTGTCATGTGTCATCCTGGATCACAATCTCTTCTGAATTTCTTATCTTCTATAAAATGGAGATAATACTTGGAGTACTAACAAGGGCTATTGTTAAGTTCCACAAAGCATTTCTGTATTAATTTTTCTAACTATTGTTTATACAGAGGCATTTGGGGAGCATAGGTATTTCTAGAGATCTAGAGCCGGAGGGGACCTCAGAGGATGCCAAGGCCAATAGGCTAAAGGAGGTCAAATGACTTGTTCAATGACACAGACAGGAAGAAGAGGTGGGATTTTGACACAGGCTCTCTGACTCCCCAGCCAATGCCCTTCCCCAGTCCTATTCCTATATGTTCACCTAAAAAATGAGGGGTTTGGTCTAGAGGGCATCCAAGGTCTCCTCCGGCTTTAGGTGCTTAATTGATGACACATAATATTATATTTGACCATACAAATACAAAGCCATGATTATATTAATTTTTTATTTGTATATCAATGATTAGTTTAAACCATTTTTCCATTTTTTAAAAAACTCACTTTATAAAAAATAGAAAATTATCCCAAAATGTCTAGCAAAAGGCAAGTTATAAAGTCACTTTCTTTCCCTTTTTTCTTTCAATGGTGCCGTCTGCACGGAGGTAGAGGCTAGGCAATGTTCTGAAGAGGTAGCTTCATCCTCTTCTTCCCCTTCGTACAGACGCTTTCTGCTTGTGTAAAGCTGAAAAAAACATTTAAAAACTTTTAGCTGAAAAGTCTGCCTTCAAACATCTGATGGATACAAAAACATGCTACAACTGTGATACTGTGGGAAAGGGACAGCCCCTAAGATCAGAGGACCTGAGTTCAAATCTCCCCTCTAACAATTACCAAGTATGTGACTGGACAAGTCAGTTCACAATCCTAATCCTCAGTTCCCTTCTCTCTAAAATAAGGGAGGTGAACTCCCTTTTCTCTTCTGCAAAACGACAAGACTCAGATGTCGAAGGCCATTCAGGCTTTCCCTCCTCCTTTACAGATGGAGCAACCTGAAAGACAGCACCATCTGAGGGTGTCTAACTTGGACTCCATGATCCTCTACAGGGGCCTTGCCCTTCGTCACAGTGGCACAGAAAATTGTCATTCATCCTTAAAAAGTGCTGTGACAGTGACCTGGTCGTTATAAAACGCTTTACAAGCAACGTTTTCAAGAATCGATCAGCTGACGATGACTCAACTACTTGGAACAACCAGTTGGAATCACAACAGCGCCCCCAAGCCCTCCAATGAAGGAGGTTTTTTCAACAAAGATGTCCTTGGTTAGTCCTCTGAAATGGATCAAGTACTTCCAGCTTCCACCTTAAGCATCAGAGGGCAATCAATCAATTATTTTCCTGGAATTCTCAGAGCTCTCTCCATACTACAGCACAGATTTGTTTCTAGTGTCTTACTGTAACTTGTATTCTATTCCTCCATTAGAGTCTAAATTCTTTAAGGTCAAGGAGCCTTCTTTGTTACCTCTGAACCTCCCCTCTCCTCAACTCTGGGTACAGGGCTTTCCACATGGCTGATGCTGAATATAAGTTGGTGGAATATAAATTTTAAAGTTCAGAAAGAAATTATGATGTCTTACCTTGAAAAACAATTCTCTTTAATGATGATTTTAAAGGTGTTTTTCAAATCACAAAATGGACATTATGTAAATATTTTATATTCTTCAATCCACCACCGGCTCCTCAAACTCAGTCATTTCTTAAACAAAGTATCATACCTGGGGTAGATTCGGTGACTTAGTTTCCTCCATAAGCAGAGCATGGAATTTGCTTTTCATCTCTTCATCCTATAAAGAGTTTCAAAACAAAACAATAAATAAATAAGTATAACCTCCATGGAAGGGAGACCTAAAAGAAGCCAATTCTATGATCAAATTATAATGCTATGCTTTAAAACAGGCACATAGAGAAAGGACACAGTTTTCTTACAATTTCAAACACCTTCCTGAAGCTTATCCTTAATTAAGCCAACAGGACTCTACACATGCCCAGTTGTTTTCATTAAAAACTAATAGCCAGGACAGAAGTATTTTGCTTTAATGGAAAATCTCTGGAGATCCAAGGAAACTATTGCCTAACTCAGAACCTAAAAAGCTAGCACATTACCTGCACTTAGTAATAATACCAACATAAAATTTTAGAGAACTGCTGCCTGGCTCCCAGGGACTGCCCCAACAGAGGCTGCTTAAACATGTCATGCTTAAAAAAAACAAATCAAAAAACCAAAACACACCATCTAGTATCATTCTAAGAGGTTTTCTTAATGTATCCATCTCCTATCTTTCATGCTCTCTTAGACCACCCAGGCCCAGTACCATGAGCCCAAGAGACATCCGTATCTTCTTTTCTGCTGCCCCTTAAGAACAATGGGACCTTTCTATCTGACTTGCAGCTGCAGTCTTCCATGAGCCTGTCTAGGACAGAAGCTTCTTGAGGGCAGGCCCTGTCTGACTTCTTGGTCCCAATACTTTGGATATTGCTTTGCACACGGCAAGTGGTTAAGAAATGCCTTCATCATTCATTCTAATAACAGTACTGGGACCAGATGAGGAGAAAATCAATTTTTCTCACCTTTAGAAAGGCAACTAAACAAGCCATCCAAGATGGATGAATATTTATTCCTTTCATAAAAGCCTCCAAAAATAGAAGTTAATAGCCTTGGTAGCCCCCGTTCTAGTTTCAGCATTTTTATGATAAAGGAGTTCATCATGTCTGACATGAATTAAGTCTAAATAAAAGCAGTGAAGGTAAGACAACTAACAGATTTATTTCTATAGCCATCCCTTCCTATTCGGCATGGCAGCATGGCTTAGCTGGCACAGGTGCCAAAGATCCTGGAGGTAAGCATCCCCCCACCCCCCCCCACCCTCCCGACCCAGACTAGGCAAGTTAGGTAATTTCACAATACTCTTGGTAACCAAGTCTACACGGTGGAGAAAATGCTAACCTGCACTGGAAGAGGGAATTTCCATACTAGGGAGTTCTCTCTGCCAACAAAGGTCCGATCCTCATCCCCAATCCTAAACAATTCTGCTAAAGCCAGTTCAAATACAGTCAACTCTCAACTGCCCATATAATGGGAGAAAGGAAATGATGACATCTAAAACTAGTCCCCAGACCATTTATTTCCAGCTTCCTGACACCAAGACCTTACACTGGCACAGTGGCAGAAATGCCAGCTGATTTCAATTCCCTTCTTCCTCCCCACCTCCTGGTACAAGTAGACGGTGCCAGAGGTGGTGCAGCCAGGGGAGAGGGAAGGAAAAGGCCCGAGATAATGATCCCTGATACAGAATCCTGCAGACTGCTCCGGGAGTCACCTTCATCCTCAAGCCGTAGCCTCTAGGACCTGGTCATCTGAATATGCGAAATCCTCCCCTGTGTAAATCTGTCTCTCACCTATTTCCCAATCTAGGGCCAGGACCACGTAAAGCTTACTAGGTAAGTATTTATCAAAAACATCCTATTTCCTCCAGGGTCTCCTCAGACATATTACAATGGTCACAGCATGTCAAAGTTAGACAGGTCCTTAGTAGTCAGCCCCATCCGAAACATTATCCCATTTATAACATATCTCATGTTGGGTCATCCAAACTTTGCTTTCCTCTACGGAGGAAAACTCCACCAACTCTCCAAGAACATCTGACTTTGTGATAGCTAGAATGTTTAGCGAGGTTTTCTGACACTGAGCTAGACTTACCATTTTACAACTTCTCCCCATTGGTCTTGACTCTGGCCTCTGGGGCCAAACAAAAAATAAGCCTGTCTCATGGGACAAGCTTTCAAATACTTAAATGGTTATCATACACTCTGCCTCCCACCCCATTTTATAAAGTCAAAGTCTTATCTTTTTCAGACTAAACATTCTCAGTTCTTTCAAATGGTCCCCATAGAACATGAACCCAAGGCTATTTGCCATCTTAGTTGCTCCCCTCGAGATACTCTCTAGCTATGACCTTACTGCAACTTCGTACCTAGGTCTGAGCACGGTCACTCCAAATGTGGTCTGACCAAGGTACAATGGTGCTATCAAGTACTCTTTTCTCAAAAGATTTTCCTCCTAATGCAGCCCAAAATTACATTAGCTCTTTTCGGCTGCTATGTCACCCTGCTGACTCAGAGTAAGTTCACATGCCAAAACCACCAGACTTGTATAGACGAATTGTGAAGTTAATTTTTTTAAACACTGGAGTGTAACTGATGGAACTGAAACATCACTGCATTATATTTGGCCCGATGTTCCAGCCTGTCAAGATCATTTTGGATCTTCAGCTCTGTCAAACAATGTCCCTCTTAGCTTTGTGTTCTCTTTCCTCTCCTTACTGCCATCTCAGCAAACTCCTCTTTGATTTATCCAGAAATTATCATCTCATCCAGATCGACATGGAAATTATCTGCAATCTCCCATGGATTTTAGTATCCCACACACAATCTTCCTCTCCAAACCCTGCCCTTCTTCTAGGAGCCTTCACTCCTATATAACACACTGAAATTCCTTCAAGCACCATAGCCTACCTCCTCAACTCTAGTGACCTACTCCTTCTCTGCATCTCAGCCACACACCGAGGTAGCCATACCTTTGATCTTGATATTGCTCACAATTATCCCACCTCTATAACCCAGGACTCAAATTCCCCTGAGCATAAAGTGCCTTCTTTCCTCTCATATCCAATGCCTAGCACATAGCAGGCTATAAATGTTTACTAATTTCCCTTCTTGCCATAATTTCCAGGCCTCCCTTTCAACCCCTCGGACTTCCCTTTCCTCTAGGATTAACTACTTCACTAGATATTGCCCCTCAACTCTCGAATCACACACCCCCTTGTGGTTCACACAGTGTAAAACCCCAACCTCGGCCTACTTCCCTCCTTTTCCTTCCTTGTTCCTACTCTAAAGAGTGCTGAACGGTGCTGAAGGAAGCTCATACCTGCAAATGCTAACTGGATCCACTCAGATTTATGTTCTCTCTTCTCAAATAAGCCTTCCCTGCTAAGGTGAAAGTCCTTTTATCTTTTTCTCTATCCCACTACCTAAATAGGCTTTTTCCCCTCAAATTTTATTTTTTTCAGTCAACGCAAATCTGCCTTTATTCCCTCCTATGCCCTTCTTTCCCAGAGCGGGTGATGTCTCTGTTTTCATTCTGCTGTTCAGATTCACCATAGCTTTCCTTCCAAGGAGCAAGTCTTCAATTTCATGGCTGCAGTGACCGAATGCAGTGATCCTCCCAAGAACATAAACTCTGACACGTCTTACCAGGAAGCCATGGGACTAGTCGCCATGATCTTCATTTTTTTTTTTTGTTGATGTTAATGTTAAGCTTTAAGCCTAATGTTGATGTTAATGTTAAGCTTTAAGAGCTTTTACACTCTCCTCTTTCACACTTATCAAGAGGCTTCTTCCTTCTTCCTCACTTTCTGCCATCTGAGTGGTATCGCCTGCATGTCTGAGATGGTTAATATTCTTCCCAGCCATCTTCATTCCAGCTTTTAATTTGTCTAGCCTGGCATTTCACATGACGTACTCTGCTTACAAGTTAAATACAAATAAGGCAATAGTATTCAGCCCTGTCGTATGCCTTTCTCAATCTTGAACCAATCAGTTGTTCCATATTAACTATCTAATGATATCCCTGTGTAGTACCATTTTTAGTTGTTGAAAAAGAGTGCCTGTGATGACCCGAGTTACCCTGACCACATTCTGTGTCTGCCCTGCTGCACTTTGTACCCCAAGGCCAAATTTGCCTATTATTTCAATTATCTTTTTATTTCCTACTTCAGCATTCCAACCCTCTGTGATGAATGTGACAGCTTTCTTTGGTGTTATTTCTAGAAGATGTAAAT
Organism: Potorous gilbertii; assembly: GCA_028658325.1. Classification (NCBI taxonomy): domain Eukaryota; kingdom Metazoa; phylum Chordata; class Mammalia; order Diprotodontia; family Potoroidae; genus Potorous; species Potorous gilbertii. The sequence continues at coordinate 238,287,739 of CM053773.1, forward strand.
CTTCATAGAACTGATCAACCTTAAGCTGGTGAATATCAGTGGCTTTGTTTCCTGCGTCCTCCTCATACAGAAGAGCAGTGAGAGAGGAGTAGTGTACTCAGCCCCCTTTCTTTTCTTCATCCAGATTCTAAGGCTCTTAGGCTAAAGTATTTCTTTTCTTTTAGCCTGCTACTTTTCCCTTTCTTTCCCCCATCTACCTTTCTAAAGTTAAGTTTGTTTCTTCAGACTAATTTTTTAATTTCTAAATTAAATGTATTTCTTTAAATTAATTTCTGAGAATTAATCCTTCCCTTTACCTCCTGTATGTGTGCGCGCGCGCACTTTCCTCCTTGAGCAGTTCAGATAATGGCGAGGCTCGAGTGTTACTCACTTCCCCTAGCCCTTTCTCATCTGTATAGCCTTCTAGATGCACACCTCAATTACATGAAATAATTTTCCCTACCCTAGTGTATTTTCTCTAACACCCCCATTCTATTCCTATTTTAAGATCATCAAAACATAACAAAACTCTTCTCAAACACTTGCTCTGTTTTATTAGACTCTATGACCTCCTCATGCCAGGAGAAGTTTATATACTCATTTGATTGCTTATGATTACTCACTCACACCTTTGCTTTTTTACATTTCCTCTTGACCCTTGTGTTCCTATTTCAGAGTTTCCATACACTCTGGTCTCCTCCTCAGGAATGTTTCTCCTGTCAGATAATGTCCAGTTTTTCGGGGTAGGTTATGCTTGCAGGCTGTAAGCCCGTCTCCATTGCCTTTCAGAATATCATATTCCTAGCTCTCCATTCCTAACAAGCAGTGGCTGCTAAATCATGTGTGATCCAGCTGGTGGCTCCAAAAGTTGAATTCTTTCTAACTACTTGCAGTATTTATATTTGTCCTGGAAACTCTGGCTTTTGGGCTATCATGTTTCTCAGTTATCATTTTTTTTATTTCAGTTGTAACCACAGGATTCTATTTCTTCTTTGCCCCCTGGGCAAAGTTTTAAGATTTCTTGTAATATAATATCTCAGCTCTTGTTTTGGCCACAGCTTTCAGGCAGTCCAGTGATTCTTAAAGTATCTCTCCTCCATCTGCTTTTCAGGTCAGTTGTTTTACTATGAAATGCTTTATGTTGTCTTCATTTTTTTCCTACTATTTTGACTTTGTTTTAATATTTCATGGTGTCTAATGGGGTCACTGACTTCTAGCATATAAGTTCTATATCTCCTATGACAAGCTACTTCTTTCTTTTCCAAATTTTCATCTGGTGCTTTCATTGTATTTATAAAAACCTTTTTTACCTTTTTTTCCCCCGCTTACTCCTACTTTTTCTCCTCTACGTATTCCCGCCATATCTGCGTACACGCTGTGTTTGTCTTTGAGGTTTTGTAGGTGTTTTAGTCATTCTCTTCTAGTTATGACTTCAGGATCTCTGTCATCGTATCTGCTCTTTATGGTGGGATTCTTTTTTAAAATTTGCTTTGATTGCTTCCTATTGGGACTTTACTTCAAGGCCAGGGGCTGAAGCTTGTCTTCTTGGGTCCTTCTGCTACATTCTGGGGTAATGATGGGTGTTATTCTAGGATGTCAATAGCTCAGGCTGCGGACCTGCAAGCTTTCAGTGCTCCCCAAGTGGTATGATCCAGGGAAAGTCTGATCACTGCCTCTTGGTCTGAGCTCTGAAAGTTACTGATCATGATTTGGGTCTGAACAGGCCAGCGGGCTGGCTCCAGAGTTTCAGTAGACTTCTGTTGGACTCAACCACTCTCAGCCAGTTGGGAAGCTCTGCTCCTTCCGTAGGACAGAACTGCGGGATTCCCCCTTGGTTTGAGATTCCTGGTCTGGTTATAATGCTGCAGGCTTTTAACTGGACTGGAGGCTGAATTGAGACAAAGCTCTGCTCCTAGGCTGTGACCCACGTAGATGCTGCTGCTTCCAGCTACTTGTTCAGTACACATCCTAGGCCTTAACAGTCACTCCACCCTGGAAGTCACCCTGAGGCCAAGTCCTTTCCTCAGCCTGCCCTGGATCTTTGACCTAGAACTGGTAATGAGCGACAAAGCTAACAAGTCAGAATGTGTTCCTACAGCCTGTACAAGGTCAGGCTCTTTCGTGCGGGTCTGGGGCCTCTTCTTGCCCTGATACATATCTTCAGTCCTCTTTCATTCTCTGTCCCAGAATACCCTATAAAGTATTTCCTGGCTAGACTCACATTCCCAGTATCTACAGGCCTCTGTCTGTCTCCCTATGCTGACCTAAGCTGGAAAAAAGATACACTGGTATTTTCTTTCTTTGATTTCTACACCAGGACTCAGTTCCAGTGTGTTTTTCAGATTTGTGGGGAGAGACTGTGGGGGAAAGCTCAGCTGTCTTCCTTCCTGCTACTGGGGTTCCATACCCCCAATATTCTCCTCAAGACTCTAAAAGAATCCTTCTTGAACTCTTACAGAACCCTATGGTGTGGACCACCCTCTCTGGGTTGTTGTGCCCCTGCTCTATTGTCTGACAGCTCTTTCTCAGTCCCCTTTGCAGAATTATTGACCTCATCATGCTAACTGTGGGGTCCCTGTTCTCTCTACAGTCTACTGGTTACCTCTTCAGCTCAAATGATCTGTGAGGGACCATTAATAATCATCTTAATGAGATGACTCCCAGATCTGTATATTCAACTCTTGTCTCTCCAGAATTCCATTCCTGGATCACCAACAACCTACTGGCCATCTTTAAATGGCAGTACTATGGGCAACACATACTCAACAGGTCACAACTTTCCGTGGGCCTCAGTTTCTTCATCTGAGAAATAAGGGACTGAACTAAACAGCCTCTGTAGTCCTTTTCAGTTCTAAGTTCATGATCCTATGTCCAAAACCTAGTTCTTCATCTTTCCCCCAAGACCCTCTCCATTTAATTATTTTCCTATTTCTATTACTGGCATCACCATCCTTTCAGTCCTTCTTGTGCCCTCACTCTCTCACCACCCCCCTCATACCTAATCAGTTTACAAAACCTGACTGATTCTACCTTTACAACATCAGTCAGATCTGTCTTCTTTTCTCTAATGACAAGCCCATCACCCAGATTCAGGTCCTCCTTCCCTCTCTCTCACCTGGTCTACCGTAAAAGCTTCCTAAATGGTCTGACTACAGCCTCTTCTCCAATTGACACTCCTAAAGCAGAGGTCAGATCATGTGACTTCTTGGCTCAAAAGACTCGATACATACCTGAAGCCATGGATGTGCCAAGGCTTCTTCTGTCATGTAGCGTTTCTCTGGATCCACTACCAGCAACTTCTTAACAAGATCCAAAGCTAAAACCAAATGATATGCCAGGTTACCCATCAATCAATCAACTCATCCACTAAACAATATTAAAAGGTCTGGGCATTATTACAATGACAGGTTACAGAACTTCCAAGTTGGAAGAGACAGCAGGATCCATTTGGTCTAATCTCTAACTAAAGAAGAATTGCACTTCTAACAGCCCCCAATTCAAAGTGGCCCCAAAGCCTTTCCTCTAAATACCTCCAGGGAGAGGAAAGCCACTGCCCTCCCAGGGAAGCCCATCCCACTTTGGAATGGCATAAGTCACCTTCTTTGCATTTCCCTCCCACCACTCCTGGTTCTGGCCTCTAAGGCCAAGCAGAACAAAGTCCCACAGCCTTATTCCATCAGCTCTTCTCTCCACGTTAAACATTCTCACTTTCTTCAAATCATGTTCTGTGGCATGTCAGCCTTTTTTTGGAGTCTGGGGAAACCTATGAATTCCTTCTCAAAAATCATGGGAGTGTTTTTTGCTTTTTTTTTTTTTAAACTTATAAGTGAAGGAAATGCTAAATTTCAGGTAGATATTGGTAAAAATGAAGACGTAACATTTTTCCTATCAAAGTTCACAGGCCCCTTGAAATCTATCCACAGACGCCAAGGTGAGGGCTCCCGATCTAGTCCGGCCCCCTTATTTCACAGATGAAGAAAGTGACTCTCACATAGAAGGGGTTTTTCCCCAGGTCACACTGCTCAGGAACCCAGAGAGATCAGAGGACCCATTTAAACAGGCTTTAAACCCACGACATCCTTCCTTACAATCAAGTCAACTTCCCCACTCATCTCTCTTACCATATTCTTCAAAACAGACTGAAGGGCGCTAAGGACGGCCTTCTCAAACTCTCTTCTCCTTTCCCTCTCGTCCTCTATTACCTTGCTGTATAAATTCCAAATGAATTAAATCTTAAACTCTTCCAGACAGTACTGAAAATGTCTCCACTTCTTAGCACACGGGCTGTCCTAATGTCACACACATGAACTGATCATATCAAGGCTTGGGTAAAGAACCTTTCTTTTACAGTGTAAGAGCATTAGAACAGGGCTTTACACAGGGTTAACATAGAAGGGAAGCAACATTGATCTAGGAATGGCTCAAACACACTTTATAATGTGCCATCCAGAAAAAATACTTTGACTTTCTATTGCTGATGTTACATTCTTTAGCCATGAAAGTTCAACCTTCCTAACTTTTGTTCTTGCTTTTTATTCTAGAGAATTACAGAAGTTGCATTTTTAAAACTATTTGTAGTGGAGTTACTCTCTACGCTTGCATCTTATGCTCCTTGCTACAACTGCAACATCAACAACCCAAAACATGAACCTTGCTGATAACCCAGCAGCCAGTGCCACAGAGTTAAACTGATGTGGAATTAAAAGGTTCAAAGCAAAGAGGGAGCAAACCCCACCTCTCCCGGTTACACCACAAACACTTAACCCTTTCAATATATCCATCATACCATTGTCAGAGACGGTTTCCCAGATTTCTGGAATGAGTTTGTATTTCCCACTGATAATCTGATCCTTCAAAGGGACTTGAGTCTTATGTTCCGAGAAAGGTGGATATCCACTAAGACTTAGTGGGGATGGAAAGGAAAAAGAACCATCATGTTTTCAGAATCAGACAATAACATGTTTCTCTGTATTATCAAAAGTCAATTTTAGTGTTCAATTTCAATTTAATTCTAACAATAATATTAGAACACTATTTTAAATACTACCTATCTACATACATCTAACTAGCTCCACTCAAATTCTGAGGGCTAGAAAATGACCTTACCAAACAAAGAGGATAACACCCAAACTCCAGCAGTCCACAGCACGAGTGTAGCCAGCGGAGCCCATGGAAATGACAACCTCCGGAGCCAAGTAGGTGGGTGTGCCACATAAAGTTCTCATAAGAGATGTCTCCCCAAGAATCTTCGATTGCCCAAAATCAGTAATCTGTAATTCAGGGCCAGAAGGATTCATTTTATAGGATATACTCACACAAAGAATCCCAGCTGGTTCAATTCACATGGTTTAAATGTCAACTTAAACCAACTGTCCTAAATGCAAGATATTTTAATTCAGTGGCTTACCATTTTAATACCACGAGGAATGAGTGTTTGTCCTGTACTTTCCTGTATTTTTGTGAAGGAGAGGTGACCGAATGTGCAACATCACCTGTGCATGTGAGGAAGGCCCCCAGGCCCCAGCAGTGGCCTAGGACACTCCGAGGCCAGATGCCTTGACCATGGTCACTCAGCTAGGATGAGCCAGGAAGCCAGATGGGAACCCAAGTCTTCCTGGCTCCAAGGCTGGCTCTTTATCTGAGTATTCTCTGCCTCCTCTCAACAAGAGGAAACCGCGGAGGAAACAAAGAAAGGATACAGGGCAAAAGCAAACCATCAAGAATGCTGTGCTCTCGTGGACAAGATTCCCATGGACACAGTTCATATTCCAAGGTTGTCGAACCTTTCAATTCTGATAAATAACAATTTAAAAGAGGTTTCTGATGGACCATTGAGAATGTGCCGGAGCACAGAAGTCAAGACTCCTTACCTTTATAAGACAGTCCTCATTCTGAGATGACAGAAGCACATTTTCAGGCTTTAAGTCCCTGTGTATAATACCATTTTCATGAAGGTACTACAGAGACAGAAATGAGTGACACTCAGGAGATCAACTATGCAGCAAAGTTAGAAAATCAACTTCAAAAGCAGTTTATCTTTCAAAACAACTGAATATAATTTCAAAGTACACTATTCAGAAGAGAGTCCTAAAAACATACAAATTTTCCAGAGATGATCTTACTTTTAAAATTCTATTGATGAGACTGTTTTTCATAAATAAATTTATGAGACTATTTGTAGTAAAATTCTATTTATAAGACTGCCTCAAAAAAAGCAGAACACGAAAATCACCTCATGCTAATTTATCATTATCCAATTCTTCTCCAAGGGAAGGTCAACTTCCTAAAAGAGAATCACCAGTCTCTTTTCACAACATAATTTTCCTTTCCTAAATAAAGAGAAACATAAGATGCCAAGTTTTACAAAATCCTAAAATTCCTTTGAAGAGAAAGCAGAAATCTAAACTTCCTAATTCCCACAGCCCAGGCCTGAGACAATTCATAAGAAAGGGAGTCAACACTGAGATTAATTTAGTCCTATTTCTAAACAGGATAGAGTCTTTATGATTTCTCTTTGTTTTGAGACAAAGTTCAGGTTTTTTTGCTTTTCACTGATTCTGCAGGTCACCCATCTCCCAGGAAACCCAGCTCCTTTACCCAAAACTCCCACTCAGGAACAAACAGGGCAGACTGTCCCAGTTGGGACTCACATGGATCAATCCCAGGAAAAGGAGAGTAAAGGTACTTTCTAAGCCAGTCTCCAAATTTGGGGAGGCAGTTGGCTGCTCCCAAAAGAATGGAACACTAGGGCAAAATGTTTAAACAGGGAGAAAACAAAATGAGGGAAGGCTTACTTCTCTGCAGAGCTCAGTCCAAGAGGAGAAAGGTTCCTTTTAGGATTAAGTGCTTCCCAGTATGCTGTCAATCAATTACTAAATTAACAAACAAGCTAATTGAGGCCCTGGTGAAAGAGTTGTTATAAAGGTTTGGCACTTTTCAAGTGTAGGAAGGATTGAAGTGAAGGAAACAAGAGTTAGATACACAAAAAAAGATTCCTGAGAACAGAAACAAGACAAATTGTTCTATAAAGTGCTTCTACTCATTTTGAAAAGAAAGCATCCCACTTCACTTGCTATCTGCTTCATGTAACAATGCCATTAAAGGTAAAACCAGAAACAAAGGAGGAATGACAAGAGGGAAGATTCCCGTTGGAATTCTTCTATGTCAGCAGAGCTATGGCGAGGCAGGTCTTTAGAGAACACCCAGCTCAGCCTTTCCCCCTCAAACTTCACTCGTATCATGCAATGTATAGGTATAGATATGTAGGGATGTATGTATGTGTACTTAAGCCATGAGATAAATCCAGAATTTTCCAAAAAACTTCTATAAAGGTACTGTTCTTGTCTGTCCTTCCTTCCCAAAGAAGGCCCTGACATTGGGGAGGGGATGCCATGACTTGCAAGTGAATTGGATTCAAGTGAGGCAGGGTTATGCAGTCACCAGCCTCATGTTGTTCTTCTGAGTCAGATATCCATCAGGATGACTAGAGATGGCCACTAGTGTTATGTTGGATCTCTTCAAAGAATGAATGGGACTACTCTGGTTTAATGGATGTTCCAAGTCAATAGATTTAAAAGAAAAATATTAGAACAAAAATCAGAAATGTAACCGCCTAGTTTATAAGATGATGTAGCAAGTACCTAGTTAGCTAAGTAAAGCTGGTGGAAGGTTTTGGCCATGTACAAAAGAAATATTCAGAGTTGCCTCTTCTTGGGCCTAAGTGTCTCTTGGGTTGCTCCATCTTTGGGACAAATGAGCATCTCTCAAGGCCCCTGTTCATTCAAATTGAATTGCTCTCATGAAAATACAACAGGGATACAGAGGAGTGAAGTTTGTTTTTTTCCAGAACTGAGCACTTATCTACCTTTACAGCAAGGAGCATCTGATAGAAGTACAGCTTGCAGGTAGCTTCACTCAGTCTTTTATTCCTTACTACTCTTTCAAACAGCTCTCCTCCTTCCATCCTGAAAAAGAGAATGAGAGCACCTCAGAGCTGGAAAGGACCTTGGCCCCTCCCACTCCTGATGCAAAAATTCCCTCAATAACATACAAGTAGAATAGAAAAGGTACAAGCTTCAGCGGTCACATTCATTGCCAAGAAAGTCCACTGAATACTGAAAGAACCAAATATTAAAACTAAATCAAAAGTCACAGCATTTTTAGACATTCCTTATTCAAAATTTCTGAACAGATGATGAAGGAGCATAGAATGCTAGAGCTAATCTAATCTCCTTATTTCCCAGATGTGAAAACTGAAACCCCAAAAGGATACATGACTAACCAAAGACCACTAGAACCTACATCTTCTAGGTCATGGTCCAAAGCCTTTTTAAAAATTGTGATTCCAAAAATCATTCATATTCATAAATATTTTAAGACAAGAAAAATAAGGAAAAGGGCTATATGAAACACTACTGATCTCTGCCACAGAGTATTTTGGGGAAGTTTGTGGGGAGCAAAGTAGTATTGAATTCCTATTTTGCCACCACCTGTTGCTTTTCTCCAGGCCCCCTAAAACTCTGACTCAGCCATGCTGCCTTTCTGAAAGACATCAAGGCTGCGGACATGCTCAGCCAAGGAAGACCTCTCTTGTGGTCAGGGAGAAACACATTCTCTGATTTAAAAGCAATAGCTACACATCCCCCGATCTACAGAAGGCCCTGAATACTGGCAGCTGACTAAAATGAGCATATAATGTGCAAAAGGGCGTATCCTATAAGCACTGCCATCTTAGGCAGCAGCTCCCAGGACAGATACTTAATGTTCATTCAAGGATGGACATAATCTACATAATTTATTGTAAATAAATCTTGAGTCCAGGGAATATTCTAAGTGAGAGGGTAGTTTAAGTGGGAGAATTCATTTCTGAGTTACTAAATGTGCAACTTGTTACAAGATGTGATTCCTCAAGTACCACTCCGGAACAGTGTTTGGATTGGCTGCCAAGAGGAGATGTCTGGACAGATATCTCGTGCGGCCAACATCAACTCCTTGTACAAATGCGGCATGTATTAACACACCCCCAGGGCCCCACTGTAAGCCCTGCAAGCTGGTGCTCAGTCTGAGATTACGCTTGAATGGAAATGGTGGGAAGAAATATTTACTTACAGTTCCAAAACAATAAAGTAATCTTCGGCATCAAAAAAATTTTTAATCTTGATGATACAAGGCTTAAAAAAATAAAGAGGAAAAGAACACAACCATAAGGATCACTTAATCTACTAGCATTTAGCAAGAGGCACAAATGGGCCCCTTAGGTACCAGAACAAGAGAAATCCTGGTGCAATGGGTCCTTCTCCCCTTAACAAGGCGATAGACAGTGGAGCTAAGAGAGGCACACAGACACACATGCGTACATACAAAGGAGATGCAAGGGGAAGGCACTAGCAGCAGGGCTAATTGGGAAAGGTGCCAGAAATCTGTGTCTGAGGTGAGGCTTGAAGGAAACAAGACATTCTAAATGATGGAGGGCTGAAGACAGTATACGTCCTAGGCATGGGGAGCAGCTGGTGCAAATCCTGATAAGACTAGAGTGCCCTGTACTGAGAAAGGAAGATGGCCAGTCTGGCTAGACTAGAGTGTCCATGAGGGGGTTACTGGGTAAAGAGAACCATGGTATGAAGTGCTCAAAATGCCAAACAGTGGAGAGTCTATTTGATTCTGCAGCAGCAGGGAGCCAAGGGACTGCAGTGAGTCAGGAAATGCTGGGGTCAGCCCTGTGCTTGGCAGAACAAGGAGAAAGCCATTGAAAGAGGCCATGAATAAGGCTCTGAGGGCCAGAGCTCAGAGAGTGCCCATGGAAGTGGAGAGATGGGGACATGTGGATGAGAGACAGTCTGTCAACAGAAGCTAAGGTGACAACTGAGTGAGGGGCTGAGATAGCAAAGCATCCACTACCAACGGAAAGGCACAAATGAAGATGCCTGAGTCTGCTTCAAGGGTCAGCGCAGGGCAAGGCCGGGCCTCCTGCTGTCCTGAGTCTGCAGCTCAAGAACACAGCGTCTGCACTAGATGCCAGGCCAACAAACAGACATCACAGGGTGTTTGTTTGGGCACAAGACCCAGGGTCATAATAAAATAAAGGCCTTGACTGTTTTTATAGCAGCTGGGATAGATTTATAATGAATCACCAATCTCTTCTTCATTATTTGTGAGCACCCTTGATGGACCACCATTACATTATTGCACTTAACAATCACAAATTAAATGTGCTCCGTATAAATCACTGGGAAAATACAACAGTAAGTAAAATCAGGTTCCCTGTCCTCAAGGGTCTTACTCTTTAGTAGGAGAGAGATGACATGTATCCATATTGTGTGTATACGTGTATGTACATGTAACCACAAGCCCAGAATGTCCTGCTGGGCACACCCTTTGGCATTTTCTTGGCAGAGATACTGGAATGGTTCATCATTTCCTTCTCCAGCTCATTTTATAGATTAGCAAACCAAGGCAAACAGGGTGAAGTGACTTGCCCAGGGTCACACAGCTAGTAAATGTCTGGGGCAGGATTTAGACTTACAAAGATGAGTCTTCCTGCCTAAAGGCCTGGTGCTCTATGGCACCATCCCACTGCCCCTTTACTGGCTTTACTAAAGCCTCAAAACAAATTTAATCCAGGTTCAATTTGTTTCCAGACCAAAATTTCCAAATGGTCTCCTTGTTACATGCAAAACAAAGGTGTCTCTTCCAGTCCTCTCTACAAACAGCAGATCAACTTAGAGTCATTGTCCTAAACTTGAGAGAGGCCTGTGCAAATGCAGTGTTTGAGAAACTTTGAAGGTTTCTCCAGAATTATGTTGGATATAGGGGCAAGTTATATAATCCCATCCCAGTTAATTAGGAAGTTAAAGAGATGCTTAAAGAGAGCATCCAGGTTATTTTGGGGGGAAAAACCCCAAAGAATATAGGAGGCAGGAGAAAGAGTACACTCACAAGGAAAATAATGACTGTAGGCAGGGCTGGGACATTACATGGATTTATTTCCCTATAACTTCTAGATCCAAGGGAGATAGAAGGGTCTCAAATAGTGTGGAGGGCATTTTGGTTTTGGAAGGGTATGCAGACTAGAAATTTTGAGTAACTGGGTTAAGTACTATAGTTAGATTATGCTTATATCTGAGTAGACTGTGTGTTTAGAAGATGGGTGAACCTGCTAATTAAAAGGACTGTTGCAATGGAGGGTGGTAACAGGCACAGACCAGTTTACCCCACCCCACCCTCAAGTCACTATTTCTCAGCTAACAAAACACTCAATTGAGACAAATTAGCACAGCACACAAAAAAGAGAATAGAGAACAGGGCTCTGATGCATACAGACACTAAGTGTTCACCTAATACCTGCTGAAAAGTTTGCCATATTTGTTCAACACCTTCCAGAGTCCTTTTCTGAAGCATCATGGTACTGAAGGGAATCGGATTTTCCAAAGCTGTTATCAGTACACGTTTATGTAAATATGCATGTATGTGTATGACTATACATGTCTGTACACTGTCCACTCTGATGTGCTAACATTTCTGGCCAGATATGTAAATATTGTATAAACCACATTAAAAGACTGTAATGGGCAGTCATCACTTTTATGAATTGACCTAGGTAGGTGATAAGGTCAAAACCACAATGGATATGGGGTTTTCTTATGGAAATTTCTAAGCTTAAGACTAAAAAATAAACCTTAAAAGTTATACTTACATGATTTAGTTTCTTCAAAATCTCAATTTCTGTTTCAACATTGAAAGCTGGATCCTTGGAAAAGGAAAGTGCTGTTTTCAAACAATGACAGGCCTTAAAAGCTCTAATTCTAACTATGTAATACATTTCTTCAAATAAGGACGATAAGGTGACCCATTAGTGCATAGGTGTAGTATTTTAAGGCAATCTGCTAGAAAGAGAAATGTACCTGGTACAAGTTCTACCCTCCATGAAAACTGAGAATCCAGAATTACTAATTTGTGTAAAATTGCTATTTCTACGCATTTCAGGTTTCATCTCAAATGATTTCCTCTTTCCAGAAACTATAAAAAATCATTGTCAACCTATAAAAAATAAATTTTGAAAAATCATTGTCAATTAAGGATGAAATGTAACCAAAGACTAAAAAGAGATCCAACATATATGGCAGAAGATAATTAAAATGTAATAAAATGCTTCCTTGAAGCAACAATGATTTTTCCACTCTTTATAAACAAAACAGAAACCTATGAAGGAAAAATTATAAACCAACGTGTGAATGCAAAAAGGAAATTCTTTTAAATGGGAAAATCACATTGTGCGAGGAAAAAAAATTGAGCCTTAAGGGATAATAGCCAGAAACAGCCGGACATAAAGCAAAACCAAACAACTGTTAACTCCTCTGTCGGCTCGTGTGCATGAAGGTCACTATTATTAATGGCATCACTTACTAATTAAATATACATTAAAAGAAAAGTTTAAGAACATGGCCTAATAAAAACTAATAGGAACTACAGAAAAACAAATGCATGTCTATACCATAAATAGGAATAAATACTATGGAACTACCATGCACTGTACCACTATATTCTTGTAGTAAAATTTTAAATTAGTGTTAAAGTGAAAAGAGACACGAAATATTAATTTACACAGTGATCAGCTTGGGAGTCTGAAGTCCTGGGTTCCAGTCCTGTGTGTGACATACAGTAAGTAGGTCTGGAACTACAGGACAGTCATTTAATTTCTCAGAGTGGAAGATGATCTCTCTGCATTGGTAGAGGGAGTTTCCACACTGCCAAAATCACTCCCACACATCCTGCCCCATTACCACACCACCCTAATGCCAAAGCAGTAAAAAATAAATAAAAATAAAAAAGCTCTTTGGTAGGAATAGAGGAGAACCAAGAGCTCTTCTGAAGATAATGCCTGACATTTGTACAAAGCTTTGCGGTACAAAGCCCTTTCACTTACTATAAAATTTCAGTTGATTTTCTGAGGCAGGATAGAAGGGGTACTATCCCCATCTTAGAGAAAGATCTCAAAAGAAGTTGGGTGACTTACTCTGGGTCACAGAGAAGTTAAGTGGCTCAAGACCTTTCCAATCATCTGGGCTCTCCTACCTACTGCAGGGGTACTTCTTTTCTGGGTCCTCAACCCCTTTGGGCATTGGATGAAACCTGGGGATGGGCCTCTTCTCAGTATCATGATTTTAGATATCTACAAGAACGCTCATTTCAACCAGTGACTCCTGAAAACAAAGTTGATCCCCAGAAATCTCGGCAGCCCCACATTAAGAGGCCCTGCTCTAGAGGATTCAGAACCAGATCAACCACCCTGGAACAGACAGGTACACACCGCTTCTCTTGTGGCACATATGGAGAATTTCCTCTTACTGATAATCTTCACGGCAACTTTCTTACACGTTTTCCGCTCAAAGGCCAGCTTCACCTCTCCACAAGCACCACTGAGGGAAAGAGGGTGTTTATTGATTACTTTAAAACCTGCATGAGCTGACCAGGGCCTGCCTATCACCACACTCACCACTGTCATTTGCCTTGTTTGATGGTGAGCAGAGACCCACCCATAACTAGCACCCTGTGAGACCACCCCACAAACTGTCCAGGAGGAGAAAAACCATATTCAAATGAAGTACAGATGATAAGGAGAAAATAGTGGGAATGTCGATCATCCAGGAACAAGAAGACACCTCAGCAGCTTCAAACTGCTCCAGAATTAAGTGCAGCTAACCCATTACGGTAACATCACACCAAGCTTCCAAAAAATCTCAAAACTACAATATTTATCCTGATCCCTGGGGATCCTTAAGTTATCTACCCTCACTGAACCCACAAGCATTTAAGCACCTACTATATGCCAGGAGGATGATATTATTTGTGTGGAATAACGCAGTTACAGAAATACTGTTTGGCAGTGCAAATGGATGATTCATCCGTAACTTAAAATTTCCTAGAGAGTTGTCCAGGGCACTGAGAGGTTATGTGATTTATTTAGTCACAGACACAGGACGTAGAGGAGGACCTGATTCCGAGGCCAGCCCTCTCCATCCAGGAAGAAGAAAAGTTGGCTACAAGACTACTTGGCTCTCAATGACTCAATCAACACTCAGTAAGAGCCTGTGTGCCCGGCACTGAGGAAATGTAAAGAGAGAAATGGAGCAACCCCTGTCTGCTGGCATGCACTACTGACCTCATGAGCATCCCATGTGTATCTGTGTTCCACGGCACACTCATATTTGTGACTCAGAACTCTAAGGGACCTTGGAGATCCTGTAGCCCAAACACTTCATTTTACAGAAGTGTGAACTGAGGCCCTGACTCACCCAGCATCAAAGAAGTCCCTCTGGAGGACACACACAAGGTCAGGGTTTTTTAGACTTTTGATGTGAAAAGTCACCACAAGGACACTTCAGCTGATTGAATTTTCATGTTACTATGTTGCAGAACTAGATGGAAATCTCCTCTAACAACCAAATGAATGACAGTCATGATGCATAAATAATGATGCTTTCAAAGGTCTATAGGTGTTTAATTTCAAATGAAAGCATTCCCCAGAGAAGATTGTGTATATTATGGAATTCTTGGCAAAAGCAATGTTCTCTGAGCCAGTGGGACCTTTCCACAGGAATTGGACAGCCAATCCTTTCACTACCTTTGAGATTATGGCTGGGCAAAGAAGCATGAACACCCTGCAGGCTGTGCCTGGCTGAATGGAGAAGAGATTGGTACAAACCTCTTTTAATATTAGGAAAACATAAAAACACCATGAGTCTTAACATTCTGAAACAGAGAAAAGCCAGGACGATTCCGGAAAGTAAACACTCAAAGAGCAGAAGACTTTGCCTCAGTCAGACACCTACCTTTCCGTTCTGATGGAAAGAAAGCAGGATCAGTAGCATCCCAACCAGTTACTGATGCTAGAGATGGCTCCTCATGTATGTTGCTGAAAGGATTGTTGAGGAAATAAGCTTCTGGGGAGCTCATCAAGAAAACAGACCCTACAGGAGGACTGTCTGTGGGAGTGGCAGCATTCACAAGGAAGCACACAGCAACCCAGAACACTTCCAAATCAGCCACAAAAAGACAACATCAGATACATGCAAAGGTTGGTTGTTGCTGATGGAACCACCTGGTCCCAATACTCAGTGGAAGGAGGGATGACCTCCCCATTCTGGGATGGGAGAGTGGGGAAAAAAGGAAGGCTTTTTCAATCCATAAGCATTTATTAAGTGCCTACTATGTGCCAGGGCTGTGCTAAGCGCAAGAGATTCAAAGAGGCAGAAGACAGACCCTCCCCTCAAGAAAGTTACAATGTAATTTTAAAGACAAGCTCAAAAATATTCACAAACAAGATATATACAGGAAATAATTAAAAGAGGGAAGGCACCAGAATTAAGAGGGCTTGGGAAAGGCTTCCTGTAGAAGGTGGCTTGGATCACTTAGATAAAAAAGAAAAGAAATATGGAGAGAGGAAAATAGGACAGACTGAAGAAGGACAAAGTCACAATGGCTGGGGAAAAAAAGTAAGAGAATGAAATTGGCAAATTGTAAGCTTGGATTTCTGGCCAAAATCTACAACATATCAAAGGGATGGCTAAAGAACAAACAGAAAAGACAGAAGAAAAGACAAGGTATAAGGATGCAGTAGACTGGGCCAAACTAACAAGATCACTAAACTGACAGATGAAGACAATATCGTAGATAGTTTCCCCAGACTTTAATTTTAGCAAAGCCTCTGGTCACGCCTTTCTTCTTGCCAAAAAGATAGATGGATATGGGCTCGACGAGTAGGTGCTTGTGGAATCGGTTACTGTTCAGAGTTAGTCATTGATGATTCAGAGGGAGCCTGGCAGATCCTCAGGGGAATGTCCCAGGCAGGGGTCATGGCATTTAAAAGGCACAGGCACCATGCTGATCACTGTGCAGATGGCAAAAAACTAGATGACTAGCACATGAGATGACCAAGTCAGGATCCCAAAGGACTGTGACAGGCTGTAACACTGGGCTGAGTCTAGGAAGGTGGAATTCAACTGGGATAAATGTGGGATTAAAAAAAAAGTCATTTCTGAGTACATCTCAGGAAGGATGTCAAAAAACTGCACCATATTCATCAGGAAGCAACCAAGGTACTCACATGACTGAGTTCATGTCGTAAGAGGTCAGAACTGGGGTCAGAAAAAAGCCTCCAGTGAGTACGTCAGATCTCTTCAAAGGATGCATAATGCTACTTTGGTTTGACCCCAGAAGGCAGAATCAAGAACAAGGAAGGGGCAGAAAGGACCAAAGAGGCAGATTTAAGCTTGATATAGCAAAAACTTCTTAACAATTAAAACAGCCCCCAAATATCATGAGGGCACCCAGAGTGAGGGATTTGGGCCTTTAAGCCCAGAATGGATGTGACCTTCTTTTCCCAGTATGTAGCAGAAGAGGCTCTTTATATAAATAAGGTGAGGGTGAGAAAGGAGACAAGAGAGCCTTAGAGCTCCTTCTAAACCAGAAATGTGACACTCCAACTCTAGCCATTTTCGTAATGGCTCCTCTTCATAGTAAATAAGTGGATAAATCCCATATAGTCATTCACTGGGAAGGAGATTTTGAAGGGCAGGTATGTGGTCCCACAAATTAACATTTTAACTTCTCATTTACAAGGATTAGCATTTCAATTCCATTAGGAAACCAAGAGGGACAACCCCACAAATCTAAATTTTCAATAAAATATAAGAACAATATGGAATTCCCGAAATAAGAAAAAGTCTTTACCTTCCAAGGGTTTTTGACATGATGTATTTTTCTCTTAATTCACTCGGATAAATAGATTGATCGTCTACAGTCAGATCAAAAAACACAAAAACTAGGAAGAAAGAGAACAGAAATTAGTCACATTAATTTTGCTTTCAACTCAAAATAACCATTGCTAAATTTCAACAGTGCAACAGATGAAATGTTAAGACAGCCTGTAAAAAAAGACATAACTTAGATATGTCCTAAAGGAATAAATATTTAAACTAAAGAAAGTGCATGCAATAAAATACTTGGGGCTTCGAAAGGGAATCCACTTGTGCTTTACAAAGCTAATATAGTACTTTCACCTCTAAGCAGAGCACAAATGTAATCCTAATTCTTCAATTACAGAGGGTTCTACTGCGGGACTTACTATTAAGAGAACCATGAAAATTAGCACCAGATTAGGATTAAAAAATGGATTAGGTTAAAACTAAGAGTCCAAAGAGATCTTACCCTGTTTTTAAGCCTGGAGAAATCATGCTTTCCAAATAAATCCCTTTATTCATACTATTCAGCCTCAATCCAAGCAGCTCAAGTTTAACTCAATATGGCTAAACGAAGTTACGAATGTGGGTTCATAGTTCAAGGTTTGGGTCAAAAGTGGATAAACCAACTCAAAAATCAAATGTTTGAAAGGAGAAAATTGGACAGTAGTTTCATAGGGAGGGGACTGGTCACTGGGGACATCAGGAAAGGATTAATTCAGAAGATAGCTCTTGAGGTAGGCCTTAAAGCAGAGAGGAGCTCTCTATAAGACAAAGGTAAAGAAATGAGTGGGTCATGGTTATTCAATATGGTACTAGAAATGTTAGCTTTAGCAATAAGAGAAGAAAAAGAAATTGAGGGAATTAGAAAATGCAAAGAAGAAACTAAGTTATTACTCTTTGCAGATAATACGATGATATACTTAGAGAATCCCGGAGAATCAAGTAAAAAACATAATAAACTTGACATAATAAACAATATTGGCAAAGTTGCAGGTTACAAAATGAACCCAGATAAGTCACCTGCATTTCTATATATTACTAACAAAACCCAAAAGCAAGAGATAGAAAGAGAAATCCCATTAAAGCTAAGGTAGACACTATAAAATATCTGGGAGTCTACCTGCCAAAACAAACCCAGGGACTATATGAACACAATTACAAAACACTTTTTGCACAAATAAAGTCAGATCTAAGTAAGTGGTAAACATTAATTTCTTGTGGGAAGGCCAAGTCAATATAATAAAAATGACAATTCTACCTAAATTAATTCACTTATTCGGTGCCATACCAATCAAACTACCAGATAATTATTTTCTATAACTAGAAAAAATAATATCAAAATTCATCTGGAAGAAAAGGTCCAGAATATCAAGAGAACTAATGAAAAGAAATGCTAGGGAAGGGGGGCCTAACTCTACCAGATCTCAAGTTGTATTATAAAGCAGCAATCATCAAAACCACTTGGTACTGGCTAAGAAATGGAGGGACAGACCAGTAGAATAGGTCAGGTACTCAAGACTCAGTAGTCAATGAAGATAGCAATCTACTGTTTGATAAACCCAAGGACCTCAGCTTCTGGGATAAGACTTCACTGTCTGACAAAAATTGCTGGGAAAACTGGATAACAGTGTGGCAGAAACTAGGCATAGACCAATGCCTGACACTGTACACAAGAATAAAGTCCAAATGGATACATGACCTAGGTATAAAGATGGATACTATAAACAAATTAGGGAAGCAAGGAATAATGTATTTGTCAGATTTATGAAGAATGGAGAAATTTATGAGCAAACAACAAGATAGAGAACATTACAAAATGCAAAATAGATAATTTTGATTACATTAAATTGAAAAAAAAATTTTGCATAAACAAACCCGATGCAACCAAAATTAGGAGGGAAGCAAAAAACTGGGAAAGAATTTTTGCAACTAGTATCTGCGATAAAGGTCTCATTTCTAAAAATATATAGAGCATTTTTTCATATGACTGTAGATAGCTTTAATTTCTTCCTCTGAAAACTGCCTGTTATATCTTTTGACCATTTATCAATTGGAGAATGACTTGTATTCTTGTACATTTGACTCAGTTCTCCATTCTTCAATAACCAATACAAATGCTTACAAAGTAGATAACTGCATGACAGTTCGGGAGGGAGGGCACTCGAGGCTGGGGGCATCAGGAAAGGATTCATGCAAAAGATGGAGGTAGAACTAGGCCTTACAGCAGAGATGAACTCTAAGACACTCTGGTCATGAAGGAGGACCAGGGCAAAGGTCTCCACTGAACAAGAAACTATACAATAATTGTATCTATGGGCTGTGGCATGGAAATCAAATTCAGGGTCACAAAAATCTAGACAGTCTCAGGCACGAGCTAGTTACAGAAACACCTCACTCTTTATGCCACAGAAAAGGAAAGGTGTTATGAGAGCAAAGCATTCTCAATAAAAATCTTAGAACTGGACTTTCTGCTTAATTTTTTTTTAATTCAAAGGGAACATTAAATCAGTGAAAGCAGGGGACTGACTGTGAGGCAAAAAAGACAAACAAAAGTGTTTTCCACAAAAATCAAGCGTATAAAACACTTTTGTCCAAAGATCTCAACCACTGTTTTGAAAATATATGCAACTACCTTGAAAAGTGTTATACTGAACTAGCATTAGTAACTCCATCTTGCTCTCATCCACCATTTTGTGAAGTTAAGTTCCAGTTTCTGGTAAGTCACCTGATCTTGGGGAATGCCTTAAGACTACTTCCCCTTCCTCACCTCGGTGTCTCCCAAATCCACTCCACCAAAAAAGGAACAAGGTGGCTCAATCCCTACATTCTGGCTTTTTATTCCCTTTAACTATATATTTACTGTGCAGAGCCAAGGTTGGAAACCCTCATGCCAACTGAGAACCTTGAACCCAATTGAGTTTTGCAACCATGTGACTTGCTTAATAAATTGTGGTCTGAATGAGTCTCAGAATCTTTATCTCCCCATAATACAAGTGAACCTGTGCTCGTATTTTTGGAAGTTCTAGTCACTGTTACTTATTTTAAATTTCATGCTTCTAGATATCTAGGAAGGAATACATTTTGTAAAGTAAGCACACATTAATATGTACATTTGAAAGTTTATAAAATGTTATTTGATCTCAGAGACTTCTCAGTTTGTACAGTAGGACCAAGGGCTGACTAAGAAGGAAGAACCATTACTAATGAGCTATAACAAATGACTAACAGGAAAACCAGAAAAGCCTAGAAAGACTTCTATGAACTAATGCCGAGTGAAGTAAGCAGAGCCAGGTCATTGTACACAGTAACAGGCACAGTGTGTGAGGACTGTTTCTAACAGACTAAGCCCTTCACAGTAATGCAAGGATGTAAAACATTCCCAATGGACATTGCCAAAGAAGAATGTTTTAAAAAACAGAATTAGCCAAATGGAAAAGGTGGTTCAAAAGCTCACTGAAGAAAATAGTTCTTTAAAAATTAGAATGGAACAGATGGGGGCTAATGACTTTATGAGAAACCAAGAAATCACAAAATAAAACCAAAAGAATGAAAAAATGGAAGATAATATAAAATATCTCACTGGATAAACAACTGACATCCAGGAGAGACAATTTAAAAATTATGGGTGAGCTGAATAGGAAGGGATCATATCTAAAAAAATAAATTAAGGGGTGAGAGAGGAATATATTGAGAGGTGAAAGGGAGAAATGGGAAGGGGCAAATTATCTCTGACATAAAATAGGCAAGAAGATTTTTCAATGGAAGGAAAAAGGGGGGAAATGAAAGAGAAGGAAAACAAAACTTACTCTCATCACATTTGACTCAAGGAAGGAATAAAATGCACACTCATTTTGGTATGAAAACCTATCATACACTACAGAAAAGTGGGAGAGAAGGGAATAAGCGGGGTGGGGGGATGATGGAAGGGAGGACAAATGGGAGGAGGGAGCAATTAGAAGTCAACACTCTTGGGGAGGGACAAGGTCAAAGAGATAATAGAAGAAATGGGGGGCAGGATAGGATGGAGGGAAATATAGTTAGTCTTACACAACATGACTACTATGTAAGTGATTTGCAAAATTACACATATATATCCTATATTGAATTGCTTGCCTTCACAGTGGGGATGGGTGGGGGAGGGAGTAAGAGAGAGAAGTTGGAACTCAAAGTTTTAGGAACAACTGTTGAGTATTGTTCTTGTATACAACTGGGAAATAAGAAATACAGGTAATGGGGTATAGAAATTTATCTTGCCCTACAGGACAAAAGAGAAGATGGGGAGAAGGGAATGGAGGAATGTTAGAAGGGAGGACAGATTGGTGGTAGGGGGTAATTAGAATGATTGGTGTTTTGGGGGCTGGGGGAGGGTAGAGATGGGGAGAAAATTTGGAACTCAAAATTGTGTGGAAATGAATGTTGAAAACTTAAAATAAATAAATAAATTTTTAAAAATTAGTCGTCCTACCAAACTCTTGTGAGAAAATCAGGTCCTGTTATCACTAATGAATAGCTGTACAAAAAATGCTGAATACAAAATTGTCCAAGAGATCACAGCAATATATTAAAGTGAATGTATATTAGGACCAATGTGGATTTATGTCAGGAATGCAGAGGTGAAGTCAACATTAGGAAAACTAGTAACAATAGACCATATAAATCTTAAAAAAAAAAATTTAATCATTAGATAAAAAAATACAAAAAAAAAGCCATATATAAAACACCACATCCATTTATGTTAAAAAAAAAAAAACAAACCATTATAAGTTATAGCCAAGATGGCTGTTAGAAGGAGAGACAGAGGACCCAACTCCCACATATCTACTTTGCAAAACCAGATCAAAGAGCAACCAAGAAATCTGAGGAGAAACTCTAGGAGATGACTTCTTCCAGTCCACATCTGCAAAGAAATAGCCTACCCTCCACCCACCAAAGCCCGTCCCAGTAAAAGACAGCCTTCCAATACAGTCTGTGACTGGACACACAAGAACCAACAATACTGCGTCCAGAGGCAGCAAGAGAGGAGGCTCTCACAAGAAAGGTCCACAATAGGCAGCAACAACTACTTGTGTGGTCGCAGGCCTCAGGGCAGGGCAGTCCACATACTCTAGGATCCTTCCTACTCTATCCTGAAACACCAAACAGCCAGAAGAGCTAAGCACTCCAAAAGATTCAGGGTGGCTGAAACCTGGGAGAAGGGGTCAGCCAAGGTGGTGACACTAAAGAGGTTTGATTGACATGAGCAAGTCAAAAAAAACATATCCAATATCAAAAATAATGTCAAATTTAACTCATTAAAGAGAGTAAGCAGAAACTCAAAGGAAAAACTAGATTTCGCACAAGAACTAAATAAAAACAAAGCAAATAATAAGAAAAAAATGAAAAAAAAACTCTGGAGGAAAGAATTAAAAAGAGAACAGTTTACAAGAGTGGTAAAGCTAACCCAAGAAATGGATTCTCTGAAAACTAAAATTCATCAAACAGAAATCAATGACTCCATGAGAGAAAAAAATCACAAAACAAAATCATAAGATTGAAAAATATATATAATATTTATCTGATATCAAAAACAACTGGCCTGAAAAGAGATCAAAGAGAGAAATGAAGAATCACTGGACAACCTGAAAGCCATGATTAAAAAAACAAGTTATTCCACCAATTGATAAATGGTCAAAGGCTATGACAGGTAGTTTTCAGAGGAAGAAATTAAAGCTATCTATAGTCACATGAAAAAATCCTCTAAATCACTATTGATTAGAGATGCAAATCAAGACAACTCTGAGGTACTTATCAGATTTGCAAACATGACAAAACAGGAAAATGATAAATGTTGGAGAAGATGACCAAGAGTTGGACCACTAATTCATTACTGGTGGAGCTGTGAACTGATCCAACCATTCTGGAGAGCAATATGGAACTATGCCCAAAGAATTATAAAAATGTGCATACCCTTTGACCTAGCAATATCGCTTCTAGGGCTATATCCTAAAGAGACCACAAAAAAATGGGAAAAGGCTCACATGTACAAAAATACTGATAGCTGCTCTCATTGGAGTGGCTGAACAAGTTGTGGTATACGAATGTAATGGAATACTATTGTGCTATAAGAAAGGATGAACAGGAAGACTTCAGAGAGGCCTGGATTTATATGAACTGATGCTGAGTGAAGTGTGAACCAGGAGAACCACATACACAGTAACAGTCACAGTGTGTGAGGACTAACTTTCCTAAAACAATTCCAAAGGACTCATGATGGAAAATGCCATCTACATCCAGAGAAATAACTATGGACTCTGAATGTAGAGAAAAGCAGGCTATTTTCTTGTTTTGTTTTTCTTTCTCCCATTGCTATAATTCTTCTATATAGTATGACTCATGTGAAAATATGTTTAATAGGAATGTATATGCAAAACCTATATCAGATTGCAGGCCATCTTGGGGAAAGAGGGGGAAACATGTTTACAAAAATTTAAAACTTAGGGAAGTAAATGTAGAAAACTAAAAATAAATTTTAAAAAAAGACCTGGGCACTCCACCTCAAGTATTCATTTGGTGAACCTCACTCTTAACTGAAACGGACATAAGAGAGTTGATGAAAGACACACTGACACAAACACACAGTTTGGTAGAGAACACTCAAACTCAACAGGGAAAGGAGTAAGGATAGAAGACAGCAGAACAAGGGAGGCCAGTACCAGAAGGGAATAGTCCCAAGCTATTCCCTGAAAGGTAGAATAAAAAGGAAGAATTAAGAAGAAAGGGAAAAAAGAAGAACTAGATTCTAAGAGCTTGCCTTTGCTTGACTCTTATACACGGCAGAATGGCTAACCAAACTGAAGCACAGAAGTGACTCTCTACCTATTTATTATTTTGAGGTATTATTTCATTGAATGAAATGTAAAAACACAATTTCAGAAACTACAAACCCTGACTTCTATGAATTAATGACAAGTGAAAGAGGAAGCTTCAGAAGCATGTTTTATAAGAAGACATATCACCATGTAAAGAAAACCCACTTTGAAAGACCTCAGAACTTTGGTCAGATAATTCCGGGCTCTCCCACCTGCTGACAGAGATGATGGACAAGCACAGGGGAGCAGACACACCCCTCTGGGCACAGCTCCTGGATGGAAATGCTTTGCTTATTTCTTACAAAGGATTTTTTTCTGCCTTTTTTTTACTCTCAATTGAAAGGGGAGGTTAGCAGCAATGATACCAAAAAAAAAGGTGGCTATTGTATCACCTTTTCAAATGCACAGAAGAAAACACAAAGAAGGTTAGAAGGAAGCACTGACAGGTAGGTCAGCTTTGAAAATCATGAGATCTGGAATTTAATGTGGAATCTTCTTTTTTGGGTTCCATGGGTAATACGTTTTGTTGTTGTTGTTGTCTGGGTTCAGAATTTAAAAAAAAAAACATCAAAAAGCATAGGCATGGAGTAGCTAGGTGGCACAGTAGCTAGAACACCAGCTCTGGAGTCAGGAGAACCTGAATTCAAATTTGGCCTCAGACACTTGACACTTATGAGCTGTATGATACTGGACGAGTCACTTAACCCTGATTGCCTTGCAAAAAACAAACAAAAAACCCAAAAAAGAAAAACATGGACATGAAAAACAGAGTTTTCCTTAACTAAGGCAAACTGCTTTTGAAATGTAATAATACTTGAAGGCTTTTCCAGTACCAGGCTTAAATGAAACAGTTTTAGGAATGGTAAATATTACAATAAGCACAGACAAAAAAAAATTATCACTTTTTGCAAGACAATACAACGGTTTACTCAGAGAATGCTAGAGATTGAACTAAAAAATTAATGGAAACAATTACTAGTAGAATATAAACTCCAAAACTACAACAGACTTTCTATAAACCAACAAAACCCACATGGAAAAATAGAAAAAGAAATCCCACTTAAAATACCTACAGAATGTATAAAATACCTGGGAATTCAGCTACCAAGAAATACATAGAAATTATAAGAATACAACTAAAAAAACCCACTCTTAACAGAAAGAGTCAAATCCTTCTTGGGCCATGCAAATAAAATTAAAATGACAATACTGGCTAAATCCATTGGCAGATTTAGTGACATTCCAAACTACCAAAAATTGCTTTATAGAATTAGAAAAAAATAATAAAATTTATCTGGAAGAATAAAAGCTCTAGAATCTCATGGGAAAAATGGAGGGGAGGGGGTAACAATATCCGATCTGAAACTAAACCATACTACAAAGTAGTAATAATCTAAATTCTGCGGTGCCAGATGAAAAACATTTAGAAGTTGCCTAATGAAATAGATTCAATACAGGACCCCTGGGGGACAACTGAACATAGTTAAGCAGAGTGTTTAACAAACTCAAGGACATGAACACTGAATATTGAGGCTGGATTCTTGACAAGGCTCCAAAATGCTTTCTAGAAAAAGTAACTAATCCATACATATGCCCTCTGATCCAGACATTACCACTAAGCATATATCTCCAGAGGTCAACATGAGTGGCAAAGAACTGTTTGAAACTATTTATAGGAACATAGAATGAAACAGAATATTTTCTCGTGTTATATTTTGTTTTCTCTCATTCACTTTAATTCTTCTATGTAACATGACTAATGTGAAAATATGATTAATAAGAATGTATGTGTAGAACCCATATAAGATTGCATACCATCTTGGGGGGGTGGGGTGGAATCTAAGACTTATGGAAGCGATTATAGAAATTGAAAACAAATAAAACAATATTTTTAAAAAAAAATTTTAAAAAATTAAAATTAAAAACTAAAAAAAAAAGAATATAGCAGCACTTTTTTAATAGCAAAGAATTAGAAATAAAGAGAATGCCCATCAACTGGAGAAGGGTTAAACAGGTTTTATTTTATTCATGTTGGTAGGAAACAAAAGGGGCAGATTCATAGAAATCTGGAGAAGACATGTAAAATTGATGCAAAGTTAACTAAGCAAAACTGGACGAGCAATTTCAATAATGGCTACAGTAATATAAAGAAAAAATAGCTTGGTGGATGCCTTGGGAACTCCAGTGACTGCAGCAGAGTAATAACGAAGCTTGCTTCCTGCCTCGTAGCACAGAGGTAGGCTGGATGAGACCTAGAGACGAGACCTAGACCTTCAGACATGGACAACGTGGGAATCCTTCTTTTTGGTTTTATACACATTTGTAATGGGGGAAGGATTGGGGAGTAAGTTCAGAATACTGATAAAAAAAAAGAATGAAGCATCAAAGAAACACTGAAAAATACACAGCAGAGAGCTGAGGAAGGTTGAGGAGGAGACACCAACAAGCGGGGCATTTTTGTTACTACTGTGTTAAATTCAATACATGCTTTTTTTTAAGTTCAGTTTCATACACTTTTTTCATTTCTTTATTAAAATGTCCAATTTTTTTTAAAGAAAGTTTTTAATGATAAGGAATAAACTGTAAAGTCATCATGCTCTCTGACCCAATAATGCTACTTTGGGGAATACAATCCAAGGAAGTAAACCACAAGGAAGAAGAGGAGTTGGGGCAAAGAGGTTCATAAGACTTTTATGTAGAATAGTCCAAAAGTAGAAACAATCGAGCGACCCAGAATGGGGCAACGCTAAGTAAACAGCAGGCATTTGGCCACAATAAGAGTACCATAAGTATGAAAAATGCCAGCTTCTGCAGTCATGCCTCTATCTGGTATTGGAAGGACTGATGTTTTCTCAGGGCGAGGAGGCTCCCTTTCCCTAAAACCTGACTTTTGTGACTTAAATCTGTCACCCTGCGGCACAGAAAGGACGAGTCTTTGAGATAACTCGGGCCACCTTCCAACATTACCTCAACAAGCAAACATCAACTGTGTACCTACTGTGTGCCTGGTACTGTGGTAAGACAAGATCACTTGTCCATTCCTAGGTCAGTACTTGAAGCCTTTCAAGCTTGATGCAATTGGCCGGAGACGGCTCTTCCTCACTGTGGCAAATGCTTTCAGAAAGCCTGGGGCATCCCCAGAGTGGCCCTTTGAGAAGGGCACTTCTGACCTCTTGCTCTCTGCGGTCAGACTTCCAACCTCATCACTCTCTCCAGAAGGACCACTGATGGCCTTGCTCTCCTCTACCTCAGCAGCCTTTGACCCTGTCCATAGCCATTTCTCCTGGTTCTTCCCTCTTCTCTCCAGGATTTGGTGACCCTTCTCTCTTTGCCAGATCTTCATCTAGATCATGTCTGCTGATGATGGGTGCCCCCAAGGCTCGATTCTGGGGTCTCTCCTCTCCTCCATATTTCACTGGGTGACCTCACTGGCTCCCAGGGGCTCAATTGGTATCTCCATGCTAATTATAGACTGGATAACAAGTCCCCACCCACCTAGCATGGAGTGGATACAATAACTAAATAGTAACCATTTCTCTTTTACCCAGGAACCCTCAGGGTCTTCCCCTCCCAGTTCGATTTTTTTTTTTTATTAAAGGGGCCAATCCTTGAGTAACTTAAAGAAGCCTAGTCATTGAATGGGTGTATCTCACTCAAAATGAGAATGTGATACAACCTTGGCTTGAAAGAGATGCATCCTGGGCCATCTGCAATCCATCTGCAGTCGTCTTGATGTGTATCAGGGCACTGGACACAGATGGCTCAGGAAAGTGAGGTTGGTGACCTTGCACAGCCCTCTGTCACTCAAATCACAGTCAAATGCAAGTCATGTCATCATCTGGATATCATGGTTCTCTTCAAGAACGAAGGACAAGCACAATTCTCAGGTCAATTTATCCATCCCTGACCTTTCTGCTCACTTCCAGTCTCCTATCTCCAAATGCCGATAGGCCATCTCACACTTAGCTTGGACATCTTAAACTCATCCTGTCCAGAACTGAACTCATTACCTTCCCCCCAAGCCTCCTCAGTCCTTCCTCTATTACTACTGTAGAGGACACCATCCCCCCAGTCCCCCAGGCTTAAAACCTAGGAGTCACCCTGGACTCCTCATTCTCTCAGTCTTTCCCCTCCCACCCCTCAAGCCCCCATCCAGGCTGTTGTCAAGACCTGTGGATTTCAACTCTTCAGCATCTCTCAAATACCCCCCTCCTCAACTCAGACACTGACACCACCTCAGTCCAGGCCCTCTTATCACCTCTTACCTTGACTGCTGCAACAAATGCTAGGGATTGGGGGAGGGGACTGTCACCTGCCTCAAGTCTCTCCCCACTCCAAACCCTCTTCCATTTAATCAACGTGATTTTTCTAAAGTGCAGACCTGATCTTGACACCCTCCCTATTCAAAAAACTCCAGTGATGCACCATCACTTACACAAACAAATACAAAATCCTCTAGTTGGCCTTCAAAACCCTTCAGAACCGAGCCTACCTTTCCAGTCTTCTCACACCTTCCTCCCTCCCAGATGCTCCTCCATCCAGTGACCCCTCCTCTTTGCTGTTCATCCATCTCTCAGCTCTGGACATTCTCCCTGGCTGTCCCATGCCTGGAATGTTCTCCTTCCTGCTCCAAGTCCCAGCTAAAATTCCATCTTCTACAGGAAACTTTGATTGACCCCATTTAATGTGGGTGCCTTCCTACTGTTTATGTTATCTGTACTAGATGTCTGAAGGCTGTCTCCACTGTAAGATGAGGAGCTTCTGGAGAGCAGAGGCTGTCTTTTGCCTTTCTTTGTATCTGCAGCTCTTAGCACAGGGCCTGGCACACAGACATGTTTACTAACTATGGTGAAGAATCATTGACTTTAATGAAAAGCTGTATTAAGACCATGTTAAAAAAAAAAAAAGCAGGGCATAAAATAATCAGTGCATGCTGGCAACTTGGTAAAGATACCTGTAGGAACACACACAAAGACTGAAAAAAGAAAACCCATGACAAGTAATGGTCCAAAGGTTCTCTTTCTCCTTTTGTTAAAATGACGTCTACTAGGTCAAAGCAACGTAAGCTCGTGACTCAGGATTACCTTTGTTGGCGGGCATGGACAAAGCAATCTCAGAGTTGTTACTCAGTGGCAGTCGCTTTTCTTTCCCAACAAGCTCTCGGTTCACATAGGTCCCATTCCCACTGTGGTCCTCGATGTAGGCGATATAAGAGTTCTTGGGCCCTTTTTCCTAAAATAGAAAAGATAGTTAAGAGAGGGAGGGGAGACACTAAAAGGAACAAATCTAAGAATCGCAGAAATAGATGACAGGTTCTGGGCCAAAAGCACAGGCCAACGACCCACCCGAAAAATCCGGAAGTGTTTCTTGCTATATGTTTGGTATTTGTCGGTTTTTTTAAGTCTGGGCTTGTCAAAGCTGTACTCACACCTTCGATCTCGGCCAAACCAGTATTCATTCTCCACACAATCTACAACACAAAGAAAACAACCCAACACTGTGACCTCTTCCTTCCCATATGTTCAATACAGAGAATGAAAAGCAGTTCTGTTAAGAAGTATTTTTAACAACCATCCAGTGAAAATATGTTTCAATTTGCTTTGAAAAAAAAAAACCACTGTGTTACTCAGATAAGCTTCCAAGATTTTAGGCCAGCTAGGGGATCTTAGCCTAGGGTTTGTGACTTTTTTTAAAGAAGATATTTTGATGACTAGATTTCAGCATAACTGATTCCCTTTGCAACTCTGTGTATTTTATTTTGGGCATTTTAAAACACTGGCCTCAGAGGTGGCCCACAGACTTCACAAGATCACACGTCTGCCAAAGAAGTCCAGGACATAAAAAAGGTTAGGAGGCCCTGTTTTACGCCTCACTTGCAAGTGTGTTTTAATAAAACATCATGCAAAGATTTTTTTTAAAAATTTATTGTTGTCAAATATTTCTCCACCTTGGTCTATACAGTCTATATTTACCTTGCTGGTTAACAGATCCACTTGAGGATGGCCGTGATTGCACACCCAAAGCCTCTGATCTCTCAGTATTTCAACAAGGCCCTCATCAATGATCAGATCCCTGGCCCTCCCCTCCCCCTCTTCTGCTCCAGGTACAATTCTTTGCAAGGAATTCACTGTTTACACTCCAGCTGTTTAATTGCAATGGAGGTTTGTCAAAAGACAGATGCCAAGGACCCAAAAACCTCTTCTTGGTGTCAAAATAGGAAATAAAAACTGGTCCCTTTGCCAGTCAGTTTGGCAGAAGTTTTCTTTGTCATGCAGGAAGAGTCAATGGTAGAGGGAGGTGGATACAAGGGCTGCTTTTGGAAAAAATAACTCAAGTAGAAGTAGTTTTTGTAAATGGGGGACAGGAAGGTAAACAGTAAGCTGGGAAGAGAGCAGGGTAGGCCATGCTGGGAATCCTGCAGAAAAGGCCGCCCCTTCCAGAGGCCCAGACATGGCCCACTCCTCCTCACCTGGGCTTAGCATGGGGTGCTAGGATTGGACAAACAGGGGAGTCACTGCTCCATTCTTCTCCTTAAGGCCCAACCCATCCCCAGTTCCACCATAACCCTCAGCACATGGTTCCCAGATCAGCTGCCAAAGCAAAGTCACTCCCCTGTTCAAAAGCCGCCAGGGGCTCTCCAGTATTTGCAGCATCAGAGGCTTCTTCACAAACTAGGCCCAGGCTGCCTTCCCAGGCCAAGTATACTTGGAGTACAGACCCCCAGCTATAGAAAACACTCTTCCTCTGCTCCCTGCTCATCCTGAGGCCTTGTCTGTCCCTAATTCTGTAGTCTGCACACACACAGCATCACATCATGTAGGACCCCTTGTGGTTCCCCGAAATCTCCCACCTCCTGCCTCATATAGGAACCTACTCTGAGCTCCTGGCTTCCTACAGGAGGCCCTTCCCACTATCCCTGCCAGTGGCTGGCTCCTCCCCCCAGGCTGACCTTTCATCCCCTCAATGGCTCCTTTAATGTAAGCTCCCTGAGGGCAGATCTTGTTTTTTTGCCTTTGTGTGTTTCTCAGCACTCAGCAGGATGAGGGGAACAGAGAAGGCACTGGAGAAGTGCTCACAGACTTCTGACAGGCTGGGTTTGGTCACTTTTCTTTGTCCAGAGCCAGACACCCAAGCAGTTGCTTCATAAGGGCTTGTGGATTCGGCAGTGATTGGCATTCTCTGATCTGAGGAGTTTACTTCATTTACAAGAGCTAACCTGGGCCCCAGAACACCACATCCCCGCTCAGGGTCTTCAGACACAAAACAAAGGGGGAGGTACAAAGGGCCAAGGCAGGCCCACAGAGGATGCCACACTGGCAGTCCTGAGACTGAGGCCTGGCCCAAGGTCCCACAGGGAAGACGAGAATTTGAAGCTGAGGTGCCCAAGTCTCACTACAACACCATAAGCAGGGGACAACGAGAGGGCTTGAGGCAAGCTTATTACTTGTCCAAAATGTCCATTTTTTACACGAGAAAACTACTCTCCTGGGCAGGTATCTCCCTCGTGATAATACAAGATATTATGGTCTGGTGGAGAAAGTAGCAAACCTGCAGTCAAAAAGAGCTGAGTTCAAGTGCCACCACTACCATTTATGAGCTAGGAGTCCATGGGCCCCTCCTGGGGAAGAGCCCCCAGGGGCAAAAATCCTATGTGTTCAATGCACTGACATAAGCCAAGGTATGTAGATGGTGGCAAACGGCCCCATGGACAGCAGCTGGAGGAATGAAAGTCTGCAAACCTTGCCCAGGTTCCTGTCTGTGACAGCAGCCTCACCGGGGCTTCCCCCATTCTCTGGCTTCTTGGGCCCTTGTCTTCAAGCACACGGAAGCATAGAAAGAAGGCTTGGCTCTGTCTCAACGCCCCCTTAGCTCCTGTCCTACATCTCTCCTTATCAGTTCTATCATCATGTACCTAAGCAATGAGTATATCATCATCATCAACATTCATGTAGCACCTACTGTATACCAGGCACTGTGCTAAGTGCTTTACAATTATTACATCCTTTGCTCTTTACAACAACCCTGGGAGGAAGTGCTGTAACCACACCCATTTTACCGATGAGGAAACTGAGGTAGACAGAAGTTATTAAATGATTGCCCAGGATCACACAGCTACTACATGTCTGAGGCTGACTTGGAACCCAGGTCTTCCTGCCTCCAGGCCCAGTGCTTTATCCCCTGCACCACCTTGCTTAAACAAGCACAACCTGCTGGACCCCTTCACCCTTTCCTTGGCTCTGATAACTCAGACCTCTGAGCAGCAATGACCCTTCCACCTTATCACCCACCCTTCCTTCAAGCAGCTCTCTCCTCCCTGCATCCCAAGACAAAGATCCTCCTCACACAAACCTCCAGTCCTCTTTGATGTCTACACCTAGTCTTCCAACTTCCTAAGCATAATTGTTTCCTCCAAGGTCCAGTCTTCCAACCTCTACCCTATCCTCCCACACACATTCTGTCTCCCTCTTCTTTCCCCTTCCCCCATACCTATTCCATTTTTAATGGGCCTCTTAGTTCAAGTTAATGTCCCAATGTCCACTGACTCCAGCCACCAGGAAAGTCCAGAACTGAGGTAGCCTTGGTCCTATCCAAGCTTTTCATTTCCTTTTCTAAACCTCGGCTTCTTCAAATGTAAAATGTCTGCCGGTTTCACAGGGCATAGTGGGAAAAGCCCTATTCAAGGGCAGCCACCAGTGTGGGTTACTGTTATTGGGAGGCAGGCGGACAAAGGGGAAAGAATGAGGAACTTAAGTGTAAACCTCAGGGCGGATGCCTGGCTAGGTAGGGGCCAATCCCCTCATCTGTCTCAGGCTCAGGCCACTGAAACTGGGCCCTGCAGCTCTAGGTGGGCTGGAATCTGCCACGGGAGAATGGATACTGATGAAATCACTCACTCTGGAAGGTCAAAAACAGAAACCATCGTTTAACCACCACACAGCCCAACTGGAAGGAAATGCTTCATTAAACACCTACTATGTGCCAGGTACTTTGCATATATGATCTCATGTGATCCTCACCACAGCCCTGGGAGGGAGGTGCTGCTGTGACCCCCATTTCACAGTTGAGGAAACCGAGGCAAATAGAGATGAAGTTACTTGCCCAGAGTCACCTGTCTAATCAGGTCTGAGGTCTTCCTGGTTCCAGGGTCAGCACTGTACCTGCTGCACCACCTGGCTGCTCTTACAACAAAAAGGCAATGATGACCACCATTTTCTCAAACATCTATGCTCAAAGTTGATCAAACTCATCTTTCATCTGTCCTCCTTTCCCTCCTACTTCCCCAGGCAGACAGACACTCCCTAGCAAGGTGTGTAGGTATCCTTCCTTTTCATCTAAGCCCTCATCCCTTGATATCCTTGAGCTGGATGACTCAACCACCACTACCAGTTAAAAGCTGGCCTCTCTGATTTCAGTCTCTCTCACTCTAATTTATCTGGTCCTGTTCAACACGGTTCTCAACATATCACTCTCCTGGTCAAAAACCTTCAATGACTCCCTATTTCTTAAAGGACAAAGTAACACATCTACCCTTTAAGTCACCACATGGACATGCTAGCCCATCATTTCTAGCATGTCTCTGGAATAAGAATCACAGTTGTCAGGCTGATGGTCCTTCCACACCAGGGCCACTTACAATGACACTACAGATTCTGTCCAACAGGCTCACAGTCTTATCCCCAAATCGCTCCCAAAGTAGTAGGAACCTAGCACAGTTTTGGAGCATATATTTAAAAAAAAAAATTCTCCACTAAATAAACATTCTGCTCTGCCCCACAGTCACACTTTTTAGTCTTATGGTCTTACCAAGGTTAGAGAATCCATCCTCGAGAGCCCAGAGCCGACCCCAGGGCTGAGGGTTGACTTCTTCTGGTTCCTGATCCTCGGGAATGGAAGGAAGGTCCTGAGTAGGAACAGTGTCTAAGGAACTGATGGTCCCTGAGCTGGAATGGGAGGACTGACTGTGGGAGGCACCAGAGGAGGAGGAGCTGGAAGCATTCTGGGACTGGGACTGGGAGGCACTATGTGACTGCTGTGAGTCACCTCCTGTCTCGCGGGACATCTTTGCTTCAAAAAAAGAGGGAAAAGCAGCAAATATGAATCTGGGTGCCCAAGACTTGGATAATTATTGCTGTGGGAGAGGTGCAACTGTCAAAGTCTAGCATCCAAATCCAGACAAAAAAAGAAACTATTCAAGCAAAACAAAAATTGTAAAATTAAATTTCTCAGGCCTTAGAATTGGGATGCCATGTAAACCATAGCACTATATAGCACTTGTACCCTAAAAACAGTAATAACAAATTATAATAATCGCTCGTATTTCTATCATGCTTTAAGATTTGCAAAGCACTTTTTATCCTCAAAACACCTGTGGGCAGTGGCAGCTATAATTATCCCCATTTCACAGATGAGGAAACTGAGGCAGACTAAAGTGATTTGTCCAGGGGCCATCCAGCTAGTAAATACCTGAGGCTGGATTTGAACTCGGGTCTTCCTGCCTCCAGGCCTGGTTCTCCATTCACTAAGCCTCTACAGCCTAGCCAAACTGGCTGATTTATCCTTCTCCATCTTCAGATTTCATTTCCTACTGCTGGGCTTTGACCCAAGCTACCTTCCATCCCTGGAATGCTCTCCTCCCTGCCACGTGCTCCATAAAAACCCCAGCTCCCTTCCCAGGGGAAGCTCTCCTGGGTCTTTCATTGCCTAACACCCCATCACCCCCCAACCTCCCCTTCTACTTTGTAAAAATTTTGTATTTAATGGTATGTGGACATCCTGTCCAAACTAGGAGAAGCTTCTTACAGGCAGATCCAGCAGCGCCCAGCCCTCACTTAATGCTGAGAATATTTTTTACACTGATTGACTGACACTATGGCCGTGGAACCTTTTAATAACGAAGTCAATACAAGCACTTCTTTCAAGTTCTTTCTCAAACATAAAAAGATATAGCTGCAAGGGGTCTTTAGAGGTCATTTAGCAAAAAAAAAAAAAAAAGGCTTTTTAAATCTTAAAGCCTTAGAAAAATGCAAATTATTTTTAACAGGCTCTCCTGCCCCCACCTTGTCAGACACAAACCCTACCCCCAAATTCATCTTCCAGGGCAGCTCCATTTTGTTTACATCTCTCTAGACCAGTCTGGCCAAGGACAGACAGACGGCTGAACTTGGGTCCTCCCTCACTGCCGGGTCTCTCCAGATGTCCCCAGGGGTTCTCTCCTATGCCATTCAGTCTCTCCCCTCCCCCACCTCCCCCTCCCTTTTCTCTCTCTGCACCCCCATCACCCCGGGGCCCCCCGGCCCTGCCCCCTGCCTCGCTCCACGGACGCTCGGGCGCCGGAGCACGGAGGGCGATCACCGCCGCCCGGTCACGGCCCAGGGCGAGGACCGCCCTTCGGCTTGGCCCTCCGGGAAGTGGCAACGCAGCCGGAGGATGCAGGCTGCGCACCCGCATCTGGGCAGCGGAGGACGGAGCCAATGCCCCGGCAGGCCCGGGTCACCCGGAGCCCGTTTCACAGACGGTCAGATTGAGGCCTGCCTCCGATGTGGGAGGCGGCGGGGGCACCGTGGCCACGAGTCGGCTCACCGGGAGAAGGAAGGCCGGTCCCAGGGCACCAGCCACAGGATCCTGACTCAGCCCGCTCCCTGCTCGGCCAAACCTTCACTGAGCTCCCGAGCCCGAGGCATAGGCTCGCGCGAAAGGCACAGGTACAAAACCCACCAATCAGCGATCCGAAAGAGACACAGCGCTTCTCTTCGACCAATTAGAAACCTGCCGGATATGGAAAGGTCAGGCCGCAAAACCTGCTGGGCCTTGTAGTCTGAGAAGACCTCACCGCACGTGACCTCAGGACTCCAGGCTCTCCCGCCCCGCCCGAAACTCCGCCTCCGAGTTCCAGCAACCAATCAATTGGCTGCATTAGGCCAGAACGCAGCCCACCCCCACCGCCCGGAGCCGACAGTGGGGTGACCTAGGCAAGGGGACGGTGTCGTCGTGAGTCAGATGTGGCGGGGCGCAGCCCGGGCCCTATGCAGGGTATGGTGGGCCCCGGGGAGGCCTTGCAGCAGCGGCCGCGGCAACGCAGCCTCAGCGCCCGCGGGCGCCCCCTGCTGCTGGAACTGCGGCGACCAGGGGGCGCGCGCAGGCGGAGATCCGCAATTCTGTCCCGTCTGCCGGGCGCTGCAACCGCCCAGCCCTGACCTAGACTTCTTCCGCCTCATGGACTGGTGAGGGCTTCCCTGTGGAGGAGGGGACTGGGAACAAAAGGGCTGGCGGGGGGGCGGGGTCTGGAGGCACCGAGGCCTCTAGGGAGCGGGACACGGAGCCCGTGGGACCTACAGGAGGGGAGGCAGGAGGCGGGGCCTGGAGGCACCAGAGCCTCTAGGGGGCGGGACATAGAGCCAGTGGGGCCTGAAAAGGGGAGAGGCCTGGGGCAGGGGGCGGGGTCTGGAGGCACCGAGGCCTCTAGGGGGCGGGACACGGAGCCCGTGGGACCCTACAGGAGGGGAGGCAGGAGGCGGGGCCTGGAGACACGGAGGCCTCTAGGGGGCGGGACACGGAGCCCGTGGGACCTACAGGAGGGGAGGCAGGAGGCGGGGCCTGGAGGCACCAGAGCCTCTAGGGGGCGGGACATAGAGCCAGTGGGGCCTGAAAAGGGGAGAGGCCTGGGGCAGGGGGCAGGGCCTGGAGCTTCATGGATTGGGGGCGGGGCCATGTAATAGCCCCTCTTGCAGAACTGCATGCCTATGCTAGAACCCTACCTAAGGGAAGCAGGTGCAGGAGGGACACGGAATGACCCCACAGGAGGCCTGGAGAGGCCAGGTCAGAACCTCTCCCCTCCCCCAAACCTAACCTAGTAATTGTCCAAAGTCATGGGGCAGGGTGGAGGCTGGGACTGGAACCTAGGTCCTCTGACCTGATCTCACAGGTTCCCACTTAAGCCAATCTTTGTGTTTCATTTCAATTAAACCAGCATTTATTTAGTGCCAACTATATGCAAGGCACCCCAAAGGGCTAATGATGGCATACAGACATAGCTGATAACTGGTTTCCCAAGAGGTTGCTCTCTCTGCTCTCTATTCAGTCCTGCCCTCTCCCACCTTCCTCTCCAGTGGCCATTCCTTCACAGTGGATGTCCAGAATCTGAAGCGTAGATACCAGCAGCTCCAGCGCCTGGTCCACCCTGATAACTTCAGCCAGAAATCACAGGTAGCAGGGCATGGCTTCCAGCACTCATCTTGGGGGGTTCACAGGTTCACAGCAGTTAAAGCTGGAAGAGACGTCCAGAGACGGGAAGTGATTGGCTTCCAGCCAATCACTAGGTGAGCTGGTGTTGAGACGGTGACCTCTGGCCTCACAGGGGTCATAAGCTCCAGGACCCCAGTGACCCCTGGCTGAGATCTCATCCCTCAGCAAACTTTCCCTTGCACTTTGAAGGTGACATGGAAGGGCTTCCCCCAGACTTGGGCTTTGAACAGTGAGGTCAACTTACCTCTGATCACCTGTGCTCTTGCCTGCTCTCTCTGAGCACTGCTACACAATAATTAAGGGGATTGATAGCGTGAGAATCAGTGTGCAGAGACACCCTCCTCCATTGTGTAGCTATACTTTACCTTTGATTATAGCCACTCATATAAGATGACATTTCCTAAAACTTAGAATCTCATACAGTGGCTGACCCAGGGTCACACAGCCAGCATGTGTCAGGGATAGGACTTGAAGCCAGGTCTTCCTGACTCCAAGGCTGACAATTGCTGTAATAGTAGGCAGCCCCAAGATTGAGCTTGGGAATGGGATAGCACAGACCCCCAGAGGTCATTTCTAGTACATCTTTTGTTTTGCAGGAAGTGAGCTCCTTAAGACCAGGGATTATACCACACACATAGTGGCCCCTTAATAAATGTTTATTGGATTTTTGAAGGTATGAGTACTCATTGGGGGCCAATAACAACAGCTTCTTTCCTCTCCTGCTGACAGACTGAGAGGGACTTCTCAGAACAGCATTCCACGATAGTGAACGAGGCCTACAAGACCCTACTGACCCCACTGAGTCGAGGCTTATATCTGGTAAGCTGCTTTCTAACCTAGCCAAATGCTCACAACAACCTGTGAGCAAAGTCCAATGAGTGTTTATGGAAATGGGAAGGTTAATGGTAAGTTAACTGAGTCAGGTCCCAGATGCTGGGAAGCATTGAAGACGGGATCCAACCCAGGTCTTTCTGACGCCAAGCCTGGCCCTTGTTGTCCTTTGTGCCTCCCACTCCAACCCCTTCCATGGTTGATATGATTGGCTTTCCTGCTCTGTGGCTTACTGGATCTCCCTGACTTTCTCAGGCAGCAGAACTGACTGTCTGTCTGTTTCTCCATTCACACAAGAGTTTCAGAAGATAGCTGTTTGGCCCCATGAGGAAAGGACAGAGATGCACCAGGACACAGAGCCAGAAGGCCCTTGGGGGCTGTCGAGCACAGCAACTGATGTCTGGCCAAGACTGGACGAGAGGGCGGGGTGTATCCTGTGTGGGAAGGCCCCCACAGAGGAGACAGCCACAGCCCAGATACAACAGGCACTTCCCTGGAGCAGTTCTCATTGGGTGGGAGGCTTTTCCCACAGTTAGCATAAAGGCCTCTCTGGTGGCTTGTGCCTATGGACCCCGCATCTGCCAGCTTCCACTGAAGAGCCTTCAAGTTCTTGGAGACAGATCTGCCATCACCCCACTCTTCTCCTAGACATGTTAACTGTCTCTAGTGTCTTCAGACTGTTGCCTCATGGCATACACTCAAAAGCCTTTAGCATCCTCCCTGCCCTCTTTATACAGTCTCCAGCTTGTCAAGCTCTTCCCAAAAACATCACACCAGAACTGTTTCCTAGGGAGACACCACAGTGCACAGAGCACCAGGCCTGAAGTCAGGGAAACTTGAGTTCAAATCTAGCCATAGACACTTATGAACTGAGCCACTCTGGACAAATCACTTCACCTCTGTCTGCCTCAGTTTCCTCATCTTTCAAATGGGGGTAATAACAGCCCTTGCCTCTTACAAACCTTAGAGCACTGTCTTATGATGACTATAGCGGCCTGGGGTGGGCAGAGTACAAGGAGATTCTCACCTCTTCTTTACCCCTCCATGGATGCCTGTCTTCATCCAGTTTAATACTGCAGGAGTTTTCTTAACTGCTGCATCTCACTGGCAGCCCATGATGTTTGCCTCCTGCTGAAATGTAAGGAGAGGATCCTGGGAAGATGGCAGAGTAGGTCTGAAAATTCCAAGCTCTCCAGATTTCTTCCACAAACAAGACAAAACAGTATCTCAGGGTGAATGTAGAGTGGCAAAAATAAACAGGAGATTGGGGCAGATGAGTGGTCCTCCTGGGACAACTAGAGAAGATCCAAAGAAAGACCCCAGGACTGAGGTTGGGAGGTTCTACCTAAGTGAAGTGTAGACACCTCCAAGATGTCTCTACTGAAACAACAATCCGCAAAGCCTTGGTGACAGCTGTGTTGAGAGGTAGCCCCAGCCTCAGTCACAGGCATTCTCACCTCACAGACAGCATGGGGGGAAGCGGGGTTCAGGCATCCTAGTAGGAGAAGATTGAATGAATGAACCTCTGCTGCTAAGTGACTCCAGGTCCAATTATGCTACCAAGACATGGTCCTAGGTGAGAAGAAACCAGCATTGACCAGTTAATGCATGAGGTAGGATGCTGCTGTTTGTGAGCACTTACAGGAAAGTCAAGTTCTTGATTGTGATTCTAGGCCAGAGAGGAGAACTGGAGGTTATAGCCACTGGAGGGTCCACAAAGAGCAAATGCATTTCCAGCATAGTGTGCACAGGGGTGCCTGGCTGTGGTTTGGAGCAGGAAAGGAGTGCAGAGTTTGGGCACAGGACAAATTTCAAAAAACAATAGTAAGAGGGACCAGAGACACCATCCCCCACACCCCAGGACTAGAGGTGATTATAAAGCAAGCTGCCAAAAATAAAACGAAACAAAAATGAGGAAGCAAAGGAGAAGGAACTCAACTATAGACAGTTACAATGGGAATAAAGAGGACCAGGCTTCATCTTCAGAGGAGGATACCGAAGCAAAAAAAGCCTCTCCTACCTCACAGAGTAACATCAAATGGTCACCTGCCCAAAAAGAATTCTTAGGATTCAAAAAAACTTTAAAAATCGAATCTGAGAAATTACAGAAATTTTTTTTTAAAAAAGAGTAAGAACAATCCAAGAATTCCAAGAAGATTATGAAAAGAAAGTCAGCCAAGGAAAAAGAGATCCATAATCTGAAGGAAGAAATCAACTCCTTGAAGACTGGAATTGGGCAAGGGGAAGCCAACAATGTTACAAGAGACCAAGAAATAATAAAGCAAAATAAAAAGAATGAAAAATAGAAGAGGATGTGAAACATCTCATAAGAAAAATAACTGATCTGGAGAGCAGATCAAGAAGAGAAAAAATAAGAATAATCACACTACCTGAAAGCTAAGATCAAAAAAAGAATCCTGATGCAATATTACAAGAAATAGTCAAATAAAATTGCCCTGAAGTCTTAGAACAAGAGGGGAAAGTAGAAATAGAAAAAAAATCCTCTAATTACCACGTGGAAGAGAGCCCAGGATGAAAACCTACGGGAATATCATAGCTAAATTCCAAAACCCCCAGGTTAGGGAGAAAAATATTACAAGTAACAAGAGAAACAAAATTCTAATACTGTGGAGTCATAATTAGAATTAGTGGCTAAATTGAAAGATCACAGTTCTTGAAACATTATATATCAAAAGGAAAAGAATTGGGGTTACAGTCAAAAATATCATACCCAACAAAGGCTAAGTGTAATCCTAAACAAAAAGAAAATGGATATTCAATGAATTGGCAGACTTTCAGAATTTTGTCTCAAAAGGACCATAACTTATTAGAAAATTTAACATACAAGATCCAGGAGAGATATAAGGTAAATATCAAAGACCAATTATAAGGTACATAATAAGGACAAATTATTTCCTTTTTATATGTGGAAATATAAACTATATGCCTAAGATTGCCATTAATAATTAGGTAGTTTGAAAGAAAGATTGAGGTAGAATTGAGTATGATGTGATTCCAAAAAGCCAAATATGGGAAAACATTAAAAGAGTAATTATCTTATACAAATGAAGGACGAGAGAAGCACTGATACAGAGGAATCAGATGGGGGAGTGGGGCTGGAGCCCTACCCATATCAGATCTGGGTTAAAGAGAGGACAACATAAACATTTACAAGGATATGCGTCTTCTAAATTTATGAAGAAATAAGAGGGTGAAGGAGCAGGATAAGGTCAGTTATAGAGGGTATGTAGATTAATAGAAATGAGGTAAAGAGAGAAATGTATGTGTATACACACATATAGCATGTGTATCTATGTATGTATGTATGTTTAAAAGTCTTCTAAATTCAGAAAGAAACATGAGGGCCAGGGGATAGGTTGGGGGAGCGGGTAGAAGACAAGGGAGGGATTCTTGGGGGGTAGGTTAAAGAATAGTGGGTAGAAGTAAAGTAGAGGAGTGAAGAGGGTCACAGGAAGAGGGTGGGAAGGATAGTGAAGAAAAACAGGAAGAAGGAAAATATACAAGTAATTATAGCTTAGAATGTGAATGGGATGAATTTACTGATAAAATGGAAACTGATAGCAGATTAAAAATTTGAATTCAACAACATATTGCTTTCAGGAAATGCTATTAAAATACAAACGTAAAATAAAGATCAGGAGTAGAATTTATTATGTAAAAAAACAGGTAGTAATCATGATCTTGGACAAAGTTGAAGCTAAAATAAATCTAATCAAAAGAGAAAAATAGGGAGACTACACTTCAATTTAATTCAATATTGTTTTGTACCATTTAAAATAACTAGACAGTATAAAAAAACTTTAGTGTATACCTGCCAAAACAGACACAGGAGCTATATGAATATATATTCAAAACACCTTTTATACAAATAAAATTAGATCTAAATAGTTGAGGTAATATTTATTGTTTATGTATAGGCAAAGCGAATATAATTTTTTAAATGACAGTTTTACCTAATTTATTTATGTAATGCCATCCCAATTAAATTACTGAAAAGTTATCTTACTGAGTTAGAAAAAATAACAGGATTCATTTGGAAGATCAGAGGGTCAGGAATTTCAAGGAAACCAGGGGAGAATTATGTGAAAGAACCAAATTTAATTGTATCAGACTAATATAGTTTAAGCATATTATAAGGTGAGAGCATTGTTGAAGTGTAAAATAGATAATTTTGATTATGTGAAATTAAAATTTTCTTATATAAATAAAATCTATGCAGTCAAGAATAGAAGGAATGCAGAAAATTGGGGAAAACTTTCATAGACAGATACAATGTGATTGGATTGGAATATTGCTAGGTATAGGAAATGAGGAGCTGGCTGATTTAGAAAAACATGGAAAGTATTGGACTTAAGAAGGAAAATGCTGTCTACCTTCAGAGAAACAGATAACAAGTGATGATAAGTATGATACAGTCTTACATATATGTGTATCTATTTATAGATATCTATGTATATGTAAGTGTGTATATGTGCATGTATGTGTATATATACATATGTGTGGGTGCATGTATTCCTGCTTAATTGTAGCCTTCTTAGGGGGAAGGGAAAAAAATAAGTAAAAGGGCACAGCAGAGAACCAAAGAAAACCTACAGGGAAACAAAGGAAAGATAGACAGCTTTGAAAACAATGCATAGTATTTATTAGATTGGTTTTCTTGAAATGGAAATTTAGTGCTTTAAATTGAATCCTCTCTTATGTTCTTCTGTGTACATGGCAATGTTTTTTTCGTTTCTTATTTTATATTTAGGTTTAAAATAAAATTTAAAACTTAAAAAATCAGTAAGAACTAATATCCAATGCCTTTTCTAAGCATCTCGTCAGGTCACTGCCACTCACTGCATTTTTCTCTTTTGTATTTTGGGCAATGAGATGTGGTCTATGAATGTCATGGAATTCTATTGTGCTATAAGAAATGTTGAGCAAGTGGACTTCAGAAAAACCTGGGAAGACTTAACTGATTCTGAGTGAGAGGAGCAGAACCAGGAGAACACTGTACACAGTAACAGCCACAATGTCCAATGACTAACTTTGGTAGACTTGGCTCTTCTCAACAGTGCAAGGTTCTAAGGCAACACCAAAAGACTCATGATGGAAAATACCATCCACATTTAGAGAAAGAAATGTGGAGTCTGAACACAGATAAAAGCAGACTAGTTACTTTTTTTACTTTTTTATTGTCTCTTCTTTCTCATAGTCCATGCCATTGCAACATGACTAATGTGAAAACATGTTTAATGTGAATGTATATAGCGGGAGAGCCTATAACACATTGCATTCTGTCTTAGGGAGGGGGAAAGAAAGGGGAGGAGAGAGGGAGAAAATTTGGAACTCAAAAGCTTGTGGAACTGAATGTTGTAAACTAAAAATAAATGTAAAAAATTTTTCAGGCATTACGGCTTAATAGCAATGGGATTGCATTTAGAGTGAGAAAGACCCAAATTCTATCCCTGCCTTAGACAAGTCACTAACTGAGTGACCCTGGGCAGGACTCTTAATCTCTGTGGGGCCAGATTCCTTATCTGTAAAATGGGACCATTTGGGCTCTGAATCTATGATCTAGTGATTTTTTTCATCTCCTTAGATTCAGCCCGACAGCCTCTCAAGTTTTCTTGGATACTGATCATCCTTCCTTGTGTTAGCTCTCCCTCCCAACTTGGTGCAGGCCCCCCACCAAGATCTGATAAGCATGTTCCCTCTGCCTTTAACCAAGTCATTGATAAAAATGTTAAATGGTATAGGGCTAAGCTCAGATCCCTGAGGCCCATCACTTGCCAAATTGCCTTTGAGACGTTGCCAGAAGGGGTCATTTCCTCTGTAAAGGACATTTTGCCCCAGTTGCTTTTTAAATGATTTCTGTTCATTTCCTTACCTGTGAGGAGAGAATGAATCAGGCAGGATTCATGGGAATGTGTGGAATTT
Organism: Potorous gilbertii; assembly: GCA_028658325.1. Classification (NCBI taxonomy): domain Eukaryota; kingdom Metazoa; phylum Chordata; class Mammalia; order Diprotodontia; family Potoroidae; genus Potorous; species Potorous gilbertii. The sequence continues at coordinate 238,331,321 of CM053773.1, forward strand.
GAACTGCTGGGGTTCAAAGCCAGCTCTGCAGCCTCCAGACCCCATCCCCCATTTCTGAAGCCAGACCATGTCTTTATTGCACTTTTGTTCCCCAACAGCTGAAGCTCAAGGGTATAGAGATCTCAGAAGGCACGGACAGCGACATGGACATGGAGTTTCTTGGAGAAATCATGGAGGTCAGTGAGAAACTCAGTGAAGCTCAAAGTGACGCAGAAACCAAAGAGATTGAAGCCTTTATTAGAGGTAAGAGAGTCTATGTGGAGTCTCCAGGGAGTGGCACTCAGAGGGCAGAGCAGGAAGGACAATGACTGACAGAGACTGAGGGCTTCAGAGTTAGCAGAGCAGTCCACACACCAGGCCCTAGGAACTTCACAGGGCTCTGGGGCCTGGTCTTCCCCATTTTACAGATTAGAAAACTGAGGCACAGAGTGGCAAAGTGACTTGCCTGGTGTTGCACAGCTATGTGTCCCCCCACACATGCACACATCCCTCTATTTGGGGGTCAGACCAGAAGGCCACCAGCACCCCCATGGGGTGTTGAGTGAATCAAGATTTTAGCAGGCAAATGTGGATCCTGAGCCTGTACTGGGCAGTTCCAGGGTCTAGGAGAAGCTTGAGAGGCCAAGGCTCAACACAGTGTATAGGCAGAAAATCACCTCCTGGCCAGACAGACCAGGACATGGTTTTCTCCACGGTCGGGTGAAGGAGGTCAGACTTTTGGCCACACAAACCTGTTTGACCATGGACATGAAAGGGAACAGACTGAGCACCAAAAATTGGGGTGGGGACTACACCAATGTTAAGAGCTCCTGAGTGAGGAAACTCCATCCGCCAATACAGGGAGTCATCTTCTCAACCATGGAGTCTCACAGAGTTGTCTGGGCTTGGGTCTTCCTTGCTCTTGGGCCATCAGACCCAATGGTCATTAAGATCCTGTTGTTATAGAGCTCTCTGTTATTCCACAGAAGCTTCGCATTTGGAGGTCGTTTCCTCCCTTGACAGCTGGGTGGCACCATAGAGAGAGCATCAGATTTGGAAACAGACAGGCCTGAGTTCAGATCTGCCCTCAGATGCTCGCTGGCTTTGTCCTACACCTCTGTCTGCAGACAGATGATTCCTGTCCTGTAAAATGGGGCTTATAGCAGCCCCTCCCTCCCAGGGCTGTGGTGAGAAACAAAGTGAGGTTGTATTGGCAAAGTGCTGCGTAAATGCAGCTGTTCGTGTTATCTTTATTTCAGGTACAGTTTTCAACTGCCTTCACTCCCTGGTTTCCCAGACCACAGAAGTAGAGAAACCACAGCTGGGAAGGGGAGAACACGACTGGTGGAAGCAGGGACAGAGAGGGTGGGGCAGAAGTGGATTGTGTCTGTGCTCTGCCATCTCTTAGCTGCATGGTCTCAGATTCCTCATCTGTAAAAAGGGCTCATAATACCTGCCTTGGCTATCTCAGGAGGTTGTGGGGGTGGGAGGAGGTGAGGCGAGATCAGATGGAATCTCTACAAGTGCAAGAGATTGCAGCCCCTAAGCTCCACTTCCTCTTCTGGGAAGACATGATCTCATCGAAGTACCTGCTGCCCTACTGTGAACCTCTGTTACCCTTGGGGGTCACCCCTCAATTTGACCCTTCAGAGCCTGCAGTCTTGTGATGTGAGCCAGGCCTCAGAGCATCCTAGCTCATTGTTTGTCCAGAACAAACATGCTGAAGGACAGGCTTTTTTAATCCTTTTTGCTTTTCTCTGTGACTGATCAGGCTGATCGCCTTGGCTCTCACTGCAGGGGATCTTGGCTATTCTGGGGCTTGCTGCTATTGGGCACCATGTTACCCCCAAATGGAGATATCAAGAAGGATTCTTCATCCAAGGACATCTCTCTTTCCATTTGTCTTTTGTGAAGGGCATGCATTGTGACAAGGAATGTTTTCAGCTGGCATATGTTCCCTGTTTCTCTTTTATTTTTTGTTCCTTAAATTAATTTAATTTTAATTTTCAGCATTCACTTCCATGAACTTTTGAGTTTTAAGTTTTCCTTTTTAATTCTTGTTTATTTATTTTTAGTTTTCAACATTCACTTCCATGTGATTTTGAGTTCCAAATTTTCTCCCCATCTCTCCCCTCCACCCACCCCAAAACAGCATGCATTCTGATTACCTCTTCCCCCAATCTGCCCTCCCTTCTATCACTTCCCTCCCTTCTCTTATCCCCATCTCCTCTACTTTCTTGGAGGACAAGATAGATTTCTATACCCTATTGCCTATATATCTTATTTCCCAGTTGCATGTAAAAACAATTTTTAACAATCATTTTTAAAATTTTGAGTTCCAACTTCTCTCCCTTCCTCCCTCCCCACCCATCCCCACTGAGAAGACAAGCAATTCAATATATGTTATACATATGTAGTTATGCAAAAAACTTCCATAAAAGTCATGTTGTAGAAGACTATATTTCTCTCCATCCTATCCTGCCCCACTTTTATTCTATTCTCTGTTTTGATGCTATCCCTCCTCAAAAATATTTACTTCTAATTACGCCTCCTCCCATTTGCCCTCTCTTCTATCATGCCCCACATACTTATCCTCTTGTCCTCTTCTTTCCTGTAGTGTGAGATAGTTTAGTAGCAAATTGAGTATGATGTTATTGCCTCCTTAAGCCAAATGTGATGACAGTAAGGTTCACTTTTTCCTACCTCCCCTCTGTTCCTTTCCATTGAAAAAGCTTTTTCTTGCCTCTTTTACATGAGAGATAATTTGCTCCATTCTATTTTTCCCTTTCTCCTCCCAATATATACCTCTCTCACCCCTTAATTTTATTTTTTTTAGATGTTATCCCTTCCTATTCAGCTCACCCTGTTACTTCTGTATATATGTATATAATCCCTCCAACTACCCTAGTACTGTGAAAAGTCTCAAGAATTACAAATATTATCTTTCCATGTAGGAATGTAAACAGTTCAACTTTAGTAAGTCCCTTATGATTTCTCTTTCCTGTTTATCTTTTCATGCTTCTCTCTTCTCTTGATTTTTGTGTTTGAAAGTCAAATATTCTATTCAGCTCTGGTCTTTCCATGAAAAATCCTTGAAAATCCTCTATTTCATTGAATTACCATTTCTTCCCCTTAGGTATTATACTCAGTTTTGCTGGGTAGGTGATTCTTGGTTTTAATCCAAGTTCCTTTGACTTCTGGAATATCATATTCCAAGCCCTGCAGTCCCTTAATGTAAAAGCTGCTAGATCTTGTGTTATCCTGATTGTATTTCCACAATACTCAAATTGTTTCTTTTTGGCTGCTTTCTATATTTTCTCCTGACCTGGGAACTCTGAAATGTGGCTACAATATTCTTAGGAGTTTTTCTTTTTGGATCTCTTTCAGGAGGCAATTGGTGGATTCTTTCAATATTTTACCCTCTGGTTCTAGAATATCAGGACAGTTTTCCTTGATAATTTCTTGACAGATGATGTCTAGGCTCTTTTTTGATCATGGCTTTCAGGTAGTCCCATAATTTTTAAATTGTCTCTCCTGGATCTATTTTCCAGATCATTTGTTTTTCCATTGAGATATTTCACATTGCTATTTATTTCATTCCTTTGATTTGGTTTTCTAATTTTTTCATTTTTCATAAAGTCATTAGCTTCTATCTGCTCCATTCCAATCTTTAAGGAATTCTTCAGTGAGCTTTTGGATCTCCTTTTCCATCTGGCCAGTTATGCTTTTTAGGGCATTCTTCTCTTTGTTGGCTTTTTGGATCTCTTTTGTTATTGGGGTTAGTGTATATTTTATAGTGTTATTTTCTTCAGCATTTTTGGGGTCTCCTTTAACAAGCAGTTAACTCATTTTTCATAATTTTTTTGCATTACTGTTATCTATCTTCCCAATTTTTGCTCTACTTCTCTTATTGATTTTCACAATCCTTTTAGAGCTCTTCCATGGCCTGAGATCAATTCATATTTTTCTTGGAGGCTTTGGATGGAGGAGCTTTGTTTCCTTCTGTTTGCATGCTTTAGTATTCTTTGTCACCAAAGAAAGATTTTGTAGTCTGATTTTTTTGTTTGTTTTTGCTCATTTCCCCAGCTGTTTACTTGACTTTTGAGCTCTTTGTCAAAGTAGATCTCTGCTTCTAGTGGGAGAATGGCATGTACTGTCAGCTGTAAGATTCCCTCACAATCTGTGTTTTAGAGCTCCAGAAACAGTCACTGTCTCTGCCCCTGCTGCCACTGTTGTTGCTGTGGGTTCCTACACTTTTTCCCAGCTCCCCTCTGTTCCTTTCCATTGAAAAAGCTTTCCTTCCCCCTCTGCCACCCTGGGGCTGGGGCCAGACCACTCCACTCTCCCACACTGGTCCCCCAGGCTTTTTCCACTGACCTTCCAATTTGTCCTTGGTGTTTTGGTTCCTGAAGTCTGGAAACTGCCACAGGTGCAAGAGATTTGGTCTCCCTAAGGCCTGCTCAGGTCCTGTCTGTGCCAGTGGAGCCCATACTGGACTATGCCCTGCCCCCTGCATGGCATGATAGACACTTCCTGTGACCTTCCAGGCTGTCTTGGGCTAGAGATTTGCTCACTCTGTCATTCTGTGGGTTCTGCAGATCCAGAATTTGTTTAGAGCCATTTTTTTGAGTTTTAAGTTTTCCCTGCCTCCCTCCCCAAGACAGCATGCAGTCTGATAAAGCCTCTACATATACATTCTTGATAAAGGCTCTACATATACATTCTTATTAAACATATTTTCACATTAATCTTGTAAGGAAGAATTAGAATGAATGGGAGAAACCACAAGAAAGAAAAAACAAAACAAAAAAAGAGAGAGAAACTAGTCTGCTTCCATCTTCCATCTGTATTCAGAATTCATAGTTCTTTCTCTGGATGTGCACGGCATTTTCCATCATGGGACTTTTGGAGATGTCTTGGATCCTTGCATTATTGAGAAGAGCTGAATCTATCAAAGTTAGTCATCAAACTGTGACTGTTGTAGTCACTGTGTGTAGTGTTTCCTTGGCTCTGCTGACTTCTCTCTGCATCAGTTCATGGAAATCATTCCAGACTTCTCTGATCTGGGTTTCCTTTGCTTCAGCCTCTTCTCATCCCACTGCTCCTTCCACCTCCTCCTCTGGAGGTCCATTAAGGCCCCCTTTAGGGCTAGGCTGTTACCATCTAAAGCAGGCCTGCAAGCCACAAGCAGCCTACGAAAAGATTTTGGGCTTCAGGCGGCCTGGAAAAATGTAAGGGATATGAAACAGGCCAGCTTAACCCACAGGTTTGGTGGGCTGCAAGCGCAAAGGGCCACATGTTGTGCAGGCCTGGCCTACGGGGAGTGGTTCCGCCTTCCTTCATGACGAGAGCAGAGTCTGCCAGAAACACTGACCAATGTGCGCCGTCTTCTATTTGTTATTGTTCTCTTTCCAGCCACACCTTCCAAATATCTTTTGTTATTACTGTCTGGGAAATGCGCTCATTGTGAGGCTTTCCATTCTTTCCAGGATGACAGTATTGATGTTTAGAACCTCACTGTGGGGTTTGGTCTTCCAGGCACAGCTTTCTTGAGGGGTTTAATGAAGCCTGGCTGCCATCCCTGCTGGGCTTAACTAGAACACTGAACACATTCTAGGTCTGCGTTTTTCTGGGTGACGTTTCAATATGATCTTTCTTCCTAGCACATAAGAATCGTTTTATGGGTGGGCAGAATCTGTGAGGTCACCTGAGCCTGCCCTCCATCTCACTAAACACCCCAGGCTTCACCTGAGCACCAGCAGCATTGGGAAGGTTACCGCCTTTCATTGTCATAGAGTGCTTGTGGAGACAGTCCAGACCTGCCTCCTCTCTCTTCTGCCTGTTAAAGAGAGGATCAGACCCAGTGGCCCTGGAGGGTCTTTACTACCTGAGTCTCTAATCTTGCATCTCCAACTGCCTTTCAGACATCTGCAACTGGATGTCCAGTAGATACCTTAAACTCAATATGTCCAAAAAGGAATTAATTACCTTTCCCCCAGAACCCTCCCTGCCCTACCTCCCTACCTTTCCATTACTATAGAGTGTACCACCATCCTTTCAGTCCCATTCTAGTTTCCTCACTATCTGTCATCCCTCCCCACAATTTCCAAGCTATTACCAAGGACTATAGATTTCACCTCCACAACATCTCTGGAATACACCCCCTCTCTCCTCTGACCCTACTCCTACCCCCTGTTGCAAGCTTTTATCATCTCCCAGCTAGACTATCGCTCTCGGTGCTGGGGGTGCTACCTGCCTCAGGGTCTCCTCCCACTCCAGCCAATCTTCCATTCAGCCTCCAAATGATTTTCCTAAAGCACAGGTTTGATCATGTCACCCTCTACTCATTAAACTCCAGAGGCTCTCTATGACCTCCAGGACCAAACACAAAGTACTATTTGACCTTAAAAGCCCCTCATATCCCAGCCCCCTCCTACCTTTCCCATCTTCCTGTGATGTTGGGAAGAGTCCTGTAATATTCTTCCCACCAGCCAGGTCCCATGTTTCTGGTCCCACTCAAGCTGGCCCCATTTGCAAATTCGCTGACAGCTCTGTAGTTCTGGTTGTACCCATCCTGTGTATTCATCCTAGGCCTTTCTAAATCCAAAACTGTTTTTTTCTCTTCCAGCTGGGGAGAAAGAATTGACTGAAGATTTAGGCAAAGCTTTCAAACAAGGTACATCCATTTATTCCTCCGAGTTCCTTACCATGGAAGTGCATTGCTAGTACTGAGATCTAAGCAGTCATTCAGTAAAGTATCTAAGGACTAGTGGGTTTCCAGCCTAGTGCTAAGTAAGTAACTGCAAGAGAGACAGAGCAGTGAGTGTGGAGGAAGCCCTGGTTTGGGAACCAAAGACCAGTAGTCAAGTCCTGACCCCAGGCCTTAACAGCCTTGGGCCACGGGCCAGGCTATGGGCCTTCTGGGTCCTCTGACTCCTGATCTGTCAAGTGTGGACCCATGGCCTTGTTGTGAAGACCATAGATTCAGAACCAGGTCTAACTCCCTCATTTTTCAGACAGGGAAACTGAAGCCCAAAGAGAAGCAGGGACTTGCCCTGGACCCAGATACCATTGATGTGGAATCTTATTCCAACATTGTAGATCACAACCCTTCTTTCACTCCTCACCCCAGGCACCGTTTACCCATGTCTTCCCATAAATCCCACTGTGACAAGGCCTTCCTCTGGGCCTTTTCACAGGAGACTGGTAAGAGGGCATCCCTTGGGCTGCCCATCTCTTATCTTTCACTGTTACTAAGTGAGAGGCACACCTCCTTTTCTGATCATCTCCTGGGTGATAAATAATCCCATCCATACCTGTGCTCGCTAGACAATCACAACTGGTCATCTGCTGTAGGTTGCCAAGACACCATGTCTTTCCATCACCTTGTGGGTCACCAAAGAATCACCAAATTGTGATTCTTCAGAATACTGGTGGTCTATCGATCACAGCAATAAACTCTCAGCCAGGAAATACTTGTATGAAAAAGATGAGGTTTGCTTCAGAAAACATGTGGGGCTCATTGAATGCTCTACCCAGCTTCCCAAGTGGATTCCCCAATCCAGCCCACTCTTCCTCTAGTTCGTTTCTAGACCAGCTCATTGTTCAAAATAAAACTACCAGTGTACTAGCACAGTGGACTGTTCATATTGTGGGGGGGGGGGTGTCCACAATACCTTTGGTCCTCCAGGAAGCCAATGGACCCTGTCAAAATCTTGTTTTTAAATGCATAAAATGAAGCCCATAGTATTACATAGGAAAGTAACAATATTGAAATGCAATTATCAAAAATATTTTTCTTAAAAACAAGCTCAGGGACCCCAGTTTAACAAGCCCTGATGTAGACAGTAGTCTTTCTTCATACCTTCGTACTCCTCAGAGTCCTAGAGGCTCTCTCCAAGGCATAGGGGCTCCAGATGATCAGCACAGGGTCACTGGAGAGCAAAGCCACCAGGCGGGATCTTAACTCTAGAACCAGGAGTGACCTCAGAGGCCAAGAAGCCCAACCCCTCATTTTACAGATAAGGACCCAAAGGCCTTTCCATGATCACAGATAGTGTAGAGCCAAGATTTGAACCCAGGTCCCTGACTCCCTATTCGACACTCCTTCCATAGCACCCTTTGAGTCTTGTACGGATACCTTTGGCCAACGTGTCAGCCTTTTTGACAATCATCTTGATCATAGTGATAGGAGAGTCACTAAGAAAAGCAGTCATGATGGTATACCAAGGAACCTTGTGAGGTCTTGACATACACATGGGAAAAGCCTTATCGGAGGAGGATATTGAGGTTGCTTTACTAGAATCAACAGAGACATAACTAGGGCAGGGCAGCCAGGACTTTGACTCAAATTCTGAATCCAAAAGGGCCAAAACCCAGCCCTCCCCCAACCAGCAGAGGGGAAGGAGGGACTTGTAATACTTTCTGCCCATACCTGTGCCACCCAATTCCTGTCCACTCCCCCACACACACTGCCAAGATCCCTGGAAATTCTGAGCCATACACTGGCTCACTAACACCCTAGCTTTTCTCCCACATCCTCTTACCTATGAAAGGTCCCAGCCTTTTTGCCCTGAAGTTTAGCCTCCCTGAAAGATGGGAGGAGGGCACAGGTTCCAGGGGCTGTATGCAGACCTAGAAGAGCAAGAAGAAGCCTGGGTCTGTGGTACTGGCACCTCCACCTGCCTGGGAACAGTTGACTAAAATGAAGCCTTGATCTCACTGTCATGTGTCTACTTAATTTTAGGTGATCTTCAGAGAGCCAAGGAACTTTTAAAAAAAATGAAATACATTGTTAATTTAGATGAAAAAGTAAAACTAAAGAAGACCTCATCCTAACTGGAGATGGATGGCAACTTTGTACTGTCTTTGTTTCCATTAAATCCTTGTATAGATCCTTTTCCTTATGTGTTTTGGTAGATTGGGAAATGTGTGCTAAACACCTATTTTGGCCTGACAGCATAACATGAAAGAAACCTGGAAGGGCCCTTAGAACAGGGGGTGTCAGAGGAGCGAGGGGCCTGAGAACAGAACATATCAGGACTGGGAGGGATCTTTGAGTCCAACCTCCTCATTTCACAAAGGAGGGAACTGAGGCCCAGGGAGGGGAAAGGACTTGCCCAAGGTCACATAGCTAGTATCAGAGATGGGACTGGAACCTAGGCCCTCTGACTCTAGAGAGCCTGTGCCCTTTCTATCACAATAGGCTACCTCCAAGTGAACTTTTTTTAAAAAAGTATACTGCATTTGGGGAATGCTGCAGGTTAAATTAATTGAAGTCAACAAGAATTTATTATGCATTTATTAAGCAGCTACTGTGTGCCTGGCACTGTGCTAAGCAGTGGAGATACAAAGAAAGGCAAACAAACTGTAAACCACCCCCTGACCTCCCGGAGCTTTACTGTCTGATAGGAGAGACAACCTGCAAGTGCTCTGTACATGCATGAATGAGGGGATCCCAGAGAGAAGGAGCTAGCAATGGGCAATAAATCTTTATAAGCCCTTAGAATGCTGCTAAGGGTCAGCAGGTGGCGCAGTGGAGTGAATACCACTGGCCCTGGATTTAAGAAGACCTTAATTCAAATGCAGCCTCAGATGCTTCCTAGTTGTGTGACCCTGGGCAAGTTACTTCACCCTATTTGCCTCAGTCTCCTCATCTGTAAAATGAGCTGGAGAAGAAAATGGCAAACCACTCCAGTATTTCGGCCAAGAAAACCCAAATGAGGTCAGGACACAATTGAAAACACTGAACAAATGTGCTGCTAAACTAAGCACAGGCGATACAAACGCCAACAGGGTCCCTCGGGATTGTAGATGTGTGTCTTCTGTCAGATTGCTTGTGGTCTTGGGGAGGGAAGGAGGAAGAAAAATATGGAACTCAAAATTTTACAATAGATGCATGTTGAAAAACTATCTTTACATGTAGTCAGGGGAAAAATAAAACTATCAAATTTTTTAAAAAAGAGCATTCTGTTCTCAAAGAGTTTACATTGTGATAGAGGAAGGTCATACCCAAAAGGGGGCTGAAAAGTAGGTCATAGACTGGAGGAGAGAGAAGAACAAAAATGAAACGTGGTCTGCCTTGATTCATTTCTAAAATTGAAGCCCTGGAAAGAACTCACCAATGGGAGAAGGGAGTTGACTTGACGGGGTATGTTTCAGGGTAGAAAGACCACTGAATCATGGTGGCAAAGCCTGGAGATTCAGAGGAATGTTTAGGAGGGACTGAAGGGGAATGAGTAATGAATGGTGAGACCAGGAGATTAAGATGAGAAGAGAGAGCATTCCAGGAGGGCTGCACAGCCTATGACAAGTCATGGAGTCTAAAGACAGTGTCTTGTGGGCAAACTTATTCCAAGGATTTAAAGCAGTCACTTGAAATGGCAGTGCTTTTCATCCAGAGCTAGACAGCAGCCCAACATCTCCTTGGATTCCATCATACCTGGCATATTTCCCAGGTTAGGTGGCATTCACCGAGATCTGCTCTGTGTCTTGGTGCGAACCTTTGCCATATTTCCTCCTCCTCCTCTGGGTGGTGGAAGGCTTTCTGTGTGATTTCATGCAGGAAGGTCACCACCCTGCAAGGATACATCAACCAACCCCTCTAATTCAGCATCCAGCAGCTTCCTCTCATTCTCGAAGAACTTCCTGTTATTTGGCTCCTCTGAAACCTGTTAGAAGTTAGTCTGTCTAACAAGCCCCCAACTGTAAGAAATGTGCTAACATCAAGCAAAGGACAATACCTGTTGTGAAATCAGGAAAACTTTTATTAATCTTTCTATCCATTCCCCCTGGGTGGACAGGTAGCCTCCCCAGTAAGGTTACAGGAAGACTACTACACAGGCAGAAAGAAGGGGTTTATTATACTGTTTTCCTAACTTTGGATCTCCTGCAATACCATTCCCTAGTCATGTGTCTCCATGTTCTCCTCTCTGATAGGCCCTTCCTCACATAGCTCCTTGGGCCTGAACATTAGTTTCTGATCTCTAACCTGTCCATGCTAGGTCACAACCCTTATCACCTAGGAATGTGGACAACAGATCTTTCTTCCCACAAAGTGCCCCCTTTTTTCTTTGTTAAAATTTCTGTTTCCACACCTAAATCCAATCAATAAATACCTCCTCATTTTCTTGTCCCTACAAATTCTTCCCTTTATCTCCTCTTTATATGAATATGAGAAGGGGAGCAAAGTTGACTGATGCATTGAAAAATTACAAGGGGGCAGTGCCTTTGTTATAAGTACAGATACAGAGATTAAAAATACAAAGGTAGATCAATGAATTGTCCTTTCAGAGGTTCCATTTCATACAATAGTCTGGGGAGGAACATCATCTGATGCAGTTTTTTGGTCTGGATGCTCCTTCAAGCTGTCTTCAGCACAGCATCTCAGCATCTTCTTCCCTTTATCTTCTTGTAGAAATCCAGTTGTCTACCCTCCTACAAAACTGACCTTGATACAATTGTAGATGACCATTCCCAAGTTTTATACACTTAATCACTCTTACAAAATCAAAATTGGAACTTTGGCCAATTGTCATGTTTAAGAAATTCATGTTAGAACTCAGTTTTTACATTTTACATTAATTCACTGTTCATTTCCCCAATCAGGAAGATGAGATTTCACTAAGGAGTCAGTAACAGGCCCCAGTACTTTCATAAATACAATAAATAATCATTTTGAACACAGTACATACATCGTAAAACAATCCCAACTTCTGGTCATGTAATGCTTCTTTTAAAGCATTTACAATATAGACCACAAACTATTTTTCTTTTAACTTTAACCAACTGAGATGAAATAATAACTATGTATGCTAACTTCACAGGCCCTTAATCTAAATGTTCCCATGCTATTAATAAGAATTAAAGAACTCTAACTTATTGTTGCTGTTAAGTCTGAAATCCTAAGCCTAATAGCTTAATTTTTGACTTAACCTCAGACATTCCCCTACCAGTAATCAATTATTTAATAGATCTGATATTAAGCTTACAAAATTTTTGATTATAGGAAATTGCCACTAAGAGTAGGGACATTGCAGGGAAACAATATCTTTCTAATTTCATGTTAATTCCAAGCAGAACTAGATTGTCAACTGGCATTCAGCAGGCTTAAAGTCTGCCAACTGTCAGGGGGAAATTGAGTCAGGAGAATCCTACCTCAGCCCAGGCTGAACAACCATTCTCCCAACATTTCCATGAAATCAATCAACTTTTTGCAGTTCATACCAGCCTCTCACAGGCTTACTGGCATCATGGATCAGTGGCTCAGACTGTCTCCCTTGCTATCCACACTTGGAGTTAGACTCAGAAGAATAGTCAGTTAATAGTCCCATAAAATCTTAAAATACCAAGCTCCAATATCAGTCTCAGATATGACTCTAACTTCACACTGGCTAAGGAACATCTTTTGAAGCAAGTCTTAAGTAGCTTACATTCCTTTCTATATGTGTTCTAGTTCCTCATTAAATAACAATCATAAGTTATTACTCTAAATTTATATCTGTTTCCCAAGCTTCTCTATACCCTTCTAACCCTGCTCAGTCTAAAACAATGAGCTACATATGATAAGTTCAAAGATCAACTTCAACTTATGTTCATGAAATGAAATGAAATCAAAACAGAAACATTTAACTTTTCCCTCAGTGCCAAATATTACCAGAGGTTACCTGCTCCTAAGAAACTTAGACTGAAATTCTTTTTCCCAAGCTAAAGATACCTCTGACTTAGGCTCAGTAATTAATTCAGTCAATTATTTTAATACTAATTGCTGTTACATCATTTTGTAACAGGTAAAGACTTTATTCCAAGTTGGCACCTTTGTCCATTACCCCAAAAGAATTTTAGTCCTATTTGTCTAAAAGAGCCCTGGAAAACCTCACCTTGAGAACTCCTTGGCTTTTCCCATGTGAACTGGGTCTTTAGAGGTCCATAAACTTTTCCCTATCACTATGCCCTATTAATCCATTTCTCCAGGTTCCTGGCCACTCCCATTAAGACTATTCCTAGAACCCCCAGACTGCCTGGGGCCACCCAGGACTCCTTCCACAGAGTCCCTCCGTATGTAAGATATATCTTGTTTTAGCATTACAAATGCTCAGATTCCCTAAACATCCACCCAATATTGAGAAATCTGAACGGACTTTGACCTTCTTTGGTTGAAAGAAGTCTTGGGTTGAATTCATTTGAGCAGGACCCAGCAAATTACTAGTTTGGAATCTCAAGTGCCCCTAAACCTCAAGAGTTCCATACAATTACAGTCAGCTTTAAATCCTAGTCTTGTTCTGTGGAATGTGATACAACATCACATTTATACTTTGGTTTCTTTTTCTTTATCTAATTATGCCCATAACATTCAGAAAAATGTTCTATTTCAGGGATTTTATCTGTCACAAGACCATACCAGAGTATCCATTTACCTAATTAATTGAAAACAGCAAGATTTCACTGCTTGCATTATGCTTACATTTTAAATTATCTACTTTGATTATAGAAACATGCCATGAAGATGAAAAGCAAGGACCTGATTAGATAGCATCTCCACCTGATAGCCAGACTCAGAAATAGTCAAGTGGGAAAACATTGCTTTTCAAAGGAACACAATAGGGAAACTGAGTCAAGAAAGATCCCATCTCAGGCTGAGGACACAATTGTGCCCTGAAGCTAACTTCTGCTCTCTGAGTATGGTCCTAGAGGCTCTTACCAAATGGCAGGTTTCACCAATCAAAAATTTTACCAGGATTCACATTTTAGATCTTAAATTTGTCCTAAAAACCAATCACTAGAGATTATTCATCACCAACACAAATTCCTTGTTTAGGAACTCCATATACAAACAGTTTACACTTTACACAGAGATTGCAACTTTATCAAAGTGAGGGGCCACACTACTTGGGTGATCATGTTAGATTCTTCAAGTTGGGCCCTGGGTGGTCCTGGCATCACTTCTTTCTTTTGACAATAGAAAGAATTACCATCTCTTCTCTGAGCATCTCCAGTTCAGAATAGATTTTAAGAAGTCCTTCTGTAATGACTGGACTTCAAAAGGAAAGGGGGATGGCACCAGGAGGCTTTTTGTCTTAAAATTATCACAGAGCTTCCTGGAGCCATAAAATTCTTGATCTCCCTTATCTTGTCCCTTATCTTCCAACACCTCATAAAACCTGAAGTTATTATAGCAGATTAGCTTACAAATATAAATTTGGTAGGTAGGCCTTTCAAAAATCACACAAAAGATTTTAGAAAACATTTCTTCATACAACAAATATCTTCCTCTTCTAAGAATACTTTACAATTTTTCACAAAACCCTCATGAACCTACTTGGCAAAAATTACAAAAGATCTAAAACCAAGATCTTTTAACATTGGCCATACACTTCCTTTTAAAAACACACTTTTGTAAATGCTTGATTCATAGCAAAAAACATTTTAGTTAAAACTTCCTTCTTAACAGCAGAAATAAACTTTTTGCCATATTTAATACATCTGTAGATGGAAAAGGCTTGAAAATCACACACACACACACACACACACACACACACACATTTAAAGGAATCTCATTTTCACAATAGGAATTCTACAACACAGAAACTTACACTGAATTCATAACAGTTTCTTTTAACCAATTCATCATTAATTTAACAATGCAATTCCTAATATAACAACATTTGGATTTACTTACAAATTTAAGTTTATTTAAGTTTACTTAAAATGTAAAATAAGCTATTACTCATTCAGCTGAATGCATTTCCACATCACCTTGCACAGTAATTCATCTCTTTACCACCATGTGGTAAAGATAGAGATATCTGATGACTCAGATAGAGTCTTCTCAAATTTGATTGAGCTATTAACTACATTAAATCAAGTTACACGATTTTTCTGTCTTCTTAAAATACTTCCTCACACTCTCACTACTAACCAAAACCATCTGAAACTGACCCATCCAGGACTATTCAAACCTTATTCATCTTTCCAAGTCTCTCAGTCTCATTACTCAGATTATCCAGTTCCTCCACATCTTAACTATAGCTGTCTTCACTGGAATCCCTTTCTAGCTTAAATCTACCATTACATAGCAAACATAAATACATTCACTGCTTATTTATAACCAAATATAACTTGCAAATTATTAAATTTCTATCATATCCCTTTTTAAAACCCATATATATATATATATATATAACAAACTCCAAATTTAAAAATTGTGTAACAGTTACTTTAGATTAATGTTGCATCTAACATATATCAATCCTTATGTTAAACACTTTACAATCATAAATGTTTAATAACAATATCTTTTTCTGCTTAATCCTGATAGGAAGAACATTCTCAGATGCTGCTGTGTATTCCTTCAGGACAGATTCTGACTTGAAATCATATCAAACCTGGATTTATAATCATTAATAAAAAATATTTTAGCCCCCTTTCTTTTTAATACTCTTGCTACTTAAAAGAAAACTTTATTTATAACTTTCCATAATCTCTTTTTACTTTACTTTCTTAAAGAGTTGAAACACCATCTTCCAGCTCCCCTCTCCCCTCCAAAGCCCACCAGACAAAGTCTTCCAGTCTCATTCCAGTCTTTAAATCATGGGGGGTGGGGGGCGGTAACCTTCCCCTTGTCTACATGGTATAAGCACATGGACACTCTGCCATCCCACCCATATCCTCCCCTTCAAATAAATCAAATAGTCCTCATTTCTTCCAGTTTCTTTTTTCCTTAAAAAGAAACTTAAGAGGTTAAGAGCCTAACAATTTAACTTATCAGTAGAGTCACATTTTTTAAGTTGAATAATCTGCAAAGAGCAAAAATCTTTCTTTTCAAAAAGTTTTCTAACTCTCTATTAACACCATTATCAAGTCAAACAGTAAAGCATTTTTTTTTTATCTCTCCAGCCCACTCATTCCTCTGAAGCAGATGTAATCAGGGAGGGAAGGAGAGGGGGAGATTAAGAGATAGTAGAATTCCAAAGGAAAGTCCAGCTATGGCCCTTGCTATGCAGGCTGGCTGCATGGCTGCATTTACAATTTAAGAAAACACTTCACAAACACACAGACAAACATAGAACAGATAAATGAGTACAGTTCCTCTCTTTTCAGGAAATAAACTAATTTTAGATTAGAACAGTCAAAATTCAACTATTCATGTCAATTTACTCTGACTGATTCCAAGCCAATTTCAAAAGGATCCTTCCCAGAATCTAGATTCTCCCTCCCCCCTCTCTTTCTCTCTGCTCTCTCTCCAAAGCCGACTGGGGAAAGAATATAGTCAGCATTCCTTCAAATGGGCTTCTGAAGGAATACCCAGAGGATTATTCATCCCCTCCCAAGTACCATTATCTTAAGAGCATTCACTCCCCATCTTAGGACTTATGCTTCAAAGGTCCCTGAAGGACTGGTCTTGCCTAAAATCCCAAGGCAGACAAGGCAGTACTTAGTCACCTATTTTCCTGCTGTTGCTCAGGTCCCTGATTTATGCTGCCTCAGGCCTTTCAATCCATTGTTTTAGCTGAGTTCACAACAATTCCAAACAGTCCCGAAGAAGTTAGCAGTCAGAAGAGGGGAACTGTGCCTGTGGGTTTTGGGGCCACATTGATTGAAAAATTAATGGGCACACTCCCATCCCCCACAAGCAAGATTCCATCCTTTCTGATATTAAAGATCCCAGATGAGCCCCCAAGAATTGTTAGAAGTGAGCCCATCTAACAAGCCCCCAGCTGTGAGAAACATGCTCAATTTAAACAAAGGACAATACCTGTTGTAAAATCAGGAAAGCTTTCATTAATCTTAAGTCCATTCCCCCTGAATGGACAGGTAACCTCCCCAGTAAGGTTACAGGAAGACTACAATACAGTCAGAAAGATGGGGTTTCTTATACTGTTTTCCTAACTTTGGATCTCCCGTGATACCATCCCCTGGCCATGTGACTCCATGTTCTCCTCTCTGATAGGCCATTCCTCACAGAGCAACTTGGGCCTGTGCATTGGTTTCTGACCTCTACTCTGTCCATGCTAGGTCACAACCCTTATCACCTAGGAATGTGGACAACAGAACTTTTCTACTTTCTACAAAACTAATGTAATTTCTTGAGTCATTTCTGGAAAAGATGTATTCTGGGATCTAATGAAGAAAATAAAACAAGAAAAAACACCAAGAAGTAATACAGGCCTAGTTCACTCAGTGAGTAACAGGGAAAAGGGTCCTGGGGGACTGAAGTGGATCTGAGATCTGCTACTTCTTCCTAGCTGTGAGACCTTGGACAAGTCACTCACTTCTCTCTTTCCTCATGTATATCAAATTAGTGAGTTGGCCTAGACAAGGAGTCCTTATCCTTTTGTGTATTATGGACCCATTTGACTATCTATTGAAGCCTATGGACCTCTTGTCAGAATGTTTTTAAATGCACAAGATAAAATATTGAGGACTGTAACATGCAAGGTATGAATGAATTTTGTTTCCACAGAAATTGTAATTCATACTGGTGGCTAATGTCAGAGACAAAACTGCTTGTAGGGTGCAGTGGGGGATGTTAGTCACCTGAAAATCAGCATATCTACTACTTTTTTTTTGTTCTGAGAAGGCTTTTTCCTGTGTATCAAAAGAAATGCCAGGTCAGGTCTCATTCACAAAGGATGAGGTCCATTAACCCAGTCCCAGTCTTAGATAATAGGACTTTTATCACTGATATCCTAGGTTCAAATTTCAAACTCAGGCATTGGTCAATTCTCTTAGCAATTGAGGAAAAACCTTTCTCATACTATCTAATGCAGACAAATGGGAAGGAGACGTCACAGTATTTTTTTTGCTTTGCATTTCCTTTTTTAAATATAGAATAAAGTAAATGAAGATACCCAGAAAAACTGAGTATAATACTTCAGGGGAAAAAATGGTCATTCAATGTAATAGAGGACTTTCAAACATTCTTGATGAAAAGACCAGAACTGCAGAGAAAATTTGACTTTCAAACAGAAGAATCAAGAGAAGCATGAAAAGGTAAACAGGAAAAAGAAATCATAAGGGACTTTCTAAAGTTGAACAATTCACATTCCTACATGGAAAGATGATATCTGTAACTCTTGAAACTTTTCTCAATATTTGTGTAGTTGGAGGGATTATACACACACACACAGTACAGAGTGAGTTGAATAAGAAGAGATGATATCTAAAAAAATAATATTAAGGGGTGAGAGAGGAAGGGGAGGAGAAAGGGAGAAATGGAATGGGGCAAATTATTTCTCAAAAAAGAGGCAAGAAAAAGCTTTTTCAATGGAGGAGAAAAAGGAGAAGGTAAGAGGAAAAAAGTGAAGCTCACTCTCTTCATATTTGGCTTAAGGAAGGAATAACATGCTCACTCAAATGGGTATGAAAATCTATCTTACTCTACAGGAAAGTAAGGGAGAAGGGGAAAAGTGGGCTGAGGGAGTAATTAGAAGTAAATGCTTTTGGGGAGGGACAAGGTCAAAAGAGAAAATAGAATAAATGGGGGGCAGGATAGGATAGAGGGAAATACAGTTAGTTTTACACAACATGACTATTATGGAAGTCTTGCAAAACTATACTTGTATAGCCTATGTTGAATTGCTTGCCTTCTCCGTGGGAATAGGTGGGGAGGGAGGAAAGGAGAGAAGTTGGAACTCAAAGTTTTAGGAACAAATGTTGAGAATTGCTTTTGCATACAACTGGGAAATAAGAAATACAAGTAATGGGAAATCAATGTTGCGCTACAAGAGAAGAGAGAAGATGGCGATGAGGGAAGAGAAAGGTGTGATAGAAGGGAGGGCATATTGAGGGAAGGGATAATCAGAATGCAAGGCATTATGGGGTGGAGGGAGGAGAGAAATGGGGAGAAAATTTGGAACTCAAAATTTTGTGGAAATGAATGTTCAAAACTAAAAATAAATTTTAAAAATAAAAATAAATAAAATAAATGAAGATAAGAAAGGAGGGGGTATTGAAATATGGAAATGAGAAGATCAAGGGTTGGGGTTTTGTGAACCCTGGAATGCTGACCATTGGGATTTAAGGTGAGAAATTCAAATGTGAATGAATGATAGTAGGGCTTTTGTAACTACCTGAAAGTGTGCTTGCACCTGGCTCTTCTTCACAAGGGATTAAAGGTCAAGTCACCTGGCAGATAGTGATATGAAATAAAATCTTTTTTTTTCCTAAATTCACTCATGGCCTGGTAGAATTTTTGGTAAGACAGTTATTTCTAACATAAAGGAAACTAAATATATTGAAAAATAATTATTAAAATATTTGTAAAGAACAAGTCTATGGAAGCCAGACTAAGAAACTTTCTTAGATTTCTTAGATTTCTTCCTATTCCAAAATCTATAATTCTGGATTTGACCATGAGGTCAAAAGATCACTATTGAAAGTCCTTTTTTTTATTCACTTCATGTCTGTGTCTCCTTGGGCAAATCATTGCCCACTTGTGAACTTTATTTTTACCCCATCTGCTATATGAGGATATATCGGTAATCCTGGACTTCATCAGTTCTTGTACCAGTGCAAATTGCAGCCCCTCTCCATGTCAGATAATCCTAGTCAAATTCTATGCCCAGATTTTTAGAAATCTTCACTCAGTCCATAATATCAAATAAAATAATATTGGTAAAGAGCTTAGCACAATGCCTGGCACATAGGAGGAATATAATAAATGCTTGTTTCCTACACACAAACACACACACACACACACACACACACACACACACGCACACATTTCCTAAATAGCAGGTATACCACCTACTGTGAAGGCAGTACTCAAAAACAGTTGTTGGTACAATGGATACAACACTGGGGCTGGAGTCAGGAAGACCCAAGTTCAACTCTGGCTTAGTAACTGTGTGACCCTGGGCAAGTTGCTTAACCCTGATTGCCTTCCTCCCCTCCAAAAAAATACTTATGTAGTAGGTGCAATGTTTTGCTCCTTTTCCATCTTAGTAGCACCTACTGGAGCCGGTTTAGGGACATTTTTTATGCTATAATATTGTTTTGCTGTTTTTCTTTAGACATTTTCAGTCATGTTCGACGCTTGATGACTCATTTGGGGCTTTCTTGGCGAAGATACTGGAGTGGTTTTCCATTTCCTTCTCCAGCTCATTTGACAGATGAGCAAACTGAGGCCAACAGGGTGAAGTGACTTTCTCAGAGTCACACAGTTAGTAAGTGTCTTGAGTCTGGATTTGAACTCAGGAAACTGGGTCTTCCTGACTCCAGGCCCAGTGCTCTATGCACTGTGGCACCACCTAGCTGCCCTAAAATATGCTACTTGACCACAGAAGGCAGAACTTGGGCCAAGAGGTAAAAATTACTTGGAGGCAACCAGATTCTTATTTTAAGAAAAAACTACCTAATAACTAGAGTTGCATCATAATGCTTGAAAAGATCAAGAGTCCCTAGTTCCTTCCTGGAAGTCTTCACCCAGGGGGAGGGTTGGTGTCCACTAGTCTGGGATGCTGTGACCCATGAATGTGGAATTCCATGAATCTATGACTATCTCCCAGGGTCATTAATGAGGATCAGATGAGACTATATATAAAATTAATCAATGAGCATTATTAAGTGATATCTTGTAGTAGGCCCTAGAGATAGAATGACAAAAGAGGAACAGACCCTACCCTCCAGGAGCAGTTTTATACACAATGGTGTATAAAATAAAAGACAATGGATATTTTGGTATTTTTACATCACAGTCATTTCCAAATATACTGACCTGACCCAACCCACTCACTTGGTTCACCCTTTCCTGTGAAAAATGGGGAAAATTAAGCAAAAACAATCCAACATGGTGTCCAAATCTGACAGCATATGCCTCATTCTACACCCGTAGACCCCCCCCACCTTTCCAAAGAAAGGAGTGAAGTACATTTCCGTAAGTCTTTTCTGAAATCAAAATAGATCACTGATTACATGGCACTTGCTTGACTTTGCTTTTCATTGACCTTATTTTGATGATTGTACACGTTATTTCCCTGGTTCTGCTGACTCCATTCTGCTCATTCATGTTTTCCTGTGTTTCACTGGATTCCTCATAATTGTCATTTCTTATGTTGCAACACTATTCCATCAC
This sequence comes from Potorous gilbertii, assembly GCA_028658325.1. Classification (NCBI taxonomy): domain Eukaryota; kingdom Metazoa; phylum Chordata; class Mammalia; order Diprotodontia; family Potoroidae; genus Potorous; species Potorous gilbertii. The sequence continues at coordinate 238,352,373 of CM053773.1, forward strand.
ATTCATTTTCACCAGTCTGTCCAGCCTCTCCCTAATCCTTGGGAGGCTGCATCCCCCTGTCACACTGGTCCTGGAAGTGAAGACAGAAAAGATTTTAGTCCTTATCACTTCTAGACTCTCTCTCTGCCACCATCGCTCAACATTCTCTCCTCCTTTCTGTTGTTTTTCCTTCATTCTTGAAGAGGATCATGATATCAAGGAGGTGATACCATGATATGAAAGTGAATTGGATTTGAGTAAGTGAGGGCCATGCAAACTCAACAGCCTCACTTTTCTCCTCCTGAGCCATCTGGGTCTAGTGGAAAGATATATATCAGGACTACTGGAGATGACTCCCAGAGGCAGTGGGAGATCTTGGTCTTTTTAAGCTTAAGACTTTAACAGTTCTGTCTGATTGAGACAACACTCATTCAGTGACTAAGGCTAAGTAAGAAATGAGGCAGAGAATGGCCTCTTTAACCTAGTCAAAAAAAGAAAAAATCATTCCGGAAGAGGGAGACCCTCAGAGTTTCTGCCTTAAACAGAAACAATTGCTATTTACATTCACTCTCAGACAATCAGGGCTTAAACAATGACCAACTGGGGATTGGCCTGGGACCTATTGTTGGTCAATCAATGAGAACCAATTTTGAACGTAGTGGTCCACATCAGTTCCCTTCCTTTCTTAAATTCAGTGACTGCTCACAGTCTTCCTCTCCATCCCCAACCAATCAATCAATAGACATTTATTAAGCACCTACTGTGTGTCAGGAACTATGCTAAGTGCCAGGGTTACAAAAAGCAAAAGACAGGCCCTGCCTTCAATTAGCTTATGATCTAATGGAGGAGACAACATGCAAACATATATACAAAGCAAGTCCTGTACAGGATAAATAGGAAATAATTAACAGAGGGAAGGCAATGGGATTTTAGTTGGAATTTAAAGAAAGCCAGAAAAGTCAGTAAAAAGTTTCAAAGGGAAGTATTCTAGGCATGGGGGGCAACCAGAGAGAGTTCCCAGAGCTGAGATGGAGGATCTTATTGGTAAAGCAGACAGGATACTGGTGTCACTAGACAGAAGAATATGTACTAAGAAATTAGATATAAGAACACTGGGAAGGTAAGAGGGGCTAGGATAGAAAAAACTATGAATGACAAATAGCATTTTGTATTTGCTTACAGAGGCAATAGGAAGCCATGGGAGTTTGTGGAGTAGAAGAGTGACAAGGTTGGACATGGACATTAGGGAAATCACTTTAGTGATGGAACAGAGGATGGATTAGAGTGGGGAGGGACTGGAGGTAGGCTGATCCTACCTCAAGGCAATTGCAATAATCCAGGTATAAGGTTGCTAGGGCCTTATGGCCCTAGGGAGCAGTGGTGTCAGAGGAGAGAAAGACCTGGACTCAAGAGATGATGCGAAGGTGAGATCAACAGGTCTTGGCAACAAACTGGATCTGGGTGGTGAGAGATGGTGAGGGGTCCATAATTATACATGGTTTGTGAAGTAGAGGGACTAGGAGTTGATGTTGTCTCCTATAGTAATAGGGAAGCTAGGAGGTGGGGAGGATACAATAGTGAGTTAGGTTGTGGACATATTGAGTGGACCAACTCCTGCCCTTATATTTGGGGACTGCACCATATATACTGGTGTTCTCTCAAATATCTATCTTCCCTGTCTACCCAACTCTCATGACTTCCATATTGCTACAGTCATAGTCATACTCTGGGATGTGCTGGTGAATATTGAACAATTGCCTCTCCAAAAACAAGAATATACTGGATGTACTTTTAATGTAATCTATGGATTATTTTCTTAAGTACAGACAATCAATAATCAACCAATAAACCAAGCTCTGGTTTGTAGCATTTGTCAATGGTTAACAATGAGCTGGCTCTAGAATAGCCCTGCATCTCAGTCTTGAGTTGGCCATCACCCATAAGGGTTCCATAGCTATGATCATGAGCCCTGAAATATCTTAGGTCCTAAACTCCTATCATCCCACCCTATGCCTTATTCCTCCTAAGCCTATCTTTGACCTCACTCTGACCTCCAATCCCTCTCTACCTCCATATTTTCCCACCCTATCACTCACTTCTCTGACTTCACTTTTAGTTGGGACTTAAAGGAAGCCAGAGAGGTCAGTAGTCAAAATGAGTCAAAATAAGTAAAAAAAAAAAAAGAGACTTTTTTTTTCCAGTCTCAACCCTTTGATGATCCAATTCAACTCTACAGAAGCCTCTATTGTCAAATCCATTGCTCCCTCCCTCATCCTATCACCAATCAGGCCTTGCCAAGCCTCCATCCTGGACAACTCCCATCATCTGCCTCCTGTCCTCCTACTCACATGCTGAGGAAAAAAGCTGGAGAAAGTACCCCTAATAAACTGACTGGATTCACTACAAATTTGTGTGGATGAAGATGTAGCAAAGGAGACTGAGAACAAATGATCAGACAGACAGGAGGAGATCTGGGAAAGAGAAGCATCATGACAACCCAGAGAGGAAAAAGTATCAACAAAAGGGTGATCAACAGTGTCAAAGGCCTCAGAGAAGTCAAGAAGGATGAGTTTTGAGAAAGGGTCAACTGATTTGGCAAATAAGAGCACTGGTACCTTTGGAGGGCTGGATGATGAGATCAGGTTTGGAAGAGCAGGAGAATTATAAACAATTCTCTAAAGGAGTTTAGTCATGAAGGGAAGGGATAAGCTGGGAAGATAGTGAATGGGGATGATCACATCAAGTGAAGGTTCTTTAAAGATGGGGGAAACATGAGCATGTTTTATAGGCAGAAGGGAAGGAGCCAGTAGACAGGGAAAAATTGAAGATTAGGACAGAATAGGGATGATCAAGAGGGTGATAGGCTAGGGAAGTCAGGAAAGGGTACAAATAGAGAAGACAGACTTGACAAAAGCAAGGGCCCACTCTGCATGGGACCCTGGAGTCAGTAAGTATTTATTAAACACATACTATGTGTCAGGCACTGTGCTAAGTTCTGGGGATACAAATACAGAAAAAGTAAAGTCCCTTCTCTCAGGGAGCTTACAACCTAATGGAGGGAGACAGGACAGAAAAGGAAGTTGAAAAGCAAAGGGTTAGGGGGGGAGGAAGAGGGTGACCGACAAGGTGACATGATGGAAGAAGGCAGAGAAGACTCAAATGCATGTTGTGGGGCAAGAAATGAGGAGTGAAAGAAAATAGTGGAAGAAAAAGTATGCAATGAGGAGGGAAGGAGAAGGGGGAGCCCTGAGTCCAATGTCCTTACCTTGCAGACAAGGAAACTGAGGCCAGAAGAGTTATATGACTATTCAGTGTCATAAGATGAGTTAATAGTAAAGCCAAGAAGTACAAGAAATGTATTTATGTATCTGTATATCTGTCATTTCTTTATCTATGTCTTAATTTGTATCTATAGCTATAACTGTATCTGTATTCATGTCTGTATCTATATCTATATTCATCTCTGCATCTTTATCTATGTCTGTATCTGTAGCTATATCTGTATCCATCTCTGTATCTATATCTGTCTCTGCATTCATATCTGTATCTGTATCTATATTCATGTCTGTATCTGAATCTATAGCTATAACTGTATCTATAGCCATGATCTATCTCTGCATCTGTGTCTGTATTTGTACCTGTCTCTATATCTCTCTGTCTCTACATCCATATCTATATCTGTGTCTGTATCTGTATCTATAGTTATAACTGTATCTGTCTCCATGTCTTTATATCTATATCTGTATCCATCTCTGTATCTATATCTGTCTCTGCATTTATATCTGTTTCTATATCTATATCCTTCTCTGCATCTTTATCTATGTCTGAATCTGTATCTATAGCTATAACTGCATCTGTCTCCATGTCTTTATCTATATCTATATCTGTATCCATCTCTGTATCTATATCTGTCTCTGCATTTATATTTGTATCTATATCTATATCCATGTCTGCATCTGTATCTATATCTCTATTAGTCTCTGTATCTACATCTGTCTCTGTCTCTATATGTATATATCTGTACCTATAGTTATATCTGTATCTGTATCTATATATACTCTTGTTATATCCATCTGTATCTCGATGATAAATAGATGGGTGGATAGATGGGTAGACAAGAGATAGATACTCTTGCCCCACCATCAGCCTTTATCCCTGGCCAGTATCTCCCCCAGGACATGCCGTTTGACCTGTTAAAATGATGTGAAACAAATAAAACTTCAATCTACTACTCTAAAATTCAAGGTTAGTCCTCATCCATCCCTTGCATTGATCCTTAAAGAGTCATCATGACCCAATCTTGCATGATCAGAGAGGATAGACAAGAAAACCCAGCCAGTGGAGAAAATAGCACTTACACAAATGCCTTTCCTAGCTCATCTTCTCTGACACATTCTTAACTTCTCTATCACTAGCTTAATGGTTGTTTTAGCTTGTCAACACAATCACCTCTTACTTCTGACATGAAGTCTGGAGACACACCAGGAGTCCCGTTAAGTAAATAATTATAATTAGAGTGAAGGCTCTGAATAAACAATGTAGGAGAACTAAAAAAATGTAGGAGATGAAAGGGGAGTTTGAAATGTCGCCCACAGAAGACACTATCCATTCCTTCCTTAGAACAATGGGCAGAATCAAAACAACTTGACCTCCAAAGGAAACCTAATAAACATCTGGATAGCTCTAAAGCAGCATCTTTGGAAGGAATTCAAAGAAAGGGAGTAACCCTTGGCAGAGCAAGAGTAACCCAAAGATGAGAGCCCTTTCTGAGCCTCTGAATGATGAGAGACTTTTTCTGAGCCACTGTTGTCAGTGGGATTACTCTGTTTATCCCTTTCCAAATCCACTTTTCTTTAGTCCAATGCCCAGGGCCCTCTCTGAGTTCTTGGATTTAGAGCTGGAAGTGATCTTAGAGGTCATCATAATGGGTATGCTTTAAAGCTTTCCCACAGCTGGACCGCTGAGAGCTCCGAGGACATGCATTTGGTACTGCTTTGTTGTTTAGTCTTTTGGCCAGGCCCTTCTCTCCTCCTCTGTCTCTCTAAGTCTGTCCAGTTTCATGTTCTTTGTTTCCATGACTGTATCCATCCAGCTCCATCCTCTGCCGTTCTCTTCTCCCTTTGCCTTCAATCTTTCCTGATATCAGGGTCTTTTCTAATGAGTCCCCTCTTCTCATTATGTGGCCAAAATATTTAAGCTTCCACTTCAGTTTTTAACCTTCCAGTAAATAACCTGAATTAATCTCCTTAAGTATTGATTGATTTAATCTTACTGCCCAAGGGATTTTCAAAAGTCTTCTCCAGCATCACAACTCAAAAGCATTGATTCTTCTGCACTCAGCTTTCCTTGTGACCCAACTCTCAGTTATGCATTGCTATTCGAAAAACCACAGCTTTGACTATAGGGATCTTTATTGGCAAGGTAACATCTCTGCTTTTTAACCTGCTGTCCAGATTTGCCATGGCTTTTGTTCTAAGGAGCAAGCCTCTTTTAATTTCATGGCTGCAGTCACCATCAGCTGTGATGTGTGAGCCCAAGAATAGAAAATCTGACCCTGCTTCCATTTCTTCTCCCTCTATTTGCCAGGAAGTGATGGGACCATTTGTCAAGATCTTAATTTCTTTTGATGTTAAGCTTCCAACCAGTTTTTACACTCTGCTCTTTCACCCTTTTCAAGAGGCTTCTTAATTCCTCTTCACTTTCTGCCATCAGAGTGGTATCTTCTGCATAGCCGAGATTGCTAATATTTTTCCTGGCAATTTTTGATTTGTCCAACCTTGCATTTCACATGTTATATTCTGCATATAAGCTAAATAAGTAAGATGACATTATACTTGTCATACTCCTTTCTCAATCTTAAACCCATCAATTTTTCCATGTTCAGTTCTAACTGTTGCTTCTTGACCCACATGTAGGTTCCTCAGGAGACAAATAAGATGAGCCATCTCTTTGAGGATTCACCACATTTGCTGTGTTCCACACAGTCCAAAGCTTTAGTGTAGTCAGTGAGGCAGAAGTAGATGATTTCTGTAGCCCCCTTGCTTTCTCCACAAGCTAGTGAATGTTGGCATTTTGGTCTCTAGTTCCTCTGCCTCTTTGAAAATCAACCATCTCCTTTGGTAATTCTCAGTTCATATATTGCTGATCCCTAGCGTGCAGAATCTTAAGCATGACCTTGCAGACTTGTGAAGTGACTGCAATTGTATGGTAATTTCAACATTTCTTGGCATTTCTCTTCTTTAGGATTCAGATGTAAACTGATCTTTTCCAATCCATTGGCCATTGTTGAGGCTTCCCAGTTTGTTGGCATATTGAATGTAGCACTATAATAACATCATCTATTGGGATTTTAAATAGGTCAGCTGGAATTCCATCATCTCCACTGGCCTTACTGTTAGCAATGCTTTCTAAGACCCACTTGACTTCATTCTCCAGGATATCTGGTTCTTGATCAGTGACCCAACCATCATGATCATGTTAAGATGTTAAGCAATGTTAAGATCTTTCTTGTATAATTCTTTTTTGTATGCTTTACTGCCTCTTCTTAATTGCTTCTACTTCTGTTAAGTCCCTACCATTTTTGTCTTTTATCATGTCTATTTTTGCATGAAATATTCCTTGATATCTCTGATTTTCTTGAAGAGATCTCTGGTCTTTCCCATTTTGCTTTTTTTTTTTTTAATTTCTTTGCATTGCTCATTTAAGAAAACCTTCTTATCTCTCCTTGTTATTCTCTGGAATTCTGTATTCAACTGAGTATATCTTTCCCTTTCACCTTTCCCCTTCCCTTTCCTTCTTTCCTCAGCTAATTTGTCATTTTGCTTTCTTACACTTCTTTTTCTTTGGAATGTTTTTTTTGCTGCCTCCTGTACAATATGGCAAACTTCTGTCTATAATTCTTCAGGCACTTTATCTACCAGAACTAATCCCTTAAATCTGTTGATTTCACTTCATATCTATAAGTGATGTTATTTTAGTTGTAGCTATATTATCTGATGGCTTTCCCTACTTTCTTTACTCTAAGTATGAAATTTGCAATAGGAAGCTCATTATCTGATGTCTTGTTTTAACTGACTGTATAGAGCTTCTCCACCTTTAACCACAAAGTATATAATCAATCTGATTTTGATACTGACCATCAGGTGATGTCCATGTGTAGAGCTGCCTTTTGGATTGTTGGAAAAGTGTTTACTAATACCAGAGAATTATCTTGGCCAAATTCTATTTGTCTCTGTCCTGCTTCATTTTGTGTCCCAAGGCTAACCTGCCTGTCATTCCAATTATCTTTTGATTTGCTACTTTAGCATTCCAATCCCTCTGATGGTGACATCTTTTTTTGGTGTTATTGCTAGAAGATCTTGTAGTTCTTCATAGAACTGATCAACTTTGACCTCTTCACCATTGGTGGTTGGAGCATAGACTGGTATTACTATGATGTGGAATGATTTGCCTTAGATTTGAACAGACAACATTCTGTCATTTTTGAGATTCTACCCCAGTACTGCTTTTCCCACTCTTTTATTGACCATGAGGGCGACTCCATTTCTTCTAAGGGATTCTTGCCCCTAGTAGTCTACATAATGATGACCTGAATTAAATTAATTCATCTATTCCCATACATTTAAGTTCACTGACACCAAAATGTCAATATTTAATCTTTCCATCTCCTGTTTTACCACACCTGGATCACTTTTGTTCATAGATCTTACAGTCCAGGTTCCTATGCAGTACTGAAGTGGACAGCACCAATCTTTCCTTTCCTCTCCAGAGACATCCAAAGCTAAGCTTCCTTTCCTCGTTGTTACTGGACCTACTTGTAGCTGCCCTCTGCTCTTCCCCAGCAGCACAGTAGATACTTTCCATTGTGAGGGGCTCACTTGCTGATGTCACCTCACCTATCATTTTGATACTGTCCATGGAATTTTCTTGACAAAGATACCAGAGTAGTTTTCCAACTCCTTCTTCAGTTGATCACCTTTTGTCAGAACTCTCCACTCTGACTTGTCCATCTTGAGTAACCCTGAGAAGCATAACCCATATGAATTATGCAAGCCCTTCTGCCATGACAAAGCAGGAGACGACGGGGCTGTTACTGGGACCAAATGGTAGGAGAATGAATGAGTTTCTAGAGGAAGCAGTTTGGCCTTTAGTAAAAGTTTTGTACTAGCAGAGATGGTGTCTTCTTTGTAACTTAGTGAGGCCATATGAACCTAAAGGGGCCATCCCAGAAAACATACAGCCAGAGCTTCCCCAGAAACTTCTTGAAGACATGGTGACTCATTGTCTGGGTCTTCTAGTGATGAACTTTCTGGTGGCTTCCAGCCATGGGATGGCCTAGCACTGAAAAGATTTGACATTTTAGAATAAAAAGGAAGATACTAAGTACTCCTTTGGTCCTTTCCTTCTCCACTCCTGTGCCCCAAGGTTGCTACAACTATTAAAATAAGAAATAGCTTCTGGTTCAGATCCTCCTGGTTATGACTCTCATGTATAATAAGCATATGCTCTCCACTTTCAATTTTGAGTGTTAAAGTATGGATGGTCAGGGCTTTTTTTCCTCACCCATCCACTGATTCTTGACTTTCTTTATCCTCTGTATTTGTTTTTCCCTGATGTTACTTTAATAAATAACCTGAGAGAGACTTGTTATAGTTGTGAAAGGTCTGGAGATCCCATGGAGGTCAGAGCTAAGTGGCAACAAGGAAGAAATCCATGCAATGGGGGTGTCTATGAATTAGCAAAATTTCTGTTTTGGAGAGATGGCCACAAACAAGAACTGGCCCATGATATCAGCAGACAAGTGCTGGGTGTGGTTGGACAGTGCAGTGCAGAGATGAAACATTCTATAAAGCACTTTTCCCAATTCTCACTTGCCCAGATCAGTCAGGTCTCCAGAACATGGCTACCCCTAGAGATCTGAGGAGTCAAAAGGTTGTCTTTCTAGTGCTACATAACTTTGGAGCCCCCATGGCTAATCCTTCGTACTATGTAGTCATCCAGGCTTAAATCATTTTGAGAAAGGAATAGTTAGTATAGTTGGTGTGAAATGTCCCAACAGAAGTTTGTGACATACTCTCTCATAAATACATTCAGAGTCCAGGGGAGAGTGGACTCCAGCTTACAGAGCACATGTGACTCCTTTTTTCCCCTTTGTCATGTTTGAGAATTCCCTTTAGGCCTGGTTCACTGCTGGACTCTAAATATAGCTATGAATCTGCCTCCAGTCTCTTTGGCTCTCAATGCCACTGGCTGCTGCTGTCCCAGTGGATGATGCTAGAGTACCAATGGCAAGTCCTGCAGACCTGTGAAGTTCATAAGGTCCTGTTTTGGCTGGGGTTGGAGATGGGGGAAGAAAGATATCAAGGTCAAAGTCAAAGTGCTCTAGAAATAAGCCACAAACTAGTATTATCTGAGAAATGGTGAGGGTTTGTTAACAAGCCAATGAATGTGAAAATGAGTTTTTTTTCTCTAATTAAAGAATCAGGCTTCCACAGGACTGAACCTGGTCCTCAACTTGCAATGGTTGGGTGCAGGACAGGGAGGCCCACGTGCCTCAATCCCTATGGACTCAGCTAGGCACATGCTCACTGCTCCATTCTACTACTTAACTTATAATCACCTGGAAGGGTAATGCCTCATCAGAACACAAAAGTGCTCTTTCAAGATTGCTAATCAGGAATTTTCTATTTCACCTCCACATTGCACTGTCCAACCACTCCCAATACTTGTTCGCTGGTAACATGGTTGTTGACCATCCTATTTGATCCAGAAACTTCCCCTATCATTATCAATCACTACTGCCCTGGGAACTCTGAAACTACTTCCCAAGAAAGCCTCCCAGGACTTTTGGACCCTTGGAATCATAAGGTCACTGCCAAGTCAACCACTGGATACTCATTGGCAGTTAGGTATTATAGTACATATATCACTATTCCTTCTGTACATCTACTGATGTCTTCCAGTTAAGCAGCCAATTGGGTGACTCTTTATTTCCCATTACCATTCCCCAAGCCACACATGCACAAAAGTAGGCTTCCCAAAACTTCCATATGATCATCTTGAAGCAGGCACAAAATATCAATACATGCTCTATATAACCTACATTAATAAAAAAAAAATCTAGCATTCATATAGTACCTTAAGGGTTATATATATTATCTCATTTGGTCCTCACAACAACCCTGACATAGGTGAGTATTCTCCTCATTTTACAGACAAAGAAAATGAGGTTGAAAGAAGTTAAGTGACTTACCTAGGGTCATTTTGTTAATAAGTGTCTAAGGATGGATCTGAACTCAGGTCTTCTTGACTGCACATCCAGTACTCTATACACTGTATTATATCTATCTCACATCTTGAAGCTAAGTAAATAGTGAGAGACATGATTATTTCTCTCTTGTATTAATAACTAATAATTAAATTGGGACCAAGGTTTTTGCCCTTTTCTAATTCCTCATTCAGAGATCAATCACTATGGGAAATCTTAGGTAAAGACTTACCCAGGCTAAAATCTAATCAGACAGCAAAAGCAATTTTAAGTTTAGACTAATGAGAGGATTCTTACTCATTGTGTTTACTCAGACAGGTCTTATCTTGGAAAATGTGAATCCTCCCTTTTGTCAGAGATATATGATATGAATGATATGGAAACTGATAAGTCTCTTTGACCAAAAATTGGGTGATCCAAGTCACACCCCTCAAGACCGTCATTGGAATACATCCCAGCCTCTCACTGTAATATTCATTTTCTCATTACTTGTTGACCTATCAGAATTGATTGCCGCTCTCAGGAACATCCATTCTTTCAAGAGCATATAAATGGTAAACCCACCATGGCATTTGAAAGTGCCCCTAACATATTTCCATTAATCAATATGCTTTATTAATAAAATTACCCAGAAATTATGTCTCTCAAACTTTTAAAATTCTCTATATTTAACTGTCATGAAGGAAAGCTCTTGAAAAATCATTTTCAAACAAATGTTTTGCGAGAAAACTTATCTTGGAAATTTGGTAATGAATTGCTTCAAAGCAACTATAAGTTCTGTTTCTTCTAGAAACAAGGAGAAGCCAGAAGACTATGAATCAGGTACCCTTTCCTCTTTCTACAGCTGTAGTGACTTACACATGAACCTTTTGACTGCAAAGATGCAGAATGAGGATAATGTGATTCAAGTGGGGATATTTTGAGGGGGAAGGGTTTGTTTCCAGAAAATTAGACATTACTGTATGACTCACACCAGCTGCTGGAAGAAACATTCAAACATTTTTCAGTTGTGTCCAACTCTTCATGACCCTATTTAGGGTTTTCTTCGTAAAGATACTTAAGTGTTTTGCCATTTCTTTCTCCAGAGTGCCCCCATTTTACAGATAAGGAACTGAGGCAAACAGGGGTAAGTGACTTGCCCAGGGTCACATGGCTAAGTAAGGTCTGAGGTCAGATCTGAATTCAGAGAGATGAGTCTTCCTGATTCCAAGCCCAGTGCTTTATTAACTGTGCCACGTTGCTGCTGTGAGAACAAACATAGTCTAATAGAAGTAGCCCTGGCTATAGAGACAGAAGTCCTGTGGTCAAATTCTGGCTCTGATCTTTGTTAGCAATGTAACAACAGGAAAGAAAAGAACAGAATCTGAGAGTTGGAAGTAACCTCAGAAACAAGCCATTGAACAAGGATCAATCAATAATCAACAAACACTTAATAAGCACTTCCCTTGTGTCAGGAGCTGTCTTAAGTGCTAGTTAAGCTCTCTACCACATACCTGACAAGAGATCATCCTGGCTTTGGCTTGAAGACCACCTTGATGGTGAAACCTCTCCACCATGAAGCAGCCCAGGTTTTTTTCTCATATCAAGATAAAATCTTCCTTTTTGTTTTACTTGGCTTTTCTTGGGCATTGTTTGGGTTTGATGGCTCAGAGGGAGTGGAAATAGCAATTGTTTCTGTTTTGGTCAGAAACCCTGAGGGTCTTCCCCACTCAGATTGATTTTTTTTTTGATTGGGTAAAAGAGGTCATTTTTGGCCGCATTTCTTATCTAACCTTAATCACTGAATGGGCATTGCCTCAGACAAACTGAGACCTGGAAAAGACCCTACCTTAAAAAGACCACATTATCTGGAGCCATCTCCAGTCTTGATGTTTACCACTGGACCCAGATGGCTCTGGAAGGAAAAATAAGGCTGGTGACCTTGCACAGCCCTTTCTCACTTAAATACAACTCACTTGCAAATCACGGCCTCATCTCCTGATATCATGGTCCTTTTTGAGAATGAAGCACAAACAACTTATGACTTGTAGTTCTACCTTCTGGGCCAAGCAGAGTACATTTAGTGTCTCCATCTGATAGTTCTCCAAATATGTAAAGACAGTTATCATGTCACCCCTCAGCCTTCTCTTTTCTTTTTTTCCTTTTTTAAAATAAGTATTATCTATTTATTTATCGTTTTTAAATGATTACATTTTAAATAATTAAATGTTGATTATTTTGATATTTTACTTTTCCCTCAACTACATGTTAAAACAATTTTTAACATTTTTTTTTGTTTTGAGTTCTAAATTTGATTCCTGTCTCCTTCCCTTTACTCCCCCTCCCTGAGATGGTGAAACATCAGATATAGGTGAACATATGGAACCATGTAAATTGTTTCATGTTAGCTACTTGATACAAGAAGTCTGTCTTCTTTTTTTCAACCTAAGCATCTCTAATTCCCTCAAACAGTCCTCAGATGGTAATGACTCGAAGCTCTTCACCATAACTAGTTGCCCTCCTCTAGACTCGGCAGTTTACCAGTGTCCTCTCTGGACCTCAGTTTCTTTCTCTATAAAAGTGGAGGGAAGGTGTTCCACTAGAAGATCTTTTGACTGTCTTCTGGTTCTGAATCCTATGACCCTAGAAGTGATCTTGCCTCTGGGAATTGGAGAGATCTCAAAATGTCCTTTGAAGTTAGGGGTGGGGAGAGACATCTCAACCTTCTGTATGAAACCAGAAGGAAGTATTAGTGTTTTGCTACCAAATCCCTCAGGATACAAGAGTACCAAAGACAGTAAAACCTCTTTAATTCACCCCAGTTGTGACAAAGATCAGTCTGACTCAGTGGAAAGTCTCTCTTCAAAAATATTATGAATAAACAAGTTTTCATCGCTCTTACATACATCCGGTAATCCTGACAGAGGCAAGAACACTGCACTGGCTTCAGATTTAGGAAATCTCACTTAGCATTGTGCCTTAATAAACACATAAGGATCTCTTCTAATTAGGATATTCATTGTCTAGCAGGAGCTAGAAAACACTAGAAATGCTCCTGCTAGGTCAGACCATTTATCCACAGAGCCTGGAATCCTGTCCCAGGTCATGCCACCAAGGGGAATATTTTCTGAGGAAACAGTCAACCTCAACATACCGTCCCACCCACATACCCCATCCCACACCTAAAACAAGTTTTAAGACTAGCTTGCAAGGTTTAAAAAGTACTTTATTCACAATAACCCTGTAGGGTAAGTAGTACAAATACATACATACACACACACATATATATATAAATTTCCCCCAAATTACATATAAAAATAATTTTAACATTCTTTTTTTCAAATTTTGAGTTCCAAATTCTCTCCCTCTCTCACTGTGCTCCCCCACTGAGAAGGCAAGCAATTTGGCAGAAGTTATACATATGTAGTCATACTAAACACATTTCTATGTAAGTCATGCTATGAAAGAAAACACAAACAGCACCCTACCACCACCCGAGAAAGAAAGAAAAGAAATCTTCAATCTGCATTGAGGCTCCACCGTACTTTCACTGTAAGTCCTCCAGAGTTGTCTTGGATTGCTGTAATACAAATATTACTATGTACATTTCTCATTAGAAAACTGAGGCTCTGATCATGGCTTGCCCACAGTCAGACAGTTCATAAGTTTCCAAAGTGTGATTTGAAGTAAGAAATGAAATTATTAGCAAAAAAAAAAAAATTTCTCTCTAGTCAAGACCACCACTCTCTGCTTTATAGAAGCAGAGGATTTTAAAGAGGGAAGGGGCTTCAGCAGTTACCTAGTCTAACCCATCCATGGAAAGGAATCTTCAGGCTAACCTAACCATTCAGCCTCTGCTGGAAGACATCAAATGAGGAGGAGTCCACCATCTCTTGAGTAGGCCCCATTCCACTTTGGGGCAGGAAGTTTTCAGTGACATCAAGCCTAGATTTCTCTCTTTGTAACTTGAATCCATGGTTGCTGGTTCTGTCTTCCATAGCCAGACACAACAGATAGCCCTTCTCATGCCTGACAACAGTTATGTCTGGGTCTGAATCTTCTCTTCTCCAGAAGACATCTACTCCAAGTTCCTTCCACAATCCTCATATGGCTTAGTGGTTTGTCCTTCATTCTTGAAAAGGACCATGACATCAGGGAGGTGATGCCATGACTTGCAAATGAATTGAATTGAAGTGATGGAGGGTTGTACCGGTCTCACTTTCTCCTCTAGAGCCATACAGATCAGGACGACTAGAGATGGCCCAGGTATGACTTAGACTCCAAGATCTAAATGATATCAGTTGTCTTCTTTTGGATACTCTCCAACTTATACTATGGTGTCTCCAGATGACCTCCGACCAAGGTAAGCTGCCCAGATCCCTCCAGTTCGCACCCTAGGTAGTCTAGCTTTGTGGATGGAGCCATAGTGATTAAAGATAAAGGAAAGAATGTTCTCATGATCCAAGTACTTGCTGTTATCAAATAGTTCAGTATCAGAAATGGATGATTTTTATCAGTGGTAATGACATTAAAGAAGAAGCTGCTGTTACTTTGCCCTTTATCACCCATATAGTCTGAGTCACTTAATTTTTCTATACCTCAGTATCCTTATTCGAAAACTAAAGGCGTTGGGCTCAATAAGGCCTACAGTCATTTCTAGCTCTTTCATTTTTGTCCAGACTTGTGATTTCATTGCGGGGGAGGTAGATTGGCAGTCCGTCTGACACCCATAGTGATAGATAGCTACTGAGGACAGAGGTGTCAGACACCAACCTGACTCAGCCCTCAATACTCCCAAGTGTAGCCAAACCACATTAAAATGTAGTTCCTATCTGATTTTTAATGTGACAATGTATTAAAAAATTTTTTTTTGAAAAAAATCTATAAGATGTGTGGTTTTCTAAGTCAACACAAGACCCACAGGGTTCCTCACGGATAATTTGGTGGCCCTTGTTTCTATTTTAATTTGGTATCACTGACTTGGCCACAAATCACATGTCTATCATGTGTCAGAATGGGATTTGAACCTGTCTTCTTAACTCCAAGGACAGATTGTGCTATCCTATATAAACCACTCCCTTTCTATTTGCTCATGTTGTGGTTGTTCAGTCCTGCCTGACTCTTCATGACTCCATTTAGAGTTTTCTTGGCAAAGATATTAAAGTGATTTGCCATTTCCTTCTCCAGTTCATTTGACAGATGAGGAAACTGAGACCAACCCAGTGAAGTAACTTGCCAAGGGTTATACATCTAATACATGTCTGAGACCAGATTTAAACTCAGGAAGATGAGATGTCTTGACTCCAAGCCTGGCACTCTATTCACAGTGCAACCTGGCTGTCCCCATTTACTCATAGTTGGTACTTAATAAATACTTCTTCACCTGAACCAAATTGCTGTCGTTCCATTGTTTCAGTTGTATCTGACTCTTCGTGATCCCATTTGGGGTTTTCTTGGTGGAAATAATGCAGAAATTTGCCATTTCCTTCTCCAGTCCATTTTAAGGAAAATGAGGCAAACAGGGTGAAGTGACTTGCCCAAGGTCACACAGTTAGTAAGAGTCTAAGACTGGATTTGAACTTAGGAAAATGAGTCTTCTTGATTCCAGATCTAACACTCTATTCTCAGTGCAATTGAGCTTCCCTAGAGGAAATCAAAGGAGACAAAACCCAAAGCAGAATGGTTTGGAAGGTTTTGTTCTCAGGGAAGATTTGACAGAAGGATATGGGCTGTCATGACTTTTTAGGAAAAATGCCCCATGGGCAAATCAGTAGGTCTCCATGGCAACCCCTGTAGTAGGAAGCCCCCTGGCATACATGGGAGAACCTGCTGCACAAGTTCTTAGATCTGTTTTTTTTAAAAGGAAAGCAACTTTTGAGGGGTCAACAATCACTTTAATCAAACACATATACCAACAGTGAAAATGCAAGCAGGACCAACAGACAGGGCTTCCAACTGTCTGACCACAGGCAATATATACATCATTACCAGAGAGAGAAACACCAACATCTGGGTTTTCAAAGCTGGGGGGGTGGGTGTGGGGGCTCCTTAGCAGCTGCCCAGAGTCTCATCTGGCATAAGAAACTCCTTCCAAAAACTAAGCTCCAAAGAAGAAGAAAGGGAGGTTGGTGACCTTGCACAGCCCTCCCTCACTCCAATCAAAGTCAAGTAAAAGTCATATCATCGTGAGACATCATGGTCCTCTTCGAGAACGAAGGACAAACACAAGCCCCAAATCAAAACCTCCCCTCAGAGTATATATACTCTTATCAGAGTGGGAAGGCCATGACCCCTCATGACCCAGTGTCTCATTAGCAATCAGCAAATGGTGTGGGCCTTCATAGGAAACAAACATCTCCCAAAGACCCCACCTAAGTCCTATTAATGGTTGAGGAAGATTTTTAACCTTACCATTACAACCCTCTGTATCCCTCTACCAAGGCTTTCCCCCTCTCTACCCTCTTTAACACTCTAGAATAATCCAAAAGTCTCAGTATTATGGGAATAGTTTTCTATCATTAACAGACAGCATGTTTCCTCCATGTTTGGGAAAGGTCACATGGAATTAAGATTTATTCTGTAGCTCCTCTGAAAACCCCAGGAAGCAAACCTCTCAACAGTCATTTCAGTTTCAAGAAACACATCTTCTGCTTCCTAAAATATTTGGCAAGGCCCTCAGGACTTGAATTTGCTTTTCTCATGTCCATAGCATTTTCTGATGAGAGATTCACAAGTTACCTTGACCCATGAGATGTGGTCCCCTTCCAGGCTGTAAATTGTGCCATAAAGTAACTATGTAAATGTAGGTGTCATGACTGACATGTTCTGGGAACTGAGCCATACAGCTCTATTTATGCCCTTGGAGATAGAAGGGACAAGGAAACAACTGTCAGTGACCCTGAAGTTGGACTGAATATGAGAGGAGGACTCTTTCCTTACACAGAAATAGGAGGCTTTCACTTCTTAATTCTCTCCTTCACTACCGTTGCTTGTGTGTTCATGCACACATGGAAGAAGAGACAGAGAGACACACAGAGAGACAGAGACAGATGCCAGGGCATTCTACTATCTGTCTATATCTCTCCCTGTGTTTCTGTCTCTTCTTCCATGTGTACACAGGTACAAGAGAGGTATAGCTTCTAGAAATAAAATGTAGAGTCCCTCTGCCCTCTGCCCTAGTCACATTCCATCTGCAGTACTATGTATTATGTTCCAATTCCCCACATGCCTGTAATGCACTCACTCCTTCCTTACCTCTACTTCAATGTCTCTTCCTATAAGATGTAGTTCCAGTGCCACTGGATTCCCCCCCACCCCGCCCCTCCAAAGTGTTAATGCTCTCCCTCCCTCCCAAACTACCTAATACTTAACTATATTGTGTATAAATGTAATGAAATCCTTTATTCCTTTTCATATGAACTGTTTTATCTCCTATTAAAATCACCAGAAGGAATCTTTCTTTCTGCTCATATCCCTAGCTCCCAGCACAATATAAAAATAATTGATTGATTGGTCTTGTTGCCTGATTGGTCTGATTCTGGACACCACATTGAAGAAGCACATTGATGAACCAGTGGTGGGCCTTTGGCATGGGGAAGGGCCTGGAGTCCATGCTGTATGAATAAAAGAGAGAACATTGTTGTTTTTGTCCTTTGTTTTCAAAGAGAATCATGACATCAGAAAATGATGATATGACTTGCAGTTGACACTGATTTGAGCGAGGAAGGGCTGTGCAAGGTCACCAGCCTCACTTTCTCCTCCAGAGTCATCTGTGTCCAGTGGCCAAATATTCTTCAGACGACTGCAGATAGCCCAGGGTGCTATGGGAGACCCTCACCCTTTTAGGCTAAGGCCTTTTCAGGCACTCACTGAGGCAATGCCCATTCAGTGAATAGACCAGAAGTTGCCCAGTAGATCTTCCTTCGTTCCTTCCTTCCTTCCCTCCCTCCCTCCCTCGCTCCCTCCCTCCTTCCTTCCTTCCTTCCTTCCCTTTAAACCTAGTACATTCTGAAGCTCACAGATAGGACCACAATGGTTCTCTGCTTACTGGCTGTATTTTGGGCCCTCCTGGCTTACAGTGAATGTCAATGGCAACTGTTTCTCTTCCCCTCCCAGCCTTATTTTTTTCTTTTTTTCTAATTAAAGGGGCCATCCCTTGACTCACTTCTTGAATAAATGAATGAATGAATACATGAATGAATATTTATTAAGTACTTACAGCTTCACTACAGGCTCTGGGGACTCGATTACAAAAGCAAAGACAGGCTTGGCCCTCTAGAAACTTCATTTCTTATAAGGAAGACAACATATTAGGGAGTAGAAGGGAGGTGCTTCTTGGTCTGGAACATTACAAGTACAGTGAGTGGGACTCCTAGGGAGTAGATTGAAACACAATGGCAGGACGGATTGGATCAGGATTCCACCACAGGAGGGTGGGATGGGGTGCAAGTGTAACTTCTAATTGACTTGTGGTTGGGGAAATGATGAGAAGGGGGAGTGAGGTAAGGAGTAAAATGAAGCACCTGGATCTGCCTCTCTGAGCACTAAAGCTATCTATAGAGAAGATGGTCTAGAGTTGTTGGTCAGTCATGTCAACTCTAAGTGACCCTATAGACTTTTGTTCTTGGCAAAGATACTGGAGTGGATTGTCATTCCTTCTCCAGGGGGCTCCCATTTTACAGATGAGGAATTGAGGCAGATAGGGATTACATGATTTGCCCAGAGTCACATACTAAAAAATGTTTGAAGTCAGATCTTCCTGACTCCAGGCCTGGCATTCTCTATTCTGTGCCACCTATCTGCCCTTGGCCTGGAGTAGGGAGAGTCATATGATCATTGTCCTTTGTTCTCAAGGAGGACATCCCCATGCTAGAGTCAAGTTTCAATGTGTCTGACTGTGGCTATGTGTCAGACCAATACAAGCTCAGAAAGGTCTACTACACATTGGACAATGATAGTCCATGTGAACATTTAGGGTGGAAACTTTAAATTTGCACATCCTGCATTTCCTTTGAGCTGTCTCAATTCTACTTTGCTCATAGAGCTCAGCACTTTCTCTGAGGTGGGCATGCCAGGCTGAGCGCTCCTATACTACTGTCTCCTATGTTACACAATTAATTCCAACGTTCTTAAGAGAGTTCTTAAAGGAAAGTCATATAAGGCTCAGCAGAAGAAACTAGAAGTCTTTAACCTGGAGATTGGCCTGGAGAACAAAATGATTGTTTGTGAAGTCTTTGAAGGCTATGCTCTGAAAGAGGGATTAGACTTTCTCTCTTTGCCCCCAGAGGGTGAGAGTAGAAACAAGAAGTGTGTGTGGGAGGGGGTGGACTGCAAAGAGGCAAATGTAAGTTTCAGGTTAGGGAAAACTGCCTCCTAAACATGAATTAACCTAGAGTGAAATGGATGGCCTCCAGAGGTGCAGGCTTCTAGCTCCCCACGATGGAGGTCTTCAAGCAAACGCTGCAGGACTACGTGTCCTCCAGAGATCGTTTGGGCATATGATGGATTAGGTGGCCTGATATCCCTTCTACCTCTGCTTTTTCTATAATTATGTGCTTCTAGGATGCAGTCTTCAATGGAGTAAAGTACTAGGGCATAAAGGAAGAAAACTTAGAACTCAGCAGCATCTGCCACTAAATATTCCTTCAACTTTGGGCAGTCTTTTGTTCCTTGGACTTGTTGACCTGAAAGTTTGATTAAGAAAAAGGCAACAGCTTTATTCCCTTAAAGTTAACAATTATGTGAATCACAGAGCCAGGAAACTCCTGACTGACTAATACAAAGATGACCAGGTTTAAAGGAATGCTAAGTCAGTCCCATCTGGCTTTGTTGACATAGGAAGAGGTATTCTCTGAGTTTACTTCAGAACAAAGAGACGGTTAGGTCCACGCTCTTCTTAATTCAAGCTCTGGCCCTGATTAAAGGCCCAAATTTATATTAAATGATTATCAGACTAGATGAACTCCAAGGCGCCTCTCAGCTCTAAATCTACGACCTCATCCCTGTGTATTGCTTGCTATTAGGAAGGCAACCCAAGCACCCAGCCTTGAAGTAGTCTTCCTTCCAAGAATGCATTAATTCCTATTTCCTTCCCACCTACCCACCCCCTTCATGGACTTCAATTCCATTGTTACAACTGGGAGGACCAAGAATTCCCTTATGAGAACAAGGGGATGATCCAGGCCAAGGTCATGGCTTGAACCTTGGGGCAGGCACAGGTCTGGCCAGTTCTCCCCAGGTACCAAGGCTTTCACGGCATGTCACAGAGTATTTCCTCCTGGCCAGAACCAGTGTTCCATAGAACTTCCTACCCAATGCTCTCATGCTCAGGAGAACCCTTTTCCATTAGCCTGTGCCTAATTCCCAGAAGCCATCATTAGCTTGATCCTGTTCCCAAACCCTCCTTGGGTCCAAGCTGGTACATTTGCAAGACTTTTCTCATTGGGGGAGAGAATATTGAAAGTTATCCTGACTCAGTTACTCACTGTTCCCAGCCCTGATTATCATTCAGTGTTGGGGAGGCTCTGGTGGGGAAGAAGACACCAAGTCCAAAGCTTTTTGTGTAACCTGCTCTTTACTACCTCCCTCACACACCTCTCTGCAAATTGTCATGTTCTTGCTCACTTGGGAAGGAACTGAGCCTCTTGTGCTGAGATGGTCCTATCTGAATAGTCTCGAAGTAACTTATAAAAATTGTCATTGCTGATCTTTAGTGATCAGCCCATAGTTAAAATAAGATCCTTTTAAATTCACTTTGTCTTGAGTTTTGCCTTGTTAATCAGGGTGAAAGCCCAAACAAAGAGTTTTCCTTTCAAAAAATGATTACTGGACACTTCCTGTGTGTGTGAGGGCTTCTTCATGGCTTGTAGCCAGATCCCTTCTATCCACAGGTTCATTATGAGTCTAAGGAATTCAGAAACCGTCTAATCCAACTCAGACCAAAAAAACAATCTCCTGCTACAACACATTGTACGTGGTCATTCAATCCTTATTTGAAGAGCTCTCTCTCTTTGAGGCAAGGGTTCACTGGGTAGAACACTGGGTCTGAAGTCAAGGAGACCTGAGTTCAACTCCAGCCTTAGACACTCATTAGTTTTGTGGCCTTGGGCAAGTCATATTACCCTGTTTTCCTCAGTTTCCTCATTTGTCAAATGAGCTGTAGAAGGAAATGGCAAACTGCTCTGATATCTCTGCCAAGAAAATACCCTATGGGGGTCAGGAAGAGCCAGCTAGAACTCAACTTCAATAAGTGAGAGAGAATCAGCTATATCCTGTGTTCTGTTGCACTTTGGGGCAGTTCTGACTGTGGGGTATCTTCCCAAAATTTGCATCTTTGCAACTTTCTTCCATCACTCCCAGTTCTGTTCTAGAATGATCCTAGAGGTCCACAAAGGACCTCAAAGGCCATTCTTCTTAACCTCCTTGTTGATGAGGAAACTGAGGTTTAGGGAGGTTATGTAACTTGCTCAACATCACACAGGTACTAAGCAGTCAGAGGTAGGGTTTGAACTCAAGTCCTCTGACTCTAAACTCCATCGATCTTTCCAAGCCCCTCATTTTGCCAATGAGGTCCAGAGAAGGTAAGTCTTGTAGAAAGACCCTAAACTTGAGAGAATCACCAAATGGAAGAATGAATATAGCCCTCTGCACCTGAGCAGAGTGGAGTACATCATTATATTGTCCTAAAGCAGATATAAGCCTGGTTATTCTTGTATTAGTCAATCAGAAGTTTTTCTGGCTCCATGATCATGTAACTGCTAACTTTAAGGGAATAAATAATATGCATTTAGCCTGTTTGCCTTTTTTAACCAAACTTTCAGGTCTATAGTAACAACAATCCAGACCTTCCCTCCAGAAGTGCACAGAGCCCAGCCCTACAATCAAGTCGAAAGTCGGGAGGTAGACTAGAAACATGAGCAAACAACAAAAATTTAAAAAAACAAAAAAGAACCTACCATAAAGCACTATTATGGTAGTAGAAATACTGAAAACACAAACACAGAATAGAATGATTTCAAACATTTACATGCAGTTCTTCAGAGAAAAACACAACTTGAGCACAAGCTTAACTAGAATTCCAGGAAGAGATGAAGCAACAGGGTTTTATCTTCTAAGACTTAAAAATGTTTATATAAATGAGATGACAAAAGTTGGAAAAATTCAAGTAGAAATGAGAACTATAATGAATTAGAAAAGGAATTAATAGCCTGACCTTGAGAAACCTTGCCTAAAGAATAAATGCCCTGAAAATTAGAAAGGACCAAATAGAAGCAAATGACTTCATGAGATAAGAAGAAATACCAAAACTAAGTCAAAAGACTGAAAAAAATTATCTCATAATAAAAAACAATTGACTTGGAAAACGGGCCAAGAAGGAAAAACTTAAGATTCATTAGATTATCTGAACATTATGGCCAAAAAAAGAAAAAGGAATCTCAATACAATATTTCAAGAAATCTTAAAAGAGAATTGCTTGGATCCCTTAGAAGGATAGGGCAAAGTAGAAATGGAAAGAATCTATTGATCATTCCTAGAAAGAAACCCTGCTATGTTTTGATGATCTTAAAAACAGAGAGAGGAAGAGAAAGAAAAGGGAAATGAAGGTAAGGGAAAATTATCTCACATAATTAAGATACACATATAATCATCCATACAAACAAGGTGAGTGGGATGAGGGGAACAGATGACACAGAAACCTCATTCTTATCTGAACTAGTCAGAAAAGGGAAGAACACACAGAGAGTGCATTGGGCACAAAAATACATTTTAGTCATCTGAGAAATAGAAGATAGCGGGGAAAAGGGGAAGGGGAATTTGATTAAGGGAGAGATTAGTACTAAGCAAAACTAACTCTAAGGAGGTACAAAAATATTTATAGCTCTTTGTGAGGTAGAAAAGAAAACAGGGTACCCATAGGGGATGCCCATAAATTGAGGAATGGATGAACAAGTAATCGTATATAAATGGGATGGAATGGGGGTTGAATTCTTATCAGCATAATGACCAGTCAGGATTCCAAAGGACAAATGATGAAACATGCTGCCTGCTTCTTGATAGAAAAACGAAGGACTCAAAATATACATATTCATTTGACCATAGCCAGTGTGGAAATCTGTTCTGATTGACTGTACATGTGTGTAACAGATTTTGTTTTTCTTATATTCTCAGTGGAAGGGGAAGGGTTATGGTAAGAAGTGAAGAAGTTATGGAATAGAAAGTGAATCTTGACTGATTAAGATAAAATATTTAAAGAAACAAAAAGTGAAGTGGATTTATGGTTAGAGACTTGTTTAAATCCTGACTGCTATGGTAAGTGTCTATCTCTCAGAATTTGGATTCATTCCTCTATACAATGAGGGAGTTAGAAAATGATCTTTACAGACCCTTCTAGCTCCATATCTTACTTACAATATTATGTCCCTAGCCCTTGTTTCTTTCAAAGGGGGACTGTTCTGAGTCCCTGAGGTTGTAGCAACTCTCTGCAACAAGAGAAAAAGTACAATGTAGTACCCAAGCAGTATGGGCTCCCACAGATACATGTTTAGTGAAATGAAAATCAGGTGTGATACCAGTCATTCAACCAATCTACAGATATTTATCAATCTTCTACTGTATACTCAGGCATTATGCTCACAGCTGGGAAAATCAATACAAAAGGAAAACTGTCCCTGCTCTCCAGAGAGTCCAATTTAAGTGCAGGGGAATTAAGGAATTAGGGTCAATCCTAATTGCAACCCCCATAGATTTGGGATCAAATTCTAACTCTGTAGCCAGTGTTGACCTAAAAGTTTGGTTAAAGGAGGCAAACAGGCTAGGTGGCATATTAATTCATATGGTTTATTCCCTTAAAGCTAGCCAAAGCTAGTGAACATGTATGTCCAGGGAGCCAGAATATGAATTCTGACTATCTGAACAAAAGAATGAGAAAGTTTAAATACATTTTAGAACAATCTCGATTCAGGATGTCTGTGTTACTCACTAACCATAAAGGAATTTTCTTAATTGAATAGCTTACAAACACAAGATAAGAGAGTTGACAAAGTGCCAATTGAAAATACAACCCAGGATATCTGTATTTCCTTTCTATTATTACTCCTTTACTATTTAACATGGTATAACTTAGTATATGTCAATAAAATATTAAGATAAGAAAAAGTCCCATTATTCAAGTTAATGTCTGCTTAAGGTACCTTGTCCTTGGTAGCCATTACCAGAAAGTTCCCTCTGGCCTTGTTGACACAAGAAGAGGCATACTCTGAGTTTACTCTGAGAATAAAGAAGCGATCTGTTAGGCCTAAGTGTTTCTTCTGGTTGATTAGTTCAGACTCTGACCCTTATTGAGATTTAAAGGATATTAAGCGATTATCACCAGCATGTGACAAAGTTCAGTGGTTCAGGTGTGGGAAGCCTCTCCCTCCCATCCCCTAGTATTTCAGCCCCCTGAATCCTTGAATCTTGCTAATTCACAATTCAGGGAGAAATGTTCTCCCCACTTCCAATCAGGGGACGCTTATATTTCTCCTACTGAGGACCTTAGAAGACAGGAATAAAATCAAACACAACATTCTCCTTCCCTTGTCTTCACTCCCTTTGGTGCTGGGATGGGGAAAAAAGGATGCCTTTCCCTGACACCCCCATTTTGCCTAAGTCAGATAGGGAAAGCTTATCCTCTCTGTCCCTTTATTTCTCAGCTCCTCCCTTGACATCTCTCTGTATGCAGTTAATAGAAGATTTCCAGAGCTACTATGACTGGTCATAGTTTATAGGGTATTAAAAAAAATCAGAAATCAGACTCAAAAGAAATAGGGAAGATTATGTACAGGGAGAAAAGAGGGGAGTTAAATGTTTGCGGTCCTTTGTGATCCCAAGGAGTGAGGACAGACAAGCACCCTTTCTTCGTTGTGATTATACATCTCTTCTTCAGAGTTTTTTTAATAGATGGAAGAAGGAAAGGGGAGATCTGGCTCCAAGAGGGTCTTTTCCCTCAATGAGACAATCTGATGCTCAGTAATCCTGGACTGAACTAGGGGCTCTGTGCTGGGGCTGCATGCCCTTCCCTTCAGTTTGGTGAACCTTCTCTTCCAAATAAGAACTGACTTTTTCTTTTTTGGACTACAATTCCCATAAGTCTATATGGCCATGCTCTGAATCTTGGTTACACCAGCAAAATACCGAGCTGAAAACTGAATCCTTCTTAGAAGCAACTAGGTAAAGAGTGCAGGACTTGAATCAGGAATTCCTGAATTCCAATCTTGCCTCAGACACTTAATAGATGAGTGAGAACCTGGGTGAGTCACTTAACCTTTGTTTGCCTCAGTTTCCTCAGCTGTAAAATGGGAATAATAACATCTACCTCACAGGGCTGTTGTGAAAGATCAAATGAGATCCTGGTATATGGGAGAAATTTCAATGCTTGTACCTTTCCTCCCTTCCCAACAAATGAGATCATATATGTAAAAAGCTAGATACATTGTACATTTTTAAATTTCCAGAGCCTCATAGAGTATCGTATATGATTCTCCCGGGTGCATTGGGTGCTATTGTTAGTCCCCTTCTACAGATGAGGAAACAGAGGCACAAAGCAGTGTAGTGACTTGTCAATTATCACAGGTAGTAATGAGTCAAAGTCAGACCTTCCCTGTGTCACTTGACTATGAGCTTCCAGAGAGCAGGAACTGTCTTTTGCCTTTCTTTATGTCCCTGGCGCTTGGACTAGTACCTGGCAAGTAATAGATGCCTAATAAATGTTTAGTGAGGGGCTGGTACCACTCCAGTATGTTTGCCAAGAAAACCCCAAAATGGGGTCATGAAGAGTCAGAAAAGACTGAAACAACTGAACAAGAAAAGGTGCTAGCAGATGATAGGTGCTTAATAGAGGTTTAGTGAGGGGCTGGCACATGGTGGTGCTTAATAGATGCTTAGTGAGGGACTGGCACATGGTTGATTGATTGGTTATTGTCCTTCGTTCTCAAAGAGGACCAAAATAACAACACCATGATAAAGTGAAATTTCATTGTGTCCAACTGTGGATTATCAGACCAATAAGAGCTCTCAGGTATATGACCATCTTCCAGGTATAGGATCAGCCTATTAAGGAGGACTCTAGCAAGAATTTGCTAGAGTCCTGTGATTATCGCAGGACAATCTATTCCCTTTACCTTTATAGAGATGGATAATGAAGGCATCCTTGAACTCCTAGGGGATAATCTTTTGCCATATAACGGAGAAATTTCAGTCAGCTTTTGTATGAGCAATGGTCCAACTACCTTGTAAATCTCAGATGGAATAGAATCAGCACCAGGTGCTTTGTCAGATGAAAGGCTCCTAATGGCCCTCAAAATCTCTTCTTCAGTTGGAAGTTCAGCTAAGGAGGGACTGACTTCAACCTGAGGTGAATGTTCAGTGGTCTCACCTTTGATTGATGATGGTCTGTTGAGAACACTATGGAAGTGTTCAGCCCATCTGTCTAAGATCAGGTCCTCATTACTAATCAATGTGGCTCCATCAGCATTGAGTAGTTGTGATGCACCATAGGTTTTTGGTTCATAAATAGCTTTCAGGGAACCATAAAAGCACTTTGGATTGTTACTATCAGCATAAAACTGAATTTCATCTGCCTTCTTACTGAGCCAGGAATCCTGCATCTCTCTAAGCTTTGCTTGTACTTTGCTTTTGATAGAATTAAATGCTGCCTTCTTAGAGGTGGATGAACTATCCTGCTGGTAAATCCTGTGGAGTTCTCGTTTTTTATTTAGCAGTTTCTGAATTTCCACATCATTTTCATCAAACCAGTCTTAGTGTTTGATGAGCAAATGAGCAAATGCAGTGCTGTACACCATGTCTCTGAAAGCTATCCACTCCTTTTCTGCTCCACTGTTGCCAACTGTGTGTTGGCTCAACTTTCCCTCCAAGTTAGCAACAAACTGTTCACACTCAGAGAAGAGTTCTAGTTCATTGACATTAATTTTTCTGGTAGTCATTTTGCCTTGGTGGCAGCACTTTTAATGAATGCAAATATTTAGTTTGGAAAGTATAAGTCTATGATCAGTTCAACACTGCACCACACACTGCCTTTGTCACTCTCACGTCTTGTCTGTCTCTTCTCCTTACAATTACGTAGTCTATTAGATGCCAGTGTTTGCTGCGAGGGTGCATCCATGTAGCAGACGGCCCTTGTCCCTACACTGCTTTGGTGATGTGGTTAAAGAAAAGAGTCATGGGAGGCGGGAAAAGATAGACCAGTTCCGTGTATTGATCTGAGGGTTAGGGTTTATATAGACAAGGTACTGCAAGTCTACGTGACATTCCGCTAGTCTGTACCAGTGATTAAATCAATCAGGATGATTAAATCAGTCTTCTGATTAAATCAGACCATGAGCCTAGGGGCATCTATTTTACATATCCCTTGTTTTCTGTAATTCTCTTGTTTGTCTCACAGAGACAACATCTGGGGGGCATGGAGAGTCATTCTGGATGATAATGAGCACAGTCTCTAAGCTCAGTTTCCCGAAGGTCTATCCTGTTCTCATCAACCGCATTCCACCCTGGCCCTCAACACATCCATGAAGTTTTGTTGTGTTTAGTAAATGGAAGACAGTGTTGGTGATGAGAAGGTCATGTGATGTACAAGTCTTCAGCAGTAAATGACCATTGCTGTTGCTGTTTCCAACTCCATTCCTCCCTAGTACTCCCTGCCAAGTCTGGTAGTCTGAGCTTACTGAGCATTAGTCACCTAGAATTATAAGCTTGTCCTCTTTTGGCACATTGACGATAAGGGTCTCTAGGTCTTCATAAAATCTTTCTTTGACTGCATCAGAGTTCATCACAGTGGGAGCCTATCCACTGATGATGGTGGCATGGCGTTTTCCTACGAGTGGTCATCGCACTGTCATGAGCCTGTCATTCACGCCTTTTGGCAGGCATGCCAGCTTGCTGACTAGATTAGTTTTTATTGAAGAAACTTCAGGGCACTCCCCTTTCACTGCAGCTGCTCCAGAAAAATGTGTATCCAGCTCCAACTTCAGTAAGCTGACCTTCATTTGCCAGCCTTGTTTCACTCTGTCAGCCATTTGGAAGCGATACCTGTTGAGCTCTCTTGCAACAAGAGTAGTTCTTTTAGGTGTTCTGGCCTGAGTTGTCTATAAGCGTGTGCATGTTCCCTGCGGCACCGGGAGGTGTTTAATAGATGTTGCTGAGCCGCTGCCACACGGTGGTGCTTAATAGAGGCTTATTAGCTGGGGGTCCCGGAGTAGATGCTTCCCATGGTCTGGCTGGCACCAGGCTCGGGAGCTGGAGGGTCCAGCCCCTCCTTCTACAGGGAAGACGACAAGCTTACTTCAGGTAATCATTTTTTCCGCGACCAGCGAGCCTCCAATCAGGCAGCCCCAGTCCAAGCCCCGCCCCCGGCCAGTGACCCGGACCAAATCCCTCGACCTCTTGGTGGCCCCCAGACTATTCGTGGCAGCTCCTCTCCCACCCACCCCCCGCCCTCGGATTGGGGGAGTCCCTTCCGCCAATGAAATCACAGACTGAAGACACCCCTGGTCCTTTCCTTTATTATGGCAGCCTTTGCCGAAAGGCCGAGCACCGGCAGGTCCGCGCACGCGCGGCGGCCATCTTGATGGTCCTTCTCTCGGGATCCGGGATCCAGACTACACTTCCCAGCATCCCCTGGGGCGCTAGCAGCGGAGTCGTCCCGGCGTGCCCCAGGAGAGCCCCGAGCGGAGGCTTCTAGAAGTCGGGACGCGCGCGCTGGGGGCGGGGCCTCTCGGGGTTGCGCCTGCGCTCGTGCCCGCTGCGCGCCTCAGAGGAGTCGGGGTCGGGCCGGGGCCGGGAGCGCGCCCGTGAGGAGGAGGAGGTGGAGGCGGAGGAAGGCTAGGATCGAGAGGAGGAGGCGGAGGAGGAGGAGGAGGCGGAGGCGGAGGAGGAGAAGGAGCCGCTGGTGGCCGCGGCCCGTCCGCCCGCCATGGCCGCCCTGGGCCGGCCCTTCCCGGGGCTGCCCCTCAGCCTGCAGGCGCCGCCGCAGCCCTCCTTCCACGGCCGCCCCTTCCCGGGCCCTGGGGGCCCCGGCCCCGCCGCCCCCGGCCTGGCCGGCCTGCGGAGCCCCGCGTCCCGAGGAAGGTGAGTAGGGGGCGCGGCGGGGGCCCGGGGCTCTCCCGGCGCCTCCTCCCTCCCCTCGCCCCCCGCCGCCAATCCCCTCCCGTCTACACCGTCCGTGGCTTGTGTGTATACAGTTGTTGGAGGGTTGTCATCGTCATCCCCCTTTAGACAGTTCTCCGGAGGGCCGGGACTGCCTTTGCCCGGTGCCTCTGCCGGGCATCTGGTAGGCATTTGATAAGTGACCTCGCCCCCACCCCCGCCTCCCCGTCTTCCTCTTATTCCCTGGGAAGATCCCGCCTCCTCCCCTTAGATCCCAGGGGGGTCGGGCGGTTCCCCCCCACTTTGTGTTCCCTCCGGTGTTTGCCTCCCACCTCTGCCTCACCCTTCCTTGTGACCCCCCCCCCTTGTGCCTCCCCCCCAGCCCCTTCACTCCCAGAGGTAGTGGCAGGAAGCTCTGCCCTGGTTGGGACGCCTGGGGAGAGGGGGGAGGCTTCCAGAGTCAGCCTCTTCACGCTCGACATCCAGCTCAGTGTGGACCAGGCCCAGGGCTTTGGGCGGGCAGTGTGGACCAAGCCCAGGAATGCCCTGCCCTCAAGGAGCTTTCCTACATCGTGGGAATTCCCTCTGCTCTGCTTCTCACACCTCTGTCTAAGGTCCCTCTCCTAACCCCTTAGTGGCCTTGCCCCTAATCCTTGGATGAAGGCCTGCGTGGCTCATCTAGGCAGGCTTCTAAGCGTGGGCCTCTCTTACAGGCTGTGCAGGGGGGCATGGTGGAGGGGAGGGAGGTTCAGTTTCCAGGGCCTCCCACCTCACTCTGTGTTGTGGATTTGGGGGGTGCAGTTTCAGGACCCCAGCCTTCTACCTCCATTAGCTCGAGGGGTCCTGATCTCCTACCTCCTCTTTAGCCTTTCAGGGACCCTGGGATGAATGCCTGAGGTCACAGGTACCTTGTTGGTGTGTGTTAGATGGAGGTCAGGGCACAGACTGTTTTGTTTGATCCTGGAGTACAGAGGGGCTGACATCAGACTTGTACCTGTGGAAGATCCCCCCCTGTCCCCCACCCTAACAGACTTGATATTACCAGAACTACTTAGGACCTGGAATTGGAGTCATAGCACCTGGGCTCAGGAAATAAAAGACTTCACCTGAATAGCATTTCTAAACTCTGAATTCCCTTCCACTAGAATACCAACAGTCAGCATTTCTACAGTATTTAAACATTTGTAAAACACTTTACAATTGTGACCTCACTTGATCCTCCCAACAGCCTAGGAGGTAAGGGATGTGTTAAGCTCCTCTTACAGATGAGGAGACTGAACTTAAGTGACTTGCCCACTGTCACTCAGTGAGTAAGTGCCTGAGGCCAGATTTGAACTTAGGTCTTCCTGACTCCAAGCCCTGTGCTCTCCATTGAACCTCCCGCCTGGCCAGTGGTCCCCTTTTCTGTGATGACCTTCCGGTCCAAAGGCTTGTAATGCTCTTTGAGCTCCCTCCATGCTCACCTTGCCCCTGTCTTTATCTTCCCTTTACTTTCACCTCTTCCATAGGCTTGTGGGTACACCCTGCTATGCCCTGGAGCAGCCACTTCCTTCTGGACCCTCCTCCAGCACTCTTCTTATTACCTTTTATAAGGATCTCTTCCTGCCTGTCTTTTCTTCATCTGGTCTCCCTTGGAATAATTATAAGGTCATGAGCTTTAAAGTGACCAGGGACTTTCGAAGTCAACTGACTAGCCTCCATGTTTGACAGACAAGGGAAGTAACTTGTTGAAGGTCACAGGGGGTCAGGTAATAAGGATCCAAGTGCTCTGCTCAAAGCCGGAATCACCTCATAGGACTGACTGGGTCACTCTCCTAATTAAAATATTCAGTGGTTTCCTCCCACTTTTACAAATAATATAAGCTTCTTGGCCTGGTCTGGCATTCAAGGCCCATTTCACAAGACTTCCCTGCTTTAGTCAAACTGGATGATTCCTTGTTTCCAGACCTTTGCTCCTGGCCTTCTGATGCCAATCTTCCTCATTCCTGGAATGGACCCTCACCACCATCCCCCCACCCCACCCAGGAATAACTTTCTCCTTCCCAACATCTTCCTTCATGTCTCACTGCCTCTCTGTCCTCCCCTAGAAGTTCTCTGGCCCTCCTGGGATCTCTCAGAATTCTGACAATCAGCAAAGAGTGATTAAGCGTCTCCCAGAAGTAAGACACTCTTAAGTGTTAGGCAGATGGACAGATACAAAGGTGGAAAGTGGTTTCCTCAGAGTTTATTGAGGGTAGGGGGGTATGTGGTGAAATAATAAATCTACCATTTACAGAGTGCCCTAATTTTGTACAGAACTTTGTATAAGTATCTCATTTCATCCTCCCAACAACCCTGGGAGGTAGGTGCTGTGATTATCCCCCATTTTACAGCTGAGCACACTGAAGTAGAGGTCAAATCAGTTTCCTGTTCTGTAAAATATACATTACCAGGGTTGTTGTGAGGATAAAATGAGATAATATTTATAAAATGTTTAGCAAACCTTAAAGTGCTTGTATGAATGGTGGGTTTTACAGCATCTGAGGGTGGATTTGAACTTGGGTCTTCCTGACTCCAGGCCCAGCTCTCTATCTGCTGCACCACCTTGCTGCCTCTGCATCCCACAGATATACACATGTGTGAAGAGCAGCAAGAGCCTTGGTTGATTAGATAAGTACAATCCAGGGCAGACAACTGGGATGAGGGTTGTGGAAGGGGAAGAAACACTTGTCACTCTTTGATTTAGTTTTTTCTAGACTGTTTTCCAGCTGTTCACATGTTCCTCCTATTCCCCCCCCCCATTAGACTAAGTTCTTTGAGGGCAGAGCCTTTCATTTATTAACTTCTCTCCCAGCCCCTCATCAGGGCCTTCTCCAGCATAGGACCTGGATAAATGCTCTGGATTGACCCAAGGGCCCCTTCTGACCCATAGGGATCTTCACAATGAGGAGGGGAAGGAACCCAGGCAGTACCAAGTACCAAACAGCATAGGATATTTAAAACTTTTTTCCATCTTGTATGTAGATGCCCTGTTTCCTGAAACAATCCAAATATTCAGTGACAAGCTGTTGTGCTTTAATTTGCTGCAATGTGTGAATGGTTATTTAACTAAGGTAATTTTTTCCAAATTCACGAATTTTTCTTCTGTTGACAGACTTTCAGTCCGATATAGAAAGAAACACAAGCGAGAAGAGGAGGATGAAAGGTGAGTCTCTCTCCATTTCTGCAACCGAGTGTTCATTTAAATTGTTTTTTTTTTCCTGGCTTACTGTATTGATCGGCCTATAAATATTTTGTCTCTGCTTGAGATTCTTGGTCATAGAACTTTAGAGCTGGATAGAGTTCTACTGGCCTTTCTAAATAATCCAACCCCCTCATTTTACAGGTGAAGAAGCTGAGTCCTAGAGGATATGGTCCCTAGAACTCAGGCAGATCCCTCCTCTTCTTTGGCTCTCTGTGTTAGCTTCATGAGAATTTCTTCTCCTTGTGTCATCTTTGTGAAATAAAGGTTATTGTAGCTTTTCTCTAATTTAGAAGAATCAGAATGGGCCAAAATTGCAAGAGTAAAGTTCAGAGCCATGTTGTAAGAGGTGCTGATTAGCTCCTAGCTGTATTCAACCCTCTTACTTAGCCCCCAAAGCACAATTGAGAAGGTGAAGGCCTAACAGGGTTTTCCTAATGTCAGGCCCAGCAACCTAGCTGCTTCCCCATGCTGCCTAGATAGTCTTTAAGCTTAATAGTCAACTTTCTGGTAGGTTGCAGCTAGGTATGAAAAATAATCCTATATTCTTTATCCAAACCCCAGGCAGTGGGGTGTAGTGGACAGATCACTGGACTTGGTCAGGAAAATGAATTCAAATCCTGCCTTTAGCAGCTCTCTGCTTTGGCTTCTTCATCTCTAAAATGAAGGTGCTGCTAGCCCTGGTGATCTTTAACTAGGGTAGGAGCAAAATAGCATTTCTGTTGTGCTTTAAGGATTTTCAAAGACAATCTTGGAAGAGAGAAACTCTTGTTATCTTCATG
The DNA here is from genome assembly GCA_028658325.1 of Potorous gilbertii. Classification (NCBI taxonomy): domain Eukaryota; kingdom Metazoa; phylum Chordata; class Mammalia; order Diprotodontia; family Potoroidae; genus Potorous; species Potorous gilbertii. Next base: position 238,385,737 of record CM053773.1, read on the forward strand.
GCACCAGTGAGGCTTCTGAGCTTAAGAGGGGGTTAGTGCCCTCTTGCCCTCCTCTCCAGTCACACAACTAGTGAGGCACTGTTGTAGGACCTGAATTCAACACTTCCAGATTTCAAATCCAGCGCTGCTTTGATGATCTAGGTAAGAATATCTTCTCTGTCAGATGTGCTCAGATCCTGAATGGTGCTCACCATTGTCTTTTCTGCTAGCCTTCTCCGTCTTGGTTAAAAAGCAGGAATTTTCCCTAGGAAATCTTGATGTTATTTTGTCGGTATCATTAGACCTAGGAACAATGATACAAGCCAAGAATGTGTGTGTTTGGCCAGAGGTCTGACCTTGGATCTTTTAAGAACAGGTACTAGCTGTGCTGGTCTTTGCCTAGGTGAAGGACTGTGAGATAGGAAATCCCTAGAGTAGGGGAACTCTATCTATCATGTTTCACCTTGGGATAATGCCTTGATGCAAGACAGAGACAGGAGGATTCTTTTAGGTTGTAAAGGAACTGTGCCTAAGGCAGAAAAAAGCCCTTCCTCCCCATCCCCCTGCAGGTACCTTTGTCATAAGTTAGCACATTCCACTTGGATGCTTGTCTTAAGCCACAGTCACTAAGACACAGAACTTATTTCCTTTGTGATAATGTTACCAATTTAATCGATGAGGGAAAATGCTATAAACAAAGTTTTCCTAGCTTTTACTCAAGTATTTGACACAGTATCCCCCAGTATTGTTGTGGAGAAAACAAGGGCTCACAAAAGTAGAGGTGATGCACTCACAACTGGTGGAGTGGTCCTCCAGTGGGGGAGGCTTCTTCTGTGGAGAACCCTAGGGGCTGTGTTGGGCCCTGGGACAAAGGTAGAGATGGCATGCATGTCACGTTAGCAGAAACACAAGCTGCAGTGACAGAACATGGAACTGAATCTAATAAAGTGAAATTCAGTAGAGAGAATTATACAGTCTTACACTGGAGTACAGAAAATGCACTTTATAAGTACAGGATCAAGGGATCCTGGTTAGATAGCAGTTTGTCTGAAAAAGATCTGGGGGTCGGAGTGGATTGCAAGCCCCCCAAGAATCCATGGTGTGAGGTAGTAGCCCAAAATGCCAACCTGATGTAATCTTGGGCTGCATTAAGAAGGGCAGGGTTTCTAGGAATGAGGCAGGGGATATGGGCCATCTACATCTCTCAACCAGTACATCCTGTTTGGGATCCCATAGTCTAAGAATATTGTGTATAAGATGGAACATGTCCAGAGTAGGGTGCCCAGAATGAGAGAGGCCTTCAGTTCATGTCATGGGACAGTCGGTGGAAGGAGTTCTCCAGTGGAGGCCCTGATAAACATAGGTCAATACCCTGGCTAGCCTGGGTGAAGACCTGGAGCCCAGCCTGCTCAGGATTCCTGATGTCAAAAATGCTTTTGTGGTGCTTTTTCCCAGGCCTTATAGAATGAAACATCATACAAAAGGTGTCTGAATGATGAACATGTTGAGCTGTTTTTCACTTTGTCCTAATGTTGACAAGGGATTTCTCCTTTTTGTTTCAAATCTGAGGATTTTCTCTTTGATTTGTAACAAGCTTTAAAAGTCCTGGTATTTATTGACTAACTTTGTTTTTCTAGTTGTCCTCTAAGGAAGAAAAGGCTGACAGAAGCGGTGCTCTGTGCCAGTCCTGGTGATTGGCTTCTCTGTGCCCATCAGGGCACAGAGAGTCCCAGGGCAAACGAGTGCCGCAGCGGCCTCTGTGCATCAGACATGTTCGATAATCTTTGTGAGGAAATGGATCAGACCACAGGAGAGCTGCAATGTGAGGCTGCCCGAAGGAGGCTGCAGGAGATTGAAGACAGGTAAAGAGGGTTGGTTTGTGCTGCTGCTGGCCTGGCACGGGCTTTGCTGAGCCAGGGGGTTGGGGGACTGGGTTTGGGGGAGGAGTTGGGGGTTGGGTGGGTGAGGGAGTGCCCCTTCCTACTTTACAGACTGGGGAACTTCTGAGAGCTTGAGAAACAGGAAGCACATTTTAATTTTCTAAAGTTGAGCTAAAATGGTGTGGCTTTCTGTTTACTTTTTGCATTTAATCAACAAAAAATGTTTTACCCCTACAATATATAATGAACTCGGAGGGTACATGGAGTTTACAGTCCAATTGAATAATGTTTTTTACTAAGCTTTCTAAAAAATTTTTTAAAATTTAAAAAATTAATATTTTATCATTTCCCCAATTTCTTGTAAATAAAATTTTTAACGTTGGGTTTTTTTTTTAGAATTTTGAGTTCCAAATTCTCTTCCTACCCTGTCTCCTCCTGAAATACTCATTGAACAATATTTTTGTGTGTATGCCACCTTTTCTTTCTTTTGAGACAATCAGAGTTAAGGTCACACAGCTCGTGTCTGAGGCTGGATTTGAACTCATGTCCTCCTGCTCTATCCGCCTAGCTGCTCCCATTTATTGCTTTTCCTAACCCTTTTCTAGGTTTTGCCGATTCATCAGTGATAATGAAATGTCCCTTCCTTTTTATCTCCTACTACCTTGATTTATTCAGGATAATTGATGAAGATGAAGAAGTTGAAGCTGACCGGCGCCCCAGTCACCTGCCTAGGCTTGTTCTGTCGGATACTCTGAAGACCAGTCTCAGGAGTGGGTTTGATGAAGCCCTTACAAAGAAAATAATCGAGTCTATGTAAGTTCACATACAAGACTTCCATTTGCCTCACAGGCTGTAAAAATGCAAAGGTCTTGGTCCTGGGCTGACTGTCAGAGTGACTTTCAGCCAAGCCTAGGCCTGAGTAACAGTTACTCCACTTGCCTCTTGGTTGTTAGTAAGTATTCATTTCCTTTCATGTGGCACATGCAGTTCAGGAGAGTTGTTGTCTCTTGTCCTGGCAACTTTTCTACTTCCAGGTAGATAGGATGTTACTATGTACACTTAATCCCACTATAAAAACTGTCTTAAGCCCAGGTCAAAAATGAAACATGATGTGTTATGGGGATTACGTGTGTGTGGTGACTTTCTCTCCAATTGGAAGGGAATCTCTCTTGAATTGAAAGGAAAGCTCTCATGGGTGGTTTCCTGTTAGTATTTCAGACATAGAGTACAGTGCCTGGCAAATAGTAGGTCCTTAATAAGTGCTTATTGATTGATTGAGTTTACTTCAGATATGATTAAAATCACTTAAGAATTACCTTTTGGCTTTCAGTAATAGCAGGAAACATTATTTCCAAAATACATTGTCTTTGACAGTTTCTCACACTCTTCATAGAATTTTATTTATGTTTCTTTATAGATAAAATAGTTCTGACAAGGATGAAATTTGTCCCCTCTCTCCTTCCACCATCACTGAAAATGAATGAAAGATTAAAACCCTTGTTGCAAACATGTCACTTGTCAAGCAAAACAAATTTTGGCATTGACCATGTCATCCCCCCAAAATGTGTCTCATTCTGCTCTCTTAGGAGGTGGGCGACGGGTGTGTCAGGATTAGTTCTCCAGAATCATCCGTAATTACGTTGATCAGAAACCTTCAGTCTTTCAAAGGTGCTTGTCCTTACAGTGTGGTTGTCGTCGTACGTTTTCTGTTTTGCTCATTTCCCTCTGTGTCAGTTCGTACAAGTCTTCCCGGGTTTCTCTGAAACCATCCCTTTGTGTCACATTTGTCATATACTATCATGTACTCTAATTTGTTCAGCCATTCCCTAACGGACACCCTCTCAGATTCCCATCTTGGTCACTTCATAAAGAGCTACGAGTGTCCTTAGAATGTGTTTTGATTAGGGTTAACTCCTCCCTTTATTCATCGTCCTTCTAATTCTTCCTTCCCTCCTTTCCTTCCTGTTTCCCTGTTGAATGAAATGTGTGTGTGTGTGTGTGTGTGTGTGTGTGTGTGTGTATAAACACGCTTGCCTTTTTTGAACAGGTTCAAGTATCAGTCACTCCCCCAGCCCTTTTTCCTTGTTTGTATAGACTACGTGCACACAAGTGTACACAAATTATTTAAGAGAATTTTCCCTTTCCTCTTCTTCTCCCCAATGTACTACTCTTCTTCTTTTTTCTTTTGAAAGCATGGTCTAACAGAACTATTCGCAGGTCTTCTGTCTAAATAAACTCTAAATGACCTGTGATATTTCAGAAGGAACACATGTATTATCTGTTCATATGAGAATATAAGCAGTTTCTCCTTGTTTAGTCTCAGTTTATTCAGGTTTACCTCTTTTATGTTTCTTTTGATTCCTATATTTGTACTCCATAGTGTCTGCACAACTCTAGTGTTTTTATCAGGATTGATTGGAAGTTCATTAAGGTCTATTTTTTCTCCCCTGTAAAATTATAATCAGTTTTGCTGGGTAAGTTATTCTTGGTCATGAACCCATGTCTTTTGCTTTCTGCACGGTTTTATTCCAAGCTCTTTATTCTTTGATAGTGGTAGCTGCTAAATTGTGTCTGATCCTAACTATGGCTTCTCAGTATTTGAATTTTTCCTTTCTGATTTTTAGAGGGTTTGTTGTTTGGGCAGGATTTTGTACATATTGGCCAAGTTTTTAATTCCTTTTCCAATTTCTTCCATAGCTCTCATTCTCCCCCCCCCCTCCATTTTTTCCTCTAGAGCTCTTATTTATAAACACATTTTTACTTTCTTTTAACTTCTGCTTCGTCTTTTCCAAGAATTCTTCTGGGTTTGTTTCTTAAGCATCCTTGTCACTATAGTAGCTTTTTATGGTACGATTCTTTTGTTTATTTCCTTATTCTTTGAGTCTGTTTCCTGACTTCAGACTTTATATTAGAGCCAGGTCTACACAGTTCTGGAGGAAAAGTCTGACTTGATCCTGCTGATATTTCATGGGGTATTAAGTGTTGCATTATTCCAGCCTGTCAGGGACAGCTCAGGCTGGGAATCTGCAAGCTTTCAGTGCTTTCAAAGTGGTCTGATCCAGGGCAGTCTGATCATTTACCCCTGATTTGAGCTCTGCAAGTTACTGATATGGGTTTGGGTCTGAGCAGCAGACCTATGGGGCTCCCTCCAGAGTTAAATTCCTGTTGAACTCAGTCACTGTCAGCCAGCTGGGAAGCTGTGCTTCAGTGGGACAGGACTACAGGCTTCCCCCTTAGCTTGGGATTCCTGTCCTGGTCATGATGTTTCAGGCTTCTGACTGGGCTAGAGACTGATCTGAGACCCAGCTCTGCCCCTGGCTTTGCTTCTGAGCTAGTTTCTTGTTCAGTTCACAGCCTAACACTAGTCAGTCCACCCTGAAAGCAACTCCCTAGCCCCTACCCCAGACCTGTCACTTGGAATTTGGTATCAAGCAACAGAACTGTTGTTGGCACCCGTTTCTGCACTGTGCAGAGGTGTGAGCCTCTCTGTGCTGTATCTGAGACGCTTCTTGCCCTCCATGTGCTGGAATGCCCACTCCAAGCACGCTCCTGGCCAAATCCTGTACAGGTGTCCACATACCTCTCTGTCTCCCTCTGCTGATCTTAGCTGGGAAAACAGCCTGCTGGGATTTTCTTTTCCCTTGAGATGAGAATTTTACTTGGTGTGTTTTCTAGAGATGTTTGGAAGATTTTTTTGAGTGGAGCTCACTGTAGCCTTCTCCATCATCTTGACTTCTCTTATACACAATCCTAACGGGCTTAGGTGACCTTTCCCAGATAAAGAAGGGGTGGGAGTATTGAGGAGCTGCTTAAGGCACACACTTGACAGCTCAGAGGTGACAGCTCACAGCAAGGATGCACACAAGCCATCCAGCAGTCTGGGTGTCTGAAGTACAGGGACCAACAGATTCCCCACTTCTGCCGGAGAAGCTTAAGGCAGTCCTAGGGCTTTGGGGACATGCTCTGTAGTAATCAGTGTTTGTAATGGTCCCCCAGGAGGAAGCCAGCCTCAATTCACTGTGAATTCCCCTTTACACTGAAATGTCAGGATGGTCCACTCCAGTTAGGAGTGGAGAACTGGAGTGCAGGGGAGAGTTTGGAGCTTAATATATCAATCGAGGAATCAATTGCACAGAGACAATTCTCTGGTTACCTTTCTCTGTTCCTTTGGCCCCACCCAACCCGAGGGTCCCATAAGTCTTTATTCTCATGGTAGTAAAGCACAGAATCCAAAGGGGGTGCCCAGCATCACAACTTGGCCTTCTTCCAGGGTACGAGGTATCTCCTACAGCAATCCAAAGTCTCCTTAGCTCCTTTGTGATAACTGTTGACTTGTTGAGCTCCAGATCTTTAGCCGGACTGCTGCCTCTTCCCTCATCTTGTTGATTGCTTAAATACAAGTGCTGGGCTTTACTTTTATTCCTGTTACATTTGATGTGGTTAGATTTAGAGCTAGACAATCAAAATTTTCCATTGATGTCCCTCCTCTAATTTGATGTCCAGGCTTGTCTGGATCTTTATTCCCTGTTGTTATTACAAGTGTTCACCAGCACAGGACCTACCAGTCCCAGGTACTCTGCCAGAGATCTCCAGGGAAGGTGACTCTGGACCATTAATGGCTACTTTGGGGGTATGAGCCTTTCACTGTGTTATGCAGCCTACGTTTCTTCATCTTTTCTATAAAGATAATAGTTTTTCAAGCATATCCCAAAATCTAGATAAACTATTAACTGTGCCACTTCAGGGCCTTGCTGTACCTCTTTAAGGAACCATGTCAAAATAAACAGAGAAGTTTAGTCTGGCATGACCATCAGTTGGTGGTTCATCCTGGTTCTTTGTGATCACCTTGCCTCCTGTGCTGTTGTTTTCTCAGGGATCCCTAAAACATCTCTTTAATATTTCATTCAACAGTTTGGCCAGGGTTTGAAGTCAAGTTTACTGAGTTCTCTTCCTTTACGGGGAGGGTTACCTTTCTGTGATTTCAATACCTCTCATTCTCCTCCTCCTTCCCTTTGATCTGTCTCTCCCCAAGTACATTGTACATATCCTCTCCTGAGCCCTTCAACCTCTCCCCCCCCATACCTTATAGTTGACCACCTTGTTTTTATTTTGTATTTCTTCTCTAGATGCTTCCCCAATAGAATGCCAGCTCCTAAAGGGTGGGGACAGCCCCCAATTATACCTGGCACACAGGTGGGCTTAATAAGTGCTTCTTGAAGGTTGATCGTGGTGACTGTTCCCTCTTCCAGAGTGGTTTAATCTCCAGGCTTAAGGCATAGGTAGCAAACATTAGCACATGTCCTGTGACTCCATTTGTTATGTGCTTTAATTAAAACTACATTTCATTTCCCAGGAGCCGTCCTTCCATGGAGTTGGTACTCTGGAAACCTCTCCCAGAATTCCTTCCTGATAAGCCAAAGCCTTCAACTCGTGCTAAGAACTATGAAGAACAGCCTGGAGGGGACCAGAGGAAGCACTCGGGAGCTGGCTCTGCCTTCCGCCAACAGACTGAGCTCTTCTCAGAGCCCCGACAGATGGGTGTCCCTCTCTACAGTAGCCTGGACACAGCTGGCTGCACAGAAGAAGAGATGGAACTTTAGAAAACCACGTTTACATCTTGGCTCAGATTCTCGAAGGCTCTTTTGGTGGTTATTAGCCCTTTTAGCCTAAGGACTTGAAAGTTGTATCAAACGTGGGGTATAATATCTCTACCTGTGATTTATAAAAAAAAAAAATCTTGATTTGGGCAGCTTCTTACCGGATTCAGCATCTTACCAAGGAAGCTTCAGTCTTCTAGAAGGCTAATTGGGAATGTCAAATCACTGCCTGTAGGACAGAGTTAAAGCAGTTGGATGTCAGGGTGTCTGAGTCACCCATTGTATCATCTTCTGAATGTTAAAAGACTTTGGGAGGATGTTTAGAAAACAGATCAGGAGAGGAGGATTTTACTGTTAAGACAGATTCAGTCTTGGCAGAAAGGAGTTCAGTTTACATGCATTTCTCTTGAATTAGTGGAAAGAAGGTAAAATGTTTGTGTGAGCCTGTTGGTGAAGAAGCACTCCGGGGTTGGGAGCTTGTATGTCTGCTCACTGGAGGGCTCTGTCATTCCAAAAGGGCCCAATGCTTTGTGCTGCCATTCTGCCTCAGTTTGCTGTACCTAACTGATAAAGCTTGGTGTTTGATGTTTCCAGGCTACTTGGTGTTGAATGGTCTAAGTGCTTTGAGTTGAACTTTGATGATTGAGAGTGTAGCTCGTGTGAATTTGGCCATAGAATGACATCCTTTAGGCAGTTCTAAGAAAGTGTTTTCATTCCACTAAATCCAGAGTTGATGGCATCTGAAAAAGTACAGTTGCTTTAGCCAGAGGTGGTTATAGAAGCCCAGGGATGAGTTGATGTTCTCAGTTGGCAAAGGGTGCTTATTGGGATGTACAGATTTAGCCATTGGCTCGGTGCTCTGCCTATTACAATAACCTCACACTTGATAATTCTCCTGCCATTAGGGAACTGTCTGAGCTTCTGCGTCTGGAGACGTTGAGATCGAGGGTCTGGTTCTCTTGGGAAGCTGGCCCAGATGGCAGTTAACTTGAGATACCATAAGGATTAGGTCTTCAGTCCCTTGGCTACCCAAAAATCTTGTGCAAGGGTCTTTCCATGCCACAGGTTGGGACTGACTGGGCAGAGTGCTCTTCCAGGTTCTCCCTTTGTAGCAGCCTGATCATTCAGATAGGGACAAAACCGCTTTGTGTCCAGTAGAGTGCGTTCTAGAACTCAGCTCCCCCGCCCTGTTGAAACTTGCTGAAGTCCCTGGCCTCGAGAAGGCCAACCTGCTATTGGGTCTGGGTCTGCTCTTGCCTCTGTTGCTTTGGCTTTCACAATTTCTGCCTGTATAGTCAGGAAAAATAAATGTAATGTTTAATATTTAAACTATTTAATGTCTATACAGGAAAAAGCTATTCACATTTTAAACCAGTATTGAAGCCAGATGGAAACCAGCTAATCCTTTCTTATTCTTGGACTTGGAGCTGAATGTAAAGTGTCCTTAGAAATGTGCCCCTTCTTCTTCCTCTTTTGGAGGCTGGTTGACATTTCTCAGTCACGGGAACTGGCCAGCTCCAGCCTCAATGTCATTTTTTCCTGGGACCAACTTGTAAACAACATAGCTGAAAAGATGGGTGGAGTGCAGAGTAGTCTAGGGGGTAGCAAGATGACGAATGAGGAGACTCCTCAGAAGTCGGGCTTAATTGGTGTGAGGGAGGGCAGAAAGGATTATGATGGCTCCTCCTAGTTGAGGTAAAGTATGCTTGTGGAGGATGGGGCTGGCAGTCCTGGTGTGCCTCGCCTCGGGGAACTTTAGGGTCAGGGATAGTTGTGACTCTCAGACCTGCTTATTTCTGCAGAAAAGTAAGTATTTAATGTTCTTTTGTCCTTTTGTCCTTTTGCTTATATCGGTAGCAGACATTGTTCCTTCTTCACCTCCTTTGGTGCTGACTCCTCTGAGCCATCCCCTTGGCCCTCATTTTGCCTTGGCTTTTTCCCCTTTTCTAGCATCAAGCTTCTGCTTTTTGAAAGGCCTTAGAGGTTTCTTGTATATTTTGTTTCATCTGGATCCTGCCACATGGACCAGGAGTTGGTGCGTGTTGAAATTGTGAAGAGGGGACTTTTACCTGAAGCAAATGTAGATTTTCTTGGAGTTCTGACATAAGGTGAAGGGTTTTTGATTACTACGAAACAAAGTGAGGCCAATTCTCACAAACTTGGTTGATGACAAGAAAGAATTGCTTTTCATCCTAAAAAAGGGGGTGGAAAGTGAGAGGTATTACAGATGAATGTTGATGCACATTTGTTCATTTGGTTCTGGAACTTAGGGCTTTGTTAATAACTGGTGACATGAACGATAGGAAATACTGGAAATACTGCGAAGTTGTTGGCCGTTTTATTTCAAATGAAAATCTGGTCTGTCTGTATGTCATAGTTTTCAATAAATCTTATGTGTTTTGGATTCTTTAAGATAACTCTCCTATTTGTAAAAACCTGGCCTCTTGTGAATCTTGTGGGTTCTAACAGTCCTGTCACTAAACAAAGGAACCTCTCTTAAACCTCCTTTTGGATTGGTGGTATGCTTTTATGTTCACGGGGAAAAGATTTCTGAAGAATGATAATCAATTTTTTAAAAAGTTCTATTGCTTTAAAAACAATTAGATTTAAGATAACTGCCCATAATGGCTAAAAGATCCCATTAAAATATATACATAGGAAATTTGTAAAAGCCTCATGGAGCAAGAGAGGGAAATTTTTCCAATCTTATCCGCTCAGTATATACTTAGAGGAATTTCTTTTCTTACTAAATTCAAATAATGCCCTTTATTCAATTTTCCTGTTAACCTAATCTTTGGGTGGATGGATCTTCTCGGAGAAGTTCCTCCATGGTACAGTGGAGAGGGTTGGCCTTGCAGTTAGGAACACCTGAGCTCATGAATGAATGAAGTATTGGTGGAGGTGCTAAGCCCTGAGTATACAAACAGGTCCTACTGTCAAGGAGCTCCCATTCTAATGGGGGAGACCCATAACGTTGTCCAGAGGTCTCATGGTGCTGAGAGGCAAGGATAAATCAGGTGGAGTGGCACCTTTTCCTACTGTCACTGTTCTTGGGTTCAGGGTCCCGAGGGGAGATGGTGGTTGAGGTGGTGGAGTGGCTTGTTCCTCTCTCCTTCGAGGAGGCCTTGCTGAATTCAGCCAGCTTGTCTCGCCTGCCTGCCTAGCATCCAGTAGCATCCTCCACACTTTTGCTTCCCTGGATGGTGCTTGGGAGGACTAGGCTTGGAAGCAGGGCTGGTGGTGTGGGAGCGGCTTCCATTTTCTTGGGGCAGTCAATCTTGAGGGCTGCCTCAACCTCTTTCTTAATGGTAGCCGGTCAACACTTGGTGGTGATGAGGGGGGTGGAACACCTGTCCTCAATGATTTCTGCCCTCGATGGCTGTGGGGCTGGTGTGGCAGCAGATGTAGGGGTTTGTGGAGCCTGGGCTCTCCTAATCAGAGGCTGAGGGAGATGATGCTCTCTCGTCTCTTCCTCAGGGTGCCCTGCTGCCTTAGCTAAGCTGCCTTGCCAGCTCTCGGGTGACCTTTGGTTGTGATTTGGCAGGGGTGGCTGGCCCTTTTCCAAACCTACCTCACTTCCTAGCTCTGTGGCCCTGGCACTGTTCTGGGAACCTTTCTGCCTCAGTTGCCTCGTTTGTAAAAGGAGGATTATAACACTACCTATCTTTGGATTGTTATGAAGATCCAGTGAAATGACAGTTATAATATGTAAGTGGGGGAGGGTCTCCCTGAGGGTCAAGGAAAAAGGGAAGTACGGTCATTTTGTGTGATCTCAATCCTGTTGGGCAGTCAGCCTCAACGAACCTTTTCTCAGAATCATGTCTATACACAAACAAAATAAAATATACAGAATTACAAGAGAAGCCAATTACACTGAAGTAATCAAATTAAAAAAAAAAGTTCCCAGTCCCCAGGTTATAGAGACCAGGTAATAAAAGACAGATCAGGACACTAGGGGGCGGTGTGGGCAGCCTTCTCAGGAGGCCTTTGTAAAAGTAACAGATGATTCTAACTGGAGGATGAAATTGAACCTACCTTGAGAAGGACCGTGTTCTGTCAAAATATAAAACTAGCCCTTTAAATCCTCCGATGAAGCAGAGGCCCAGAAAGGTCCCACGGTTTGGCCATAGATCACAGAACAAGGCCATGGCCTTCTGCCCAGCCCTGGACTCATCTTTTCTGGGACTTCCCTTCATTCTCTGGCTCTCTGAGACACACAAAGGTACGCATGTCCCTCCTCACATCTGCCTCATGGAGGCTCAACTCGGCGGCTGCCTCTTCTTCTCTTTCCCAATCTCCTTGGTGAAACTCTGTACTTCCTAGTAGAAAGGCATGTTTATTGAAGGCAGACACTTCATTTTTGTCATTATTAGGAGCAGCTAGGTGATGAAGTGGATGCAGTTGGGCTTGGAGTCAAGACGACCTTAGTCCAAATGCAGCCTCAAACACTTCCTAGCTGTGTGACCCTGGGCAAGTCACTTCATCTCTGTCTACCTCAGTTTCCCCCTCTGTGAAATGGGGATAATTGCCCTATCCTCCCACAACTGTGAGGATATCAAGTGAGTTAACATCTGTAAAATACTAAGCTTAAAGCACTATAGAAATGCAATTATAGTTGAAACGGACCTAAGAAGCCGTCTAGTCTAACCCATACCTGAATCCCAGTTCCCTCTGCAGCCTACCAGGAAGGTAGTCATCCAGTCCTGACTGAAACACCCCCAAGGACGGGGGAGCCTGAGCCTGCCACCTCCTGCCCATCCCACTTTCAGGTAACACTATTGCTGGGAAACCCCTTTGATCTTCTTACCCATTGCTTTTACTTCTGAAATCAAGGTGCACATCTGATCCTTTTTTGGAATACTGAAGGCTGTGATCACATCATCCCCGCTCACCAGTCATCCTTTATTCTCCCCCCCCCAATAAAAAAATCATTAGGAAGCCCTTCATTTAAGGGGAGGAAAAAACTTCTAATGGTCCCTCCCTACCTCTGCTAATTAGTAGAATAAGCATTTGTTTAACTAACACCATGTTGCAAATCAATTGTAATATTCCATTTGAATGTTGGGTATTTGTTTCAAACAGGTTTTGAAATAACCAGGTGTCTTAATGCTTTACCCATTAGCAGATTCTTAGTAAAATACTGGTGCTCACACACCTGTGCAGGAAATAAAACTCATGGTGTGGTCCGTGGCAGGGCGAGATGATGTCTCTGGAGTTACCGTGTTATGAAGCAGGTGGGCCCTGCTTCACAGCTGCAGTTTCAAAAGCATAAATTTGTCCTGTGGCAGTATCGTTTCTTTTTGAATGTTGGCTCAAAATTACGTCATTTTCGTAGTAATTCAAGTTTTTTTTTCTTGAAGGGGGTGTTACCAACACTAGCTCAGGCTTCAGGATTTCAAACAAACATCTGAAAACCAATGATTCCATTTTTGTCAGTGAGAAATTCAAAGACAAAAGGGATCCAGCTTCTAAGCCCTGGGCAGCCTCTACCTCTCATGTTTTGGCAACAGCAATGGAATTTTAGATTCTGGAATTTCAGATATAATTGAATTTGAGTCAACCATTCCCTGGGCCTCAGGTGGAAATGGCCACTTTTTACCTTGAAACGACTACCTTAACTTTAGTTAAAAATTGTCCATGTGGCAGACTATATTAAAGGTGGTTATTTTCCCCTGTACTTGAAGGTTCTCTAAGGTTAGGAAGTATGACTTTAGTCATTTTTCAGTTGTTTGACTCTTTGTGACCCCTTTTGGGGTTTTCTTGACAAAGATACTGAAGTGCTTTGCTATTTACTTCTCCAGCTCATTTTTTTTAATAGATGAGGAAACTGAGGTAAAGAGGACAGAGCTAGTGTCTTGAGGGCCAGATTTGTACTCAGATGAATCTTCCCGAATCTAGATCCAGCGCTCTGTTTGTCAGGGCCTTCATTACTTCCTGCCTAGGCAGCCACCCAACAATAGAACGTATAACCCTAAAATTTGATCTCTTGGAAAAGAAAAATGTAGTTTATTGAAGAATAGTTGTATTTATCCCTTTCTCTGAAAGCTGCTTAAAATATTTACTCAAGGCAGATTTGAACCAATAATTCACTTTTCTTAAAGTACTATGGACTCATTTCTAGATCACAGAGACCAACCTCCATTTTACAGGTAAGGGACAGGAACATTTAAGTGACTTGCCCAGAGGTCACACAGTTTGAAGTCTAGGCTAGGACTCAATTCTGGCTCCACACTTGCCCAGGGTCCTGTGTACTCCTTCTCATTTAGCCAAGTGAAACAAGATTAAAATAAAGTATAACTTACACCCTCACAGCTACCAGTCTTGAGGAATGTCCATCAGCTGTTTGTTAAAGTTGATATCAGTAAGGTAGAGTAATAGATGAACCTAGGCCACCTCTGACCACTCCTGTCTCCTTTACTGGATTTTCATCCAAGTCAGCCATCCTATGGTCCCCTTCTCTATCAGCTCCCAAGGATTCAATTAGCTCTAAGTAGATGTGACTATTCAGGTAGCCCTAACCTCTCTCTCCAGACTTCTAGACTCAATTTGCCTATTGGATATCTGTTATATCCTCAACACATCTTTCCCTACACACTCTCCTCCCCTCTACCCAACTTCCTCAGTCACACCCAGGCCCACAACTATGGTGTCATCCTTGACATAGCCAATTTATTGCCAAGTCCTTTCCTTTCTACCACACCTTTCTTCTACAACCCCGTTTACTCACACAATTGCTACACCGTAGCATGGTGCCTGAAACATAGTAGGCTCTTAATAAAATGACTTGATCTTCCACAGCCTCCATTATTTTATGCCTAATATTGCCTCCTTGTTGATCATGGCCCATGCCAGTCTGTCCTCCATTGAGCTGCTGAAGTGATCCTCCAAAAAGACCACGATGCTGTCCACGGCACTTACTCCCAAACTTAAACCCTAGTGGTTTCTCCTCATAGAACTACATCTAGAAGTGGATGTAAAGTTCTAACTTTATCACCCTCCGGAAACAAAACATTCCCACCTCCTAAATCTTTGGCCTTTCCTCCCCCATCCCTGCTTGCCTATGAGTCCTACCTTTAGTAAAAGGCTTCTCCTAATTTCATGCCCTCCCCTTGCTTGTACCCTGCACTACTTTGTATGTGTTTACATAATTGTTTGAAAGGCATCTCTCCCATCAGAATGTGAACATCTTGGGTGTTTTGGCCTTCCCCAGCACTAATACAATGCCCAGCACACAGTCGGAACTTACTCAGTCCTCGTTGGCTTGTCTCGATTTTTGTCCTTACAGGAGTTAACTAAAAAGGGATTGTTTTTTTCCTTTAAATTAAAGAGGCAGCCTGGGCATTATGAGAGAGTAAGGAAGCCCTTATCTCTCTCCTGTCTCTTACATAGTGGATAGACTTTGAACAAGCTCCAACCTCAGACTGCTACGGAAGCATCAGACAGAGAGTGTCATTGCACTTTTTAATTGCACGGGTAGTTTTAAATAATAACATGGAGAAAGCACCTCTCCAAAGCCAAGCTCACATGAAAGAGTTCATATCATCAAGCATTTACACAGTAAATTTCTGTAACTTTACAAAAGATTTCTTCTAATGTTCACATTATCCGACTGAATAGAATGGAAAAGCAAACCCCTCCAACAGCAATTTTTCCTGCTTATACAAGCAAACTAAAGGACTTTACTAAGTAGTCAAAATGTAGCAAAACAGGAAGGGGAGAACAAAGCTCAGGGATCAGAACTTAACTTCCTATCTTACTCTGGTGGTAGGATATAACAATGACAAGGTAAGGCAAGTCCAGCCTCGCTTCAGATGGCAAGTTAGCTAAAGACAATACTCAAGGTGCTTGACCAAAGTCTGGCCAATGGACCATAATGCCCCAGACACAAATAGCTGCCTCCACTACCACTGGGGCCATTCACTGCCTTCAGACTGTGGGGGTGCTACAATGATTTGGAGAACAAGTGAACAATACTATTTTAGACACTGATCAACTGAGGAAAGAGTTCATTGGCAAAAGCGTCCTCCCAAGAGTGGCCTGTGCCGAGCGGGGAGGACATGTCATTGAAAGGGGAAGGAGAACCCTCATAGCCAGAGTCACTACAAGCATCGAGCAGGCAGGGAGAAGACTTTGGGCAGTGGCTAGAGGAGAGCAGGTTCTCAATACCGAGCTCTGGGATGAAGTTGTCTTCGATGAGTTCCTCTTTTACAAACACTGTGAGAGGCTCAGGGGGGGGACTGGAGGGTGCTTCCTCAATTTTCACCACCACGGTGCCTGGACCATCTGTTTCTGGGGGAATCTCCAAGGTGAGTGGCTTGGTATACACGTGGTCAAACCGTATCAGTTCATTAATGGCTTCCAGCTTGGCTGATGGGGGCCCCACCAAGGGAGAAGGGGAGGCTGGTAAGGAGTCAGGCTCTTCTGTGCCCATTTCTTTGAGCTCCTCCAGGCAGTACTCTCGGTTAACATACCTGAAGAACATGTCTGGGTCCAGGTTGTCCAAAATACCCAATAAGATATCAGACTGGAAGAGACAAAATTGTTAATGGAATCTCTAAGGTGATGGGTATTCTGTGCTGTATAAACTATGAGACTCAGAGCACCCATCAGTGGTGCCAGGCCAGGAACTACAAAGGTAATGGAATTGACAGTCTCTGCTCACAGAGAAATTAATCCTAAGAGCTCAGCCCTTACATCCAAATCACTGCAGTGATGGGAATAGACTGGAGGGAATCTATTTGATATGGTGCTCTCATTGAAATGGGGAGTTCTCTTCCAGCTACTAGAGAGAGTGAGTGAGAGAGTGAGTGAGAGAGAGAGAGAGAGAGAGAGAGAGAGAGAGAGAGAGAGAGTGTGTGTGTGTGTGTGTGTGTGTGTGTGTGTACATGTTCTTTCACTCAGTGACATCATCTGTTCAGTACAAGAAACCTCAACAGGGCAGCAGGACAATACACAAGTCCTTACCTCAGAGTCTGAAGAGTCAATGCCATCAGAGTCCACAAGGATGTGCTCGGGAAGGGTGACAGCTGGGCCTGCACCTGCTGCAGAGGTGCACGTAGTCTGAGTGCTGCGGACTCAGCAGACCCGGTCACCAACCAGACATCACTCACCTGAGAGGAGGCAGAGAACAAGGTAATGGAGACCCTTCAACAACTGACAGCTGGAGTCATGAGAAGGGTCCTTCCCCTGGAGCAGGCAGGAAGCTAGTGGTCAGGGATGGGTTGGACAAGCTAACTTGACTGTGAGAAGGATTCTCTTCTTGTGGCCAAGGGTAACTAACTTCCAGTGCCAGGATACAGTGGGAGCATGCACTTCCCTGCAACTTGGCTTAGTGGCCCTGAATTTAAACTAGCACCACCAACTGCACACCGCTTAGAACCAGTTCTGTTACACCCAGATCACCATTACCTTGGACTCTGTTTCCTCCTCGGTTACTAGGGCATCTATCCCCAAGCGCTGTCTTAATTCTTGATTTTCAATCACAAGCCCATGGGTTCTCTCACGCAAAAGCTGATTTTCAATTAAGAGTTTTTGGTTCTGGAAAAGAAATGACTATCTGATTAGAGACTGCCAAAGGGCCTGGAATTATCCCAGAGAAATCAATATACTTGGCCTCCTAGAGACCTTTTCTTCCTTGATTCTTGAGCTTTTAGGAAAATCATGCACAAAAAATTACAATTTTGAGGAACTGTGCAGGAATATTTGTAAAGCCTATTTCCTCCTAAAAGCTCTTGGCAATCACTGACCAACAGAACAAGGCTTCAAACAGATGCTACCAAGGTAAACTTCCAAGTCTAAAGGAACCTAGACTTCATTCTAGATATTGACTGTTCTTAAGTGACAACACTTGGGGCCTTTGGTTTTTGCAGGGGGTCCCCCATATGTCACAGTCTTGTAGCAAAGAAAACAGTGGTCTTAAACTTCAGCATGTGTATTCTTAAGGCAAGCAGGCATGGAAAAACTCTTAACAAGAAACCAATCAACACTTTAAAAATTTAGGAGGTATATACACATCCTAGATAGATATACAGAAAGGGGAGGCTGGCGGTCACTTCTAGGGCTGGATCCCACCAAAGACAGAGATGTGAGACATCTGTTGGAGTACTTCTCAAATTAACGGGCCTCTTGCTTGGGTCAATTCACCAACGTCCAAGCAGAGACTTGGTCCTGGAAGCTGCTGTATTCCACTGTGCTCACAACCACGTGTTTCAATGCTTCATGACTCAAAGAGAAGGGATGTGTCACATGAGTCATTCACAAGGACTATCCTGTCCCTGAGTCTCACCTACCTACTTTACCCAGAGAGCATGATGAGCTACCACTGGTGAGATTTGGTTTGCACAATGGAATGTTCAGGTAGACCAAACCTGTGGCTGGCAAGCTCCTGAACATATTTATGAAAAGGGTAGAGGATGAAACTTTTACTAAAGCATTTTCAGTCATCTGTATCATACTCATGTTCCCTGGTCACAGCACCTGTCAAACAGGTGCTGATAACACAGACACACTTCAGAAATCATGGTGCATAGACTGTGACCAACTAAATTGTGTTTCAAGGGGCCTGACTCAGGAAGTAGCAACCTTGGGGCAGGGGAAGGGCAGGGTATTATGTGAGAGAGAGGAGGGGGGGAGGGGGAGAGGAGGAGAGGGGGAGAGAGGGAGAGAGAGATAGAGTGTGTGTGTATGTGGCTGGCTGGCTGGATGGATGTGGAGACAGAGGCCAAGGTGGACCTCACTACTTTGGTGGTCTCACCTCTTCTTCCAAGTCCACAACTTGTTGCTCCAGTTCACTCATTCGGGCTTTCTTCCTGTCTCGAGCTGTTTGCGCAGCTACTCTGTTTTTCAATTTCCTAGAATGGCAAAATGTGTCTTTTAACATCCAGAGATCATTTCCACTTTCATGGCTCTGAGGTGCAAAGTTATACCGGGTTTTCAAATATCACTTCTACTTAGAAATTTATCTCCTGCTTATGTCGTCAGACAGCGTGTCTGTCCCTGTCCCTTTTTAGAGAGAATCCCTGGAAAGACAGACTGGCACGTGCTGAACCAAAGCTACAGGGAAGCTAACAGACTGGAAACTATTTACCATTCAAAGACGACTTCAGAGTCGGCTCCCAAAGTTTAAAAGTCAATGAAATCAATTCCCCAGAGTCCACTCCGTTGCTCACTAACCTATCTAAAGAACCATTTCTGGATGCAGTCAGCTTACTTACACAAAGCCTTCAACTAAGTTTCTCCTATGTTGCATCATTCAGGGCGCATGCTAGACACACAGACTATTTCTTGCATCAGAAAAAAAAATGTACTCATTCAGGATTTCATTATCCCCCTGCTGTGAGACACAGTAACCAGAATACTCATAATTCACTTATACAAGTGATTTACACAGGGAAAAATTAGAAACAGCCCAACAACTGGGGCATTACTAAGCAAACTAACAGTCTGTTAACACAATTAAATTAGTCCATCTTAAGAATGTGAACTGTATCAATGTGGAAATGCTTAAGTGAATTAAACAGAAATTTGGGAGCATGAAATAATGTTACCAATTAATTAGAACCGTGGTAACATGCGTATATGTGCAAATTAAAGATCACAAGAGAATGAGGGGGAAGGGGTGTTTCTCTGTACATTTAGATGGGAGTGGAGCGAATTAGGAAAAGTTGCTCAGGTTACAAACAACTTAGAATTACTCGAGGGTCAGACGTGTTTGGCTGTTGGGGCAGGCTCTGCCCGAGTCCCCCAGAGGGCTGGGCGCTCCCCAAAGCCCTCCGGTCCTGGCTTCGGCCCCCTGGGGTGAGCGTGGCTTGCCAAGTCCCCTACCTGGGGGTACCTGACCCTCTCCTCCCCCAGACCCCCAGCACCTCCTGTGCAGGCTGACGGGCAGGTAAACTGAGGCTCGGGGATCCGACGGGCCTGCCTGGCCACTAAGGAGGCCGAAACCTCTGGGGTACCCGCGTGCTCCTCTCGTTAGATCTAGGGTTCTCGCTGGAGGGGGCGCCAGTATGGACACAGGCGGAGCCTGAGGACGTGGCCGGGCGGGGAGGGGTGGGGAACGCTTTCCTCCCTTTCCCTCCTGCACCTCCTCCCTCTCCCCGGCCCCTCCTCCCTCCGCGCCGGGCGCCACGCAGGCACGGCCCCGGGCTCACCTGCGCAGCGCCTTCTCCTCCGGGCTCAGGTGCGTGAGCCGCTGCCGCTTGCGGGCCGGGCTCTGGCCGGAGCCGGGGCCGGGGCCCGGAGCCAGGCTCGTGGCCTCCGGGCTCGGGGGCAGCCCGAGGGGCAGGGCGCGGCCGGGCTCGGGGGCAGCGCCGGGCCCCGGGGACTTCCCGGACGACAGGAGCAGCACCTTGGGCGCGGCCGGACCCGGGGCCGCCGTCTGGGCCACCACCACCATGGCTGTGTGGACGCCGCGCGCCTGCGGAGCCTCGGGGACCGACGCCGTCTACGCGCACCCAGCCGAGCCCACCCCTACCCCGTCACAGCCGCGGCTCCGACTGACGGCCCCACCGCGCCCGCCGCCCGTATAACTATCGTGGCCGCCGCCCATTGGCCCGAGGCGAGTGACGCACGGCGCGCAGCGCCGCCGATTGGCTGCGTTCGACGCGGGGGCGGGAGGAAGGAGAGGGAGGCGGAGGCGAGCGCTGTCAACCGCAGGAGAACGGGGAGGCCGCTCGCACGGCGGGGGGGCGGAGCTCCACCACGTGACAGCCCCTGGAGCGCCGGGACTGTGTGAGCCGAGATCCTCGGATAGATACTATGTTACACTGAGAAGTCACCTTAGGAGCCCAGCTTCGTCCTTCTACAGTTGGGGAAACTGAGAGCAGGAAACAAGACCAAAGCCCAAAGATGGCATCAGAGAGTTAATTGGAGACTGTAGGGCTCATTAATCCAACCCCTCCCACGTCGCAAATCGGGAAACTGAGACCCGGAGGGGTGATGAATCACTGGGCTGGAAGCTGAACCCGGCCAGGGAGAGCTCCAGTCTGACACTCTCACTTTACAGAAGGAGGGGCACCGACCTAGGGGCTGTTCAGACCCATATACTACCGCCCCTCACACACACACAGAAAATGATTTCCCTAATTAATAGCTGGAGATCTGTGTGTGCAGAATGTTTTAGGTACATCATCTCATCTGATACTTACAGTAACCCTGTCAGCCGTGTCCAACTCTTCTTAACCCATTTTTAGGGTTTTCTTGGCAAAGATTCTGGACTGGTGTGCCATTTCCTTCTCCATCTCATTTTACAGATGAGGAAACTGAGGCAGAGTGCAGGTCACACAGCTAGCAGTCCTATGAGATGCAAACTTATAGGTTCTATTACCAATTAGGAAACTGGAGCTCAGCTGATAAACAGACCAGAGAAAGGCTAGGTGTTTTGCCCAAGATGACACAGCTGATAAGGCTAGATTCAGGCCCAGGTTAATCAATCAAACATTTATTGCCTACCAGGAGGCACTCCTGATCCTAAATCTATCTTCCTCTGCATCTTGTTTTCATTTTTAAGATGTAAAGTGTCTGGTTTTCAGTTTGTAAAATGAGGGCATTGAGCCAAATGATCTGTCTTAAGGTCCCTCTGTCTCTAACTCCTGATCAATGGAGAATTACTGATTCCCAGAGGTAGAAGGGGCCCCAAAATCCATCTGGTCTAACACAATTACAAATGACAATCCCTTCTACAACTTCTCCCCAAAATGTCCATTCTGATGGGGCTTGAAGACCACTGGTGATGGGGACCTTCTCAGGAGGATTTTCAGACAGGAGAATAGGAACACATAGTGACATTGCTACCTGTATCAGTGGAGGTCATGGAAATTAGAGGGCTAGAAATCCTTTATCTTTAATTTTCTGTTCTTTTCACTCACTTGATCATAGCAGGTACCACTTGCAAGTAACAAAAGTTATAATTGCTTCCATTTTTCTAGTGATTTAAGCTTTTCGCATCCTTTTGCTCCCTGCAACCCTGTGAGATGGATAAGGGCTTTTCAGGTGAGGAGTATTGCACTTGGAATCCAGAAGACCTGAGTTTAAATTATATTTCTAATACTTGGCTTCTCTCATCTCAGTTTCCTCATCTGTCAGATGGGGATAATGATAACCTTTACCTCATAGGGTTGTTGTGAGAGTCAAATGAGATACAGTAATACATGTAATATATGTAAAGTGTTTTGCCAACCTTAAAGTATCATTTAAAAGCTAGCTAGCTACATATATTTATTTTATGATCGTAGATTAAATGTTCAGGAAAACTGAGTAACTTCTAAATAAAGTATGCCTGCCTCTTTATCCTATTATGGAATTGAGAGAAAGCCACCACATGGCCCATGGGCACCATTAATATCCCCTGTTCTATCAAGCATCCTAGAGGAAGGTCCCTGAAACACAGTGTGCTTCCCTTGTTGAGGATCAAAGAGAAGATACAGATGAACAAGAGATATGGATGGATGAGGGTCTGCCTGCATTGTTGGGAGGAGGAAGACCCCTAACACACAGTAGGTCTCCCTCGAGGAAGATCAAAGGGAAGGTGCAGATGGTTAGGAGTAACCCCGGATAGGAAGTCGCAGTTGGATAAGAGTCCATCTGCATTGCTGAGAGGAGCACAGACCCTGGGCACATCACCTCACCTGACTTAGTCCCGTGTTTGCTACAGCCTCTAATCTCCTGGATGTTTAGAGGGACCGTGCCTCATTTTCCCTTCTTCATTTATTCCCTGCCTCCTTCCCCAATTTGATGATGTCTCAGTCTTTCCCCAGATAACTCTCTTATCACCCTCTGATTTTCTGGTTTTTCCACTTTTTTGGAGCGGATCTTATGTCTACAGGCTCACCTGTGTCCAGCTTCCAGAAAAAGGGAACGAAGTTTGTAAACACACTGGAATTTTATCTGGAGGGGCTAAAGGCCATACCAACCCAAAGCCAACAGTGTTATAATGACAGGGGAGGAAATGGGGACTGAAGCCACTTGGGTTCTGGGTTTTCTTCCCTTTGACCTGAAAACTGCTGAATTCCAATTTTTTTCTCTAGGAGAGCAGGGCGGAAGTGGGTTATAGGAGATGGGTTGGGTGAGCCTAGCCGCTCAGGATTTCCTCTTGTTCCTAAGCATCAAGATGGACACAGGGCATGGAAGAAGGTATTCCTGGAGTTGGCTTTAGGTGGGTTCGGGGAATGGGGTGGGGCACTGAGGTGACCATTCAGAACAAGACAGACTGAAGTCAACCACAACTCCTAGAGACAAGGCTAGTGTAGTGAGTATCCATCATGTTCTCAGGTATCAGTACTTGACTCCTCTCCCCTGAAAAGTGCTTTGAGACAGGAATATATATTTCTAGATTCTCCCCCCACCAAAAAAAATGGAGGCTTTGGACTAGATGGTCACAGGTCTTTTGAGCCCTAGCTCTGTGATGCCCTAATCTTAAGGACTGTGTGTTGGAGGTCACAGGCTAACTAGGAGCTGGATAAAGTGGCACAGGGTAGAGACAAGTCACTGCTTAATTTGGACAGAGCCTCTTGCCAGTACTTTGGTACTTGTCATTCAGGCACATGCTCCCTGGCTGAAGTCAGTCATCCATGATGGGCATCTTCATATGGTAAGGATTGAGGTTCCCCAGGTAGTATCAGCTGCTGAGAAGCTGCTCATTCCTTCTGACTTGCCAGTGCTAAGACTTACAGCTGCTCCCTTCTATGGCCTTCTGGACCTCCCTGGTACAGAAGTTCCTCAAGCAGATGCTTGTTGACCCACAGACTATTTCCAGTAGCACCTCCATCTTCAGCTCTGTCACACAGAGCATCCAGAGGAGAAAGAAATGTCTTTGGTTCGTGACATCATCTAGGCACAGTTTTTAGGCAGCTAGGTGTCTCAGTGGATAGAGTACCAGGTCTGGAGTCAGGAAGACCTGAATACAAACCAGCCTCAGACACTTACTAGCTAGGTGACTCTGGGCAAGTCACTGTACCCTGTTTGCCTCAGTTTCCTCATCTATAAAATGAACTGGAGAAGGAAATGGCAAACCACTCTAATATCTTTACCAAGAAAACCCTATGGGGTCATGAAGAGTCAGACATGACTGAACATCAGCAACAGGTATAGAGTTTATAGTCTGTAGGATTACTTAGAATTCCTATAGTCTAGCTCCTCTATTCCCCATGTTATGGGTGAGGACATTTATTCCCAGAAATAGCTGCTAAGCACCTCCGATAGCCCAGGGACTCTGCCAGCTACTATATAAGTGGACACTTCAAATCCCTCAGTTTGAATCCTGGGTCTGTTAGTTAACCACTTGTGTGACCCAGATGATCAAGTCACCTGACTTTTCTGATCCTCCATTTCCTTATTTTGAAATGAGAGGGTTGGGCTAGGTAGCCCCTAAATTCCCTTCCAGAGCTAAACCTGTGATCCTGGTGGTTTTACTAGAGTAGGGGACTCCACTCCTGTGGAAACTCTCTTCCCTGAAGTAATTTTGCTGTAACCTAGAGCCTCAGGGAGAGGCCTGGGAAGTATAAACCTTCCTTACAACAGTATTTGTTAAAAGCTGGACTGGAAGTGTGGTCTTTCCACATCAATTCTTTATTCGTGTGGTGCTTTTCCAAGAGAATAATAGGTATCCAGGAATTCCATGAAGGAAGCAGAGAAGCAAAGGCAGAAGAAAAAGTAAAGGAGGAATCCTGTAAGGGGAAAGGGTGCGGGGGAGGCAGCATCCAGCTGGAGGAACCATGACATGATGCAGAGGGGAACAAAGGACCAGGAATTCTGCCTCTGGCTGCATGAAGGTCCACAGGACAATCCTTTCTCCTCCCTCCAGGCTTTTCTTCTCTTTGGGACAAAACAATTTTTGTCCCATTCTTAAAGTGTCATTTGACTGTGTTTTTCTTGCCCTTCTGAAAGGGCACTTCCCCCTCTAAGCTCGAGCAGTTTCAGATCCTCTTTCAGAAGCCATTCCAGGGGCCCCAGATAATCCTTGCATCAGATGGTGATTTTAAAAAAAATGACCAAGTCCCCAGGATAAGGAACTGTTCACATACAACTCAGGGCTCTCAGTTTCAGCTCTGCACAGTTTCAAAAGAAAGCCTTGGTTTCCTTAAGTAAATGCTTTGGGAAGGAGAAAGAATTTGACTAAGTTTTCAGTGGACACAAATACATATAAGCCGTGGTTATGTTACCTTTTAGAAATGAGGAGTGGAAACTCACTCTTTCTTCCAGACTAGAAAAAGTATATATAATTCAAAATGTGAGAGGAAGAAATGAAACATTAATGGCAGAACTTCCTGCTAGATAGTCAACAAGTATTTCTTGAGTGCCTACTGTGTACCAGGTACTGTGCTAAAATGTGGGCATGGAAAGAAAGACAAAAAACCCCAACAAAAAACAAATCCAGTCCTTGCTCGCAGGTAGCTCACTGTCTAATATTAGGAGACAGCAAGCAAGAGACAGTGTATAAACAAGCTATGCGCAGATTCAGTGGGACATGATCAATAACAGAGGGAGGGCACTGGCATTGAGGAGATTTGGAGAAGTCTTCCTGTAGAAGTTGGAAATGCAGCTGATATTTGCAACAAACAAGGAAAGCCAGGAGGCAGAGATGAGGCAAGGAAGTTTCGGGCGTGGGAGATAGACAACTAAAAGGCACATCATCAGGGGATGGCCCTGAGCTGTTGCAACGAACAAGGAGGCCAGTGAATGAATGAACAATGCATTTATTGAGCACTTACTATGGGCAGCTAGGTGGCGCCATAGTAGATTAAGAACCAGGAGTGGAGTCAGGAAGACTCATCTTCCTGAGTTCAAATGTGACCTCAGACGCTTACTAACTGGTGACCCTGGGCAAGTCATTTAACCCTGTTTGCCTCAGCTTCCTCATCTGTCAAATGAGCTAGAGAAGAAACGGCAAACCACTCCAAGGATCTTTGCCAAGAAAACCCCAAATGGGGTCAGGAAGAGTCACCCACAACTGAATAATAACAACTATGTGCAAAGACTAGGGAATATAAATAGAAAAGTCAGACAGTCTTGTCTCTCAAGGAACCCCAGTTCTAAATGCATGTGTTATTGGCTACCCTGGAAATGAGGGCCCATGGGCAAACAGATCCCTTTTCTCTGTAGGTGCTCTAAAGCCAGTCTAAATGCATGTATTAAGCATCTACCATGTGCCAAATCATGCACCAGGCACAAGGGGGGTGGAGGGGTGGTGGTGGTGGTGGTGGTGGTGTGAAAACAAAGGTGAGATAGTCCTTGTCCTCAAGGACGTTACGTTCTATCAAGAGAGCCACCATTTAATTTATAGTACAAAATGAGAGAGAGAAAAGAGGAGAGGAGAGGAGAGGAGAAAGAGACACAGAGAGAGAAAGGAGAAGTGAGAGAGAGAAGGGAGAAGAGAGAGAGAGAGATACAAGAGGAGAAAAGGATTCCCAAAGAAGCCAAGGGAAGGGAGAAGTCACAAGAACCACAGGGATAATGAAGATGCTTTCCCTGCCCCCACCCTGCCCCCAGGAACAGAACAGAGAACCCAGAGATAAGATAGACTTAGGCCCAAAAGGCAAAGAAAAATATGAAAGGTGGAGACTCACAGCCACATAGGAGAATAAATAGGAGGATCTAGAAAGATGGGAAAGATTAGGAGCCTGAGGCCTAAGAAGCTGAGACAATGGACAAAGAAATACTGGAGCCTCTCAGAGAAAGAGACAAGCCAGAGAATTTATCTCCAACCTCTGTTTCTGACACACGGACTTCACAGGAAAGGGAGACAGAGGCCAAAAATCAATGCGGATTGAGGAGCACACCCTCAGAGTCTTATCCACAAATTGGCCTTAGCAGCACCCAAAGGTCATTGCCCTGAGTCATACTGGGAAGAGGGTGGATTGAAAATTATGGGTGAGTAAGCTAAACTGTAATTCTTGTTCAACCAATAAAAACTGTTCTTAGTTCTTAGCTCTAGGATGCTATACCCAATCCCTCTCCCAATCCCTGCTCTACTCTAGACCCATACATGTGTGTTCCTTACTGGGTTCAATATGAGGAAAGTCTAGTCTCTAATGAGACAGAGTCTAAGCTATCTATTCTCACATGTTTCAACTCATTGTGTGGCCTTGTCTGATGGTCTGGAGAAAAATGGCTTATAGCTTAGCTTGTGGGTCATATCTAGTGTTTCCTCAAGTGAGGGGGAAAATAGAGAAGTACTCAAGGTATAATGTAAATCAAGTTTGGGATAAATATTTATATCCTACACACACACACACACACACACACACACACACACACACACACACACTGCTAAAGGATACATATTTATGGTAAGTATTAACATAACTCAAACTAGGATTCAGTATTTTAACTTAAAACTGTGGTTACTCTGTTCTGGAAATTTTATAATTAAACCTCAACTGGAGATAAGGCAGTTTTGAGGATTCCTGAAGAGGCATGGTTACATTTCACCTTGGTTCTGCACTGTCTTAGTAGATTCTGGTACACATCTTCTGGCAAAACCGAGCAAGTTTGGGCCCTCTTGTGGGTAGAACTCTTTCCCCAAAGTGCTGGAATAACTTCTGAGGATTCCTCCTCAGACTACCAGTCAGGTCCAACCAAAAGAACTCAGGGCTTTCTGACCTCTCAAACTCTGAGTCATTTCTAAGGTTGGGCAAATCAATCTTGGAGTCCAAACTCATTCGCTGAGAATGAACAAACACAAAAACCTGAAGCTAAGGCTTAGGCTTGCCTGGGCAGTAAATGTGTCTTAGATATCACATGCTCAGGGCCACATGGAAGCCAGGGTGGTATTTCTCCTTTGTTGTTGAAGATCAATGACATCTGGAGAGTGATGCCTTGACTTGCAAATGAACAGAATTTAAGTGAGGCAGGGTTGTTACAAGGTCACCAGCCTCACTCTCTCCTCCAGAGTCCAGTGGTAAGACATAAGTCAGGACGATTGGTGATAGCTCAGAGGAAGCCAGGGTAGATAGAGAAAGCCACCTTCTCCCACCCATTATAGGAAGTGACTCAAAATAGACCAGACAAGATCCTCATCTGGCAGAGAAGAGATCAAGCAATCAATCAATCAATATTTGTTAAGCACCTACTATGTGCCAGACAAAAAGAGATAAAAGACAGTCTCTGCTCTCAAGGACCTCACAATCTGATGGGGGAGACAAGGAGCAAACAAATATGTGCAAACAAGCTATATGTGGGATAAGTAGGGAATCATTAAGAGAGGGAAGGTACTCCAATTAAGAGAAATTAGGAAAGGCTTCTTGTAGAAGATGGGATTTTAGTTGGAAATTAGGAAAGTCAGAAGGCATAAATGAAGAAGAGGTCCCAGGACAGAGTCCAGAGGAATGCCTACAGTTAGTCTCGTTGTTTGGCAAAGTATTTGGCAAAGTTCTTAATATTATTCTTGTAGAAAATATGGAGAGATTTGGACCCAGGGTTGGCAAGCTAGGGCCCCTGCCAAACCCTGTGCTAAATGATGGGAGGGTTAAGTGGAGGGAAACTGGATGAATAGCCATAGCGGGAGCCAGAGTGGTCACATGTTATGCATGAGGATTTGGAAGGAGATCTCCAGGGAAATGCCTCAGGGGCTGGTCATGGCCCCGAGCTTTCTTGGTTAAAGACATCATTGGCATGCAAATCACAAAAGCTGGGAGGCATAGCTAATGTGTTGGATAGCAGCAACTGGAGGCACGATGAAATTGTCACACTAGAAAGTCAAGGAAAATCTCATGAGATGAAATTTGATTAAAATAAATAAATGTAAAATCATACACTTACATGGGTGAATGGATCTGTGATCTCACCCAGGAAGATGTTCTGTCCCACTATTTCTGATTGAAACTAGCAAAGAAACAATATTCATACTACAGGGTACTAAGCATGGAGTCAGGAAGACTTGAGTTCAAATTCAGCTTCCCATATGAGCTGTGTGACCATGTGTCACTCTGTTGGTCTCAGTTTCCTTAACTGTAATATAAGGACAATAACAGCGTCTACCTTGCAGGTTGTTGTGCATTTGTAAAGCACAATGCCTGGCACATAGTAGGTACTATATAACTGTTCTTATCATTAATCTTGTCATCCCTCCTCTGCAATTTAGGCATATCTGCCAGAAATAATTGTTATTAATTTAACATTGCTATTCCAAATCCAAGTGGCCTTTGTAGCCTAAAGAGAGAAATGTTCACAGTGACATAATTCTCCCAAGCTTTCAGGCATTTCCCCAACCCAAGAAAATTGGTAGTTACATTTATAGGAATCTTGAGCAAGGAAGAGATCATGATATGTTTCAGTTTGGGGTTAACTCTCCAGGAATAGCCACTACTCAGCTGCTCCCAAGATTCTTCTGGGTTCACAAGGAGAGCTTCTTCCCTACATCAGGATCTGAATCCTTCCTGAAGAGAAAAGAAAATGCTGCTTTTTGGTGGGTCATAGCTCAACTCCTCCAGGGCCTCAGGCCCTGATCTTAACTGGGTAAGAATTAAGCTTGGTTTCCACCTTTGCTCTGTTCCTGGGATTTTCTTTCTGTTCTTTACCACTTTTTCCATATTTTCAAACAGGGTGAAGTCTGGAAAGGGTTTTAGACTAGTAAAGGAGTTTCTGTTGAACTAAAAAGGAGGTTTTTAATATGCTTTTGTTGAGGTCTGGGAACCACAGGAGGTTTGGCGTTCTTGGGACTCCAAAATACAGACACTTCGAATCCTGCTGGATGAACTCAACTCAAGGCTTCTTCCAGCCAAAGTAAAACAAAGTTTATTAAAGGTTTGCCATATTATGTTGACTCTTAAGGAGTCTAAGTGTTTGTGATGCTTGTATTGCTAAGCGAGCCAGAGAGAATCTCAGTTAGACAGAGGCTGAGCTGGATTGACTCTGAGAGCCTTCATGGAAGCGAGATGGAACTTAAATACAGAAAGACCGTGAGAAAGATCTAGAGGAGGTCTAGTAGTCGGGGAGGAGGGTCTAAGAAGGATCTTGATGAGACCGGGGTAACTAGTGATGTAATCAAGGGTGGGAAACAGCTGGAGGCAATTGGGAAGTATCAAACAATGAGGCTTGGGTGGGAAGGAGATAACAGACAATGTAGCCAGGCTAGGTTAAGGGTAACAGATTTGAGTTCAAGGAGGTTCCCAGAGTCTGAACCCCATCACTTCCACACAACCTATCCACACTTGCCTATGTTGTACAATTCTTGTCTTTTTCCTTCCACTGGATTCACCCAAGGACCCACCCACCCAAAGTGCTGGGGACCTTTCTTGCTTTCTCCTGACATGAAGAGCACAGCAGGGGGGCACACAGGCTGTCACATCTTGCTCTTACCAAGGGACCAACCCTATCTTCATCACTAAGTTGCTCCCTGAAGCCTTAACTGACTCCACCTCTTTCATATTTCTCTTCCCTCTGATTGGATGGCTGAGTACCAAGCTCCTCCCAATACCTTCTTTCACAGAGGGAAGAAACTGGACTCAATTCACTCTCCTCTGCATCTGCTGCCCTCCCTGGTTTCAAGATGGTGGAACAAGATGCCCCATGGCAGAACATAGCCTGGTATTCATTTACCCTCTTCTTGCTTCCTTTTGTGTGTTGTCTCCCTATCATTAGCTCCTTGAGAAGGGTAGTCACTGCCTTTATTTTTATTAATTGTATCCCCAGGATTTAGCAGAGTGCCTGGCACATAGTACCCTTAATAAATTTTTATTGGATTAGATTTTTGAGATTCCTGATGTCTGTTGTGCATTGCCGCCTGATCTTGCCCACAGTATGCTTTACCAATGACCTCCAGGTAATAGTCATTTTTAATTCCAGTCATTTTCCTCATCCCCTTCCCATCAGAACCTGGACTCTGGCCCCTGGGGTTCTGGACTCTGATAAGATACTTTTCAACTTGTCCTGTTTAGGGCCAGGGCTCCAGATCACTTCCAGGTTATTCCAAACCAAGCCATCTGCACTCCAGCCCTCTCTATGCTTCTCATTCTCCTCAACTCTGCCCCTCCCTTCAACCCCCACCAATGGTACCTTAGATTCTGCTCCTGGGAACTTCCTGGGCCCTGGTAAATGCTACTCTGAGCCCCTAAGTCAAACCAACAACCTACCCTATACCAGGCATCGTGCTAAGTTCTGGGGATACAAACTAAGGCAAAAAACAAAAACAAAACCCCCAGTTATCTTTGTTTTTAAGGAATTCACAGTCTAACAGAGGAGATAATATGCAAACATCTAAGTACAAATAAGAGACACACAAGATAAGTTAGAGATAATCACTCAGGAAAGGCAGAATCAGAATGGTCTCTCCGAAGCAGGTGGGATTTTAGCTGGGACTTGGACGAAAGCCGAGGAAACCAGGAGATGGAGATGAAGAGGAGAGAATTCCCAGAATGGGGGACAGCCAGTGGGAATCCCGGGATCAGGCTGTGGAAGAATGAGGAACCATAGTGGACATAAGTGAGCCAGCCCTTCTATGGTAGGCTAGCTTCCAGACAGGGTGTCCCAAAAGTCTTTAAGCAATAGCTTAAAATAGCATTAAGACTTTTTGGATGCTGTCTATCAAGGATAGGACAGCTCTTTATTTTCCCTGCCACAAAAGAAATAGGTAAGACACAAATGACTCATAGGCTATAGCATATTCCCAATAGTGACTTGCTCTCATGAACCCGAGTCAAAGACCGGACCAGGAATCTCGGTCACCTTGTAAATGTGTGAAAAAGCAAGGGGCTCACTGTAGCAGAGGGAGGGTAGAGGATATTAATGTGGACAATCTGAAGGCTCCACTGAGACTTAGCCCTCAAATGTGAAAAGGACCAAAGGCCTGAACTCAGCTTGTTGGGCAGAGCCTCGAGAAGAGTTTATTTATTTATTTTGGGTTTTTTGAAAGATTCGAACAACAATCATCCAGAATGGGAGGACTGAGAATAGCTACATTTAGAGATCCATTGCAGTGGAGAGAGTTCTGGTTCTGGAGTTAGAGAACCTGGGTTCAAATACTGCCTCTCATCTTTTTCTTTTTTTTGCATGACCTTAGACAAGTCATTTAGACTCCTTGGGTCTCAGTTTCCTTATCTGTAAAAGGAGCTGGTTGAACTAGATGACCTCTCAGGTCCTTTCTAGCTCTAGCTTTATGATCCCATGAGCCCTGCTACTCCTCAGTTTCCCTTCTCTGTAAAATGAAGAGGTGGAGCTAGACAGCCTTTAAAATTCCTTCTAACTCTAAATTTAAAAGTAAGTCTAACTCCAATGTAGCTTTTAAGGTTTATACAGTGCTTTATACACTATGCTGTTATTAACCCCATTCTACAGATGAGAAAACAGAGATAGACAAAGGTGAAGTGACTAGCTGCTAAGTGTCGTAGGGAGGATTTGAACTCAGGTCTTCCAGAGTCCAAGTTTAGCACTCTGTACTGGTAGAGAAAGCTTACAAATCAGCAGGGGGGAAGGAATCCTCACAGGTTTTCGGGGGAAGCTCTGCAAGTGTCCTAGGAAGAGTGAGGAGCCAAGGGCTGAGTCCTCAATCCCATTCCACTCACTGGGTTGGAATCTCACGGGCCACGGGCCAACGTTCTATTTCTAAACTTTTGTTTTATGGAAAGTGTCAGGGTCAGAGTACCTGGTGGGTTTAAATCCCACCTCTGACACTACCTATGTGACCTTGAACCCTTAATTTCTCCAGGCCTCAGTTTCTCATCTATAAAAACGGGGGAAGGAGGAGTTAAATGGTCTAAAGTCCTTTCCGGTTTTAAATCTATCATCCTAAAATGATCAATCAATCAATTAAGCAACAAATATTTATTTAACACCTATTATATGCAGGAATTTTGCTTAGTGTTGAGGATAGGATCAAAACATTTAAAGTTGGAAGGGATGTAAAAGGCTGACTTGTCTAACACACTCATTTAAATCATTTTGAAAATAATAGCATCCATCTCATGTGTCTAGCTCTATTCCGAATTCCAGATAAGTTAGAGCTGGAAGAGGCCCCTGAGTCCAAGTCCATCGTGCCCAGGTAAGAAAACTAAATTAAGTGACTTCACACATATAATCTATGGATCAGACTTAGATCTAGAAAGAATCTTAGATACCACCTAGTCTAAACCCTTGATTTTACAGATGAGGAAACTGAGCAGAGAGGTAATTAAATGACTTGCCCAGGGTTACACAGCTAGTAAGTGTCTGAGGCTGGATTTGAACTCATCTTTCCTGATGCAGCATTCGGGGTTCCATCCACTAGCTGCCTAAATGGACCAAGTCATTTCCCTCAAACAGGGCTAGAGAGATTACTTCTGCTTTCTTTTGAGATGAATTTTGCAACTGGGCTGATAGTTGGTGTGTGAAGAAATGCTGGGGATTTGGAAGGCTGTTCAGCAAGAGGCAGGGGTGGGGAGGGAGAAGAGGGAGGATGAGTGTTTCTGGACTTTGTGGAGTTGCCTCATTTCCTGGAGTTCTGACTGTATGCTCAGATACAAAAGAATCTCATGCTCCTCTGATTCTCCTCCAAAGCTGCCAGAATAGATCCGATCAGGCGTGGAGATTAGATCCGAAAGGGTGTGGAGGAGGGCGGGAGAGCAAGGGGAAAAGATTAGTTTGGACTGTGTCTAGGCTCTCCCGTCCTCCTCGGTTTCCCTGGCAGGCACGGAGCTGTCCACCTCACCCTCTCCAGTGGCTTGTGGGTTTCTTCAGATAATGGGATCTCTTGGGATTTGTTCCTGCCAAAATCCCCAGCCCAGTGACATCTCAGTTGGGTCCACTGCTTTGTGCCTTTGGATCTCTCAGCTTCAGAAGAGGGAGGGGAGACAGTTTGCTTTCCAGAGGATGGTTCCTCTTTCCTCCCAGGCTGTGGCCCCTTCAGCAGCTGTGGGGGATGGGGAATTTGACAGGACTGTGTTTGTTTGCATCATGTGGCATCTGGGGCGACCTCGAAGGTTACAGAGAGCTGGGCTGACTTTTGTCCTTTGTTATCTCTTGACCACAAGGCTCTCTTCTCTTTCCTTCATTCCTCCTGCTCAGGTGCTCCCACTCCCACCTAGGAGCTGGAGCTTGGCTCTTAACCCTCTCCTTGCTAGTCTCCCTTTCCCCAGTCTGCTCCCACTGCCTCTAGAGTCTACGCCGAGTTTTTTTTTGTTTGCCTGACATGGCTTGTGCAAGAGGGTTCTGAAAACTAATACCTCAGGATTCCGTGAGACTTGGAGGTGGGGATGCTGGC
Organism: Potorous gilbertii; assembly: GCA_028658325.1. NCBI lineage: Eukaryota > Metazoa > Chordata > Mammalia > Diprotodontia > Potoroidae > Potorous > Potorous gilbertii. The sequence goes on from CM053773.1 coordinate 238,419,360, forward strand.
AGGCTGGGTTGGGTGGGGATGCTGGGGACGAGCCGGGGGCCCTCTCTGGTTAGAACTTTCCTTTAATTTCCAGTTAAGTCTGGAACGGATGGGGAGCGGGGCAAGGAGCCAGACCTCCCAGCTTCTCACAATTGTTCCTCCATAAACATCCTGTATGTGCTTTGCTCCAAATGGCCACCTGGACAGACAGAATGGAAACCAAACCTGACTTGGATGGTTGATATGGAAAGATTGCTGACAGATTGGAAGGGGAGGGGCTCCTGCCATTAAAACTCTATCCCTTCTATTTCTGATATGGGAATATACAAAAATATAATCTCTTGTAGGATGGACTGTTCCATTTTCTTTTTTTCTGCGTATCATCCGAGCCTTTCCCAAGACCTGGCTCTTAGTGTAGGTTCCAACTGTGACACTTCTTAGCTGTGAGAGCATCTCCGAGTCTCAGTTTTCCCATCTGCAAAATGGGAATGAGAACTTTGCACTAACATAGTTCATAGGAAGGTTTGTGGGAAAAGAGCTTTGTAATTCCTACCGTGCTGCAGAAATGTGAGTGATTAATCATATTGGTAGGATCTCACGGTATCCTTTTAAAAATTGTTTTTATTTTAAAAAAAATTTTATTGAGAGCTTTTCTTTAACATCACTGACATTTCTCAATATATCCCTATCTCCCCTTCTATCCAGTCAGACATCCCTTATAATAAAGAATAAAAAGTTGAAAAAATAAAACAATTCACTAAAACTAACCAACATATCCCCCAAAGCCTGGCATTATATTTAATTATCCACACCCATTGTCTCCCACATCTGCAAAAATTCTGGGGAGATGCCTTCTTCTCAGAGCCAAGCTCAGTTGTTATCACTTCATGGCATCAGTTGAGTTGTCTTGCTTTTGTATTATCTATTTATATTGTGATTACTATATGTATTGTTTTTGTTTCTGCTTAATTCAGTCTGTATCTATTCATAGACATTTTCCCAAGTTTCTGATTCACTATTTTTTATGAGGCAGGGATATTCCATTATATTCACACACCAGTCAGTCATCAACCTTTTATTAATATAATAATAAATAATAAATAAAAATACAATAAAAAAATTAGATAAATTTAAAGATAAAACAAAATAAATAAATGAAAAATAATATAATAAATAAACAAATATTTATTTATTTATATGAGTGTGGGAGAGGCATAGCAGGGGCACAGAGGGGCAGCTAGGTGGTCCAGTGTCCAGAGTCAGGAAAACTCATCCTCCTGAGTTCAAATCCAGCATTAAGACACTTATTAACTATGTGACCCTGGGAAAATCACTTAACCCTGTTGACCTCAGTTTCCTCATTGGTAAAATGAATTGTAGAAGGAAATGCAAACCACTCTAGTATCTGCCAAGAAAACCCCAAATGGGGTCATGAAGAGTAAGATACCACCGAAACAAATGATCAGCAACAAATGGGGCAGACTTTGTATTAGGTTCTCGGTGTACAAATAAAGGCAAAAGACCACCTTCAAGGAGCTTCCATTCTAATGGGGAGGGGGAATACAACATGCACATAGAAAATTAAACACAAATATATGTGAAATAATTTGGAGGAAGAAGGGACCAGTATGTCAGGGGAGGGATGAGGCGAGGTACACTATGGTAGGTGGTCCATGAGCTGAGTTCCCAGAGTTTAAGGGGGTAGGGAAGGGCAGAAAGGAGAACATTTTAGGCCTTTGCAAAGGTGGGGAGACAGGAGATGAAATGTCTAGGGAATGGCCAGCCGAATTCCCTGAATTACGTGGCAGTAAATGCTCAGTTTGGTAAGGTAGGTTACTTGAAGACTTCAATGGCTTTGGGATCTCAGAGATATGAGAACTCTACCAAAAAGATAGCGCCCCATCCATGCCTACCAAACCTGTCCAACTCTTACCCAAGTCTTCCCTTAGATCTTTCCACACAACAAGTTCTTGGGGTTATTTCAGTTCTCTTGGCTGCTGTCATTCATTTGTTTCAGTCATGTATGACTTCATGAATCATTTGTTGTTTTCTTGGCAAAGATACTGGAGTGATTTGCCATTTCCTTCTCCAGCTTATTTTACAGATAAGGAAACTGAGGCAAACAGGGTGAAGTGACTTGCCCTGGGTCACAAAGCTAGTAAGTGTCTGAACTGTCCTTGTCTTCTGTTGATATCAAGTGCCAAGAGTATTTGGCATTGATACCAATGGAAGATAGGACAGTTTATCAGTTATACTTTGCTCTTGCTACATACCATCTTATTACAAATAGGGATTCAGGATGGCATAGTAGAAAGAGCACTGACTCTGGGATCCAAGGACCTAGGTTCAAATTCCAACTCTAATATTTACTGCCTGTATGACCTTGGGAAAACTTCCTGGACCTTAATTTCCCAGCTGTAAAATGAAGTGGTTGGACTAAATGAGATTTAAGATCAATTTCAATTATAGACCCATAATCTTATAGCAATATTCTCAAGACAAGGCAGAATTCTAGGTAGGGTTCCAGGTGTGATAGGTCAGTCCCTTTGACTTCAAAATATTAATTAATTTATTGATGAATTGGTCTTGGTCACCATCTCTCAATGATCTCTACTACTCAGGTGACCTGGCATAATTCTAGAAGAGGACTACAAACATTTCCCATGTACACAAACCCATGCCCCATGAATGGTGCCAAGGACAGAGTTCACATTACCCATCATTTGGAGTGAGAGACTTGGCTGAAACTATAGTTTATATACAAAGATTCTGGGGGTTGGCAGGTGTGGGGGGAAATAGTTGGAATGTAAGGTCTTTGGGAAGAGAGATTATTTCCATCTTTGTCATTTTGTCGTCAGTGCCTGGAATATAACATAGTAGGTGTTTAATTAATGCTAGTTGATTGATTGAGTGCCAGGGAGAAGCAGTGTTGGATTTGGCCTCAGAAGACCAGGGCTCAAATTCCTGCTCTGCTACTTATTAGCAGGGTGATTTTAGAAAAGTCCCATCCTGTTTCTGGGTCTCAGTTCACCCATATGGAAGATGACTGTAAGCTCTATCTAAGAACTATTTAGGGATTTTCTTTTTCAGTACCTAGCACCGTGCCTGGAATGCAGTTGGTGTTTAATAATTGTTGACTGATTGTTCATTGATCTGTGATGGGGTTGGAAGAATCCTGGCTTGGGAGGTCAAGGATCTGAAGTGAAATCCAGGCTCAGCCACTTACTACTAATATGACCTGGGACAAGTCATTCCACCTGTTTGGGCTTAGTTTCCTCATCTGTAAAGTCTAGGGGTTACACTAGATGTTCCATCCAGCTCTAGAACTTGGGTCCTTCGACTCCTATGAGCTGATAATTCAAACATAACCCTGGTTGCTTATTCAACACATGAGTTTGTGCCTTATGGAAAAAAGCCACATTCTCTATGGTGTTAGATGTGCAGTACTGGTCATGTCCTTTTGGACCTGTTCTGAATTTTTGTTGTAGTTCAGTACTAGTGATTTCATTGGTGCAGAGATATTGCAATGAAGAGACTGCCTTCACCTATCAAGATTGGCAAATGATCAACAACTCAAAGTCTTAGAGAGTTACCTGGAAAAACTGAGAAGAAACCCAAGGTTACACAGCCATTGTGTGTTTGAGGTAGCATTCCAGCCATCAAAGGTCTGCTAGCTGGTACCACGCAGCAGCAGAACCCAACAGAGTACTAGTGGCTTATTTCAGAGGAAGATCCTGTTGATGGAAGTGGAAAGACCATTTCCTAAGGAAAGGAGCAGCTTTCAGAATCATATATTGAATATCATTATGATGAAGAGAAATGCTGTCTACAGATCCTAGAAAGGCACTGATCCACCAAGCCCAGTAGAGATTTGTCCACAAGGACTTCACAAAGTCTCTCATGAGGACTTCAAAAAGGGAGTAAAGGACTTTGTGGTGAGGAGTGAGGAGGCACCTGTTGGCCCTGTTTGCTCTGTACACATGTGCCTTTGTACTATAAATTTCAGCCCACTGTCTCCTTAGGGAACTTGAGTATACAGTGAGACAGTGTAGCCCAAGGTGGGTGAGTGGGTAATTGTTTTGCAAGTTTGATCTTGCTATACGTTCTCAGCAAATCCTTTTCTAAAAGGTAATGGAACTCTACTGGTTGATTAATAATGAAGAGCACACTAGATAGGGGCTTTTCAACAATAGTTCTATGAAACCTAGTCTCTCAGCGTAACCTGATGGGAAGAGCTAGTCAGTCATCCTTTGGGAATCTGGCCTGCGATGCAGGTAGGAGTTAGGGAAGGAGTCCAGAGATGGTGCTTATATCTTTTGGGAGCTTTTGTGTATTTCCAAAAATACTCATCATGACCCAAGGCCTTTAATTCCTTCTCTCTTCCTCACTACTTCCTATATCAGTTAATCAGTCAGCAAGCATTTAGTAAGCATCCAGTATATGCCAGGTATTATTCTAGTCTCCGGGGATGGAAAGATAGGAATTGCACTTAACCAGGGAAAAGGAATAAGTGAGGACCACAGTTTTAGGGATGGAAGGGGCCTTTGAGGCATCAAGCTCAGCCCCTTCATTTTATAGAAGAGGAAGAGGAAGCTTGGGGGCCTTGCCCAGAATCATGCCGTCAGTGAGCAGCAGGAACAGGATTTTTGCTCTCATGTTCTCTGACAACTCAGAATCCATCACCCTTTTCACTCCACCAAACTGCCAGGGGGTGAATTTCCACACCAGGAATTCTCTATGCTATTGAACTCACAGACACTCTACAGCCAAGCTCCCCACACTTCCTTTTCAGCCTCATTTTCAAGTCGTTATTCTTTAAGCACTCTAAATCCCAGCCACACAGGACTTCTAGCCTTTCAAGCACTGAATCACCAGTTGGCAGTACAGGGGATAGGGCTCTGGGCTTGGGGGTCAGGAAGATCTGAATTCAAATCTAGTCTCAAATATTTACTCTTTGTGTGACCCTGGACAAGTCACTTCACATCTGCTTGCCTCAGTTTCCTCATCTGGAAAATGAACTAGAGAAGAAAATGACATACCCCTCCCATATCTTTGCCAACTACCCTCTCCCCGCAAAAAGGGGGCCAGAAAGAGTTGGGCACTACTGAGAAATGACTAAATAACAACATCAGTCTCTAGATCCAAGGTTATCCATTTTAGCCCTACCTTTATTACACAAAAGGCTTGCTTGGGTATGTTGCCATGGAAACCCAGCATGTTAGCTCTGGGAAGCCCTTCATCTGTGAATATGGGTAATAAAAGGACGGTCCACAGACAGCCCCCTCAGTGTGTGGGGACAACATGTGCAGTGACATTTAGGACACTCAGTACCTGGAACTTATTACTGACTCATATAAAGGGCTGTGTCCTTGGGGAAAGGACAGTGGGGCCAGCAAACAAGCACAGCTCTAAAGTCTGGAAGCAGGAATGCAATTACAGCAACCTCAGGGTACCATGGGAAATTCTGCTCCTGATGGTTTGCATCTGACTATTCATTATTGGGATGGCGTTGAGGGACCTGTAACCATTGCCACAGCTTTTACAATAAATTAATATCCTAAGTGCTCCCAAGCTGAATCCTTCCTGAGGATTGTTATGCTTTGTACATTCAATAAACGCTTGCTAATTGCAGGATTTCAGGGTAGGAAGGACCTTGGGGGCTCTTTCTCGTCTAACCCATATCTGTCTAGGATTGCCCTCTGCAGCCTCCCTGACCAAAAGTTAGCCACCCTCTTCTTAAAGACCCCAGCGAATGAAGGAGTGAAAAACATTTTTAAAGGTCTTACTATGTGCCAGGCACAGAAAATTAGAGTCTCTCCCTTCAAGGACGTTAAGTTATATTAGATACCAACTAGAGGGGAGTGGTGTCTAGGGAGGGTGTTTTGAGTTGGAAGTCACAGGGTTGGAGGGTGTCAGAGTCACAGGGAAATTGATAGATGCATCCTTTCCATGTTGCTTGGTCTACCATTTCCAGAACCAGTGGGTGGGAAATGTGAGTGAGTGTAGGGGTGAGTGGGTTACATGGCTTGGAAGGTGGTCAGAGTTTGGGGGAGGGGCTAGGGGTCCCAAGAGCATAAAATCATGGAGTCGTCATCTTAAAAACATCCCACCTTCTACAAGAAGCCACTCCCAATTGCCCTTCACGATAGCGTCTTCCTTTGGCTGATTATTTCTGATGTAGCCTGTGGATATGTTGTTTGTATATAGTTGTTTATGAGTTGTTTCCCCACTAGACTGTAAGCTTCTTGACAGAAGGGATTTGGGGGGCAGCGCTTTCTTTACGTCCTCAGTGCTTAGCATAGTGCCTTGTTCAATCTTTCAGTCATGTCCAACTCTCTATGAGCCTATTTAGGGTTTTCTTAGCAGGGATACTGGAGTGGTTTGCCATTTTCTTCTCTAGCTCATTTTACAGATGAGGAAACTGAGGCAAGTAGAGTGAAGTGACTTGCTCAGAATCACATAGCTAGTAAATGCCTGAGGTTAGATTTGAATTCAGGTCTTTTTTGAGTTCACCACCTAGCTACCACATACATATATACGTCCACATATACATACATACACATGCACACAAATTTATTCAGCATAAATACAAAGTGAATAAATATAAATAATCAATAAAGACTTTGTTAAGCACCTGTTATATGCCAGCCAAGCACTGTGCTAAATCCTGGGGAAATAAAGTAAGCCCAAAGCCAGTCCCTGCTCTCCAGAAGCTCAGTCTAATGGAGGGGGGCAACATGCAGACAACTAGGTACAAATAAGCTATGGACAGGATCAATCAGAGAAAATCGATTGAGGGAAGGGATTAGAATGGGAGGTCAGGAAAGACTTCCTAGTGAAGGTGGGATTTTAGCTAGGACTTGAAATAGATAATTACACATAATTAAATCCTGGGTAGTCTGTATGGGAAGGCATTAATGGCTGGGGGGTATCAAGGAAGGCTTCTAGTAGAAGATGGTACCTGAGCATTCATCTTAAAGGAAGAGAGACACTGTGCAGAACAGTCATAAGGAGGGAGGGCATGCCAGGCATTGGGGATGACCAGTGCAAAGGCACAGAAATGGGAGATAGAGGGTCTAGTGTGAGAGACAGAAAGAGAGTTTGACTGGATCACAGAGTGTAGGAGGGAGTCCAATGAGGCTGGAAAGCTAGGCTGGAGCAGGAAGTGTAAGGCTTTAAAAGCTAAGCTGAAGAATTTATTATTTTATGTCAGAGACACTAAGAAGTCATGGCAATTGATTGAGTGGGAGAGTCACAGCATCAGTTCTGTATGTAAGTAAAGTGAGTTTGGCAACAGTACGTAGGCTATACTGGAGCAGGGAGAGACTTGAGGCTGGGAGGAATTAGGAAGCTATTAAAATAATCTAGGTGAGAGGTGACAAGCATCTGAACCAAGGCAGTGACTCAATACAGAGTGGGCACAGGAGTGCATTGTGAAAGCTATAGCAAAGGCAGAGAGAGCAAAGTTTACAAGTGACTGGATATGTCGGATGAGGAAGAGGGAGAAATCAAGAATAATCTTGAGATGCGAATGTGGAGCATTGGGTGGGGGCTTTATCAGAAATAGGAAAGCTTTGAGGGGTGGACATAATGCATTCAGCTTTGGCCTTTGTGTTTAAGATGTCCCCAAGGCATCCAGTTCAAAATGACCAACAGGCTACTGGATTCAGGAGTGAAGTTCAGTTGAGAGACTGGGGATATACAACACAACACAAACACAACGTAACACAACACACCATATACAGATCTGGGAGTCATCTGCATAGAGGTGAGAGTTAAAAGCTTGATTGTTGGTGAGGTTACCCAAAGAAAGTAAACAGAGAGAAGAGAAAAGGGCCCAGGGTGGGGCCTTGGGGAACCCTCTGGTTAGGGCAAGGGTGTAATAGCCAGCAAAATAGACTGAGAAAGAGTGGTCAGACAGGTTAGAGAACTAGGAGAGAGGAGTGTCATGAAAACCCAAAGAGGAGATAGTAAGTAGTCAGGATGAGAGGTCGATCTACAGTGCCAAATGCAGCAGACAAATCCATGCACTTAAATGGACTCCAATTCTAGATTGAGCTCTCTATAGCTAAGCGCTATAAGCTAATGGATGGTTTTCCCAGGTAGTTTTTCCAACAGATAAATTGAGGAAAAAGGGGCTTGAGAAAAGACCATCAGAAAGCTCAAAAAAGATTAGGACTGAAAAAGACCCAGGTTTGAACATGATACATCTTCTAACACCTGGGCCAATGTTCTTTCCATTGTACCAGATATACCATTAGCCATTCGCCTTCTCAAGATCCAATGATCCATCAGCCTGGGGGCCATGTTACTGTACTTGTTTGGGGTCCCTGGGAGGGAAAGACTCTTGGGGTCACAGCAAGCAAGTCAGTAACAGCTGTGGAGGCAAAGAGAAACGGAGACCCTGTACCTTCCCTCTCCTGACATGAGTGACTCCATCTACAAACAACCTCAATTTCAGTGTGAAATGAAGTCACTCCCCCAGCCATGGTTTTTACCCTTCCCTTGTTCCCCAGCTGTGTAGCCGTGGAACAAAACAGCTCTGCTCCACTGAGGCCAATGACAGATTTGTAAGCCTCTGCCCAGACTTCAAAGTTAGCTTGTGCTAGACTGAACTAAGTGCCTTCAATTCTGGCTGCTTCCTACTTTATATATGCACACACAAGATGAAACTGATTTCCTATTGACCTATGTGTGTGTATATACTGATATATAGTATATCTACTGATTTCCTGCAGATATATATATGTATTATATATATATAAAATGTATATATGGCATGTGTGTGTATATATATTTATGTGTATATATATATATCACATGCATATATAATAATAGATATGCACATATTAATAGGAAATCAATATATCTATCTATATAGTATCAGTGTGTGTATGTATGTATGTGTGTGTGTGTGAGTAGTATATCTGTATGTGTAGCAATAGGAAATTTTTTGTATTCTAACCTCACTGTGTTGACAGAGGAAATGCTATTGTTGAAAATGTGGTGTTTAGGTGTCATGGTAGATAAAGTGCTTGGCCTGGAGTCAGATTTGACTTCAAACCCCCAGATGAATACATTTAAATGTATTCATTTAAAATACATTCTTTGTAGACACTTACCACTATTGGACCCTGGGCAAATCACTTAAAAATAAACTGTTTGCCTCAGTTTCCTCATCTGTAAAATGAAGATAGTAACTACCTACCTCATAGGGCTGTTGTGATGAGATAATGAGATAATATCTATAAAGGGCACATACTAAGTGCTGTATAAATGTTAGCTATCATTATCAACTAATCTCTTCTTGCCATGGCTTTCAATTACAATAGTTTGCTTTAGGAGAATTGGAAACCAAGTAGATGCCTATCAGCTCAACAAGAGCTAAACAAATTGTGGCACATGAGTGTCATGGAATGTCTGTTACTATGTTATGGTTATTTAATTGTGTCCCACTCCTCTTGGATCCATTTGGGGTTTTCTTGGCAGATGTAGTGGACTGGTTTGCCATTTCCTTCTACAGCTCATTTTACAGATAAGGAAACTGAGGCAAAGAGGATTAAGTGACTTGCCCAGGGTCACCCTAGTAAGTGTGTAAAACCGGATTTGAACTCAGGAAGATGAGTCATCCAGACTCCAAACCAAACACTCTGTGCATTATATCACCCCCTAGATGCCCCATTACTATGTTACAAGAAATGACATGTTGACTGTAGAAAAACATGGAAAGACTTCTGTGATGGCTTGCTAGAGCCAAGAAAACAATGTATACAGTGATCTCAACAATGAAAAGAACAGTAAATAATTGGGAGAGAATGTTACGAAATGACAACAAACATGGCCCCAAAGAAAAGAAGTGAGAATGACCCCTTCCCCGACTCCTATGCCGAAGTGAAGCTTCCTAGGTGTGGAACATGGTCTAGATTGTCAGGGTTTTTCCATGTATTGATTAGTTTTGCTAATTTTTTTTCATTTAAAATACATTCTTTGTTATATGGGATAGCTCTCTGAGAGGCGGAAGAGGAGGAAAATAGGAAACAGGCAACATTATCAGTACAAATCAATTACAAAGCTTGATTTTGGATCTATAGTTCATGTTTGTGAATTATGGCCCTTTTATTACAACATTGCCCAAAACCTTTAGGAGAGGCAGTTCACCATGGAACTTTTCTTGATCTTTCCCCAGCTGCTTGTGCCTACCCCACCTTGGGGATGTATCTCTTACCCTCCTTCCTCTTTCTCTCCCTCTTTCCCTCTTTTTTTCTCTTTCTCTCTTTTCTTCTTTGTCATGTATATATATGTGTGTGTATATGTATGTGTATGCACATATACATGCATGTGTATGTATATATGTGTATGTGTATACATACATACATTCCTTTACATCCCTAGGACCTAGCCTGTTGCCTGGCACATAGCAGGCCACTATTAAATGACACCTGAGCGAATGAGCTGTAGATTCTGTCATTTTCACCCTCCCATCTACCTTCCTATTTCACACTGTGAGTGAGCCAAATCTTCCCCTTCCCCCAACCTAGGTTTCTATGCCCCAATACGTCCCAAGCTCTAACCACCAAACCCACAGGCCTTTGTCACTGAGTCCAGTTTCCTCCTTGGTCTTTCTTAAACTTATTCCTGTCTCCTCCACCTGAGTCTTATTCCCAGTAAAGCCCCAAAGGGGAAAACCCAGGCAGCTCTGAAATGCTAAGCTTGTGATCTGTACAATGATAAACGCTGAGTTCAGAGAATCTAAGATAACCCACAGCACCCACCTCTCGCCTTGAAGGTGCAGACTTTGTAAGGCAGAGGGAAGCATACACTTTGGGACAACGCCCATGTGGACATCCATTCCTCAGCACCAAGTCTGTATTTATGTTTCTAGAATTTTCTCTTTGGGTTTCCATTTTCACTTTTTAAAAATTGTTCAGTGGAGGGCCCAGTGAGAGGGACAAAAGAAGATATCCTTCTAAGCCAAATAAATAAACAGATAAACTAGAAATGCCCAGCTTGTGGCTTAGCCTGGCTGCAGGCCAGGCCCTCTTCAAGTTTAACCAGTTCTCTTGGGAATTTGGACTGCTGTGGAAATGCAGGAGGCCACAGTTCCAGTAAATGGTCTTGTTTGCATATCCTCTGGTTGAAAACTGATTTGGGAGGTAAAGTTACCAGTAAAGGAGATTGGGGAAGGGTAGAGAATACTGCCCACAGAGAGAAGGTATCAACTCCCCCTTTTTCACCCTTTGAAAATCCCCAGTTGCTTAGATGTTTCCTGCCTTTTCCTTCATCTCAGCCATGCTTGTTTTATTCAATGAGCACTGGACTGGGCAGGCAGACACTGGGCTGTTTCCAGGGGCTTCAGAGACCAAAACAGAACAATCCCTGCCTTCAAGGAGTTAACTTCCTCTCAAGGGGGCTATATTAATGTGGATAAATATAGACAAAGGAGGTGCAAAGTGAAGATGTAAATGCAAGTGAGTTTTTGGGCAAGACGTTGACAGCTGGGGCAGGGTGGGAAAGGTTCCAAAAAGGAGTGGGCATTTGAGGGGAGCTTTGAGGTAAACAAGGGATTTGTAGAGGTCATAGGGAGAAAGAAGAGCCTGTTGGGACTAAAGGGCAGCCAGAGACAAGGCAGAAAGAGGGGAGATGGAGGATTGTGGGTGAGGTCCCACAAGAAAATCAATATGGCTGCCTGGAGAACCAGAGAGGCAGTAATGTGTTAACAGGTGGATCGGAGCCAGACTGGGAAGTGTGGCAAATAGACTCCAGAAATAGCAATAATAAACAATAGAACTAGGGAAGCACATTGGAAAAGCATGAATGGACAACGTGGAAGAAAGGAAGGATTATTTTTTAACATTTCTATTGATTTCTTTTGCTTCACTTTGCTTTCAGTTCCAAATATATCCCCCATTCACCCAATGAGCTGTCCTGTCTCAAAATGAATTTTAAAAGAGGGGAAAAGTAGTTCCACAAAACTACCCAACACATCAACTGAATGTGACAATATGCTCTATTCCACACCCATCATCCACCACTTCTGCAATGCCAGGAGGGATGTGTGCTTTCAGAATTGTTCTCTGGGGCCAAGCTTGGTAGCCATAATTATAAAGTTTAGTTTCATTTTTCTGCTTACAAGGTGGTCATCATCATCTGTGTGAGAATTTTACATGCAGGAAGGACTGAACCCTCACTCACTAAAACTCCCATGACTCAAGTCTCATACCTTTCTAAATTTTTCATACTCATCATTTCTTAGTGTAGCTATAATCAATCCCATGGTTGAAACTTGACTCTAGCACAGGGATGTCATTTTGGTCTTCTTCGAGAGTGAAGGACAACCAACCACCCAACTAACCAATCTATCACATCCATTAACCACACTCTATTTAGCCATTCCCAATCAACAGGTGTCTACTTTGTTTCCATTTCTTTGCTACCACAAAAACTGATGCTATCAATACTCTGGGGTTCTCTGGAATCTTTGGAAGGCTCATTCTCATTGGGAGGGAATCCAATGGAGGAGAGATTTGGAGGAAGTACTTTGATAGGGATTGAACATATCAAAATTGGAGGTCAGGGAGAGGGATGAGGAGAAGTCTTGCTTTCTAGAAGGAGCAGAAAATGCCCACAATGTAGACCACAGATGTCGAGGAATCCAACTCGAGTAATGAGGAACAATAGTGATCTCTTTTGAGAGTCAGTACAACATAGCAGGTACAATGCTAGACCTGGAGTTAGGAAGACCTGGATTCGAATCTTACCTCTGAGATTCTCAGTAGGCAAGTCAGACTCCCTGATTCTCAGTTGTCACCTCCAATTTATTCTGTCTCTAGCTTGTTTGCACATGAATACTGACTTGTCTCCCCCATTAGACTGTGAGCTCCTTGAATTCTCTTTTATCTTTCTTGCCCAGTGCCGAGCAGAGTGCCTGGCACATAGTAGGTCCTTGAAAAAGGCTTATTGACTTCATGGAGATACAGATCATGCAAAATGCTTTGCACAATGAAGTGTCTATTATAGTTTTTATTCTCCTTTTCATTCTTCCTTTCTACTTTCTGCCAAGCTCTGAGGCAAAGAAACATAGATGCAGATCCGAGGACGTTGGCGATACTGGCGGTTCCTGGCACTATCGCCTGAAACACACAGTAATGGAGGACAGAGGACATTCTGGAACAACAGTGACATTCTCCTCATCTGCCACAGATGAGACCTGACATCAGAGGCTTCCGTGAAATCTTCCGATAACAATTAAGAGCCTTCCACTTCCAATGTGTGTATTTCTGTATTTTCATTTTAAAATTGTCTTAGTGACTTTTGGCTTTATTTTGTTTTATTTTTGTTTCATTTGGTTTTTGTTTGGTTTTTTATTTCACCTTCATTTGCCAATATATTACTTCTCCTTTCCTGGAAAGACAGCTCTGGTAACATAGAACAAAAAATAAAAAGAGGGTGGAAAAAGAAATTTAACAAAATTAACTCATACAGAAATCCATTTAGGTGATGAGGAAGCCCTCTCTACTGTTATTACCACACACAGTGGGCCTTTTGATCCAGCTGGTGAGGCTGGCTCATTAGAGTGACTGACATCACATTTACCTATTTGGGAAAGCCCCCAGCTGTGAGACCTCTGAAAGGCGCTACCAACAATGTTTCTTTCTTTGAAGGTTCCAGTCCCTTGGTCAACACTGTGGCTGGTGGGGCCTGGGTGACATTTCCTGGACAAACATGAAAACTTGGAGCCGGGCCCAACTCATAACTCCTTGGCAAATAGAGGGCCCCGCCAGGCCTGCTAGTACCCCCAGGGTCTGGACACTGTCCCAGTTGTCATGGGTCCAACAGGTTGACAAGTACACCTAAGTGAGTGCTGACTTTGTTGGAGAGTAGATATACTTCCACTTACAGGCCAAAAGCCTTGTCTGTTTCAAACATGTCTCTGTAGACCTGGCTTCTGGTTCCCTTCTATGAGCTAATTAGTGGTCTAATTAATGGCAGTCACTTTATTCCTCTGGTCCTCGTCTCTAAAATGAGATGTGTCTCTGATGTGTCTCTAAGGTCTTTTTAAATATTTAAAACCAAAAGCTAGTACTATTGACAATGAAGAAATGGGAAAAGTTATTCCAGTTGATACAGGGCTAAGCAAGGGTGCCCTCTCTACCGACTAATGTTTGACATAGTTCTAGAAATGTTAGCATTAGTGATAAGACAAGAGAGAAAAGTTGAAGGCATAAACTTTGGCAAAAAGGAAACAAAATTGTTATAATCAGCCCTTGGGCATGTTGGTCTACTTGGGAAATTATGGAGAATCAGCAAAAAACCACCAAAACCTTAACTAATTAATAATTCCAATAAAATAGTTAGACATAAATCCAATCCATAAAGATCGAAGCTCCTTTCTATTTCCAGTTAAGTAAAAAACAAAAACAAACAAAAACCCAAGCATTTATCAAGCCCCTAATATATGCCAGGAAATATATGCTAAGCAAATGAAAATACAAAGAAAAGAAAGTCCTTGCCCTCATGGTGCTTACTAACTGGGGAAGATAAACACATAAAAGGAAGCGAAAACTGGAGAAGGAAGAGAGAGGAAGGTATCTGGAGGGGGCCATGATAGGGAAAGTTGAAGAGTGAACAAGGCATTTTGGAGAGGAATGAAGGTGAGGTTGACCTAAAAACAAAGGTTCTGAGAGGCCCCAGACGTCAACATGGTTGAACTGGGCATCATCCCTAAAATAAAGGGAACCAACCAATCAGAATGAGAGGCTGCAGGGGTAAGAGGAACTTCCAATATGAAAAGTGTTCTAAGGGTGGAGTGAGCTTCCAGATTGAAGAAGTAGAGAAAGGCCCATGGGGAGCCAGTACAACCTGGAGAAGAACCTTCGTTCTAAGATGCTCTGCTGAAACACAGCAGTCTTGATTCCTTCATTCAACAAATCGTTTTATAATAATTGCTATGTTCAAGATCCTGTGTATGCATTAAAGAGAATACAAATACAGATGAAAGTAGCGTATAATCTCTCAGGGGATATGACAAGTACACAATGAAATACTGTACAAGGCAATGTTCTATTGTGAGAAGGTAGGGTAAATAAGGTTGTGGGGTGAGGGGAGCTTGCTTCTACTTGGCATGGGAGGGAATTTGGGAAGCCTTGTGGGAGTGGGGCCATTTGGGTTGAGTCTTGAAGGCAGAAATGGATGGAAGGGCCTTCCAAGGGAAAGAAGTTTGAATACAGAGAGAGAGTAGGGATATGGGAGATGGGTTGGGGAGAAGAAGGGAGTGGTCCAGCATGGCTGGCCGCAGGCATGATAGACAGTAAAGTAGTGCCAGGGAGAGGGAAAGTGTGACCACCTAAGGCAGACCAATCCATTTTGGCATGGCTCACGACTGTTAGGAAGTATTTTCTTGTATAAAACCTAAATTTTTCTTTGTGACCTCTGGTCCTAGTTCTGGTCTCTAGGGCCAAGCAGAACACAGCCTATCTATCTTGTATAAGACAAGCCTCCAAACAACTGAAAACAACCATCTGTTTCCCTCCCCTCAACCTTCCCTTTTCCAAGTTAATCTCCTTAATTCAATTCTCCTTCAAATAATCTTCCCATGTCCTGTTCATGACACTCTAGGCCAGCTTTGGGTATCTTTCCTTCCAATAACATGGCATGATATCAAGCGAACATTGTACCAGGCCCATTACTACTTTGGTGCCATGTTGTTTAGTAATTTCAGTCATGTCCTACTCTTTGAGATCCCCTTTTCTTGGCAAAGATACTGAAGAGGTTTGCTAGTTCCTTCTCCAGCTCATTTTACAGATGAGGAAACTCATCATAAGGCAAATAAGAGCAAGTGACTTGCCCAGAGTCACACAGCTAGTGAATGTCTGAGGCATGATTTGAACTCAGATGAGTTTTTCTGACCAGGCCTGGCACTCTAATCACTGCACCACCTGGATGCCCACTTACCATTGTGCCCCATCCCAGGAATGTTGATGCCTATACTCTTTATGCCCAAACAAGGGCTCTTCAAGACTGAAAGCACAGATCAAGGTGTGATTTGTCCATGAAGCCATCTTGCATTACTCCAGTCCACACTGGCCTTGTCCTTTTCTGAACCCTTCCAGAGCGTCAGTAGATCTAATGGAAAGCTCATAAAATTTAGAGAGAGAACACTCTCTAAGGTCTAATGTTTACTAGTATGTGACCAAAGCTAACCTTTTCACTGACCTGACTCAGTTTCCTTTTCTATGAGATAGTGATAATACAGAATAGGTAGCATGCTATGGTGGAAAGGACCTTGGGCTACCAGTTATAAAACTTGGATGTGAATTGCACCTTACAACACTAACTGAGTGATTGTGACCTAGCTGCTTGCCTTCTCTGTGAAATGGGGTAATTTAAAAAGCATTTGTTATGTGCCTGCTCTCTATTAAGGTAACTAGGTTGCTCAGGGGATAAAACATGGGGCCTGGATTCAGGAAGCCCTGAGTTCAAATTTGACCTTAGGCACTTAACAGCTGTGTGACCCTGGGCAAGTCACTTAACCCTCTTTGCCTCAATTTCCTCATTGAAACTGGAAAAGGAAATGGCAAACCACTCCAGCCTAAGGTCCTTCCTAGCCCTGTCCTAAGTTCCCCCCTCCCAGCTCTGACATTCCCTGTTCTAAGATCCCTTTAAACTATGACACTCTATGTTTTGTGTTCAACTGTTCTTTCACTTCTGACATTCTCAGATTCCTTGACTCTGCATTTAGAATCCCCTGGTAACAGATAATTGGCTAGAAAACACCAACCTTTGCTCAGCTACCCACAGTCAAGGCAAGAAAAAGCCTTCAAAGGTTCAGGGTTTTGTTAGTTTTTAAAGGTCACTTTGCAGGCAGCCCCAAACCCGCCCCGTGCAGGTGTGCGCCAGTCCGTCCAGGCCGACTATTCTGGGAGCTAGCACACCTGTTGCTTTCTCCAGGATGCTAACATTTACTTTGGGGCCCTGTTTGATCCCTATGCCATCAAAGGCAGCTGGGAGCCTGCTCTATTTTTCCTCAGCATGACCACAGAATTGGATTTGGCAGAGAATACAAATCCTGCCCCTGGAAGATACGGGAAGGGGGAAGCAGATATTGTTATAGAGACCTTTCTCTTTCCTGTTTTTCTGGATTAATTACCCCTTGGTTCTTGCCACACCCTCCTTGGGTCCCTTTACACAATTCCCTAATATTGGTGCTGATTCTGGCTGATGAGGCATTGAGCCAGTGTGAATATTCTACAGAAGTACAGGGTATTTTGCTTCTAGTATTTGACTTGACTTGACCTCACAGTGATTCATTTAAAAATAGTTTTCACTGGTAAATTTTTTTCTCTCATTTCATGTTAATATCTTATGAAGAGAGTTGTTTTATATGATTGTGATGGAATGCTCTTGTGCTAGAAGAAATAACAAGTAGGAAACTTTCAGAAAAACCTGGAAAGACTTCCATGAACTGATGCAAAGTGAAATAAGCAGAACCAGGGGAACATTGTACACAGGATCAGCAATACTTCTCAGCAATACGATGAGCCAAGACACTTCTGATGGATTTAGGATGAAAGGATCGGTCCATGTCCAGAGAAAGAACGGGTGGAGACTGAAGGCAGATCAAAGATATTTTTTCTTTATTTTTGTTGGTGGGTTTTTTTGTCTGTGTTTTCTTTCATAGCATGACTTTCATGGAAATGTATTTTGCATGACTATACACGTAAAATCTATGTCAAATTGCTGGCCTTTTCAATGAGGTGGGAAGGGAGGGAAAGAAAGAAGAGAATTTGGAACTTAAAATTTGAAAAAAGAATGTTAAAATTTCTCTTACATGTAAATAGGGGGAAATAAAATATTAAATTAAAAAAATTTTTATTATGAAGATGACTTTTCATTTTGATGGTGTTTTAAAATGCGCAGAAACTTGCAAAAACTCAGGGGGAAAGGATAATATTATCCTGTTTTTTACAGATATGGAAACTAAGGCCTGAGATGGGAAGTGAGATGTCCAAGGTCACAGTTTCTGAGGGGATTTGAGCATAGGTCTTCTGAAAAGTCCAGCACATTTAGTCTTCCCTATTCCTGAGGCATAATGGAAGGAATGTTGAATCTAAGGTTAGAAGTCCTGAATTAAGCCTTGGCTCTCTCTTTTTATTTCTAACAAACTGTAGTAAGCCAGCTCTGGACTCAGGAGAAAGGCAGGAGGATTTTGTTGATTATTTATAGATTATGTTTTTTCTACTTTGTTTATGATCTCTGTGAGTGCCTGGCATTTGTGAGGGGAGGGTTTACTAGCTAGTGACCCTGGGCAAGTCACTTCACTCTGTTTGCCTCAATTTCCTCATCTGTCAAATGAGCTGGAGAAGGAAATGACAAACTACTCCTGTATTTCTTCCAAGAAAACCCCAGATGGGGTCACAAAGAATCAAACATGACCAAAACAACTGAACAGCAACGAAGTTAGGTCAAGTGAAAGATAAATTGAATTTAACAAGTTCCATCATATCCCCAGGACTGTTTACTCTTCTGTAAAATGACAAAATTGCTTCGAGGCCTCTCCCAACTCTAGATCCAGAAGCCAGTGATCAGGTGTTGTTCTCTAGGTGACTTTACTTACCTGCTCTGTAGAATGGAGCTAATATCAGTTGTACTTCCTCCTCTCACTTTCTAGACTAGGAAATCCTCCGGAGTTATGAGCTTGATTAGTATTATCACCTCTAGCTGCTGAACTTCTCCTCATCCCTTAAGGCCCATCTCATGCTCCCTCCTCCAGGAAGTCTTCCCAAATTCTCCAGTCACAAATGCCCTTCCCCTACTCTGAGTCACAGAATCTCAGGTGGAAGGGCAGCCTGTTGTGGTGGATAGACCACTGGATTTGGAGCTAGATGATCTATTGTTTATTGTATGTGACTTTGAGCCAGTCACTTAATGCCCCTGAGCCTCCCTTATGTCACTGTCAAATGAGTAACCTGAGCTAGGTCTGTGAGGTCCCTTCTGATTTTAGTAAGACAGCCCCTCATTTTATAGGTGAGGTCCTAGGATCACAGTGGGCATCTTAGAGAACATCTAGGTCAACCCCCCTCCTCCTCCTCCCTACACACACATTACAGATGCAGAAACTGAGGCTGGGGGGAGGTTCTACAGATCCTGGAGTGAACACAGGTCCCTTGACTCCACAACCTGTGCACTGCCCTTTGGGTCACAGTGTCTAGTCCAACCCTGGCTGAACAGATTCTCTCTATAAAATCATGGACAAGTGGTCATCCAGGTCACTCCACCTTTCCTTAGAGACCTCCAGGGTCATGACTAGATGATCCACATCAGTCTACTGCCCCCAGAGTATTAGAGACAGAGCAGAAGCCCAGTCAGATTCCCTGCCCCCAAAGAGGAGGCAGGTGTGATACAGGAACCTATATAATGAAGTTAAATAATATGACACAAAGAAGTGAATCGTGGCCCAAGAGCCCAGAAACCTAGGTCCTAGACTGACATCTGCCATGGTGTCATTGTGTGACATCAGGCAGGGCCAGAAGCCTTTGGGGGCTTGCATCTCCCTTTGGAAAATAAATTGGAGTTGCATCTATCGCAGAAGTCACTCCCCCACACTAGCACCCCACCTTTTTGTATTATATTGCTCAGTCATGTCTGAGTCTCCACGACTCCTTTGGGAGTTTTCTTGGCAGAGATCCTGGAATGGTTTGCCATTTCCTTTTCCAGTACATTTTACAGATGAGGAAACTGAGGCAAACAGGAGTGACTTGTTCAGGGTCACAAAGCTGGTCAAATGTCAGAAGATGAGTTCCTGATTCCTGAGTCCAAGCCTAGTGCTCTATCCTCTTTACCACCTGGTGGCCTACACACACACACACACACACACACACACACACACACACGACAAAGTGAATAGAGTACTGGACTCAGGACAGGGAAGACACAGTTTGAATCCTGCCTTCTGCAGTAACTGGCTGTGTGACTCTAGGTAAGTCAGTTTCTTCATTAGTAAAATGATAATAGCATCTACCTCACAGGGTTAAGATCAAACACAATAATAAGTGGAAACCTCAAAGCTTTGTATATCTCCTCATCATGATTCTTATTGTTAATAAAAAATAGGTATAAGGTAATTGGGGATAGAATAAGGTCCTAGTGGAGTGGCTAGGTGGTTCAGTGGCTAGACAGAGTCTGATCCTAGAGTCAGGGAAACCTGAATTCAAACCCAGCCGCAAACACTTACTAGCTGTGTGACCCTGGTCAAGTCACTCCACCCAGTTTGCCCCTGTTTCCTCATTTGTAAAATGAACTGGAGAAGGAAATGGTAAAGCACTCCAGTGTCTTTGCCAAGAAAGCCCTTAGTGAGATCTTAAAAAGTCAGACAACTGAAAACGACTAAACATAGAGATATGTGTGTATATTTGTGCATGCATGTGTGTATATGTATGCTTGTATTTATGTGTACACATTCACATGTGTGTATGAATATGCTGTCTCTCCAATAGAATATACATTCCTTGAGGGCAGAAACTGTTTGAACTTTTTTCTTTGTACCGCCATTGCCTAGCATAATGTCTGACCCATAGTAGGACTTAACAAATGTTTGTTGATTGAGCAAGTGATTAGAAAGAAATGATCGGGGAAGGCTGGCGGTCAGAGACTTTCAAGGGCCTTAGTTCTGCCCGTCCCACCATGGGAAGGTGGGAAGCAGCAACTTGGTCACCAGCAGCAGCAGTCACCTGGCCCTAAGGCATTGGGCCGGCCGCCTGTGATGGAAATGAGGGGAGGCGGACAGTAGAGAGAGTAAACACTGCTGAGCCCTCTCCCAGATGGCAGCTTCTCAAATATTTGCTCTCTCTTCTCCAAGTTCAACACCTGGATTCCTTAAACTGATCCGGATGTGACATAGCTTTGCATCCCCACCCTTGGACTTGCCCTCACACGTCAATGTCCCTGTTTCTGAGACCTGGACAGAATTTCCCCAAATTCTTCTTAGATCCCCCTACAGCATCTACTAGGGGTGGGGAACCTTCAAACTTGAGGCCACATGTAGCCCCCTCGGTCCTCAAGGGAGGTTGGGCCACACTTGAGGACCTAGGAGGCTACAGGTTCCCCACCCCTGATCTAGAAAATCACTTAAATCTATAGTAAATTCCAGGATTCAAGCAAAAGTGGCATAGCGGTGTCCCTCTTTTGTTTTAAATGGTAGGTTGGAGGGTATCATTAAGTAGAACAGTTCTCTCTTTTAAATGACATCTTAGACTCAGTATGTCCAAGACAGAACCCATTGTCTTTCCCCCTAAATCTCCCCACTTCCCACTTTCCTTATCTTTGTAGAGGGCACCGCCATCCTCCCAGTCCCTTAGGCTCCCAACCTAAGGGTCAGCCTGGACTCTTCCTTTCTCTCACCCCTGCACATAACCAAGATGGAGCCACAGCTTGTGGATTTCGCCTTTGCAACATCTCCCAAATACCTCCTCTACCCCCACCCTGATGCAGAGCCTGATCTCCTCATACCTGACAATAGCCAGGGGTCTGCCTGCCTCAGTCTCTCCCCACTCCAATCCATCCTCCAATCAACCATCAGAGGAATTTTCCTAAAGTGCAGGTCTGACCATGTCACTCCCCTACTCACTAAACTCCAGTGGCTCCCTATTATCTCCAGGTGCAAATACAAAATGCTGTTGGACATTCAAAGTCCTTCATAACCCAGCCTCCTCCTACCTTTCCTGTCTTCTTATACCTTACTCCCTGACACATACACTTTGATCCAGTGACACTGGCCTCCTGGCTGTTCCACAAACAAGACTATCTCTAGGCTCCAGGAAATCTCTAACTGTTCTTTCTCTATACCTGAAATGCTCTCTCCTTCACCCCATTTATTGACCTCCCTGGCTTCCTTTAAGACCCAACTAAAATCCCATCTTCTGTAGGAAGGCTTCCCCAACCCCGCTTAATTCCAGTACCTTCCCTCTACTAATTATTTCCCATTTATCCCGTATAGAGTTTGCTTGGTATAGATTTGTTTGCTTATTATCTCTTCTATTAGACCGTTAGCACCTTGAGGGCAGGGATTCTTTTGTCTCTTTTTGTATCCCTAGAGCTTAGCACAATGTCTGGCACATAGTAAGCCTACAGTAAATGTTTATTGAATTGAATTGAATTAAACATAGAGTAACCATCGATTCAGCAAACTTCAGTTGATGGCCTATTAAGTCTAAAATGCAGTACAAAGCACTATGGGCTAGATAAGATCCTAACTCATCCTTGCTCTCTCCTCAGTAACACTACAGTCTAGGAGGGGAGATAAGACCTTCCCCCAAACAATATAGAGAGCACTAACTAAAGGACCTGGGGATGGTTAACCTGGACAAGAGAAAACTCAGGAGTGGACGAGATGGATGACTTTCAAGGATTTGAAGAGTTGTCATGTGGATCATGTGAAACATTAAATTTATTCTATTTGGCCCCAGAGAGCTCCCCCAGCAGCCTTTGCTCCCTAGAATAGCGCTGGGCCATGCCAGCCCTCTTCCTCCATGGATGCGATCCCCTCGAGTGTAAAAATGAAATAGTGATCCTGTATTTTGCATTTTTCTTTATCTTGTTCATATATAAATATATATTTATATTTCCCTCTATAATTGATTTTACTCTAACTTGAGTCTGCTTTTTATCAAGTCTCTTCTTTGTCTCTGAGTGAAGAAACTCCAGAGTGTAAAAGTTGTCTTCTCTCACAGTGAGATGCCAGGAGGTTAGTCTCCCTATCCTAACAATTTTAATTAAAGAAAAACTTTGAGCTAAAGTTAAGAAGCTCAACACTCTCATAAAACAGTGGAATTGTTATCTCAGCACTGTCTGCAAATCACTTTGTGCTGAGGATGTTTGTTTTCCTTTATAATTTCAGCTCCTGAGAAACTCCATGACTACAGTGTGTAATCCTTGAGAGCTCCCCAGCTGCCCTGGTCCCATCTCTGCTCATCTTTGCCCAATGAACGGTGGTCTTCTATCTGTCTATAGTTCCCAGGGGCCAGGGAGAGTACAGCCTCAGTTCACTATCAGTGGTCTCAGGATTCAACTGCTCCCCATAAATCTGCAAAGCATTCCTCTAAGACAGAGAGGGGTGGTCCTGGTTTGCTGCGCATGTGGGTGAGCCCCTTTCCTTAGTCTAACCAATCATGATTCCCCATCCCCATGATGCTGCCAACCCTATAGTTAATCTTGCTCTGTTCTTTATCAATAAAAAGAAATCATGCTTCACTTCTAGGTCTTTTGGTTAACCGAGGAAGTCATTTTTGTTCAGTCGCTTTTCAATCATTTTTAACTCTTTCTGACTCCTTTTGGGTCACTTCCTACAATAGTTATTATTTTATATCATTTAGCCAATGAAACTTAATTAGCTTTTTGAAATGGGTTCTGTATTTCACCACATAACTGTTGCAGATTTTGTGCCAAATTTTCTTTTTGCAGAAAAGAGGGTTGTGATTAGGTGAAGCTTTAAAAAAATTTATGCCAGTATTATTTTAAAATCATTTATTACTAACTGTCTTTGGTACAAAATTAGGATGCACGGAATACTTGTGAATATACATCAAAGCTGAATACTGATAATGCATGGGCACTGAGAATTCTCGACTCGTGACTCTTGTGACTCACAAGTGGGGAGGATAAATACATATCCATATGACACCGATGAATACTTTGCTGCTCTGTTTAGCATTTAAGCAGCCTAAGGAACAGAATTATAAGAAGTGATGATTACATGATGAAAGTTTATAAACCAATTTTTGGACTGAAAAAACAGGGTACTTCGATTATGCAATGGGGATAGTTATATGGTGAAATATGGTATTTTCTAAGGTGTTGTAGTAGGATCGGTGGGTACAAAACATTTCTTCCCATACTGGGACCTCACCCTTCCACAGGTGAAAAATGGATTCAACCTTAAAGGATTATCTAGGATGTGACAAAGGGAGTAACAGTGCCCTGAAATCCCTTTACTGGAAATTCTTTTATCTCCTTGGTGGATTCCTTATAAAAGTTCACCTTGGGCGTGGGTTCTTTGTAGAGTTCTGAACGTGCTGGGATTAAAATTGTTGTCCTGTTATCCTGTTCTGGACCCCTGTTCTCCCTCACCCCTGGCAACCCTTCTGGACAGTGTATTAAATAAGTTTATAAGCAGTCAGTATGAAGTGGCAGTGGCAGGAAGTGAGATTTGGAAAGGAATCCCAAAGATGAGGGGAGCAGAATTTACCAATTATATCCTAAATTAACCAAAAAATCGTATCCTGATCATATGTGTGGGACCAGGGGAAGATGTTTAGACTCTGCTGTCAAGGGATTTTGATCCTATGATATGTAAAGCTCAGATAAGCTCCAGACATCCTCAGAATACCAGAAGATGCTGATAATTTTGAGAAGATAATTTTAAAGTTTTATTGACACCTTTAGATGATTTGGCCATATTACCAAACTAACCCCAAGGGGGCACATGTAGGTGGTCTGTCCTCTAGAAAAATGAGACCTCCAACTCCTACCCTGCCTCCCAGCCTTCCTCCATCTTCACTGGGTCCATGCTGCTCCATGCTCCCAGTGATCACAGTGAGATGCCTCTCTTGCACCCCATTTCCTGTCTCCCAAACCTTCTGCCTCTATAACCTTTTAGCTTCTAACCTCCTCCAGTTATTAAAGTGTGATTATGCCTCATTTCTCTTTGCCAGTCATAGTCTCTCAGCAAGCACCCAAAGAACCAGGCATGCCTGCTTCTATTTTATAATTTCATCAATTAATGATCAATTCACTGCCTTTCCTCAATGTGTCTAATTTGTCCTTGGCTTTCAATGTGGATAAAGCTGCTGGTCCAGCCACTGCCATTCCAGGGACAGCACCAGACTGCCATAAGAAGCCCCAGCTTTATGACCTTTCAAAGTTTACAAAGTCACCCTTTGATTGAGGAGGACTCTGAGACTCCCTCTCAGGGGCTCAGCTGGAAGAGCTTGATCCCTGAACTACCTGTGCCTTCTGGGACTTATTGTCCCCACCCACACTCTGACTAGCAGGGTAGATCCCCATGGCAAAGCTGGGTACTGATCCCATCAGGGTTCTAGGGGCAACCCTAAGGGGTTGTGTATGTATATGGGGTTGGGGTTCTGGTATTAGCCTCCATGTACTGTGGGCAGCTAGATGCAATGGCTAGAGCATTGAGCTTGGAATCAGAAAAACTCGTCTTCATGAGTTCAAATCTAGCCTCAGTAACTTACCAGCTGTGTGAACTTCAGCAAGTCACTTTACTGTTTGCCTCAGTTCCACATTTGTAAAATGAGTTGAAGAAAGACCACTCCAGTATTTTTGCCAAAAACCCCAAATGAGGTCATGATGAATTGGACGTGACTGAACTACAACAATTATTAACTATGTTAATCATCATTGAATACTGTCCCAATATCATTTTGATCAATTGACCTCTGATTAATAACAATTAACTTTCACAAAGGGATATTGCCTGAAAAGGCATATTGAGAAATTATGTACAACCTCCAAAACAGGGAGTTTACTATTCTCTGCCACATGGGTCTCTGGGAGAATGGACTCAAAGTGGTGACTCCCAAGTTCACTCCTGGGTATGGCAGAGCTGATAGACCAGTCACCCAATGAAGGGCCAGGACACTTGGCCTCTGCTGCAGGACAGAGATAAGCTGGTTGTTCCAGGGGACAGTGTCCTGGCCCAATTCAGCTGCAGCTACTGACTTGGGATGCCAGATGCTGGACCCCTGGGGACTTATCTAACCTTTCCAAACTCATAAGGTCATAATCTGGTCTGTTTCCTCTCTGTTATTCATTCATGAAAGAAAGAAAAAGGAAAGAAGGAAGGAAGGAAGGGAGGGAGGGAGGAAAGGAAAGAGAGAGAAAGAAAGAAAGAAGGGAGGGAGGGAGGAAGGAGGAAAGAAAAAGGCAACAGAGACAGAAGAGCAGCATACTTTTGACATATATTCATGGCCTTAGCAGTTGAGTGAGAAAGAGGGCCTCAGGTCCCTCCCAGACCCAAAGATCCCTCCTCCAACCAGAGATTCCCTAGTAGTTCTTACCTTGCTTACTACCAAGGAAGAGAGAGGGCCTCCATCTCTTCAAGTCTTTTGTATGCTCATTGAATTTTTGACTGATTTAATCTAACTAAAATAGTTTCATTACAAGCCATAAGATGTCTGGAAGCTGTCCCAATACCTATATATTCTCTGAAGTGGGAAAGAGCCTTCCTTGGAAGTGAGTTCACCAATGTAAAGTGTATTGAGTATGCTCTAAGGATTTGCCTTTCATTGGCCAGTTCCTCCATCTGAAATCTAAATGAAATTTAAAATTCTATAGCTCTGTGACACAACCAAAGCTGGAAATGATACTGAGAGACGGATTTCAGCTGGAAATAAGGAAGGGAACTCCTCACCAAGCCAGAATGGAACAGACTGATCAAATTAGCAATAAAAGGGGAAATATGGTGGGGAGGGGGGAGTAAATCATTGAGAAGAAGCCATGAGAAAATAAATATGCTGCTGGTGGAATTGTGACATTTTCTAACCATTCTGGGAAACAATATGGCAGTATACCAGAAAAGTTAGTCAATTTTTCATACCCTTTGATCCCAATAATGGAAACGAAGGTGTCTTATGTACCAAACTATTCATAGAACCACTATTTGTGATAACAAAATCCTGCAAATGGAACATGTGCCCAATCAATGAGGAATAAACAAGAGAGCTGCAGTACAGAAGTATAAGGTGACACTATTATCATTTGAGCAAAAGAATGTGAAGAATTCAGAGAAGTTGGAAGGACTTATATGAACTGATGCAGGGCAAAGAAAGTAGAATTAGGCAAGTTGTGTACACAACTATTGCAACAATGTAAATGAAGGCAATAAATAAAAGGCAATGAAACTAAAAGACAAGATTGAATGTTGATTCCAAATTATTAAATTGGAAATATACATTTTTGCTGTTAAAAAAAGTTTACAGCATGTTACGATTACTATGTTAGAGAATTTTTGTTTAGTGTGGTTTTTTCTCAAAAATATTTATGTAAATAATTTTTTACTTTTTTCTAATTACATGTAAAGATAGTTTTCAACATTACTTTTAAAAACATTTTATTTTAAGATTTGAGTTCCAAATTCTATCCCTCCCTTACCTTCCCTCAACTCCCTGAGATGGTAAGCAATCAGATATAGGTTACACATGTGTAATTATGTAATACATTTCTATATTAGTCATTTTTTGCACAAGAAGACTAGAGTAAAAGAAAAAAATGAAAGAAAGAAACTGAAAAATAGCATGCTTCAGTCTGTATTCAAAGAGTATCAGTTCTTTCTCTGGAAGTAGATAGTCTATTTCATCATTAGTCTTTCGGAGTTGTCTTAGATCATAGTTGATCATAGTTAGTTAAGTCACTCACAGTTCTTCATGAAACTATTGCTGTTACTGTGTTCAGTGTTCCCCTGGTTGTGTTCACTTCACTGTTCATCAGTTCATGTAAATCTTTTTGGGTTTTTCTGAAATCATCCTGTTTGTCATGTCATATACCACCAAATAACTAAATAATTGTGTAATAAAATGGAACATGATGGGTAGAATGGAACTGATTAAGGGAGATCCTCGATCAGCTTGATGAGTTTACGAGGAGATGAGCCATTGTTTATGACTTTAATTGTATCTTATTATGGAAGGTGTGGACATATACCATGACACCTTGTGAAGGATGGATTTCAGTATAAGGAGCTCCCACAAGATGAAGTAAGTGTGTCCCACAACTGTGTCTCATTGTGGGATCTAGCTCTCCAGCAAGAGAAGAATCTACCAGAGTACTGTCCAATCGTTCCCCTTGATGAAAGAGGAGGTTAGACATGGGGCCTCAGAACTGCTAAACTCTCGTGACCTCACACTTCGATAACTAAAATAGTGACTGGTGGGTCTCCCTGCCTCGTCTCTCCCCACTCCAACTCATCCTGCATTCAGCTACAAAAGTGATTTCCCTAAAGTTCAAGTCTGACCTCCCTCATTCTATAAACTCCAGTGGCTCCCTCTCACTTCTGGGATCAAATACAAAATCCTGTTTGATGTTCAAATCCCTTCATTACCTTGAAGCAGCCCCACAAACATTTCCAGTTTTCTTTTACCTTACTGCTCATCTCTGCCTCCAGCTTTCCTGGCTTCCTTCAAGTTCCAACTAAAACCTCATGTTCTACAGGCATCCTTTCCAGAAGTCTCTTCATTCTAATGTCTTCCATCTCTTAATTATTTCTTATTTATCCTAAATGTAGCTTATTTGTATGTATTTATTTGCTTGTTTTCTCCCCCATTAGATGTGATCTCCCTGAGCGTAAGAATTGTCCTGCTTCTTTTTATCTCTAGCAACATAGTTTATTCCCAAATGGTTATTGACCAATTTTTCCAAAGTAAGTTCTGAATGGGGGCATAACGAACCCCCATTCAGAGTGATTGTTTTGGGGGTAACTGCCAGGGCAATGAGGTGGCATAGTAGAGTGCTCAGCCTGAAGTCATGAAGACTCCTTTTCCTGGGTTCAAATCTGGCCTCAGACACTAGCTGTGTGACCCTGGGCAAGTCATTTCACCTTGCTTGCCTCAGTTTCCTCATCTGTAAAATGAGCTGGCAAAGGAAATGGCAAAGTACTCCCGTATCTCTGCCTAGAAAACCCCAAATGTGGTCACAGAGAGTCAGACATGATCAAACAGCAACAGGATGTGAAACTAGATCCTTTGGATGCCACATCCTCTGCTCCTTACGCTAACAACATGCTTTCATCTAGTCCTGTTGTTTTGGAACTTTCCACTGGTCAAAAATTTTAATTATCCATCCATTTATTCATCTATCTATCCACCCATGTACCTGTCTATCCATTTATCTACCTATGTACATGTACATTCATTCATCTACCTATCCATTCATTTATTTACCTACCTAACTTTTTCACTCATCTATCCATTTATGTATCTATCCATTTATCTGTCTCTGTCTTCCTGTCTGCTTTTCTATTGATCTATCTATCCATCCATCCATCCATCCATTCACTCATCTATCTGTCCCTCCATTTATCTATCGATCCCCCCCCCATCTACATTCATTTCTCTCTAAGAAATCCATTGTCTGAGTAAAGTAGCTGGGGAGGAAGTTTACTCTATATTCACTTATCTCTTTGCAGATTATTTTCCTTCCAGGTGATGTAAGCTCCTTGATAGAAGGGACTGTCTCAGTTTTGCTTTTGTATCCCCAGCTTCTAGTACAGTGTCCATGAGAGTCATCATGGTGAAGTGGAGAGAATACTGGACTGGGGAAGACCTGAGTTCAAATCCTGCCTCAGACCCCGGGCAAATCACTTCATCTCTGTGGTCCAGTTTCTTAATGTAAAATGAGGGTGTTGGATCTGGTGGCTTCTAATATTCCTTCCAGCTTCAAATCTGTGACCCCAGGAATGAGTTTGAAGTCATTAGAGCAGCAGGCCATGTGAGAAAGAACAAAGGGATGGAAGTTAATGAAATGGCCTTATTTTTCATTCCAAGCACCTAGTATGGGGTTTGACACATAGTAGGCTCTTAATGAGAGTTTGTCAGTTAATTAATATCTTCAGTGCCTAATAAATAGTAGATAAATTTTTGTTGATTGTTGATTTTCAACTCAATATGAGGCAACAGAGTGTGACAGGACATCCCCAACCCCCACACTGATAGAGTCGTGTCCACAAAGGTCACATCACACAGAGAATATTACTTTTACTTTTGGAAGCAGTGATGTAGGAGGAATGTTGACATCATGGGGGTGTGTCCAGCAACATGTTAGCAAGAGGGCTCAAACCTACACCTTTAGAAACTCTGTTGAAAGAATAGAGATTTTAAACATGAAGGAGAAAAGATGAATATCTGAAAGATTTTCATGGTCATCAGGGATTAGATTTCCTCCAAAGAGCCCTCAGGAGTAAAACTTGAACCAACACATGGAAATTATAGGAAAGTAGGTTTGGCTTTAACTCAAATACATATGCAATCTCATGGATTCAGAAATTCCCTCCAACAGTGCAGATTGGGACCCACCCATCCTGTGAGATTCTGTCCATGTCCTCCCATGAGTGCACCTTAGGGGATCTACCCAGTATGTTAGAGGCTTTCTTCAATTTCTCAGGTAGAAACTAGAAGGCTCCATGGATAAAGTGCTGTTCCTGGTGTCAGGGAGGCCTAAGTTCAAATTCTATTTTCAGGCCCTCCTACCTTCCTTCCCCCATTTAAAAAAAAAAAAAGAAATGGAGGAAGGCAGGAAGAAAGGAAAGAAAGAAGGAAGGAAAGGAAGGAAGAAAAGACGAAAGAAAGAAAAACAAAACCCTTGTAACAAACATGAAACCAAGAAAATGACTTTCAACATGGACGATGTCCAAACAAGATATGTTCTGATGTGCTCCTCTTTCTCAGCAGTTGCTCACAGTTTCCGTGGAATTAAGAATAAAAATTATTCCTTATTATCTAATTTTTAAAATGAATGCAAGCTACCATTGGCCCATTTCCTTCTTGATGACCTTTTTTGTGTCACAGTCCCCTTCCGTCCTTGTAATAAAGTCTGTGGATCCCTTCTCAGAATCATGTTTTCAAATGCGTAAAACAAAATGCATAGAATTACAAAAATTAATCATAAGAAACACAGATATGAGAGTATTTTTAGAAATTCATGACCCCCAGGTTAAGACTTCCTCGTCAACGTGACTGAAACTTGGGTGCAAATCTGGTACCACAGACTTGGAACAGTCAACATGGTTGAGAGGAAACAACAGTGGTCTTGAAGTCCGAAGACCTTCACTCCAACCATTTTATAATGTTGTGAATTGTTTATGGTTAAGTCACTTCAGTGAACTGTTATCAAAGACCTAATGTCAAAGCAGAATGGTGAGAGTGGTCAAGGGGAAGAGTTGGAGCCCTGGGTCAGGAGATCCTGGCCAAGTCACAACCCCTCTGAGCCTCAGTTTTTCTCATCTGTAAAATGGGGTTGAGGACACTTGTAGGATGTTCCTCATGGAATTGTTGTATGCGTTGAAGCATGAATCCTTATTATGGCTTTAATCCTCACTGATGATTTTAATTCAATCTTTAGGAAATCTTTACTGAAATTGACTGTTGTCCTGAGGGCTGGGTGACAGTGGACTCACGGGGCAAGGCCCCAAACTGGGTCATGATGGTTGCTGTTGAGTTGCTCAGTCATATCTGATTCTTCATGACCACGTGGTCCATGCCAAGCCCTTCTTCCCTCCTGGGCCCTGGGCCACCTCTGAGGGATCAAAGGTAGTCAAAAAGCTGCGTGAATTCTTGGTTGGGCTTCTGTGAAACTCTCGTCCAGCAGTGGGGAACCTGCCTCCCTTTGAATCCAGACTTCACTGAACAAATCGTTTTATTAAGGGGATTTGTTCGGTAAAGTTTGGATTCAGTCAAAGGGCTGTACTTGAGGACCTAGAGGGCCACATGTGGTCTCAAGGCCACAGGCTCCCCATTCCTGCCCTAGTCTAAGAGATAATGTCTCTAAAATTCTTGGGAGTCCTGGGGGCTGTATGAATGTCAGCTGATCATTCATGTTCTTACTAATTGCATACATTCAAAACCAGGAGTAGATCGTTTATATAATACCTTCACACACACACAGGCAAGAAACCACGCATTCCATCCACAGAAGGTATATTTGCTTATTTATAAATTCACCTATGAATTAGGAAAAGAGGGCCCCAAAATAATTCCATGGTTCCCCAGGGGTCTTTGGCCCACAGGTTAAGAACCATTGGATTAGAAACTCTCTAAGACCTCCCTCCCACCCACCCCCCCTTAAATAGTTTTTGCTCTAAGATCCCTCTCAGGTGTGAGATTCTCTTTTCTATGTTTCAAGATCCCTTCCAGCTTTGGCATTCTCTGTTCCCATACCCCTCCCAGTTTTGACGCTCAGTCTGCGTCATTCTTACACTCAGATTGACCAAGATAGATTCTCTGCATCATCCCTGTTCCCAGCACAGAGTCCTCATTACCAAGGTCAATGTCAAGGGTCTTGTTTATTCTGCATAAATCTGCTCTGTTGCCATAGTTACTTCCGGCATCCTTAATCTGCCTGGTAACGCTTGCTATGATGACTAACTGGGGCTACATCTATTTGATTTGGTTTTTCTATTGACTTTTTTGCTAAGTATAATCCTGCCAAGCCAGCAGTCCCTTGGCCAGAGCAGTCCAGCCACACTGACTAACACTTCAGTCCATATGTGTGCCCCAAGCATGTGTGGAGCCCAAGGCTCTATCTCATGATCTCTCTGGGTGAATTTAGCAGTACCTAGCAATTTAACATTTATATCTAAAGGATCTATATGTACACATCTATATGTACACACATATATGTACGTATATGCGCTTATAGGTATGTATACACAGGTACACACATGCATTTATATAATGTTTATATACATATATATGCAGGGGGAGACAAGGAGAGGTGGAGAAAGATAGAAACAGAGAGAAGAGAAAGAGAGAGAGGTGCGGGGAGATGGGAGATAGAGACAAAGAAAGAAATGAGGAAGAGAGAGAGAAGAGGCAGGGAGGGAGACAGAAACAGAGAGACAGAGGCAGAGACACACACAGAGAGAAGAGAGAGAGAGAAAGAGAGAAAAATGAGGGAGCGCAAGGAGGGAGAAGGGGAGAGAGACAGAAACACAGAGAAAGTCCTATTCTCTCTTGTGAGCTCCATTTACATGTCACCAACTGCCTACTGGACATTTCGAATTGAATGCTCCATGGACATCTCAAACCCAATGTGTCCAAACAGAACTTATTAATGTTCCTCAAAAAACCTGGTCCCTGTCCCATCTTCTGTATTACTCTCAAGGGTACCACCATCCCCCAATCTCCAGGTTCTCAACCTTGGAGCCTGTGTTCCAAGATTCCTTCCAGCTGTTAGATTCCATGGTCCATGTTCTAAAGTCTCTGCAAGTTCTGGCCTTCTGTGTTCTATGTACCAAGGTGTCTCCTAACCTGTAGCATATATTCTAAGATCCCTGCCAACTCTGATATTCTATGTTCTTAAATGGAGTCTAAAGATTCTCCTAGATCTCACATTTTATGTTCAGCCAATCAGTCAAATATTTTCTAAGAACCTATTATACGCTAGCCACTGGGTTAGAGATTGTAGTTACAATTATAAATGACTTTTAAAAATTCCCATTTTCAAGGAGTTTGCTTTCCATCAAGGGACGGGTATGTATGTTTGTATATATGTATGTAAATATATATTCAGGACATATTTACATATATATATATATATATATATATATATATATATATATATCTTCTATGATAAATAAAAAGATGACAAATGAAAACCAATACAAGGCTGGGGTTCATCAGGATGGGCTTCTTGGTGAAGGTGATACTTGAACTGAATCTGAAAGAAAGAGGCAGACTTTGAGGAGACAGGAGGGCATCCAGGTGTAGGGACAAGCAGAGAGAGGGCCCCAAGATACTGGAGGGGGTTCTCCAGTTGAGGAACACAGAGGTCAGTCTGGTGGAGTTATAGAGCAAAGGAGAGATGAGTTTGGAAAGGTAAGATGGGACTATACTGTGAAAGGATTTAAAAGCTAAACAGAGGAGCTGGTATGTGTTCTTAGAGGTAACAGAGAGATAATTGGGGATGGGGGTAACGTGGTCAGAGCTTTGCTTCAGGGAAATCGTGCCAGCAGCTGTGTGAGGGGTGGGGGAGTCCAATGATCTGGGTGAGAGGTGTGGGGGCCTGAGCTGAGGGCTATATAAGCAGAGAAAAAGGGTTAGAAACAAGAGAGCCTATAGAGGTAAAAGTGGAAAGATTGGACAGCTGATGGGATAGAAGGGGTAAGGGAGAGTGATGAGGAGATA
This sequence comes from Potorous gilbertii, assembly GCA_028658325.1. NCBI lineage: Eukaryota > Metazoa > Chordata > Mammalia > Diprotodontia > Potoroidae > Potorous > Potorous gilbertii. The sequence continues at coordinate 238,453,244 of CM053773.1, forward strand.
ACAGCGAGCTTAAAAACTGGAAAACTTGAAAAATAGAGGCTTACTTGAAAAAATGAGGCAAGTTTGGTACAGGACAGGGTGAATAGATAATGAATTCAGTTTGGATATGTAGCATTGAAGCCCCTCCTTTCTCTGACATCCCTTGTTCTAAGGTCCCTCCCAGCTCTGACATCCCCTGTTCTAAGGCCCTTCCCAGCTCTGACATCCCCTATTCTAAGATCCCTCCCAAACCTGACATTCTCTGCTTAGAGTAAGCTCCACACAGGATTTGTCTGTATGGAAACTTCTGGGCCACAGAGTCGCAGGGACATCTAGTGGCCAGCTTCTCAGACAGCATGATCCTGCTAAATTGGGTTATTAGAGGAAGACACCGTTGGCCAGGCCCCCCTGAGAAGCCTTGCTTGTACATCCCCAAAGCCGCTGTCACAATGGGGATTATGTGGGAAGATTGGGATGTGCTCTACTTGTCCATCCTGGAAGCCCAGCTGAGGAGCCCCACCCCACACACACACCCAGGCACCTCAGAACCATGTGTGTGGAGTCCAAGATCCTTTGTACAGGTACCAGTGCTGTCTGCTCTCATGGACAATGACCTTGAAATCCATGGAAAGCCTCCTTTGGTTTTGGAATGAGCCAGTCTGAAGGCCAGGGCTCTGGTGAAGACTGTGTTCATTTTTGAAGAAAGGAGATTCAGGAATGACCTCTGGAAGAACTCTGGAAAAGTTTCCCAGCCAGGATGCCTGAGGAAATTATGAACAAATACCCTGCCTGCCGGAATGGAGTCAGTCCCAAGAGAGGCCTCCAGAAATCTGCCCTGCCCAATAATGTTCCCAGTGGAACATTAAGGCGAAGTCTTCATCCCTTTAGAGCTCAGAGTTCAGGGCCCAGGCCCTCCTAACAAGACTCAAAACTGGTCTGACAGAAGCGTATGATGTCATGGAAGGGGGCCTTGGTCTGAGGACGTTGATTTCAGTTTTCCATCTGTTACTAACAATCTAACTAATAATGGACAAACCTCTCAGTCTTTCTGGGAGTCATCTGCAAAATGGGATGGGATGAAATACAGCTATCGCTTCCACATTGCAGCTTTCCCCATCGTGGTTTCCATCTGTCTTGGGTCGGCATAAGAAATTAAATGGGAATTTGGGAGAGTTTTGCAGAAGCTACTGATGACACATGAAGGCAAGCAGATGGCACATAAAAAGTTTAGAGGCTCAGAAATGCATAAAGTATATATATAGTATTGTATAATATCAACTTTTTAATCTTTTAATGCCATAATAATTCAGGCTCCTCTGGTATGGGTAAACCAAAAATTTTATGTGAATTTTCCAGACTGCTGGAATACCATCCCACTAATCCCCATTTCCACCTCTAACACTGTGTCCTACTTCTAAGGCTCCTCCCAGCCCTGATGTTCTAAAGTACTTTGCAAGTATTATCTCATTTGAGTCTTATAACTCTGAACAGTAGATACTCTTATGATCCCATTTTACAGATGAGGAAATTGAGGCAAACAGAGGTTAAGTGACTTGCCCGGGATCACATAGCAAGGAAGTATCTATGGCAGAATTTGAACTCTGAAGGATCTCTGAAGGTCTTCCTGAGTTCAGTTCCAATACTTTATCTGATAGGCATTTAGCATCTGGACAGTAAGGTACTACTATATAGAAAGATTACTGGCTCAGGATTCAGAAGAACTACGTTCAAATCCTGCCTGTGCAGCTCATTGAAGCAATCATTTCTCCTCCCTGGGTCTTAGTTTCCTCCTCAGTAAAATGAATTCTCTCCCAATCCTAAATCTAGGCTACTTTGACCTTAGAGTTAGGACAGTTGTCCAGGCCCTATCAAGGGTAATCTCCAAGTGTGGCTGGGGTCAGTGAGGGTGGGATTCATGGGAGCGAAACTGAGAAGCCTTGGTGTGGGAAGGGACATCAACATGCATAAAGAAATCCCTTAGTATCAAGAGGGCAACCACTGAGGCAGAGAGGAAGTCTCTGAGCCTAGGCACCAAACTCCTTGAGGAAGGAGGGAGAAGAGAAAGAAATTAAATGAAAATTTTAAAAATGTTTTGCATGACTATACATATTTAGAAGAAATTTTTGTTTTACTTGCCATCTCAATGAGTGGGAGAGAATCTGAAATTAAAAATCAAATCAAATTGAATTTCAAAGAGAAAGGGGGAGAATGAGCTGACTTGGAGTGCCACAGGGTCAGGATGGAGGAGAGGCAGGGAGAGCTGGCAGCTGGGAGTCTGGGGGAGAGGCACTGGGGAGCCACAGGCTCTGTCCAGGTCTGTAGAGGAGGAGAAGAGGCTTCTAGGGGCAGCCAGGTTCCCTCGAGGATTTTGTTTGTCTAGAAGCATGATGTCTCTTCTCCTCCTCCTCCACCTGATACCCAGTAAATTTTGCTTCAGTGTCTCAAAAAAAAATTCTCTAGAAAAATGGGGGACTACTAAGATACAATATTGTATATGTTGTCTGTCATGGTCACTATATTGAATGCCTTAACTAATTGTGAGGGTTAAATCTGGGAAAGGAAGGTGAAATGTGAAATATGAAGGAAATACGAAGGAAAAAAGGATCAATAAAATGGATTTTTAAAAAATTCACATAAATGACCAAAAAAAGAGTTTTTTAACAAATGAAATCACACATCTGATCCCAATGGGAAAAAAACCCTAATAAACGAAACCAAAAAATTATATCAACATATTAAATAAAGAAAGTCATGCGTAAAACTGAAGAGATTTTACACAGCACATTTTCATCAAATCAAATGAATCAACAACAATTCCTTTTATTCTGTGTTCTCCTGTCACCCCACCTGGAGTTCCACTGGAAACTTTGGACTTAACCATGGCTTTTTCTTTTTCTTTTTCTTGTTGTGTTCATCCTTCGTTGTCATCAGAGAAATGATGATATGACTTGCACTGGACTTTGTTTTGAGTGAGTGAGGGATGTGCAAGATTACCAACCTCACTTTCTCCTCCTGAGCCATCTGAATCCAGTGACCAGATATTTATCAGGATGACTGGAGACATTCACCAGGATGCAATGGGGGACCTTGGCTTTTTCAGGCATTCACTTAGAGGGAGGTAACAGCCATTGAATGAATAGGCCTCTTTAAGAAGTAGTCAGGGAATGACCCTTTTAATGAGTAAAAGAAAAAAAAATAACTCAATGAAACTGGGATGGAAAGAGAAACTGTTACTATTGATAAAAACTCCAAAACAGTCATTAAGTGGAACTTGGGCATTGAAAACGAAAAACATAAAGGCTGCTCCCTGGACACTGCTGAAACTGAGGCCTAAGGTGTCTAATGAACATTGTGTGTGCACCCACAAGTGTCCAAGGACAAAAAGTGACAAGTCCTTCAGAGGCTTTAGAATCCAAACCCTTTATGTGATTCAAAAGGAAACTGAGTCCTAGAAAGTTGGATAGCTTGGTGTAAGATCACAAATAAGATTTTAGGATTAAAAATGGCAAGAATGTCAATAGCTTTTGAGCCAGACCCCCTACTGTAACCATAGGAGAAACAGAGGCCTAGGGAGCTTCAGGGATCTGTATGTGATCTTTTATAGAGATGTAACCAATCTATGGAGTTACACTTTGGTCGACTTTAACTTGCATGACTTTCCTGGCCCTATTTCTATTTGCCATACTTTATTTTTATGATTCCGTGGTATGGAATGTGGTGGTTTTCCACTTTACTCCTGAAGAAGATTGAACCTTTCTTTCCTTTCCTACCCGCAAGACTTAAGTGGAAGAAGAGAAGCAGCCGCAACATGCAGTGTGTGTATATACTAATGCTTCTCTCTGAGTTGTATCCTGGCAACAGATGCACAGAGTCTGCTTAGAGAGGGAGCGTGGTGGAATAATAATTAAGCAGCATCATGTAGTGCTTTGAGTTCTCTAAAACGTTGTTCTTACATTGTCTCATTCTTTCTTTACAACCACCAAGGGAGGAAGGTCCTACAAGTCTCATGCTCATTTAAAAAAATCTTTAAGATGGTACCATAAAAAAAGAAAGCAAAGACGACCACATATCCTTCCCAGCTATGGTTATGAGAAGAATTCTTTTTAAAATATATATTTTTTATTGATATCTTTTGTGTTTATATTGTCCAGAATTTCCTTCCATATTTCTTCCCCTTGACCCTTGTCCAAGAGCCAGCTCTTGTAGTAAAAATTTTTTTTTAAAGAAGGAAGAGGAAAAAAATTAAGCAAAACTAATCAAAACATCAAAAAGCCAATCTGACATTATGTGTGCTATCCCACATCCATCCCCTTCCTTCCTCTCTCCCCAAAGAGCAGGGGGAGGTGTCTTCTTATCTCTCTTTTTTAGGACCAAACCTATTCTTTCTTCTTTTGCAACATTTAGTTTTGAGTGTTTTGAAGCTGTCATTCTTTTCATTTCCATTATGGCAGACGTTGCTGTATGCGTCATTTTCCTGACTCAGTTTCTTTCACTTTCCCTCACCTCATGGAATCTTTCCCCTCTCTGTGTAGCAAGGCAGAGATGCTCTCCCCATGTGCCCTGTTACAGAGAGGGAAAAATTCCATGAAGTGAGGCAGACTTTCATGAGTGACCTTTGGGATCAATCCCAGGAGTAGCTGTGACACAAACTCCTTGGGTATCAGTGTTGCATTTAGATGTGAACTTGGTGGGGTCAGTGTTACGTAGAAACTGTCTAAGATATACCCAAGGTAGTATAGATATGGTATGTCCCTGAATTGTTGAGAGGAAATCTTTGTACTTCTGTTCCTGCTATATTCTTTTCTAAAACCAATTGATGTTGCCATTCAATGACAACGAGTCCTTAGTCACTGACACTTGGGGTGGGAGTAGGTGGAACAGAATTATTGGGGGTCTATAGACTGCAAAAAGACCTCTTTACTCCCCACCTCTCAACACACATACTTACCCCCTGGAGCCCAGAGGAAATGAGGAAGTGGCCTGGCTCAGAGATAATAAGTCAGACAATATGTGATATTTCTGTGTTCATTATGTTGGTTGTTTTTTCAGCATAGTTATGTCCTATTACTTGCAAGATTCCAGTTTGTTTAGCCATTACCCAATTCATGTTATGGATAACTAATACCCTCCCCCCCTAAAAAAAGCCATTTTGGTGTATATGGAATCTTTCTCTCAGTGATTTCCAAGGGGGAGATACCTACCAATGGAATCTCTGGGTCAAAGATCATGGACATTTTAGTCACTTTATTTGCAGATTGCTTTCCAGAATGGTATCACCAATCCACAACCCAAACAACAATGCATTTGGGAACCTATTTCTCCACAGCCCCTCCAACAATAATAATTTCCATCTTTCATCATCTTCACTAATTTGTTAGCTATGAAGTAAAACCTCAGAGTTGTTTGTCTGTATTACTCATATTATCAGTGATTTGGAGCATTCTTTTATATACTTCATTATTTACAGCTCCTTTGGGAAATGTTTGTTCATATCCTTTAACAACTTATCTATTGGGAAATGGCTTTGGCTCTATATATTTCTGTCTACATATCTTGGATATTGGACGTATTTGATTTAAAGATGTTTTCCCACCTGGCAACTTCCTTTCTTATTCTCTTTATTCTTTGTATCTGAATTAATTTCACTTGCAAATCAAAATCATCAAAATCATCAATCTTAACTATCCCCTTTCGGGCAAAGAATTCATTCTCTACTCATAGCTGTGAAAGGTATGTGGTATGTTTCTTTTCTAATTTTTTTATGGTATGATCTTTAATATTCAGTTCACATATCCATTTTGAATTTATTATGGAATATGACAGAAGCTGTTGGTCTAAGCCCAATTTCTATCAAACTACTTTCTAGTTTTCTCAGAAGTTCATATCAAATAAACAGTTCATTTCTAGCTAATTTATGTTTTCAGATTTATCAAATACTGGGTTATTGAGTTTAACACTATTGCTCAGGCCTACAACCTAGGGATCATCCTGGATTCTTCCCTATCTCTCACTTCTAATCTCCAAGTGGTTTCCAAGGTCTGTTGATTTCACCTTCGTAACATCTCTTCAACATGTTCTCTTGTTTTTTCTGACACTGCCCACCTTTAGAGCAGGCCCTCTTCACCTGGATCATTGGAATGATGAGTCTGTCTGCCTCTTGTCTCTCTCCACTCCAATCCTCTAATCCATCCTCTGTTCAGCCTCTAAAATATTTTTTCTAAAATGCAGGCCTGACCATGTTGCCATCTCTAGTTCCACATTCAATAAGCCCCAGTAGTTTCCTATTGCCTAAAGGATCAAATACAAAATACACTGTCATTCAAAACCCTTCATAACTTGGTCCCCTCCTCCCTTTCCTGTCTTCTTACGCCTTATTCTACCACACTTAACTCACTCTTTGACCCAATGATACCCTGGACTCCTGGTCACAAACAAGACATTCTATCTCTAGGTTTTGGGTAATCTCTCTGGCTGTCTTCCATGCCTGAAATGCTCTTTCTCCTTCACTCTGATGATTGACCTCCCTGACTTCCTTTAAGTCCTAATTAAAACTCCACCAATTACAGAAAGCCTTCTCCAACCCTCATCCCCCTTAATTCTAATGCCTTCCCTCCATTATTTATTTCCTGTTTATCCTGTATAGAGCTTGCTTGGTATGTATGTGTGCTTCCCCATAGATTGTAAGCTCCTTGAGAGCAGGGACTGTCTTTTGCCTCTTTTTGTTTCCTGGGGGGTTTAGCACAATGCCCAGCACATAGTAGGTGGTTCACAAATGCTTACTGAATTAAATTGAACTTTCCTTGCTATTTTTTTAAACAAATACCAAACAGCTTTGAAGATTGAAGCTTTCTAATATAGTTTAGATTCTGAAAGCGCTATTCCCGCTTCCCACCCTTTCATTATTTCTCTTGATCTTTTTTGTTTCTCTAAATTAATTTTATTATTATTTTATTCGAGCTTTGTAAAGTAATCATTCAGTCAATCTGACAAAGGGACTTTAATGAGACTATCACTTTTACTTTGCTGACAAAGCTGGAGGCTTGAATATTTCTCCAGCTATGAAAGTTATTTATCTCTTTAAGGAAAATTTTGTAACTCAATCTACACAAATCTTTGGGTGTATTTTGATTCCTTTTTTTAGTTATTGTGAACGGAACAGCCTTTCTATTGTTGCCACCTGGATGTTGTTTTTATCCTGTAGAAATAGTGTTTATTTTATAGTCTCCAAATTTGCTGAAGCAAGTGTCTCAGATAGTATCTTTGCTAAATCCCAAGGACTTTCTGAGTGAATTATCATCTCATCAGCAAATAGGGATAGTTCCGTGTCCTCTTTGTCTGTCTTGATGCATTTATAACATCCTGTCAAAATTATAAGCTTGTTTGGAGATATCCTAGCTCCTAAGATTTAAGAAGATTCCTCCCCTTCAGTTTTAGCAAGTTTATTTGAATGAAAAATTCTGAGTTGTTGCAATCACACCAAGCCTCATGTAAGGAAAATTTCTAACACTTGGGCAGAGGCTGGGCTCTCTAACATTATATTCCTATAGGGGTCATTTGAACCCTCTCCAGAGAGCCGATTGTTAAATTTTCCATGTGAGCATTTATACCTCAGAAATCAACAAAAGTGACAAATCAGGTCCTTTATTTCCTAGGCTAAAGAAAATGCTAATGATGTAGATTAAATTTAAAAGTGTGCTGCCCATGATTAAAATGGAAATATGTTTCACACGATTACACATGTATAACTTTTATCAAATTGCTTACCATGTCAGGGAGGGGGGATGGGATTGGAGCAGGGAAAGAGAGAATTTGAAACTCAAAATATTAAAAAAAGGTTAATATGTTAGAGAGGGAAGAAAGGAAAAAAATTGACATGATAACTTTATTATATATTTAAAAGGAATACAAGTTGTGCATAATAGATTTGCAGTTTTATGTGCAATCATCTTTCTTTTGCTTATACCATCCTTTGAAAATGCTTATTTTATTCCATAAATTAAAAATAAAATAAAATTATAAAAATGTTGAAATTTATTTTTAAATATATTTTAATGTATTTTTAAATGTGATTGAGGAAATTATTATTTAAAAATTTTATTGCTAAAAAATAAAAGTATGTTATAGGTTTATTTTTTTCCCCAGAGAGTTCATTGTTAAACATTTACCAGCACAATGCTGTTTTTTATCTATCTTTAGTTAACCTCCGACCTCCTTGTGGTTGAAGTAGATCTCGGTTTACTGGAAACACTTGGGTAATGAAATAGCAGATTACATTAGAGTGTCTGTTGGTAATAGTCATGGAGAGGGCAAGTTGGTGAAAGAGCTGATCCTTCCTTGGCATTTCCTTCAGCATTTCCTTCTCCCAAGGGTCCTGTGTTCTTGGCAGAGCCAATAATCCTCCTTGACATCTGTCTTCTGGGCCTTGTCTCAGTGCCCTCCACCCCAGCTCCTTGGAAGTGGGGTGCTTGTTCCAGTCTCTTTGACCCAGATTCCAGAATCTCTTCCTGCCCTTTGAAGATAGGTTCTTTCTCTTTATACAGATTCCTTAAGAGGTGACCTAGTTAGGCATGAAATTCTTAAGGTGTGAGTCAGAATAGGCTGGTTTCCACTTTGCCTTTACTTCTTTAATGTCCTTTTCTTGTTTTCTCATTTTTCTCATATTTCTAGAACTATATCAAACAATAGTGGGGCCAGGGGACCCCTCTGTTTGTTGGAAAAATAGAGTGTCACGTGTCCTCATTAAATGTTTGCTTTCCGTTTTAGATAAAGACTTTTTTTTATCATACTGAAAAAGATAGGGTATGAATTATTAACCAAAGAAACTAGGGATTCTAAGGGGCAGAAGTGAGGAAAGGCCATTCCAGGAAGAAGGCACAGAGAAGGGAAATGAGGAAGGCTAAGAAGCTCAGTTAGGTGAGTAATGTATAACAATGCCTCATAGTGAACATGATGAGCATAGTGAACATAATGTATATACATAAAGCACTACAGAAATGTCTGTCAGTTCATAAATGACATTGCTCAAAGAGTTGAAGAAAATCTTAGATTGAAAATCCAACTCTATTGCTTATGACTTGTGTGACCCTGGGCAAGTAATTTCCTTTCCTCTGGGCCCCAGTTTTTGATATGTCTCAAAGATCTCTTTCTGCTGTGATATTCTATGCATCCACAAATCCATCCGCTGAATCCTGACTGTGAGCTGGGGAGGGAGAGAAGGAATAGGCATCCTACTATGTACCAGGCACTATTTTTGCAAATATTCTCTCCTTTGCTAGGGCTTTCTTCTACCCATCTTCCTATGCCATCTTGTGTTTGTGGTCTATATCTTGCCTGGTAAGCTGGCTTTGCCTTATCTTGCCCATAACCAGGCCTGCCCAGCCCTTTTCAAACCATGCCATGGAGAAAGTTTCTCTGGCCCCCATTTTGTGTGTTGCCCACCCCTCCTAGGATGTGAGGGAGCTCCATGAGGGCAGGTGTTCACTCACTGCACGGTGCCTGGATCACAGTAGGTGCTTAACAAATAAATGCTTTTTAATTCACTCATTCAGATTTCATTTATCCTGATCCTGAGTCTGCGCATGCCCCCATTCCAGCTTCTTTAGCCTTTTTTTCCTCTTAGTTTTGCTCTGGGACTTGAGAGGGGCAAGGGAAGAAAACAAGTATTTATGTAGTGACTAGGATGTGCTAGGTGCTGCACTGCCCACTTTTACAAATATTATCTCATTTTATCCTCACGATAGTCCTGGTAGGGAGGTGCTCTTATGATCCCCATTTTACAGTTGAGGAAACTGAGTCAGGCAGAGGTTAAGTGACTTGCTTAGGGTAAATACCTGAAGTAGGATTTGAACTCAGGTCTTCCTGCCTCCAAGACTAGTACTCTATTGACTGCACCATCTGGCTGCCCCCCAAAGCACCTGATCCTTCAGGTGTAGCCCCAGTTCCTGGACCTACTTCCTGAGTCTACTTGCCTGCCAAGCCTCAGGATGGCAGATGAAGATATTTTTATCTGAATTAAAATCCTCGGTGAGAATAACAGTGACTCCATTTCTTTGTACACAAATGACCCCATCAGGCAGGTCCTAAGTCCTCGCCCCTATTTTACAGGGGAGAAAACAAAGGCTCAGAGCAGGGAGGCTTACTTCTCTGTGGTCACATCACTTATAAGCAAGATCTGAACTCGGATCTTCTCCCTCCAAATCCAGGACTGTTTTTTCCTAAAACAACAGCTGCCTCCATGTGGAAAGAAAAGGCCTTTAATCTCAGTCTCTTGTGCTCCAAGACTCAGGCAGAAATGGGAAGGGTTTTTTAGAAGCCCCAAGTCAACTACTAGTTCCCTCTCTCTTTCCAGATTTGATGACCTTCCAGGATTGAAGCCAGGCAAGGATGAGACTCCAAGGCCAGGGAGCATTGCCAAACCTTCCCATGCTCCCCTCCCTCTGGTTTGTCTCTGAGGAGAATTAGTCATATCAATTTTTTTTCTCTGAAAGATCTGAGCTGCCTAATGGCTCTGACTCTTTCCTATAGGAACAGCAATTTATGAATTAGGACAGAAAATCCTTAAGTGCCTACAGAATCCTTTCTCCAACCATCTCCACTACTGGTCATTCAGCCTTTGATTAAAGACCTTCAAGGACAGGGAACTCACTACCTCTCCCACCTTGCTATCTCCACTTTTAGACACCTCTTATTGTTAAGAAGTTTTTCATTATATCAAATCAAAATCTGCCCCTCTTCAACATCCATCAGGTGCCCCTGGTTTAGCTCTCTGGGACCAAGCAGAACTATGCCACTCCTGCTACTCCATAACAGCCCTTCACATACTTGAACACATCCTCCACAGTGTCTCTGAACCTGTTCTCAAGGTTGAACATCATTAAATAGGAACTGTTTCTGTTCTGGCCAGAAACTCTGAGGGTCTTCCCCTCCCAGGTTGATTCTTTGGTGAAGGCAAACTAGGCTGTCTTTGGCCTCAATTCTTACCTAGCCTTTAGATACTGAATGGGTGTTGCCTCAGGCAAATGGAGACCTGAGGAAGACCTTAGTTTTAAAAGGCCAAGGTCACCCACTGCCTCGGGGTCATCGAGGTCCTGACCTATATCTTTTCACTGGACTCTGATGATCCTGGAGGAGAGAGTGAAACTGATGACTTTGCTCAACTCTGCCTCACTTAAATTCAGTTCATTAGCAAGTCAGGACATCACCCTGCTGATTTCATTGGTTCTCTTGGAGAATGAAGGACTGACCACCACTGCCTCTTCAATGTAATGGACTCGATGCTCTTCCCCATCCTTAATATACGGCTCCCAGGACTGGGCCAGATACACTAGATGTGGTGAGGTTCTCATCATCCTAGGCCTGGACATGGTGCCTATTTTAATACAGAACTTAAAATTCATTGGTGGCAAAACTCTTAAACTTATTATTATTAATTAGCACATAATCAATGCTTTTAGGTTTGTAAAGTGCTATTGTATCCTCACAAAAGCATCTCTTTTATCCTCATAACAACCTTGAGGGGTAAGTGCTTATTATGATGCCTGGTTTACAGATGGAAAAACAGAGGCAGGTAGAGGTTAAGCGACTTGCCCAGGGTCACACAGCTAGTTAATTTGAATTCCAGTCTTCAAAACATGTTTAAGTTTTTGAAAGGCTGTCATAGGCAAGAGAGGAATGGATAGAGTGCTGCACCTGGAGTCAAGGAGACCTGATTTCAAATCTAGCCTCAGACACTCACTAGCTATGTGATTCTGGGCAAGTCACTTCACCCTGTCTGCCTCAGTTGCCTCATATAAAAATGAGCTGGAGAAGGAAATGGCAAACCACTCCAGTATCTTTGCCAAGAAAACCTGAAATGGGGTTATGAAGGGTCAGGCATGACTGAATATCAGTCCAACTCATGGGAAAGAGGGATTGGAGCATTTTTCTGTTTGGTCCCAGAGGACTGAAGTAGACCCTATGAGTGGAAAGTGCCCAGAAGTTCCCAAAGAGGGAATCCAAGGATTTGATTGCCATTAGGAAACTGTGCACCTCTCCCAAAGGACAAGAGGTTGTGAAATATCCCAGGGAGAACATGAGAGTTGCACGTTGGCCTTGAGATTTGGACTTCCTGCTCATCAGGCAGGGAACGGCCAGAAACATAATCAGTCTTTGGAGCCAGGTGGTCTGATCACCATGAAACTGAGCACTGGCTGGTTATGAAAGCAGGACTTCTGGGACATCAGGAACAGACAGAGAGCAGGAAGGAGCTGCTTTCACAATCTGTCTGCAGAGGTGATCTACATGCTGAAGCTGATGAAGGCAACTGAGCTGGAGGAGGAGAGCCCCCAATCCTCAAATCTACCGCTGTTGAAGATTCTATTCATCCTAAGTGCAATGGGGATGGTTTTTGTGCCTTCTCACACTCTCCTCTTGTTTTCCCCTTGTATAATTTGTGACCCAATGCAAAGTTCCTGCTAGGCAACTAGACAGCAGTGTGGAGAGGACTGGGTGAGTCTGACCCCAGACCCTTACTAGCTGTGTGACTTTGGGCAAGTCACTTAAACCATACCTCAGTTTCTTCAACTGTAAAATGAGGTTAATAAAAGCACCTATCTCTCAGGGTTATTGTGAGGACCAAATGAGATCAAATGAAATACTTTTAAAAATAATTTTTATATAATATAAATAATATAATTTTTTTTTATTTTTAGAGAATCCTAGAGAATCAAGTAAAAAGCTACTTGAAATAATAAACAATTTTAGCAAAGCTGCAAGATATAAAATAAACTCACATAAATCATCGACATTTCTATATATTACTAGCAAAGCCTAACAGCAAGAGATAGAAAGAGAAATTCCATTTAAAGTTACTATAGACACTATGAAATATTTGGGAGTCTACCTGACAAAACAAACCCAAGAACTGTATGAATACAATTACAAAACACTTTTCACACAAAGTCAGATCTAAATAACTGGAAAAACATCAGTTGCTCATGGGTAGACTGAGCTAATATAATAAAAATGGCAATTCTGCTTAAATTAATTTACTAATTCAGTGCCATACCAATAAAACCACCAAAAATTATTTTATAGAGCTAGAAAAAATAATATCAAAATTCATGGAAGAATAAAGGTCTGGGATATCAAGAGAATTAATGAAAATAAATGCTAGAGAAGGTAGCCTAGCCATACCAGATCTAAAATTGTATTATAAAGCAGCAATCATCAAAACTATTTGATACTGGTTAAGAAATAGGAGGGTAGATCAATGGAATATATTAGGTACAGAAGGCATAGTAGTCAATGATCATGGCAATCTGCTGTTTGATAAACCCAAAGACCCCATCTTCTGGGATAAGAACTCACTATTTGACAAAAACTGTGGGGAAAACTGGGAAAGAGTATGGCAGAAACTAGGAATAGACTGATGCCAAAATAAAATTCTTCCATCATCCCCCTCTCTTGTCCCCTGCCCCACTATTTTCCTGTAGGGCAATATACTCAATTGAGTGTGTATACTATTCCCTCCTTAAGCTGAATCCGATGAGAATAAGGTTTACTCATTTCCTCTCACCTTTCCTCTCTTCCCCTCCATTATGAACCCTTTTTCTTGCTTCTTTTATGTGAGATAATTTACTCCATTCTATCTCTCCATTTCTCCTCCCAATATATTCTCTCTCACCCCTAAATTTTATTTTTTTAGATATCATCCCTTTATATTCAACTCACCCTGAGCCATCTATCTATCTTTCTATCTATCTGTCTGTCTGTCTGTCTGCCTGCCTGTCTGTCTATCTATCTGTCTGTCTGTCCATCTGTGTGTCTGTATATTTCCTCCAACTACCCTAATACTGAGAAAGGTCTTATGAGTTACAAATATCAGTTTTCCATGCAGAAATATAAAGAGTTCAACTTTAATAAGTCCCTTATGATTTCTCTTTCTTGTTTACCTTTTCATGCTTCTCTTCATTCTTGTATTTGAAAGTCAAGTTTTCTATTCAGCTCTGGTCTTTTCAGCAAGAATGCTTGAAAGTCCTCTATTTCATTGAACATCATTCCCCCCCCCCGAAGTATTATACTCAGTTTTACTGGGTAGGTGATTCTTGGTTTTAGTCCTAGCTCTTCTGACCTCCAGAATATCATATTCCAAGTCCTTTGATCACTTAATGTAGAAACTGACAGATCTTGTGTTATCCTGATTGTATTTCCACAATACTAGAATTGTTTTTTTTCTGGCTGCTTTCAATATTTTTCTCCTTGACCTGGGAACTCTAGAATTTGGCTACAGTGTTCCTACTTTTCCATTTGGGATCTTTTTCAAGAGATAATTGATGAATTCTTTCAATTTCTATTTTACCCTCTGGTTCTAGAATATCAGGGCAGTTTTCCTTGACCGTTTCTTGAAAGATGATGTCTAGGCTCTTTTTTTTGTTCATGGCTTTCAGGTAGTACAATAATTTTTAAATTTTCTCTCTCTGATCTATTTTCAGGTCAGTGGTTTTTCCAATGAGATACTTCACATTGTCTTCTATTTTTTTCATTCGTTTTGTTTTGTTTTTATAATTTCTTGATTTCTCATAAAGTCATTAGCTTCCATTTGCTCCATTCTAATCTTGAAGAAATTATTTTCTTCAATAAGCTTTTGAACCTCCTTTTCTATTTGGCCCATTCTGCTTTTTAAGGCATTCTTCTCCTCACTGACTTTTTGGACTTCTTTTGCCATTTGGGTTAGTCTATTTTTTAAGGTGTTTTCTTCAGTATATTTTTTGGGTCTCCTTTAGCAAGGGGTTGACTCATTTTTCATGATTTTCTTGCATTACTCTCATTTCTCTTCCCCAATTTTTTCCTCTACTTCTCTTACTTGATTTTCAAAATCCTTTTTGAGCTTCTATCAATTCATATTTTTCTTGGAGACTTTTGATACTGGATTTTTATTTTGTTGTCCTCTTCTGGTGGCAGGTTTCTATACAGTAAGATTCTATAGTCTGATTTTTTTCCCCTGCTTTTTGCTCGTCTTCCTAGACAAATACTTGACTTTTTAACTTTTTGTCAAGGTAAGACTCTGCTTCCAGTGGGGGTGAGGGTGAAGGTGCATGTACTGCACTAGGCTTCAGGGGTTTTGTATCAGCCACTCAGTTCCCTACCTTCTGTGGGCTCAGAGCTCTGTAAGCATTTGTTACTGCTGCTGCCACCACCACCACCACCCTGTAGCTGGGGCTAGACCCCAGTCAGTTCTCTTTTGCTGAGGTCCCACATATTTTTCCCACTGACCTTCTATGCTCTCTTTGGCATTTGTGGGTTGAGAAGTCTGCCAGTGATTCAGTCCCCTGAGGTCTGCTCCAGCCCCATCTATGCCTGCCCAGCCCATGCTGGACTGCACTCTGCTCCCAGCCTGGAACAATATACCTTTCCTGTTGAACTTCTAGGTTGTCTTAGGAGATTTGTTTCACTCCATCATTTTGTGAGTTCTATAGCTCTAGAATTTGCTTTGAGTCATTTTTACAGGTATTTGGAGGAGTTTGGGGGAGAGCTCAAGCTAGTTCTTGCTTTTACTCTGCCATCTTGACAGAATAAACATTAAGTTATTGAGTTTTGTTATTTCTGATTCTCTCTTGTCTGGTTTGTACCATTGATCTATTTCTCTGTCCTTTGACCAATACTGGATGGTTTTGATGACTGATGCTTTATAATATAGTTTGAGGTCTGAAAGTGCTGTTTCCCTTTCCTCTCTACTTCTTTTTATCATTTCCTGTGATATTCTACACATTTTGTCTTTCCAAATGAATTTTGTCATTATGTTACCAAGTTCTGTAAAATATTCCATTGGTAATTTGATTGGTATTACATTAAAAGTGTAAAATAATTTTGGTAGTATTGTCTTTTTCATTATATGGGCATGACTTAACCATGAGCATTAACTAGTCCTCAAAGTATTTAAGTTGCTCTTTATTTCTTTAAGGGTTACTTTGTAATTGAATATATATATATATATATATATATATATATATATATATATATATATATGTATATAAGCATCTTGCATACCTTGGTAGATCAATTTCCCAGACATTTTGTGCATCTCATTAGAATGGGATTTTCTTTTCCATTGTTGTTTCTTGTGTTTTGTTGTTATTATATAGAAATGCTGTTGATTTTGGAGAATTTATTTTGTAGTTTGCAACTTGGCTGAAGCCAGTTCCTTGGTATTTTCCAAGCAGAACCTCATATTGTCAGCAAATGGGAATAGTTGTATCCCCTCTTTATTTATCTTTATGTCTTTAATTTCTTTCTTTTCTTCATTTCTGTTTCTAGCATTTCGAGATCTATATCAAATAATAGTGGGGAGAGTAGACTCTCTTGCTTGACTCTCATTTATTGGAAAATATTCTAATATAGACTCATTGCAAAAATTTGCTTCTTGTTTTAGATAGATGCTTTTTAATGATACTTTTCTTAAAAAATCCTTATACTTTGTCGGGTTTTTAGCAAAAAAAAAAAACCTCAACAGTGTTGTGCTTTATTAAAGGCTTTTTCTATATCTATTGAAATGATCATGTGGTTTTGAATGTTTTGGTCTTTAAAACAATTATATTGATTATTTTACTAATGTTAATCTATTCTTGCATCTCTGGTATAAATCCCATATGGTTATATGTATGATTTCTTAAATAAATTTCTCTAACCTTTTTGATAGGATTTTGTTTAAAATTTTTGAGTTAATGTTCATGAATGAGTTTGGTCTATTTTCTTTTTGAGTTTTATCTTTCCCTGGCTTAGGTATTAGAACTATATTTATCTTATAAAAGAATTCTGATAGGGTGTTTTCTTTCTAAAATTTTCAGGAATAATTTGTTAAATATGGATAAAAATTGTTCTTTAAAAATTTGGTGGAATTCTTCTATGAATCCATCCGGACCAAGAGTTGTTTTTCCTTGGTAGCTTCTTTACAGCTAGCTCTAGATCTATTTCTGACCTTAGGTTATTTATGATTTTCTTTCCAGTGTTCTAGTAGTTAGGGTGCTTTATTTTTTGAAGGTATTCCTCTATGTTTTTGTGTTCTTTGTTTTATTAACATATGACTATGCATAACAGATTCTGATCACTCTTATTTCTTCTGATTTTCTTGTGAATTCACCTTACACATTTTCTGTTTTATTGACTTATCTGTCCTTTTCTTTTTTACTCAAATTACCTAAGAATTTATTAATTTTATCGGTCTTTCAACGAACTAGCTTTTAGTTTTATTTATTTTTATGAGTTTTTTGTTCCCAATTTATTTATTTTCCCTCTAATTTTTAATATCTCCTTTTTGTGTTTATTTTAGGTTTATTTCTTAGCTTTCTAATTTTTTAAATGTGTATACAGCTTATTAATCTTCTCTTTTTCTATTTTGTTTATGTATGTTTGAAGGGGTATAATTTTTCTGTTAAGAACTACTTTACCTGCAACCCAGACATTTTGGTATGCTGTTTCATCATTTTCATTTCATTTTACATAGTAACTAATTGTTTCTATGATTTGTTCTTTAATCCACTTATTATTTAGGATTTCATTGGGAAGTCTGTATTTGGGTTTCTATCCCACGTTATTTTTTGGTGGACAGAAGTGGCCCTAGCTGGATGTTGAGCTTTTTACCTAGGGTTAGTAGAGTGCTGCACAACATCTGCCCTTGCCCACTGTGATCTTGTTCCAGAGTCCTGTATGGATCCCTCTGCTTCTCAGTTCTCTGACCAGCTCAAGCAATTCAGATACCTGCTACACTGGTTCTGCAAGGTGGTCTACTCTGCTACTGGAGGTTCAGAACTTTGCAGTGCTGGTGCTATCAGGTTGTCTGCTCTGTTGCGGGCTGTCTCTCATAGCTCCAGCAAAATTAACCTGGAGTCAGGGTCTTTCTAGGAATGAAAAGAGGGAAAGGGGCCTGCAGTGGGAGGTTGGGGTCCTTTGCAAGCGCATGTATTAGGCCTTGGGTCTTCTAGTATAGCCTTGCTGTATTAGCATCAGAGGAAGAGTGCTTGAGTGAGCTCAGGGTATGCTTCAGACTTTTTTACAAATAGGGGAGGGGGACAGATTTGGGGTGTCCCAGACTATAGAAACAGGTGAAGTTGCTTTATCTCTGGCAAATAATTTCTATTTTGGAGAGGTTTGAGAGGTCATAGGGATCAGAGAAAATGCTTGTCCTCCATCACATTCCAAATGAGAGATCTAAGTGCTGACTCCAGTGCCGAGATCATAGTAGGTATTTAATAAGTGCCTCTTCAGTTCCTCTGCTCTTCGTGGACACATACACACATGTACACACTCACATACACACACATACACACCTATACACACATATACATACACACATGTACACATATACATACATAACATGCACATAAACACATATACGTACATACATACATAGACATACATACACACACGTATATACATACACCTCCCTTATTTTCTGTTTCCATGATCTTCAAGTATGGTTGACTTAAAAATTCCCTTCTGCCACTGGGACACAATTGGAAGGGAATGTGGGGGGAACATTTTAGGGTGATAAGTGGAGGTGGATGGCTCCACAGAGGGAGGTTTAGCCCTTTTTCCTTCATTTTATAGTAGATAGTAAGTAAGTTTTAACAAATGCTTGTTGACTTGCCCAGCGTTCAACACGTTACCTGAGCCCTGTGAAGGTGGGTATTTGATGATATAGAGTGATGTGTTCAGCAATGAGACAGGAGTTCTCTTGAACTACAGACTTCATATCTAGCCCCTAGCCAAATGACAAACCCAGCCTCCATGAATGTGAAAAGCTCAGAACCCTACTCTAGGATAGCATGCCACAGTGGTCTTAAACCAGCCTAGGTTTTTGCATGCTGAGTGCCATCTAGTGGTGGGAGGAAATACTTAAGCCTTCTGTAAGGCTAGCCCCAAAATGGACCTTAGCAGCACTGAAGTCATTCCTGAGCTGGTGGCTTAAGGAGAACATTACATGGTGAACAGTTCATGGATCACACTCTCTTGTTGAATTCCTGTCTTCCTATAGGATTCAGAATAACAGCCCATAATTAAAGGGATGTCCATCAATGGACAAGCAAGTTATAGTATGTGACTGTAACGGAACATTATTGTGCTGTAAGAAATGATGAGCAAGAGGATTTCAGAAAAACCTGGAAAGACTTACATGAACTGATGCATAGCGAAGGAAACAGAACCAGGAGAATGTTGTACACAGTAACAGCAATAGTTTTTGATGAAGGATTGTGAATGACTTAGCTGTTCTTAGCTGTGGAACGAGCCAAAACAATCTCAAAGGACTAATGATGACACATACTATCTGTTTCCAGAGAAAGAACTGATATTGTATGAATACAGACTGAAGCATGCTATTTTTCCCTTTCTTTCATTTTTTTCTTTTATTCAATTATTCTTGTACAAAATGACTAACATGGAAATATTTTACGTAATTGCACATGTCTAATCTACATCTGACTGCATACTGTCTCAGGAAGGGGGAAGGGAAGGGAGGGAGAGAAGGATGGAATTTGAAACTCAAAACTTTAAGTAAAAATGAGGAGGAGAAGAGTCCATGAGCCCATTTGAACTATTAATGTTATGTTATGATCATACCCCAACATGTGTCTCATGGGGCAGCAAACTGTCACAAAATCAGCCAATTCAACCCCTTCCTTTCACAGAGAAAAATTAGAAAACGAAGTGACTTCCCTCCATAATTTCACACAAACTGGTGTTGAAGCCCAGGTCTCTGACTCCTACGC
This sequence comes from Potorous gilbertii, assembly GCA_028658325.1. Lineage (NCBI taxonomy): Eukaryota > Metazoa > Chordata > Mammalia > Diprotodontia > Potoroidae > Potorous > Potorous gilbertii. The sequence continues at coordinate 238,472,965 of CM053773.1, forward strand.
CAGTGCTCTTTCCATTAAGTTACAAGAACAATCCCATGCCCAAGAAGAAACTCAACTACCAACTGTTTGCCAATGCAGCTTAAGCTGGTACTTGTCCTTACATTACAAGACGCATCTCGAAGGGAGCTCTTGGCCCCAGCTACTGTGCAGAGATTTGTTAGGGCTCAGTCTTTGCTTCTAACTCTATGAGTCAGACTTGGGAGGCCACGTTCTTGGCAGGAATTATGTGCTTGCTTTGGCGTGTACTCATATGGTTATTTTTAGCATATATCGTTTATGTGGCACTGAATAATATATTAAATGCCTTATAAGTATGTGAATAGGTTTGAATAAAATACAACGAATCTAACATTCCGATTCTGTGGGCCAAACACTGGGGATTTTGACTCGATTAATTTGATTTGTGGGCCCCAGGTTACATGGTGAACATAATGTAAGCTATATTTTCTTTTGCCTTGATTTAATGAGTATGAAGAACTTTCACTGTGGAAATTTCTGTCACCCACATAGATCTACAACTCCAATCTACAATTTACAGTTCTAGAGAATTGCCTGGGGCACTTAACTAGGGTCAAACAGACAGTATGTGTCAAAGGAAGGACTTGAATCTCCTATACAATGCACTGCTACATTATTGGTATTACAGGCACTGTTATCCCCATTTTTCAGATGAGGAAACTGAGGCTCCTAAAGGTTAAATCACTTGCCCAAGGTCAAGTGTGGCAACACTTGAATCCACATCTGAAGGACAGCTCTTTATTCTCTATGCTTCTTGATTGTAAGTTTAACAGTTTCGTATACCAAATTAATGAGTACACAGACCTTTAATTGAATATTTACTGCAGAAGTTCAACAAATCAGTGTTGGAGGGGAACTCAGAGATTACTTAGTCTGATCCAGGTTTGAACAAAAACTAACCCCAACAAATAGGGCTCCAGATTTTACCTAGAAGTTAGGGGAACTGAGAGAGGTTCACACAGAATGACTGGCCCTAGACACTTGCCTGCCTAAGAATGAGTGGATCCTACCTTTGGAGAAGGGTTTTTAGCCTTGTTAATGTCATGGACACATTTGGCAGTCTGGTGAAGCCTTTCTCTGAGTAATTTTCTTTTAAAAAAAATCCATAATTGAAGGAAAAGTTAAATGTCAGTTAGAGATCAGAGACTAAATTTCAGTTAGAAAATAAAAATGCAACCCCTGCCCCCATTCAAATTATGGACTCCCTGCAATCTATCCACAGACCCAAAGTTAAGAATCTCTATTTTAGATCTTCAAGGTCATCGAATCCAAACTCTTCATTTTACAGAGGAAGAAGCTGAGGCATATAGAGGGGAAAGGACTTTCCCAAAGTCATACAGCTAGTAAGTAGCAGCACTAAGAGTTTAATCCCAAATCCAGCTCTATAAATTTAGTCCTTCCCATGAAAAGAGCATTTTGTACCCATTCCCCTGACAAGAGAACCATAGGATCATAAATTTAGAACAAGGAGGGGCCTCAAAAATTATCTAAAATAGACCTAAGAAAATTCGGAACTCAGATTTTTAAAAATGAATGTGAAACTTTGTCTTTACATATAATTGGAAAGAATAAAATACAATGATAAATAAATAAAAATAAATAAAACTTAAAAAAAATAAAGTTTTTAAAAAATAAAATGAAACAGCCCATTTTACAAATGACAAAATTGAGCCTCAGAGAGGTTAAGTCACTTGCCCAAAGTCATGCAACCTTAGCAGTACTGGGAGCAATTATACATCCCTCCCCCCCCTGATTCCCAATCCAGGATACTTTCAGAGGATCCTAGATCTGGAATTGGAAGGAACCTCAATCCCACCATTTTAGCAAGAGGAAACTGATGAGCATAGAGAGTCAGGAATTCACCCAAAGTCACCGAGGTGGTAAATGATCAAGCAGGGATTGGGTTCTGATTCCAGATCTGGTCCTCTCTCCACTGGACTGTGATGCCTGCCAGAAGATGTGGCCAACTCTATGACTTGAGTCACCTTGGTGAAGATTCTCATAGGTCTTTTTTGGGTTCCTTCCAGATGCAAGGATAGAATAATGAAGTTATGGAATTCTGATCTTTGGGTAACTGGCTTGGTTTTGTTTTGTTAGTTGGTTTTGTTTGCATGTTAGTTACATTTTTGTTTTTTCTTTTGGTGAAGTTTTCACAGGTGTCTTTAAGAGTGAGGGGTAACTCCCAGAGAGGAAACTCCCTCTACCAACGAAAATCTGTAACCTTTGGTCTTAGAGAGTTACCCAAGGCAGTGAGAGGTCAAGTGCCAGAGGAGAAATATGAACCCAGGTCTTCTGGACTTCAATGCTGGCTCTCCCACCCCTATGCCACGCTACCATATATAACGATCTTTCCAGCCACACTTGACCATCATCCTCTTTGGCTCTTTTTGAAAGAGGGCCTGAGTCTCCAAAGATCTTGGGAATTGTGGTTTATTTCCCAGTAAGGGAAGAGAGGAAGGTAATGTGCAGAGATTAGGACTGTAGAAAAGGGTTTTTATTCCTGCAGTGGCAATTGAGGAGAGCAAAGGAGGAAGGATTGGAGGGGCAGCTTGCATGAGCATTCCTTTCTTTGAACCCAAGCCTCCATGCCAGACCAGGAGAGGTGAACTCTTAATGGAAAAGAAAAGTATACGACAGGTTTAAAAATAATGTCTATCTTTTTTGCGCTAACTTTAAATGCTTTACAAATATCCCAGCTGATCCTCATAATAGTCCTAGGAGATAGGGGTTATCCTCATTTTACAAATGAGGAAACTGAGGTAAAGAGAGGTTAAGTGACTTGCCCTGGGTCACACCAATAGTGTCTAAGGAGAGAGGTGAATTGAGATCTTCCTGATGCCATGTCTAGCACTGTGTCCACTGCACCACCTGGTGGACACTCCCTCAGATGACTGGAACACAAAGGGGAGAAACAGTAGGAAATGATAGTCTTAAACCCTGGGACCTGGGTCCCCTCCTAATCTCACATGGGTGTTACTGGCTCCCATTTCTAATCACATCCTTTTATTCTGTTAAAGTCTGTATCGGATTTCTGATATTTGATTCTCATAAACATACATGGTTGACCCTATCCATTGCCCAGTGTCGCCTTGGGCACAGGGGATGCCACAGGTGGGAGTCACACAAAGGAGAGAGATCTTTCCTGACTGAGGACTTGGCTCTCAACCCCCGCCCCCCCAGCTTTCTGCTGGGACAACTCTCACTCCCTAACTGAGGGCATAGTCACTAACCACTCCTATGTTTCATAACTACATTCCAAGTTATTTACATTACTATGAAGTGGAGGCCTTGTTTTATCTAGTGACCTTTAGGGTTACACTTGAAAGTAGGATGCTTCTATACTGGAAAGTGAATTTAAATGTTTTAAATTGATTACAATAAACATTCAAATGAAAGAAAGGTAAACCAGATAAAGTGACTTGCCCAGGGCCATACCAATAGTATATGTTTGAGGCTGGATTTGAACTCAGGAAGATGAACCTTCCTGACCCTAGGCCCAGAGCTCTATCCAGTGAAGAACCTAGTATATATTAGATCCTTAATAAATGCTGGTTGAATGAATGAGTGAAAAAAATCAAGTACTGGCATCATTATTAGGAAAGTGTCCTTGTTCGCTGTTCTTGCCTGGACAGACTGAGGCGTGTGACTGTTCAATTCTTTCCATAATACATCCATGTCAGACAGGGAACTAATGTTTCCCCAAAGATGATATCCTCTCATCAACAAATAACTGCAGAAGGTTTTATCTATCTTCTTAACAACAGTCTTCCCATGGAGTTTTGGACTGTGGTCTGGATGGAGGAAAAGGGACGCTCTAAATGAGACACAAGGTACCTTCCATCTGCTTCGGAGGCAGGTCTGGACTCTGGACAATGCAGGAGGAGAGCCTGAGACATGGGAAGTACTTAACTGAGTGCATTTAGCTGCTGTTTGAGCTTATTTTCACCCGCCCCATCTTCTTTACAGCTTGAGAGAAGTAAAACATCTCAAAGGTATCTGATTCCTCCTTAATTCCTTTTTTTTGACCAGAGAGGGAGAAATAGACAGAAAAGACAGGCTTTGCAATTATTTGCTTTGCCCCTTGCTATGCTGTGGAGAGAAACTTGGCTGGCTGAGAACTGCCTGAACAAAGCATAATCTTGTTGAGTAAAGAGCTGACTGAAATTTTCTGAATCATCCACAGAGATAAGCTGAACAGCTTTGCAGGTCCACGATTTAAACCTGCAGCCTTAACGTCATGTGTAGCCTTCTAGATCCTTGACTGAGTCCAAATTTTACAGGAAAAATCCTTTTATGATTTGTTCTGTGAAGTTTGGATTCAGTCAAAGGGCAGTACTTGGGGACCTAGAGGACCACATATGGCCTCAAGGCTGCAGGTTTCCCACATCTGCTTTAAGGGAATTGTTTGTCAGATTCTCATGTTAGATTGTAAACTCCTTGAGGGTAGGGATTATCTTTTTCATATTTGTGTCCTTACCACTTAGGACGGGGTCTGGAACATATTAGACACTTAATAAATGTTTATTGACTTGTCACTATCATAATATAACACCTTCTCTGGACCCCATTAAGGATTGTTGTGAGAGCTTGTCAATGTTTCATTAACTCAATTTGCCCAAAAGGAGAGCAATCCAGAGATCCAGAAGGGGAGCAGTTATTAGAAAATTACTTTCTGTAGTATATATTGTTCCCAAAGAGACCCAAGGACATCAGGACATTCAGGTCAGAGTTGTGAGTTGCTCTGACCATTTGAGTGTCCCCCCTCATGCCTCTTTGCTAGTTTTCTAGAAGTATGTGCTCACTCTCCACCACACTGTGTATCTGGGTGGGAGAGTGGGACCCAGTTTTATGGGTAGACTGATGTTTTAATTATTCCTGCATTTGCCTTGTATTGAATAACTGTAATGTGATGATTCTCCTTGATTTTGCTCTATCTTAGGAAATGTTTTATGTTTAAGAGGTAATGGTGTCATAGTGATTGATTTTGTGTAAATTGGAAGCATACCAGTGGGGACTCAAGAGCTATACTCACAACTAGTATGAGTGTATTCCTTCTGAAACAGGGTTATCTGAAGGATTCCATTATTATTGTTGAATCATATCAGACTCTCTGTGATCCCCCTGGAGATTTTCTTGGCAAAGATACTGAAGCAGTTTGCCATTTCCTTCTCCAGCTCATTTGACAGATGAGGATCTGAGGCAAACAGGGTTAAGTGACTTGCCCAGGGTCACACAGCTAGTAAGTGTCTGAGGCTAAATTTGAACTCAAGTCCTCCTGACTCCAAGCCCAGTGCTCTATCCACTCTACATCACCTCGTTGCCCCAAGGCTCCTGAGAGTGTTTTTAATTGTAGCCATAATGTGGCCTTTCTTGAGTAATTCCAGATCTACAAGTATGAGGGTAGTTTGGGGTGAAAAAGCTAGCCTAGAAGATGAGAATAGAGAGCCATGTCACTATCCACTGAGGTCTCCTTATCTCTGAGAGTTTTTTGATGTTTGATGACACAAATGAAAGGCTACATGTCACTTGAGGATGTCCAAGTACAGACCAGATGGCCACTTGTGTGGGTTATGATAGAGAGGATTTCTGCTTCAGTTAAGGGCTGGATTTGAGGCTCTCTGGGGTCCTTTTCAAGAATGAGTTCTGTTGTATTGTTATTCTAAGAGCTCTCAGCTGGTGTATCATGAGCTTTGTGGGCCAGGCAGACAGGAGGTTCAGGCATCCTCATGACAAACCTCAGATATAATCCGGCAGCAGCATCAATTGCCAACCTACAACAGTGTCTTTTAGACTGAAATGACATAAAACGATTCAATGAGGCCTGCCAGGAAAACTCAAACATTCCTGAGAGAATCTGCAGAGCATGTCAGGGCAAAGCTATTATAGAAAAAAATTCTATTCAGGCACTGAGGAGGGGGAACAGAGCTCCAAGGAACAAGTTTTAACTAAGTATTTCCAAAGAAGCAGAAAGTCTTCCTAACGCTGAATCCAGTGGATGCCACATTGCATGGCCTGCAGCACATAGGAGCATAAATCTAGACAGGGAGGGTCCTCAGAGGCTGTGCAGCCCAGCCTTCCCCCCTCCCCTTTCCCCTCCCCCTGGTTTTAAAGAAGAGGGAGCAGTCTAGATCCTGGAGACTGTCAGAATCCAAATCTCTAAGAGTGAGTGGTTCTGCTGTTGACTTGCAATGTGACCATGAGTCAGCAAGTTCCTCAGTTTCCTCCTGTGTAAAAGAAGGGAGTTGGGTTCTTTCTAAAGTCCCTCTGGCTCTGAAAGCTTATGACTGAAAAGTATTTAAAGCGTCCTTTCTGAGGCAGCAAAGAAACACTGGGCCATTGCCAGTCATCTTGACTTATGTCGACACTGGACTCTGGAGGAGACAGTAAGGCTGATGATTTTTCACAGCTCTGTTTCACTTAAATCCGATTCACTTGCAAGTGAAGATATCACTCTCCTGACTGTGGGGAGGAGGGAGGGGAAGGAGAAAATGTATAACTCAAAAGCTTATGGAACTGAATGATGTAAACTAAAAATAAATAAATAAATATCACCCTCTCAATGTCACTGGCCTTCTTTGAAAATGGACAGACAACAACTGCAGAGAACTGGAGACAAAGTAAGTGCCCAACCACTGGGGAATGGATAAGCAAATTATGGTTCATGAACGCTATTGAAAATTACTGTGCTAGAAGAAATTATGTATATGATACATCAAGTATGAGGAGATTTATATGAACAGATGCAGAAGGAAGTAAGTAGTACCAGGAAAACGGTATATATAAAGACAACAACAATGGATGTATGTGATATAATGAATGTAATTATAATGAACCAAGTCGCCCCCTCCCCCAAAAGAGGGGTGATGGACCATGGGTGTAGAATATCGCATACACTGTGAGATAAGGCTGATGTGTTGGTTAGTTTTTTTCTGAACTGCCTTTTTTTTTCCTTTTTAAATCTGCTACAAAGAAAGATACAGAAGGGACACATTCAGAAGTAAATGTAATATAAAAAGAAAAGGTATCCATAAAAATAAAATAAAAATTTTAAGAGAAAGTCTGTGGCTGTAAATTGATATTATATATCCATAAGATTTAGGGCCAGAGAGACCTTAAAGATGTTCTGTTTCAGGGGCATACTGGAGCCAGTTCACACCAGCTCTAAGACTTTAAATTTCCAGTGTGAGTATTTATTCCTCCAAAATTGACAAACACTACAAAACAGAGCTTGATTTTTTTTTTTTAGTATCTAGACTTAGGAAGGTAATGGAGAAAATGTTAATACTGCAGGTGAAATCTATAGGAGGGTCATGTGTACATTCCCCCCAACTAGCGAGGGACAGTTCTTACACATTTACCAGCATATCCCTGATCTAGTTCATCCATTATTTTACAGAGCAGAAAACAGGCCCACAAGGAGAAATGACTTACCCAACATGTCTCTCAGTAGCCTTCAGATGCCCTCTGAAGTCCCATTATACCCAGAAATTAAATTATCAGGAATTAAAATTTTGTGGCTACCTTGTTAAAGTTAAAATACCCAGCTTGTATCTGTCCTGATAGGTGGTGAATTACAGACAGGTAAGTCACATGTACAATCTTTTACAACCTCCTTTTTGTATTGATTTCTTTCATCATTACATCAGCTTCATTTCTAAATATAATCCTCCCCCTCCCCTCTTCAAATGAACTTCCCTTATAAAAGAAGAGAAAAAGGACAATTTAATAAAACCATCCAATGTAACAATGAGATATGGAACAATTCTAATAATGCCAATAAATAACATTTATATAGCACTTACTATGGGCCAGGAACTTTGTTAGGCACTTTATAGTTATTATCTCATTTGATCCTTTCAACAGCCCTGGGAGGTATATTATCTCATATTACTATCTTCATTTTACATATGAGGAAACTGAGGCAAAAGTACAATTGATAGTACCCACAATTTGCCACATCCAGAGTCCTCCACCTTTACAAAGAATGGAGGGAAGTGTATTTTCTCATCATTTTTTCAAGGACAAATTTGGTCATTAAGATGACACGATGCTCAGTTTGGGAGCTTTGTTTGGTCTTCCATTTATATTGTTATAACCACTGTGTAGTTTTCCTGGTTCTATTTACTTCTCTCATTTTCAGTTCATTTTAACAAATATTTTCTCATTTGGAACACATACATTATAAGTGGAGTTGTGAATTAATCTAACCATTCTGAAGAGCAATTTGGAACTATGTCCAAAGAGCTATAAAACTGTGTATACCCTTTGAACCTGCAATACCACCACTAGGTCTGTATCTCCAAGAGCTCATAAAAAAGAGAAAAGGAGCCACATGTACAAAAAATATTTATAGCAACTCTTTTTGTGGTGGCAAAGAATTGGAAACTGAGGGGATGCCCATCAACTGGGGAATGGCTGAACGAGTTGCAGTATATAAATGTCATGATGAGCAGGCAAATTTTAGAAAAACTTGGAAAGAGTTACATGAATTGATGCTGAGTGAAGTGAGCAGAACCAGGAGAACATTGTAACAGTAACAGCAACATTGTATGATGACTGACCTTGATAGACTTAGCTCTTCTCAGCAATGCAAAAAATCTAAAACAATTCTAAAAGACTCATGTTAGAGAATGCTATCCATCTTCAGAGAAAGAACTGTGAAGTCAAAATGCAGACTGAAGCATACTATTTTCACCTTTTTTCATTTCTTTCTTGTTTTTTTCTTTTGTTCTGATTCTTCTTTCAAAACATGATTAATGTGGAAATAGGTTGAATATTTATAAAAGTGAATGTTGAAAACTAAAAATAAATAAGTGAATGAATAAAAAAAAAATTTCCCTTCCTTCTTTGCAGTGCTGGGGGCTATGGGTATGGAATACTGCATAAACCATCAGACTTGCATAGCATATATGCTCTATCCCATTCTCTCAAGGCCAGGTAGGCTATGTCTTCCCTCAGGGTTCTGGAGTGTCCTGAGAGGCTTGGGGTAGCTTTTTCTCTACTGTCATCAGCTTGAATACCCACCAGGTGGGTTTCCCCCATTTGTTGGGAGCAGTTCCATTTAACCACTTAATATCAAATGATGAAGCCCCCTGGATCTTTGGACTTTACAGGATGGTGACTGCATGCCCGTCATGGTGCTCCCTAAAAATGCTAAGAAAAGAGGAGGAGGAGACCAAAACTGACAACCTTATGTGAATGACTCTGCAATGAATAGGACCTCGTCATCATATGTCTAGATGATGACTTATAGAATGTCTCCACCTACTTCAGTCTCTCAAATGTGCTTCCCTCACATGTCCTCATGATTCTCCCAGATGCCAACTGTACCAGGTTCTCCAAGCATGTGCTAGGTCCCTGATAAGCCCAGTTGTTCATATGTTGGTTGGTCTGTGGGGCTGCTTTTTGTCTCTTTCAAAAAATTACTTTTGACAAGGGACGTAGGCTCTCTGAAGGGGAGGAGGAGCCAAGAATGCGTTTGAAAATGAAGCTGATATGAAAACAAACAGCATCAATAAAAATTTAAGATAGCAAAATATCAAAGAAAAAATTCTACTGTCCATTGTTCTTAGTCATGTCTTTAACTTTGATTGCGGTGGAAGTTAAAATGAAGCATTAATTTTTTTTAATTTTCTTTTCAGTTCTGAATTCTTCTCTTCCTTCCTGTTCCTCCCCTATCCACTGAGAAGGCAAAAAACTATGATAGCCATTATATATATAGGTCCTGGAAAATATATTTGCATTTCATCAAAGACTTTAATTATTTAAAAAAAATCAATTAGGTAAATACACATTATAATCCAATTGATGAGATACTCACCAGCATCTTCAGAGGACATGTGGTAGGTTGGCAGGGTCTATCTACCTGCTATATTGTACGAAACTAACTTTGGCCTCCTTGTCTTTTCTGCCTCCTTCCTCCAAAGGAGGTGGAGTAGTAGGTATGATGGCTGCCTGTAGAAATCCTCTGTCCCCAAAGATTCACCAGCCCCTCTTGCTCTAGGTTCCTTCCCCATGATGTCAGAACATCTGAAATTCCCTCAAATGAAAGTAAGGCACAGAAGGTCAGTCAGTCAGTCAACCAGGCACTTTGCTAAATACTGAAGTTGCAAAGAAAGGTAGAAGACAGTTCTTCTCAAGGGGATCTCAGTCTAACTGGGGAGACAACGCAAACAACTGTGTACATACAAGATATGGGGAGCATAAATGCAAGGTGATCTGAGAACAAGGCACTGGAGTAAAGGGGTGGGAGTAGGAAAAGCCTCTGACAGAAGGTGGAGGGGAAACTGAGTCCTGAAGGAATCTAAGGAATCCAGGAGAAGGTAGGGAAACAGGTCTGGGGGGCAGCCAAGGCAAAGCACAGTCATCCTTAGAATTTTTCTTCTCTACCCCCAGGGCTGTGCTATATCATGGAAAAAATGGCAGTCACATATGCCAGCATCCTCCACTGGAAAGGGACCCCAGACTTGACCCAGAACCCCTCTCCAACATCCTCAACTTAAGATCACCAAGATTCTGCCACATTTCCATCAAGGGGAAAATTGTCCCCTCCTAAGAGAGTCCATTCCTTCGGTCCTGAAATCAAACAGTGAATGTTGTTTAAAACATCAGAGGGGAAACCAAGAGAGCTGCCTCCTCCACCTACTAAAAGGGGCCCCTGGCCCATCCAGGAAGGCCCCAGGCTCAGGCCCCTTGCTAAAGGACCTGTTCAACCAGAACACTGGCTTCCTAGAATGCAAGAAAGAGGCTCCACTAATTACCCCCATGACATTCATCAATGTCTGTTTAATGAGGGGGAAAAGTCCCACAATTCGGGTATAATAAGGGCATCCTTTGGTAGATGGCTGTCATCTACTCCATTTTAGCCTCTTGCCTTCTGCCATTTACTGGAAGGATAATTACCCAGTGTCGCAGTCACAGACAGATCCTATCTCTCCATGCATAGCGCCGCCAACCCTTGGCTGCCAGGGTCCTTCAAAGCTGAAAGGGGGCTCCTCAAATGAGACTTCGCCATTCAGGCTTTTTCATCTCAAGGTTGCCTTTCAATTCCCACTATAGCATGATTTAATTTTAAAAAGAAACAAACAAAGATTTCAGCCATGATCTAACCCTTAACCTTTTTTGTGTCCTGGACCCCTTGAGTAATTTGGTGAAACCAAAGGACTCCTTCTCAGAATCAGTATTTTAAATACATAAAATAAAATAGAGGATTACAAAGGAAACCAGTAAGAGTTAAATGCAGTTATCAAAATATTTTTTTTTAAAAATAGTTCACAGACCTCAGGTCAAGAACTCCCACTCTAGACATTCTATTATTAACCTAAATTCTGAATTCTAGGCATTCCTTTCATAGAACCATGGAGTGTAGAGTTGGATTGGTTGGAACCTAATCCAATCCTCCCAATTTACAAATGAGGAAACTGAGGCTCCAAAAGGGTAAATGACTGTTGTGTAAATAGCAAGTAAGAAAAGAACTAGATTTTAACCCGAACACTTCTCACATCACTGAGCTGCTTTTCATTAACTGAAGATGTGTTTCCTGCTTCTTGCACTTTACTCCGCTCCACAAATTCTGTGATTCATCTCTACCTACCTCCTCTGCCTTTGCACTAGCTGGCCCCCATGCCTGGAGGGCCCTTCCTCCTCCCTCTGCCTTTTAGGTTCCCAGGATTCCTTCAAGATTTAAGTGAACTAGCATCTTCTGTAGGTCCTCTCAATGACTACCTTCCTCTTTGAGATAAAATTTCCATCAAGTTTGTATATGCTGTGTGTACCTAGTTATGGATATGTGGTCTTCCCCATTTGATTATGTGTTCCTTGACGGAAGGGATTGTTTTTAATTTTTCTTTGTGTTCTTAGCATTTAGCATAATCCCTGGCACAGACTAAATATTTAATAAATATTTTTGATTGATTCATTTCTTTTAACCAGAGAATAAAGAAAAAGAAATTTGATTTTTCCCCTTACAAAATCAGTTTCCTTTGTGTTTCTTGACTAGATCTGTGATCATTGAAACTCCTAACAAGAAAACCTTTTCTCCAAGCCAGGTGGGCACAAGCCCTGAAGTTTAAAATCTGAGAGAGAGGCTGGCCTTCTGAGAGGTGAAGTTACCTGCCCAGGGCAACACAGACAGTATGTGTTGAGTCAGAATTTTAACTCATATTATCCTGCTTGGAAAGCCACAGTGACTCCATGATCCCAATCGGAGAAGTCATTCTGCTTAAGCTTTGCCTTTCAGTAAGCTCCTTAGGATTTCCCAGCAGTAAAAAAGAAGAAACCTTGAATCTTTTTCCCCCCACATATATTAATTTATTTGTTTTCAGTTTTCAACAATCACTTCCATAACCAAATTTTCTCACCCTCCCTGTCTCTTCTCTCCCCAAGACCAAATGTAAACTTATATGGACTCTACACATACATTCTTATTATACACATTTTCACATTGGTCATGTTGCATAAAAGAATTAAAACAAATGGGAGAAACCATGAGAAAAACAAAACAGAACCAAACAAAACAAAGGAGAAAATAGTCACTTCATTCTGCCTTCTGACTCCATAGTTCTTTCTCTGAATGTGGATGGCATTTCGCATCACAAGTCCTTCGGAAATGTTTTAGGTCCTTTCATTGCTGTGAAGAACCAAGTCTATCAGAAACAATCCTCGCTCACTGTGGTTGTTACTGTGTATAATGTTCTCCTGGTTCTGCTCACTTCACTCAGCATCAGTTCATGTCTTTCCAGAAGTCCACCTGTTTGTCCTCTCTTATAGTATAACAGTATTCCATTACATTCATATACCATGACTTGTTCAGCCATTTCCCAATAGGATGGGCATTCCCTTGATTTCCAGTTCTTGGCCACCATAAAAAGAACTGCTATAAATATTTTTGTACATGTGAGTCCTTTCCCCATTTTTATGATCTCTTTGGGATACAGAACTAGAAGCGGTATTGCTGGGTCAAGAGGTATGCACATTTTTGAAGCCCTTTGGGCACAGAGGAACTTTGAATCTTAAAGGCAGTTTTTTCTTGACTTGTCTGTTCTGAACTTTTGATTCAAACATGAAAGCGTGTGAAAGAATACTGTATTCACAGTCAAAGAACCTGGATTTGACTCTTACCTGTACATTTTTACTACCTGTGTGACCTTGGGCAAGTCACTTGCCCTCCTTGGGCCTCTATTTTCTCATCTGTCAAATGAGTGGATTGGACTAGATGACCTTCAAAGTCCCTCTCCAGCTCCAAACCTATCCTGCCCTTTTTAGGAGCCTGCATCCCTGAGTCCACTCAGTTCACATAATACTTGGAGGATTTCTTGCAGCATTAGGAAATTTTAACAGTATTGTATTTTTTCTCAATTACCTGTCAAAACAACTTTTAGCATTCAGTTTTATAAGATTTGGGATTCCAAAATTTCCTCTTCCCCCACTCTGAAAATGGTAGGCAATTTGATAAAGGTTATACAAATGCTATCATGTAAAAGATATTTTCATATTACTCAGAGTTGTGAAAAAACATACATCAATTGGGGAAAAAACAACACAAAAAAGAAGAAAGTAAGTAAAAAAATGTGCTTCCATCTGCATTCAGAGTCCATCAGTTCTTTATCTGGATGTGGATAAGCATTTTCCTCCATGAGCTCTGGTGTACTTGTCTTAGACCATTGTGTTGCTGAGAAGAAATGAGTCGCTCATAGTCATCACACAATGTTGCTGATACTGTATACAGTGTTTTCCTGGTTCTGCTCATTTCACTTTGCATCAGTTTGTATAAATCTTTTCAGGTTTTTATGAAATCTGCCTCTTCATTTCTTATTGCATAATAGTACTGCATTACACTCGTATACCACAGCTTGTTCAGTCATTCCCAAATTGATGGGCATCCCCTCAATTTCCAATATTTTGCTACCAGAAAAAGGAATGTAATAAACATTTTTTGCACATGTACGACCTTTTCCCATTTTTTTTACAGACCTAGTAAGTATAGCTGGATCAAAAGGTAGGCACCATATGGTTGTCCTTTGAGCACAGTTCCAACTTACTCTCCAGAATGATTGAATCAGTTCACTACTCCATCAACAATGTATCAGTGTCCCAGTTTTCCCACATCCTCTCCAACATTTATCAATTATCTTTTCTGTCATGTTAGCCAATCTGATGGGTGTGAGATAGTACCTCAGGGTTGGTTTAATTTGCATTTCTCTAATCAAAAGTGATTAAGAGTACTTCTTCATATGCCTACAGATAGCTTTGATACCTTCATCTGCAAACTGCCAGTTCATATCCTTTGACCTTTTATCAGTTGGAGGTTGGGAAAAATATTAATGAAAACTTCCTGAATTTTTAAGACCTAAAGTCAAAAAGGTTTAATATGGTTATGGAAAATATGTGGATTATTGATTTCATGACAGGGTAATACCACCTTACAGATTTTGCTTTTTCTTAAACAAAGGTTGGATCTGAGAGTTGTTATCTCAAGTGATACAGTAACTGCTACTTCTAAAACTATAGTTCATGTGTCTCCACTGGGATGCTTCCTATTAATTATCAGTCAATAGACTCAATTCTCTTTTAATAAAGGGATTTATTAAATGGCATAATAAGAACAAGAAACAAAACCTAGTAATTACACATTTTGCTACAAATCTAGAGGCACATTCTCAGAGTCCATGGGAAGAATGGTCTCAAAGTTAGATGGCAATGATAATGTGGTACATGTGTGGTAGCTCCCAACTCCTGTACTACAGAACCTGAAGGTTCTATTACTTACTATTTGCCAAGTTCTCACACAGTTGTCTTTGGGTAAAACGTCTTTGCTGGAGGGGTTACTCAGCTGGGATACTAGGCTGCTCTCCACAACTGTTCTCTGCTTCCACTCTCAAGAATGCTTCTCCTTCCAGTGAATGCCAACGGCTATCATGATTATTATGTATCAGAAGCAGAATATGAGCCCAGTTTTTCTTGTCTCCCAGTGCAGCCCCTGTATCTGTCTTCTATCACCCTGTAGGCTCTCTCTGCAATATCCATAACTCTGCTAAAGTTGACATTTTCGAAATATTATCATAAGAAAAGAAAGAAAGATGTCTATCCTACTAAAAGCATACATTACAGCATCATTATATCCTGATGGGGCATGCGATAGTTGAAGCTTTTCTCTGGGATACAAATCATTTGAGTTCTAATCCACCTCCACCTCTCAGTCACTTACAGACCTTGAGCAAGTCATTTCCTACATCATCTCATACCAATTTTGTACGAACATATAGATGTACCTACTATAAGCTCTTCAAAGGCAAAGTGAAATTCACTTTTGACTTTGCATGCTCCCTATCTAGCACAGGGTTCCAGTCATGGGAGGCACTTAATAATTGATTGATTTTCCTTTTCTGATCCTATTTCTTCATCTATTAAGTAGGAAGATTGGACTATTTCAGTAGATTGGTTGCAAAGTCATTATTAAGCACCTATTGTATGCCTGTTGTATGCCAGGCACTATGGTAGGCAATGGGACCACAAAAACAAAAACAAAAAATGAAACAGTTTCAGCACTCTGGGAGCTTATATTCTATTGTGGAATCAATATGTACATACAGTACACAGAAAATAAATACAAGGCATTTTTGTAGGGGGAGCTTTAACATGATGGGGCAGAGGGAGATCAGAAAGGTTGATAGAGCTGGGGCTTGAGCAGAGCTTTCCAGAAAGCTAGGGATTCTATTGGCACCATGGGCAGCTAGGTGGTGCAGTGGATAGAGCAGGTGCAGGTGTCAGGAGGACCTGAGTTCAAATCTCACCTCAGACACTTGACATTCACTAGCTGTGTGACCTTGGGCAAGTCTCTTAACCCCAATTACCTCACCCTGGGTCATCTCCAGTCATCCTGATGAATATCTGGTCACTGGATTCAGATGGCTCTGGAGGAGAAGTGAGGCTGGTGAGCTGCACAGCCTTCCCTCACTCAAAACAAAGTCAAGTGCAAGTCATGTCATCGGATGGCATGGTCTTCTTTGGCAATGAAGGACGAACACACAGGTGGCACCACAGTGCACAGAACACCAAACCTAGAGTCAGGAAGACTTCTTCCTAAGTTCAAATCTGGCCCCAGACACTATTAGCTATGTGACCCTGGACAAGTCACTTCATCCTGTCTGCCTCCGTTTCCTCATCTGTAAAATCACCTGGAGAAGGATATGGCAAACCACCCTAGTATCTTTGCCAAATGGGGTCACAAAGTCAGACCAAACAGCATGAAAAATATGGATCCTATTAGGAAGAGGTGAGAAGAGAAAACACTCCAGGTCTGTGCAAAGGCATGAAGATGGGCCTGAGAATGTTGTATGTGAGGAACAGCGAAGAGGATGGGAGAGCCCCTGAAGTAGAATAATGTAGAATAAAGATGGATAGGGAGGTTGGGACCAGGTCCTAAACCTAGAGGAATTTGTATTTAACCCAGAGGTAATAGGCAGCCAGGAGAGTTATTGAGCCGGGGAGTTTCATGGTTAGAACTATGCTTTAGAAATATCACTTTGGAAGCAATAGGGAGCATGGTTTAGAGGGGGAAGAAATTGGAGGCAGGGAGGACAACTAGGAGGTCATTGTAATATTGTGGGTCAGAGGATGATGCTTTTGTGAGGAAACAGAATGAAAGGGACATATGGGAAAGCTATGGGAAGGTAGACATGATCTCGCTGTCTCTTCCAAATTTAAATCCATGATCCTTTTACTCTATGACTACTCATCTGGGGGTCAGAGGACCTGGGTCCTAATTTCAGCTGTTCTACAAACTCACTGTCCCCTCTTGGTCACCAGCCACTCCTCTGAACTTCAGTTTTCTCATCTATAAAACAGGTTGACCCGTATTGGGGGTTCTTGATCTAGTCTGTGCTACGGACTCCTTTGACAGTCTGGCAAAGCCACGGACCCCCTCTCATAATGTTTCTCTTGAAAATTCAAAATGAAAAGAAATACTAAATTTCAGTTCATAGTTAATAAAAATAATGATGTGTTTTTTTCTGTCCAAATTCACAGAAATCTATCGCTGGATCCCCGCAGAATCAGTGGAACCCAAGCTAGGCACCCTTGACCTATCTGGCCTTGACTGTCCCTCTGAGCTCTAATATTGAGCTCGAAGGCTCTTTTCAGGCCTGAAGTTATGTGTTCTAAGTTCCCTCTCAACTCTGACATTATGTTCTAAAAGTCCTTCTAGCTCTGCCATCCTATGTTGTAAGGCCTCTATGTCATTCTATGTTCTAAGTTTTCATCTAGTTCTAATATTCACTGTTCTAAGATCCCTTCCAAAACTACCTTTTTAAGAGAGGGTGTGTGCAAGAGTTAAAGAACATTATGAAGTGCAAAATGGATAATTCTGATTACATTAAATTGAAAAGTTTTTGTACAAACAAACTGAATGCAACCAAGATTAGGATGGAAGCAGAAAACTGGGAAAGAATTTTTGCAACCAGTATCTGTGATAAAGGTCTCATTTCTAAAATATATAGAGAACTGAGTCAAATGTACAAGAATACAAGTCATTCAGCCGTTGATAAATGGTCAAAGGATATGAACAGGCAGTTTTCAGAGGAAGAAATTAAAGTTATCTACAGTCATATGAAAAAATGTTCTAAATCACTATTGATTAGAGAGACGCAAATCAAAACAACTTTGAGGTGCCATATCCCACTTATCAGATTGGTTAACATGACAAAACAGGAAGATGAAAAATGTTGGAGAAGATGTGGGAGAGTTGGAACACTAATTCATTGTTGGTGGAGCTGTGAACTGATCCAACCATTCTGGAGAGCAATTTGGAACTATGCCGAAAGGGCTATAAAAATATGCACACCCTTTGACTCGGGAATATCGCTTCTGAGACTATATCCCAAAGAGTTATAAAAATGGGAAAGGGTCCCACATGTACAAAACTATTTATATCAGCTCTCTTTGTGGTGGCCAAGAACTGGAAATCAAGAGGATGTTCATCAATTGGGGAATGACTGAACAAGTTGTGGTATATGAATGTGATGAATGATTATTGTGCTATAAGAAATGGTGAACAGGGAGACTTCAGAGAAGTCCAGAAGGACTTATATGAACTGATGCTGAGTGAAAGGAGCAGAACCAGGGGAACTTTGTACACAGCAACAACCACAATGTGGGAGGAATTTTTCTGGTAGACTTAGTCCTTCACAGTAATGCAAGGACCTAAAAAATTCTCAATGGACTCTTGAGGCAAAACACCTCCTACATCCAGAGAAAGAACTATGGAATTGGATCATAGAATGAAGCAGACCATTTTCTCTTGTGTTATGTTATGTTTTGTTTTGTTTTATGGTTTCTCCCATTCATTTTAATTCTTCTATGCAACATGACTAAGGTGAAAATGTATTTAATAGAAATGTATGTATAGAACCTATATAAGATTATATGTCAACTCGAGGAGGGAGTTGGGAGGGAGGGGGAAGGAGGGGAAAAAATCTAAGATATATAGAAATGATTGTAGAAAACTAAAAACAAATAAAATAATCTGTTTTAAAAAAATTTTTTTAAAAGAGAGGACGTATGGTATAGTGGTCATGGCACTTGGAATCAGGAGGACCTGAGTTCAAATCCTACCTCAGATACTTTCTACTTGGATGGTGAGCAAGTCACTTAACCTCTCTTTGACTCAGTTTCTTTAGCTGCAAAATAAGGGGACTGACCTCTAAGCTACCTTCCAGTTCTAAGTCGATGCTAGCAAAGGACCCATGTCCTCATTGTTCTATGAGGAAAATTCTTCTCCCCATGCAGCGGGGCATCTTCTCTGTGTTTGAGAATCACTTAGGTCCCCTGGCCCAACCAATACAATTATACTACCACTGAAGATAATAAAAAATTATCAAAGGGGAACTCTTGCCTTCAAATACTTCATCGCCAATAGGGGAAAACATCTCATGTGCCATTTTGCCTTCTAGATTGGAGCTGCACATGGGAAAATTGCTTTTTGTGGATTACCGAGTGGTTTAGGACAATGTGTTTTGCGACTTTTTTTTTTTTTAAGTGTAGAACAAATAATAAAAATTGTTTTTACGTGTACTGGGGAAAAATAAAACATTAAATAGAAGTGTTGGTTTTGCATGCTGACACTAGGGGGCAGTCATAGTAGAGCTGCAGGCAGGTGCTATTCTGTCTTGTAGCATGGAGCATTCTCCAGCAGAAGCCTTTAGACTTCCATCCTTTGCTGCTAATTTTGCACCAGCGGCCAAGCAGAATAAAGACGGCCTCCTCTTCCATATGGAAAACCTTCAGATACTTGAAGGCTGCTATGAGGACTCCCATCTTGCCTGAGTTTTCCCTTTCCCAAGCTAACTATCCATTGGGTCCTTCCTCATACGCATGGACTCAAGACCCTTCAGGAGCCTCTATGTTTTTTCCCTTTGGACATTCTTCAGCTTATCAAATAGCTTTCTTTAACTCTGATGCCCAGAACTGAACTCAATATTCCAGATGGGATATGAACAAGGCAGAGGACAGTAGGAATATACCCACCTTATCACTGGAGGCTGTTGTTCTCTTAAGGCAGCCCAACATTACATTAGCTTTTCGGATGGGTTCCCACGCATTCCTCCAGATCTTTTTTCAAAGTGCTGCCTAACTATGTGAGAAGAGAAAAGGATTTGGTGTTGGCAGGACTGGATTCTCGTCTTGACTCTGTCCTAACTTATCTGGTGTCCTTGGGTAAGTTCCTAAGACCCCTCTCGGAGGCTGACTCTTCATTTGTAAAATGAGAGATTTGGGGCTAACTGACGTCAAACATCCTGTGATGGGGAGCTTGTCACAGCTGGAGGCTGACAGAGCAACCAGTACCCACCTCCTAAGACTTGTTCTGAGCTGTGGTTTAGTCTATATTTTACCCGACAAACAGTAACCAGAAGGATCCAGAGCATTGGACCAGCCCAGTCCTAAGGTTTTTATGCTTCATTTGGACACAGAAGGTCCATTAGTAGGACTAGTCTGCACTGGTTTAGGCCACTGGCTTAGAAAACTTCTTGTAGACAGACACCGGCAGTCATGTGCCTAGTAATTTGGAGGCTGAAAAGGTTGATTGTGACTGCACTGTGACCTTGACTTTCAGAACTTTCCTTTGCATTTTCAGACCTTAAAGCTAAGAGAGAGAGAGAGCTGCCCTGGAAGTCAGGAGGAGCTGGATCCATTGAGGTTCTGGCCTCTTTGTCTGGCCAAGTCACTTAATTTCTCAGGGCAACCCCCCCCTCCACCTCCCTCTCCACACCAAGGCTAGGATTTCCAAAACAGGGAAGAATTTGCATTGGTGAAGGTTTTCCCCCTCACTGGGAGTTCCCTCCATGGATGAAAGATCTGAGGGGGGGAAAAAGCTAATTCAATTTTGGTATAGTAATGGGATAGAATGTTCCATAGCTATTAATATGTCAATATGTAGATGACATTGATAAATGAAAAGTTGAGGAATAACACATTTATAGAATGTTTTTACAGATGAGGAAACTGACTTCCTCTTACGGTCCCACGGGGCTTAATGGTTAACGAACACTTTATTGCTTGTTTCACTTTGATGATCATAAAATATGAGAACTGGGAGGAAGGCAGTATTACTCTATCGAATTTACAGATGTAAAAAGTGAGACTCAGAGATCCTGCCTCTGCCACTCACTCCCAGGGTAACCTTGGACAAGTCCCTTCCAATCTCTCTGGGCCTCTGTAAAGTGCGGAGGAGAACTTGGACTAAATATCTTCCTATGTGGTGGCAGTGGATCAGTGCTGGCCTTTGAGACAGGGAGACCTGAATTCAAATCTTGCCTCAGACAACTATTATCCCTTTTCACAGTCTCATTTTATTCACCTAGGAAATGAGGGAGCTATACATGTAATTATCTCAGGTTAAATGGATATGGAGCATGAATCCTTATAGCAATGACACTGAGGAGATATTAATTCACGTTGAGTGATTGTTTTGGGGGAATGCATAGTGGATGGAAGGGGTTCAAGTCAACAGCATTCGAAGAGCCCTACTGCCTCTCAAGGTTACCCCAAGAATTCTGAGAGGGGAGTATGGTCAGCCAGACTCTAGGGACTTGACCTCCTATGCTTGTGAGGATTTTAGGAACAAATCCAGAGTTCTATTAATAATCGAGATAATTATAGATTCAGCATGGCTTCTTAAATTGTGTGTCATGACCCCATAGGGGTTTAAGAAGCGCTGAATTAAATATGTATATGGCAGTTGGGTGGTACAATGGATAGAGCTCTGGGACTGGAGTCAGGAAGACTCCTCTTCATGAGTTTAAATCTGGTCTCAGACACTTACTAACTGTGTGACTCTGGGCAAATCACTTCACTCTGTTTACCTCAGTTTCCTCATCTGTAAAATGAGCTGGAGAAGGAAATGGCCAACCACTCCAATATCTCTGCCAAGAAAACTTCATGAAGACTTGGACACAACTGAAAAAAGGTTGAACATACACGAGAGTTTGTGTCTTGTCTCTCGCTAGGCTCTGGTCGAGTTAATAAAGCTTTCACCTTGATAGTTTTCCCACTTATACTAAACCCTGAGAGCGGGATCAGTGTCCAGGCTGTTGGTGACTCTGGAATGCCCTGTGTTTCTGAGTCTCTCTCAAGGCAGGACCATCCCTAGAGGTAGACTGACCCTGGTCCTGAGCTCTGTCCAAACCATTGCCATCTCCTGCTCTCTGATGTGAAACTCTGCACCCTTTGTCTGCCCATACAACCCTGCAGGTATAGGAAGAAGGGAGAGTCCGCACTCACGAGAAGTACAAGATAGCAGGAGACATTGATGTGGCTCAGGCACCATTCTGCACCTGACTCCTCCTCCAAACGCTATACAGCCTCACATGCTTCTTGGATCTGAGATCAGAGGCCCTGGATTTAAACCTTGGCTCTGCCACTTTGGCTAATTCCCTAATCTGGGTTTCAGTTTCCTCATCTGTAAAGTGGAGGGTATTGACCTGGAGGATTTGAAGACTTCTTTATAGCTGGATCTCCAGTTGTAAGTATATGATTCCATCACTTACTCAAGAGACCTTGGGTAAGCCACCTCCCTGGGCCTCAGTTTCCTTTTCTGTAAAGTAAGGGGGTTGCACTAGATGCCTTTGAGATTGCTTACAGTTCTCCATCCATCATCCTGTGGATTCCCCTTTCCCTGGTTGGAGTGAAATGTTTGGGGACCCGTCAGCAGGGGGAGCCAATAGTCACCCTGGAAACCAAACTTCCTGGTAGTTGTCATTACTTATAAGCAGAGCACAAGTCACGAGATCATAGATTTAGAACTGAGAAAGTTCTCTAAGGCCATCCAATCCAACCTCTCCTCATTTTACAAAGGAGGAAATTGAGGCCAGGGTCACAGAAGTGCTAAGAGTGCCATTGCTGGGGTTTGCCCCAGGCCTACAATTTTCCAGTTAGTACTTGAGTATTTTATAAGAACTTGTATGAGTTTGACTTAGAAGCCGCTTGGGAAAAACTTCATTTTCATAGGAAATCTAGAAGAGAGTGTGGAAAAGATGAACTTCAGTAAAGCATCCAAGCGGGTCATCCACTGGGACTGCCATGGTTGGGGTTTCTAAAGTGGTTTCCATAGGGTTAGGTAGTCCTAGAGGACCTCTGAGATCCCTTCCAGCAAAGGAACAAGTATTTATTAAGAGCACTGTGCTAAGAGCTTTACTCATCCTTGATGTTTACAACAACACTGAGAGGTAAATGATATTATATTCTGCCTTTTGCAGCTGAGGAAACTGAGGCGGCAGTTAGTTAAAGATCAGACAGGATTTAAATTCAGGTCTTCCTATCTGCAGGTTCAGCATTCTCTCCACACTGAGATTCCACAATTCTGAAAGGTACCTTCAGGCTTGGTCGAAACTTCCTATGTGTTTTCTCTATACGCCCTTTGGCTATGCAGACAGAGCCCTTTACTCTCTCCACATGACACCATCTACGTAGATCCCAAGGCCTAATCAAACCTGCTTTTGTTTCTTAAGGAAGCATTACGGAACTGGTAGGATGCTTAGAGATCATTTTTACAAATCAGGAAACTGAGGTTTGGAAAACTACCTGCTCTGTCTCCCCTACTAGACTCTAAGCTCAGCCTACTTTCACCCCTGCATATTTGTATCTCTGATGTCTAGCACATGGTTTTTACTAGTAAATGGCTAGTGAATGTTAGTGGAATTGAACCGGGATAAGAATTCTGACCAAGGACACACATGCAGTAAGCTGTAATGCCAAGTCAGGTCCGCTAAAACCAATTCCTACAGCTCTGAATTTATGGACCTATGGTCATTGTTAGGAATTTTCTTTATACACCAAGCCTAAATTAGGGTCTTGACTACTTCCATTCACTGCCTACTTCATAGGGTTGTTGTGACGAAAGATTAAACCCTAAAACACTAGAAAAATGGGGGTTATTTCCTCCAGGGCACTCAGAAAGTCAGATTAAGGAGGAGGAAAGGATAATAACCCTCAAGAGGGATAGGTGTAAGTGTAGGTGTGTGTGTGTGTGTGTGTGTGTGTGTGTGTGTGCGTGCGCGCGCGCCTGCATTCACTCACATCTGAGTCTTTGCAACCCCATTTAAGGTTTTCTTGGCAAAGACACTGGAGTGGTTTGTCATTTCCTTCTCTAGTTCATTTTATAGATGAGGAACTGAGTCCAACAGGGTTAAGTGACTTGTTCAGGGTCACACAGCTTATAAGTGTCTGAGGTCAGATTTGAACTTGAGTAGAGGAGCTGACTCCAGCTCCAGTGCTCTATCCACTGAGCCACCTAACTGCCCAGGGATAGCCCTAGAGGCAGGCAAAATTCAGCAAATGCCTGAGCCTGGCACTTAAGGGGGCAGGAAGCTGCAGGTGTCAATCCTCTCAAAAGAGAGGGAAAGGTGAGGATACTTCTTCCAGCCAGATAGCACCTGGATAACAAAGAGGAGGAGGGCCCTCAGAGGGTGATTTATTCCTGGCCAGAACCCTAGCCCCCTAGAAAACTCTCCTATATGCATTGCGTAGAATGAATAGAAGGTCAGGAAGACCTGGTCCCACCCCAGCCACAACACACACTGGCGGTTTGAGCCTGGGTAAGACTCCTACCTGATCTGAGCCCTAGAAAACACTTTGTGTTTCAGTTGAATTGTTGACTTACCCCAGTGGAGGGAGATCCCAGTGCAATTGAAATTACAGGTGTAGTAGATAGGATCGGGAGGGAAAGGAAACGCAATAATGTTCACTGCTTGAGTTCAGGTGTGGCTTTAAAACTATTCCTGTGATTTCACTGGTCCAGGGTAACTATTATTGGTGAGTGATTGCCCTCTGCTAGTGCAGGTAGGCACCTTCTCCTACCATCACAGAGAACTTAAAGGCTAGCTCAGAATCACGCAGCTAACAGATATCAGAGACCCAGTGTGACCCTCCTCTGGCCCGACTCCTGAGGCTAGCTCACTATCCATCCTGCCACATTGCCTTTGCAATGATAAAAAACACTTTTATATCCATTACTGCCAGGCTCAGTTAGCACATTCCTAGAAGTGGTCCCATGTATTCTAACTGGCATTACTAGAACTCATGGTTATGTAAAACACGGCCATTGGTCTCGAGCAGTGTGAATTCAAACAATGGGACATCGTAGTGGGGATTCTTTATTCTTTCTTGCTGGAAACTCACTAGATCTCACTTAATGCTAACATCAACCGTGGAAGAGAGGAAATGTGAACATCAGTGTGGGGGCATGGCAGGGGGATTTGGCATGGGCAGACCTAGCCCTGCTGCTTATTATCTATGTGACCTTTAGCTAGTCAATCCACCTCTGGGCGTCAATTTGCTCCCCTGTAAAATGAGGCAGTTGGACTCCATACCCTCTAATATATCTTCAGGCTATAAATCTAAGAGGCCCATTTTACAGATAAAGAAACTGAGGTTCCTAAGCTAGTGTGAGTGGCTAGCTATTATTAATTATTATTTAGGCTATGGGTTTCTGCTACATTACATCATCCTTCAAACTGTCTCCTCAGTCATTCCTGGGTCTCATCCTAAAAAAAAGAAGTTCTCTTTCATTCAAGGCAGTACAAGAAAGTCATAGCCTAAATAATAATAGCTAGCATTTCTATAACGCTTTAAGGTTAACAAATATTTTCTCCTTTAATCCTTAATCAAAATAGGTGCTATTATCTCCATTTTACAGATGAGAAAACTGAGGCAAACAGAGGTTAAGTGACTTGCCCACAGTCACACAGCTGGGAAGTGTGGAAGGCCAAACTGGAACTCAGGGCTGCCATTGCCATCCAAAAGCTTCGCTGCTCGGTTGGGTCCATCTCATTCATTCAACATTGAGCGTGTACTCTATGTGAGACTTGCTTTGGAATTGCCTTTTCATCGAGGTCCATATTTGGTCTGGACCTGCGATGTCACAGTTATAGGGATCTCTCAGGTAGAAATCCTCTCCAGGCATGCCCATGGGCAAGTCATCTGTCATTTATAATTTATATGGAACACTCCAAGCACTGGGCTGGGAATCCGAAAGACTCATCTTCCTGAGTTCAGATCCGGCCTCAGACACTTTCAGGATGTGTGACCTTGGACAAGTCACTTAATCCTGCTTTCCCCAGTTTCTTCATCTGTAAAATGAGCTGGAGAAGGAAATGGCAAATCTCACCAGTACCTCTGCCAAGAAAACCCCAAATGGGGTCCCAAAGATTCGAACATGACTGAAAAAATGACTGAAACCACTCTAGGAAATAGATACAAGTCTTCAGTTTAGAGTCATGTTAGAGTCCAGTTGATGCTACAGATCAATTAGTCAATCAACAAACATTTTAAAAATGTGTCTAGGAACTGAAGATCCTAGGGTCAGGAGGACCTGAGTTCAAACTTGACCTCAGACACTTACTAGTTTGTGACCCTGGGCAAGTTACTTAACCCCATTGTGAAGGAAGGAAGGAAGGAGGGAGGGAGGAAGGGAGGGAGGGAGGAAGGAATGGAAAAAGAAGGAAGAAAAGAGAAAAGAAAAAAGAAGCAAGGATACAAATACAATGAGATAATCCCAAGGAGATTAAAAACACAGGTGTGTCTGGGTATACTAATCAAGGTTTAACAACTGTATCTCCCCTTCCCCAAAACGCAACCCCAACACTTTTTAAAGTTTACTCTACATTGCCATTTGTCCGTCACTTTTTCTTAAGCCTAGCCAATCCACAATAACTCAAGGCCTGATTTGTAGGGCTGCTGATTTCTAAAGTGCTTCAGTTACCCCTGTGTCCCAAAGGCTTCTGACACAACTGGATGCTCTTGAAGTCTCTCCATCCAAGGGATGTTTGGCCACATGGGAGAGCAGACACTTTCCACCCCAACCTTCCCACCTTCTCTGTCTCCCTGAGGCTCCTTCTCCAGCTAAGCCACAGTCTCCGGAGGAAGTCCCAAGTCTTTGTTCTCTTTCTGGGCTCTCCCTCAGCGCCTTTTTTCCTTTATCTTTAAATTGAGGTATAATCAGCATGAAAGCACCCGACTCACAGACCTTTCAAACCTTTAATGACCCACTCAGCTTCTCTCGTCTTTCTCAGGCATCAGGGCTTGTGGCCACAACCCCTCTCCAATTAAAGTCTGTCTCCTGAAGACAGGTGCCTCTGGTACTCAGGTGGGGCCTCCCCCAAGGGCAGCTGTTGTCTACATCTACCACCATCCTCAGTCTCTGGAGGGAAGTCGGAACTACTTGGTGGAATCCACACCTAGGAGCCAGGTCCCATTGCCCTCCTGACACAGTTCATTCATTCGGTAAAAGATGTCTACGCCCCACAAATGTCTGTGCGCACTAAGCTGGGTCTTCAGGGAGATACAAAGAAGAAAAGTCACAGTCTATGTTCTTGTGGACTGGGACACAAGTGTTGTCAAACTCACATAGAAAGAAGGGTGACTAAACCACACATAAGGGTCCCTGTTGACTTAGTTTTAAAATGTAATATAATCTATGTTTTATTGTATTTTATGTGTTTTGTTAAACATTTCTCAATTATAATTTATTTGGGTTTGAGGGGGTTGAATAATTAATTTCTTTTTAACATTCATTTTTTACAATTGAATTCTAAATTCCCAACTACATTTTAATCAGTTGGGAGTGTTATGCGGAAGCAACAGCTCTGGTGTAGAACTCAGCTTAGTGAATACAAAAAAGTCCTGGAACTGGAATCAGGGAACCTGAAATTGAATCTCTGCCATTTATCACTCACTGAATGTAGCAGAGCTTAGAGTTCCAACAGATGTGTGAGGGGATATGCCCCAGACATGTGTAGTCCCATGACTCTGAGTCCAACATCCCTTCTGCTTCTTATCTTGTGGACTTCTTTGACTGGGTCTGTTTTTGCATCCAAGAGCACTGGTTCTGAAGTCAGAGGACCTGGGTTCAAATTGATGTTTGTAACCTCCCTGGGCTTCAGGACTCTTATTGATAAAATGAGGGGATTAGAGGAGATGACCCTTCAGGATCCTTCCAGCCCTAGGTGTTTGATCTATGAACTAACATCTGTAAAAGCAGGGTAGTAATATTCATCACAACCTACTTCATAGGTTTATAGAAGGGACCACGTGAGAGAAGGGATATAAAATGCTAGGTTAATGTGAGTTATTGTAATTGGCAGTAGTAGAAATAACACATACTCAGATAATTATGCCAATAGAACATGATAAATACATGGGGAGCATGGTGCAATGAGTAGATCTGAGAGCTGGCCTGGGAAAACCAGAAGATTCTGAGTTCAAATCTTACCTCTAACACATTCTAGCTGCACAGCTCTGAAGGCCCCAGGTAATTCTGTCAGCCTCTGAACCATGGACAAGTTGCTAACCTATATTTCAGGACCAAAACCAAGAGGGGAAAAAGTTCACAGGAAAGGAACAGATGCCACTTGGAGAGTCAATGCTCACTTATGGAGTGGGGCTTCTGGGAGGAAGTGGTCTTTGAGATACTCTTAAACCTTGGATAGGATGCTAACAAGGAGAAATCATCTCTTCTATGAACAAGCAGCTAAGGAAGCAAGATGGTGAAGTGGATAAGGCGTTGGACTTGGCATCAGGAGGACCTGAGTTCAAATAAGACCTCAAATTCTGGGCACGTCATTTAACCTTAATTGCTGGACAAAACGCTTAATCTTCTGTGCCTCGGTTTCTTCATTTGTGAAATGGGGATAATACCAGCATCCTACCTCCCAGGGTTGTTAAGGTCAAAAATCCAATATTTGTTAAGCATTCTGCAAGACTTAAAGCTATACTACTATTGTTATTAAGAGAGGAAGAAAGGCACATCCTTTTCTGCTTTGCAGAGATCAGCTTCTGTAGATCACAGGCAACTTCAAGTCATGAGCAGTTACCCTGGAGGAAGCCCATGAGGGCTTCATCCTCATGCCTTCTTAATTCTAGCACTTTCTCTTGATTAACGGTTTCCTATTTATCCTGTATAGAGCTTGCTTTGTATAGATTTGTTTTCATGTTGATTTCCTATTAGACTATAAGTTCCTTGAAGGTAGGAGTTGGCTTTTGCCTCTTTTTGTATCACCACCCTCCACCCCCCACCCATGCTTAGTGCTGTGCCTTGTACAGAATTAAGCAGTGATAAATGTTTATTGACTGCCTGCCTGCCTGCCTCAGGGCACAGAGACTGTGTATATTCTAGAGATGAAAGAGAATTTTCTAGAAAAGGTTAGTCATCTTTACATGCAGATCATCAGAGGACACCTTCTGCAAAACCCAGGTAGATGCCAAACTGCTGAAGAAGGCTGGGCTGGCTGAAGTCTGAATATTTAAACAATTCAACTGGAGTCCACATCGAGAGGTTTAGGGGAGTAGCATAAAATGTTCTGGCCCTCTCTTTATACCAGAAGTCTGAATTATTATGGAATTAAAAGATAAAATATGATTATATTTATTATATTATATGGTTAGGTTGTATTGTATTATATAATATTTATTATGCATTTCAGAGCTTCTAAACTTTCCCTGTGTCATCTGCTGGCCTTCATATGTCTTCTATGGCTTCCGCAACACTCCTCCCAAATTCCCACTTAATTTCTTTCATCGACCCACAACATGTCGAAACCAGGATGGGGAAGGTCTCGATGTGGAAGGAATAACTGTGAAAAGGGAGAGCACCCTTTATATAATAAGCCATGATAGCACAGCCTGTGTCTGTAGCTCCATGGCTGGGTTTGAGATGGAGGGTGCAAAAGTGAAGACCTGGGGGCAAATCCTGGCTTTAATACTTCCATCAGGTATATGACTGACTATAGGTCAGTCCCTTTAATCTCTCTGTGCCTCAGTGGGCATATCTGTAAAATGGAAATAACATTGCTTGGGCTACATACCTTTCAGGATATAATTCTGTAAGTGTGATGGACTGTTATTTTAAAATCAAGGTATAAATTTATGTCATCAATAACCTGTGTATAATTTAATGGCAGAAAATTTCCATGAGATTTGTACCCTTTATAAACTGCCCGAGTCACCGGGAGTAAAAGTGATTTTTCTACAGCATAGTTTGGCCCATGCTACTTCCTTGCTCTGTGAACACCAATGGCTCTCTATTACCTGCAGGATTAAATACAACTTCGGCTGTAATTTAAAGCTCTTCATTTCCTAGCCATTCAGTTGTTAGTGTCTTCCCCCCTGAGATTACCTTCCCTTTACTCTGTCTCCATCTTATATGTGCATAGTGATTAATAACAGCACACATTTACGTAGCACTTACTTTGTGCTAGGTGCTGTCCTGAGTACTTTACTATTATTGCCTCATTGGAGTCTTACCTACCTGGGAGGTAAGTGCTGTAATTATGTTCACATCACAGATGAGGAAACCAAGGCAAAACAGAGGTTAGTGACTTGCCCCCAGGATCATACAGCCAGGAAATGTCTGAGGCTGGATTAGAACTCAAGTCTCCCTGACTCCAGATTCAGGTCAGATGTGACCTCCTCCCCAAAGCCTTTCATGATCTCAAATTCCCAGAATCTCAGAACTAGAAGAGACTTCAGAGATCATTTCATCAACCCTTCCTTAAATCTCCTTAAACACAAGAGAGGAGCAGTCATCCAGATGGGCTTCAAGACTTACAATGAGGGAGGGCCCACCATCTCCTGGGGCAGCACATTCCATTTCATGAGTCTTCCCTCAGCTGGTTGTGATGGATTTTTCATTTGACCTTATATACTGAGATCCCTATAATTAATAATAACACCACATTTCCAAAGCTGTTGGAGGACTGAGAAATGCAACAGCTCTACTACTTAGGTAATACAAGCATGGTGAGTCCTATTTCACAGATGAGCACGTGGAATTTCAGAGAGGTTGGCCACAAAGACGAGCATTCAAACTCAGGACTTTTCTGATTCCAAATCTAAGTCTCTCTCTCTCTCTCTCTCTCTCTCTCTCTTTCTCTCTCATACACACACCCATATATTTATATCTATCTATCATCTATCTATCTACCTACTCTACCTACCTACCTACCTACCAACCTACCTACCTACCTGCCTGCCTGTCTGCCTGCCTGCCTGCCTTTACCCTATGTGCTAGGTCATCCTTGGTTGTTGATGTGTTGCTTAGATCCCACTGTGGCCACTGTTGTCAGCCAGGATCCCTGCTACCAGCAATGATAGGAAGCCCAAATCATCTCATTTTTTTTCAGGGAGGTGGAAAGTATAAGGTGCCTTGACTCAACATGGGTACAGAGGCATGTCTAATTCTTTTGACCAATCACAATACATTTCCTGTGCACTGTCATCTGATTTCACTCAATGTCTCCAAAGGACTTTAAAAGCATTCAAACGTTCTAAATTACTAATATTTAGAGAAAAGTAAATTAAAGGGAATTTGAGATTCTACCTCATACTTATCAGATTGCAGAGATGACAAAAGAGGAAAATAACAAATGTTGAAGGAGCTGTGGGAAAACAGGCACTCTAGTGCATTACTGTTGGGACCATGAAATGGTTTAGCCATTATGGAAAGCAGTTTGGAACCATGCTCAGAAAAGTATCAAATTGTACTAAGTTTAGTAACTAAAGTTACTAAATTGCATATAACCCCAATCCTTTGACCTACTTATACAACTAATAGGCTTATAAATTAAAGAAATCAAGAAATAGAAAAAGAATCTATATATACAAAAATATTTGTAGCCACTGTTTTTGTGATAGCCCAAAGCTAAAAACTAAGAGGTTTTCTTACTGGGGAATGGCTAAACATTGTGGAATATGAATGGAAGGGAATATTATTGTGCCATAAGAGATTTAAAAATGGACACTTTCAGAGCAAACTTGGAAGACCTTTATGAACTGATCCAGAAGGAAGTGAACAGAATTAGAACACTTGATACAATAATAATATTACAGAGAAAAATAACTTTGAAAGACTTTAGAACTTTGAACACTACAGTGAAAAACTACCATGTGTCCAGAAAAATAAAAGTCAAACACATTACTCTCCTCCTTCCAGAGAGGCGATGAACTTAGAATACAGAGGGAGACATGCATACATTTTCAGTCACGACTAGTCAATGGGTCAACTAGCATTCATTAGGCACCAAAGTGTGGGAGAGAAGAGATATTAGACCGACTACCCAACTGAAGGTCAACAGAGCCATTGTGCTGACCTCATTGTTGTAAGCCTGTGAAACCTAGACAGTCTACCAGCGTCATGTCAGGAAAATGAGTTGCTTCCATTTGAATTGTCTTAGGAAGATTCTGACAGAATAAGGTACTAGATACTGAGGTCCTTTTTTGAACTAAACTGCCAACCATTCAAACTCTACTTCTGGGAGTAGACTCCGATGTGCTGGCAATGTTGTTCTAATACCAAATGTATGTTTACCAAAAAGACTATTTTTTGGAGAACTCACAAAAGGCAAATGTTTGCATGGAGGTGATACAGGACACTCTCAAGGTCTCGTGTGATAGGTAGACACTGGCAGCATGGCGTGCCCACATCACAGAAGGTGTTGTACTCAATGAGCAAACCAGAACTGAAGTAACTCAAAAGAAACTCGAGATGTGAAAATTTAAAGAATCCACCCCAAACATTCACATGGACAATTTGTGCCTGACCTATGGCAGAGCATTCTGAGCTTGTTCTGGTCTGATCAGCCACAGTCAGACACACTGTAACTTGACTCTAGCATGGTGATGTAATTTTAGTCCTCTTTGAGAATGAAAGATAACCACCCAACAAACAAGTATGTGCCAGACACTGTGGGAATTAGTTTTGCCTGAGTATATGGATTTGTATTGAGATATTAAAAATATTTCTTTTTGCTCAACAAGAGAGGTGAAATTGGAGGAACAGATTAACTTTTAAAAGATACTTGTTGCTTGAAAAATAAAAAAATTTAATTTAAAAACTATAGTCTTCCCAAATTGATGAAGGATTTGTTTGAATTTATGCTTTTGACTAATTGATTTAATATAGATTAATTGATTTAATCTATATGAACTAATTGGGGTGAGAGTATGGAACATCACCCTTATAAATGTAAAAATTTTATACTGCCCTATTAAATTGGAAGGGGGCAGGGTATGGTAGAACAGGAATGATTCTTATCTTTTTATGTCCCTTAATACTCAGCACATAGTAGGTGTTTTCCTACTTAAATCAACCATAGGCTATGTCCCCAAAGTCCCTGAATTCAAAAACCTTGCTTTTTGCCTTCCTTCTCTGGATTCTGCATTTGAATCTCATCCTATGGTGAATTCCACTGGCCTCCTGTGGAAATAAGTCCCCATCAACCACATGGAGCCTCTAAAGCCCACAGAAGACTGAGTCTGAATATATTCCACCTCTGCTCAAAAATCTTCAAAGACTCCCTACCGTTGCCCCGATAAAAATACAAGCTTCCCATCTGGGTGTTTCAGCCTCCACAATCTGGCTTTAATCTGCCTTTCCTGCTTTGTTTCATATTCCTTCCCCTCACACACTCTGCTTTCCAGCCACATTCCATCTTCGACTCTGTGTCTTTCCACAGGCTGTCCTGGAGGAGGGAGGATATGTACTCCCACCCCTTAGGATCTTCAGCTTTCTTCTAGACAGTTCCGATGCCATTTCCTGTAAGACAATTTCCTCGTCCTCCCTTCTCTGTCCTTGCTCTTTTCCTTTTTACATTTCCCTATATTTACTTACTGTGGACATGTGGTCTCCCATCAGTAGACGATAAGTTCCGGGTGGGCAATCTTTATTTCCCTTTTTTCTTTCAGCTCTGAGCTAGGTAGGGGAAGGATGGCTAAAGTCTAGCGCCTCACCCAGAACCTCTGGGTTCCTCCAGGCAAAGAGTTTGTAGCCAAGAGAACAAGTATTTATTTATTTATTCATTTCTTTCTTTTGGGGGCAATGGGATGAAGCCACCTGCTCAGATTCACACAGTTAGTAAGTGTCTGAGGCTAGACTTGAACTCAGGTCCTCCTGACTCCAGGTTTGGTACTCTCTCCACTGAACTACCTAGCTGCTCCATACAAGTATTTATTAAATCCTTACTATGAGTCAGGCACTGTGTGAGCAAATAAGACAAAAAAACAGTCCCTGCTCACAAGAAGCTTATATATAGAAATAAATTGGAGGTAATCATCAGAGGGAAGGTACTAGCATTAAGAAGGAGCTGGGAAGGTTTCTTGTAGAAGATGGGATTTTGGCAGAGCCTTGAAGGAAGCCAGGAGGTAGAGAAGAGGAAGGAGAAGATCTCAAATGTAGAGGATAGCCAGGGTAAACACTTGGCACTGGGCCATGGAGTGTCTTGTGTGAAGGAGACCAGGAAAGCAAAGTACAGGGATGGGAGCAAGTTGGAAGACTGGTAAACCAACCAACCAACCAACCAACCAGAGTTTAGCATGGTACCTTACAATAGGAGCTTAATATATGTTAATTGATCCATTGGGGCAGCTAGGTGGTGCAGTGGATAAAGCACCAGGGCAGGAGTCAGGAGGACCTGAGTTCAAATCTTACCTCAGACACTTGACACTCACCAACTGTGTGACCTTGGGCAAGTCACTTAACCTCAATTGCCTCACTCTGGGTCATCTCCAGTCATCTTGATGAATATCTGGTCACTGGATTCAGATGGCTCTGGATGAGAAGTGAGGCTGGTGACCTGCATAGCCTTCCCTCACTCAAAACAAAGCCAAGTGCAAGTCATGTCATTATTTCTCTAATGGCATGGTCCTCTTTGGCAACAAAGGACAAATACACGTAGGTAGGTGTGTGTGTGTGTGTGTGTGTGTGTGTGTGTGTGTGTGTGTGTGTGTGTAGGGGCAGTTTATGAAGAGCTTTAAAAGCCAAAAGGAGGATTTTATATTTGATCCTAGGGGTAATGGGCAGCCATTGCAGTTTCTTGAATCAAGGGGTGCTAGGATGAGATTTGTGCTTTAGGAGGATTAATCTAACAGCCCAGTGGAGGCTGGATTTGAGTGGAGAGAGGCTTGAAGCAGGAAGATCCAGCAGAAGGACAGTCCAGGGGTAAGGTGACCAGGGTATGTAAAGAGGGTGGTTATAGTGTAGAAGAGAGCAGACACCAGAGGGGCTGAGCATGTAGAAATGACAGGCTTTGTTAACAGATTGGATATCTAGGGTGAGGGAGAAAGTCAGGGTCAAGGATGCCACCTAGTTTGTGACTCTAGGTAGGTAAGGTAGGCAAGCCCTGGATGGGACTGAGGTGGCTCATCCAGGTTTAGACTTTTAAATTCACAAATAGTTGATGGGATTTTAAGACTCAGAAAAAGCCCAATGGCCTTTAGGGCCACCATATTTGAATTCAGTAGATAGATGTGGAGTCAGGAAAGAACATTTTGGTTCCTGCCTCTTTTTTACATTTGCTGACTACGTGACTTTGGACAAACCTACTTTGCCTCTGTGAGCCTCAGTTTCCCTATCTGTAAAATGAGGACCATCACCTTCGTACTTCCTACCTGTCAGGATTGTTTTTGAAAAGGAATGCTTGGTGAACCTTGAGGAGCTATGGAAGTTGGAACTGTTATGCTTGGCCAGGCCCAGGTGGCAGTGACTGATCTTCCAACTTTCCAAACCCTATATTGCTTTGGGTGTGGACCAAATAGCCTCAACCTTGGGAAGGAGAAATAAAGGTCTAAAGCGTTTGGAAATATGGCGAAAATCTAGCGGGATGGCCCTTGCTATAGAGGGCTTATTACTCCAACAGTCAAACCCTACCCTCCTTAGGAAACTGCCATATCTAGTCCATGGTGCTAAGGGGAGGTTCGTGCATAGGTCCAGGCTGGCTTGGGTAAGAAGAGTAGAGGCCTTGGTTACTCACCAATCATACCCTTAGAACAAGGGGAGCTGACCAGTGGCCCCTTTGGGGAGGACCCTGAGGGGCTTTTCAGATTATTGTCCAACTAGTTCCATCCAAATTATTGTGGTGAAGAGAGTGAAGGGTTGGGCTGCCTCTCAGCTGTAGCCCTGGTACCTTAAGGTTCTTGAGAACCAAATGGAAAGGATGTTCTTGATGGAAGGGATCAGAGGGTCCTGGAAGGGATCAGAGGGTCCTAGGAGGAAGCCAACAGGGGCCAGTTCGCCCTGATGAGGAGGAGGAGTGACCTGGCCAGACCCTTGTTGCTTAGTACCACCAGGAAAGGGGGCACTCACAGCAGGGCTCTGAGTGAGGAGGCTGAAGGTTGCCAGAGGAAGTATGCTTTGGGTTGGTCCAAAAGGAGCTAGGTCAGCTTGGTGCAAGGCCCAGCTGCCTTATCTCCAACTCTGGTCCCTCTGGTAATGGGGGGCTGACTAACAGGGATTTTAAAGGGAGCTAGAAGATATCAGAGGCAAGATAGGTAATGGAGGGCTAGCTCTCTCTCTCCCTTGCCAAGTTCTTCAGAAAATGGGACTCTCCCAGCCCAAGACTCAACAAAAAAAGGCCAAGCAGGACAGGGAAAGATGGGGGCAGCTACCTCAGGCTGGGGGAGAAGGATCTAGTGGGCCCTGCCTGGGCCAAGGCAGAGGACCTTTGACTCTGTCCAGACTCCCCAGAAGCTAGGTGCTCACAGTCAGCACAGTAGAAAGAGAAAGGTCAGTCAACATCTATCTAGTACCTACTAGGCACCAGGCACTGTGCTGATCACTGGGTACACAAAAAGAGGTAAAAGGCAGTTCCCGCCCTCAGGGAGCTTACAATAGAGTGAGGGGAAAATATCCCAACAAATGTATACAAAGCAAACTCCATACAGGATAAATAGGAAATTGTTAGTAGAGGGAAGGCTTTCGGCCGAGGGTGGGACTTTAGGTAGGAATTAAAGGAAGCCAGGGAGGTCAGTGGTCAGAGAGAAGGAGGGAGAGCGCTCCAGGTCTGAGGGACAGCCAGGGAGAATGCCCGGAACAGAGAGATGGGGGGCTTGTTCTTGGAACAGCCAGGAGGCCCGGAGTGGCAAGGGAGGAGGGCATCGCATGCCAAGCAGCATTTCGTATTTGCTCCCGGAGGTGACGGGGTGTCACTGGAGTTTACTGAGGCGGGGGGGGGGCACGGTCAGATTTGTGTTTTAGGAAAATCCCCTGGGGACAGGGTGGAGGCTGGGCTGGAGCGGGGCGAGACCCAGGCGGGCGGCGGTCCGGGTGGGGGGGCAGAGTCAGAGGAGGGAAGGGTCCTCCGCTAACGTCCCTAAGGGCCCTGCCTGGGGACGCCTTCCTTTCCCACCGCCCCGCCAGGCGCTACGTTTCCAGTTCCCTCGCAGCCCCACTGTGCGATGCCTGGCAGGGTGCGGGACGTGCCCAGGGTCCCCCGGCTGGATCTGAGCGCGGGGCTCCCCGACGGCAGGCCCGGAGCTCCGGGCACCGGCTCCCCCGCCGCCCTGCCCCATCCTCCTCTCCTGGTGCTCACGGAGGGCTCCCGGTCCGCCAGCGACGGACACTAACGGAGGAGGGGGGAGGGCCGCCACGTGACCATCGAGGGCCTGCGGGGCCGAGCCAGGCAGGTGAGGAGGGGGCGCCCGCGTTGAAAGAAGGGGCGGCTGCGGCCTTGGCGGGCTCAGGCTCTGCTCCCTGGGGCCTTCCCGGATGCCCCAATGTGGGTGGGGGCGGGGCGATGTTGGACTGCTCGGCTCTGCGGCCTTGGCTCTGCCCCGTCCCGCAGGGGGCGCTGTGAGGCCGGGGCCGCTGCTCGGGGCTAGTGCTAGGCTAGAGTTGGCTCCGCTCCGCTCCGTGGGGTTCCAGGCCGGGCCTTCCCGCTGCCCCGTCCCGCAGGGGGCGCTGTGAGGCCGGGGCCGCTGCTCGGGTTAGCTGGGCTAGTGCTAGGCTAGGGTTGGCTCCGTTCCGCTCCGCCCGGCTCCAGGCCGGGCCTTCCCGCTGCCCCGTCCCCCAGGGGGCGCTGTGAGGCCGGGGCCGCTGCTCGGGTTAGCT
>CM053773.1:238510448-238566464 GCA_028658325.1 Potorous gilbertii
GCGCTGTGAGGCCGGGGCCGCTGCTCGGGGCTAGTGCTAGGCTAGAGTTGGCTCCGCTCCGCTCCGCCCGGCTCCAGGCCGGGCCTTCCCGCTGCCCCGTCCCGCAGGGGGCGCTGTGAGGCCGGGGCCGCTGCTCGGGGCTAGTGCTAGGCTAGAGTTGGCTCCGCTCCGCTCCGCCCGGCTCCAGGCCGGGCCGCGCGCCCTCCCGGCTGCCCTGTCCCCCCCGGGGGCGGGGCCGGGGCGGGGCGGGCCGAGCGGGTCACGGCGCTGGGGGGCGGGGATAACCCCTCACGTGGAGCCGATGAAAGGGCCGAGGCGCGACGGCTCCGGGAGCCTCCTCGGAGCGGAGCCTGGGACCCACAAAGCCTCCGCCGCCGCCATGGGGCTCCTGTGACCGGCCGACCCGCCCGCCCGCCCCCGGCCCCCGCGCCGCCGCCGCGCCGCGCCTCCCGCCGCCCCGCCTCCGCCCCGCGACTATGCCCGGCCGCCGCTGCCGCCCTCCGCGCCCTCCCGCCGCCCGACCATGAGGCCGCGCCGCCGCCGCCGCCCCCGGGCCCGGCCGCCCCCGCGGCCCCCAGGCGGCCTGCCGGGCGGCGGGGCCGGGGCCCGGGGCGCTGTGCGGCCGCTGCCGCTGCTGCTCGGGCTGCTGCTGGCGGCCTCGGGCCCCGGCGCCGCGCGGGCCAAGGAGACGGCGTTCGTGGAGGTGGTGCTGTTCGAGTCGAGCCCCAGCGGCGACTACACCACCTACACCACGGGCCTCACGGGCCGCTTCTCCCGGGCCGGGGCCACGCTCAGCGCCGAGGGAGAGATCGTGCAGGTAGGGCCGGGACCCCGCACGTGGGGAGGGGTCCTTCCCGGGCTGGGAAGCCAGCCTCCGTGCGCGCCGCTCGCGATCGCGGCCGGGCTCGTTCTCTCTCGGAGCTGGGGCTGCGCTCCCCCGGCGGCGGCTGCGCTCCCCCGGCGGCTCCGCTCCCCCGGCGGCTCCGCTCCCCCGGCGGCTCCGCTCCCCCGCCGGCCGGGCTCCTTCTCTCTCGGAGCTCCGGCTCCGCTCCCCCGCCGGCCGGGCTCCTTCTCTCTCGGAGCTCCGGCTCCGCTCCCCCGGCGGCCGGGCTCCTTCTCTCTCGGAGCTCCGGCTCCGCTCCCCCGGCGGTCCCGGAGGGGTGGGGAGCGCGGCGAACAGGTCTCGGTGTGGCTGCAGGACACGTTCCTCCTCCGCGGTCAGGACGGAGGACGGAGGACCCTGAGCCCCGATTGCCCGGACTCTGGCTGGGAGCCGGAGGTGACCCGGGGCCGGCCGGCGTCCCCACGGAAAGGTGCTCCGGTGGAGAGAGGAAAAACAAACCCAGCCCTGCGCCCCGAGGGCCTGGCTGGATTGCCCGGCTCTGCTTCCTCGGCCGGTCGTAGCCTTTTCCTTCCAGGATTGGGTGCCCGCCTGGGCACTTGGGGGCACCCCGCCGACCCAGCCTGCGTGGGCCGCTCCCCTCTGCTCTTCCCCTTCCCAGGCCAGGTGACTGTCGCTCTTTCTCAGGGCTGCAGGGTTTGGATGGTGCTTGTCGTCCCCGCCCTCCTCCGGGCACACACTGCAGCAGTGCCCGGCTCAGCCCTGCACCTGGGCTGGGAGGATGGCTCCGCCGGGATCTCCAGGCACCGTGCCCTTTCCTCCCCCTCTGCAAATAACAGGAGGGAACGCGAGCTCTTGTTGGATTTCTGGGACTGGGAACACTCCTAAAGACTTTCACAGTGTTTAATCGTATTGTAATCACGGTCTTTAATTATATATATAAGCTTTCATCTAGTGAACGTGCTCAAAAGCCCTTGTTTTAGGGCTAGCCTCAGACTCCCCAAAGAATCCCCTTCCCCGCCTCCCTGGCCGGGTGGTCACCCGTGCCAGCCCCCCAGGGAGAGAGCTGTCCTAACAGTCCCGGGGGGCGGCTTTCCCTTCCGAAGGGGTAGCGCTTAGCCAGCGACCCAGTGGCGAGGCCTCCCTCCACTGGGAGCTAATCTCTGGTTATTCATTGAATACGAAATTAGCAGTTTCAACACACCATTTATAACTTTTATCCTTTTGTGGAGGGAGATAATGTGTGAATTTGGCAGAAGGCGGCCTTTCTTTATTCTTTGTGGAGACTTTTGAAGTGCTTATCTGAACGCCTTTGTGGTCCATTAGCCTGGCCAAAAAAATTAAGTCAACAATTGCTAAGTAAAGAGAAAAGGACTTAAATGGTATTTAATAAGGTTTGCCTGTTAAGCAATCGCAAAGAGGTGTCGAAAATTCACTTGTAACTGCTATAATGTTGTTAAGATGAGACCTTTCTCCCTAGAGTCTCTTTTTAATAACTTGGCCCGGACTCCGCTGGTCACTCAGCCACTGTTTTCCATTTCAGTGAGCTGAGCATGCACCAGTAAGTCCATGTACTTGTGTGTGTGCGTGCACATGTGTGTACATTGCGTACGTATATATATGTGTGTGTATAAAGGGCAACACACCTTTTTTATTATTGGTAGTAGCAGCAAAAATATTTGGCTAGGACTCACTCTTGAGCCCTCTAAAGTGGGAAGTAAGAAAGCTCTGTCTGATGAAGAGGTGTGTCCTCTTCAAGAGGTTGAATAAGAAATAAGAAATCTTTTAGAACAGAGAGCACATCCGCATTTTACTTTAGGATAAACATTTTAAGGCTTTGAGGCCAGATTAAAAAAAAATATATATATATATATATACACATATATACACATATGGATATACATATGTGTGTATATATCCATGCATATATGGGTACATGTGTACATATACTTAAATATATATACGTATATGTGTTTGTGTGTAAACTTTTTCTTAAAAGAATAAGTTAAAATATATACATGTTTTAACTTCTAAGAAAAGTTCTGCATCCTGAAACATATGGCCTACAGCCTTACAGGATTGTGAGCCATCCTTTAAAAAAGGAAAATTTTATTTTTTGTTTGTTTCTGAAGAGTGAAGTGAGGTTTTAAAACTTAAGAATTGGCATGATCTCCAGCAGACAGCTCTGTGGCATTGCTCATGATTTAGAGAGCTGCTCTCTTGGTGAGGCTTAGGTCCCACTGGGGTGTGTGTGTGCGTGTATGTGCGCGTGTACACACACTCGTACCACACCGCAGCATGCTCTGTTCTTTTTGGGTGAAGGGCTGAATGATTGCTCTGTTATAATTATTCACATGTTTATAACCCTTTGCGCACATTATCTCATTTGTCTTCTCCGCAGTCTGGGGAAGTGGGTCTTGTTACTATCTTTATCTTACAGATGAGGAAACTGAGGTTGAGAGATGTTAAGTGACTTGACCAGGAACCTTGATGGTATCTGGGAATTTGGGTTTTCCTCTTTTCAGACTGCATCTCATCTAGTGTATGATGGGGAGGGTGGTGACCGGAGGACACATGACACTGTTCAGAGAACATTTGTGACCGTTACTTCTAGACTTTGGTGGGGGAGCACACTTCCACTCCCACCACCCTCCCCCCAAACTCATTTTCTTAGACATATTGATACATATTTCAGCATTGGACCGATTAGTTACCGTTAATGAGCTCATTATCTGAAACTCTTTCATGCTTGGCAATGCCCATCCCAGGGCTAGGGATGTTAAATCAAGACTTGATTAAACACTGGCTAGGAGTATGGGTTTGTTAAACAAACAGAAAAAATTTGCATAACCAGAGATGAAAGAGATTGTTTTAAAGTAGAAGTGCATTTCTCTTGAAAGTCAAATATTTAGCAAGGCTTGAGAAATTCGTTAGTAGAAGGAATCCAGTACTAAGTTTTTATGTAACTTTTGTGTTCAATGTTTGGATTTTTGCATTTTGTATTGGTCTTAAAAGTAGAGGGCTGTTTAGAGTTAGCTCTTCAGGGAGCCTGAGGTACCAAGGATCCCTACTACAGGGTACTGGCTTTCCTGCCATTGACTGCTCTGTCACTGTGTCAGTGGCGTAGCACAGGCCCAAACGCTGTCTTTGCTTCTCGATTTTAAGTTTGGCTTTGTGGACTTGGGCTCTAATATAACAATTGCATGCCACCAGCTGAACTGGATTTAGATTGTACTGAATTGTTGAATGTTTTGGAGTTAAATTGGAGTTTTGGAGTTAAAATTAAGCATTTAGGTGAGGTACATTTTGATTTTCCTCAGTTTTATGACTTGAGGCTTTGCTGAACGTTGTTTTCACATGCCTGGCATTGAAGGCATTTTGTGCCT
This sequence comes from Potorous gilbertii, assembly GCA_028658325.1. Classification (NCBI taxonomy): domain Eukaryota; kingdom Metazoa; phylum Chordata; class Mammalia; order Diprotodontia; family Potoroidae; genus Potorous; species Potorous gilbertii. The sequence goes on from CM053773.1 coordinate 238,514,676, forward strand.
GGATTGTCTAGATTTCACATGGCAGAAACACAACCTTTTGGATAGAAAGGAGGATGGGAAAATTATGGCATGCGGCTCATCTTTCCCTGTGGAATTTGAGTTATTTCCATACCTGTTGTTGCTGAGTAACAACGGTTTGTCTGGTTATTCACTGTACAGGGCCATCCCTTGCCAGGTGCAGGCGAATGGTGATTAGCACGAGGACCATGGAGGAGACGATGCACAGGCCTCTGGGTAGCATGGAAGCTACTTGAGGGCAGGAATTGCTAGGCTTTTTTTTCTTTTTTTAGTCTCTGTCTCTCCTATGCCTGAAACATAGATACTTATTAATTGATTTACGAGGCTGAGATGAGGAGGACTCTCTAGTTAGTTGACAAATATTTGACTGTCTTCTAAGTGCTTTGGGGAAGACAGAAATATAAGGCACAGTCTGTTTAAAGTAGTTTTCCCCTAGCCACAGTGATGAGAGCCAGTGTTACTCAGGAGTATGTTTTGACAGAGATTGTGTAGAAAGTCCAGAGGCTTGAAACAGACAGAGCTTAACTTATCAGAATTTGGAATCTGCCAGGGATTGTAAGTGTTTTTATTGAGGGGAAAACTTCCACATTTGTTGATCTCCGAAAGGAAGAGAAGGAAATACCCTCAAAAATGCTGCAGCTACTTTGGAGAGCTCCCCCATTTTACAGTTGAGGTGCACAGAAGTGGTGTGACTTGCCTGGATCATAGAAGGGTCAAAGCCAAGACTAGAGGCCAGGTGTGTGGCGGCCTCATGTTTAATGTGGGCAAGAGATTGTAATAGTATTGAAAATTCCCTTTGGAATTCCTGATCTCTTTTGCTGTCAGGTGTTCTAAATGCTGAGTAGTTTTTATAATGCAAGTTTTTTTGGTGGGACCTTGAGTGGGGCATTTCATCAGTTACCTGTTCCTAGAAGCAATGCCTTTAAACTGAGCTTTGTGTTCCAGTGTAATCAATAATTGGAGCATAACCTGTCCTCAAACTTGCTTTGTATGTTTCCCAGGGATCCTCTTGTCACCCTGGAATGTGGGGCTGCAGGTGGCTGCAGAAATGGTATTTGGAGTTAAAAGAATGTAAGAGATGGAGAAGGTCAACCTTTTCCTTTTCTCATTGAGGCATTAAGACCTAGGGAGTCTCAATCATGAGACCTGGAAGTGTCCGCTTGTGATCAACCAACATGTGGATGAAAGGACTCCCTCTCTGCCTGATCTCAGGCCTCAGATCTTTCATCTGAGCCAGGTTGACCTTTGTGGGGGGGGGGGGGCACCTGCTCTATGGGTTCCATGCCTTGGGATGGGGCCCTTGCCTTGGGATGTCCCTGTCCTTTTCTTCATACCTTGGTGAGCCAAATGTCAGGTGTCCTTTCTCTTGGCCTTCTTAGGAAACCTTTCATTAACCTAAACGTTAAATACAATCAATCGGGTGTAGAGAGAATTGTAACAGCCAGATATTTTGAAGTGATATTGATCTTGGCTGCTTACTTTTCCTAATTGGATAAAACTTGGAGAACCTGTGCCTCTCTGGAGACCACCTTAGACACCATTCTTGCATATCGTGGGGATTCAAAGGTGACATTTACAGTGTGATGGGGAACTTCAAGGTTACAAGGATCCAGACTTGGTGACTAGTAAGCAGAGAGATGATCCTGACTTCCACTAATGAAAAGCTGGACAAAGTATTTCTTTTCTCTGAGGGGCCTCTCTTATGCTTGGGACAGAACCAGAACCAACTTAAGCATCTACCTGCCAGTTAGTGGGGAGAGGACTCTGGGACTGGGACTATCCCATTGTCACTGGCAGACTTCCTGGATGATGCTGTTGCATTCATGAGGCATTGGAAAGAATTTCTGATTTGAGACACCTCCTTCCCTGGCCCTAGATATCTCGGAGCCATTAGGGAAACCTTTGATTTCATAAGTAGTGCAAGCTGGAAAACCTGAGTGTTTTCCCCAAGGGTCCTTTCCTGTTCTCCACCTTCCTTCCTTGTCTCAGTTAACCCATTGACCCAAGCTTCTATGGATCGCACCTCTGTTCTAGCTTCTTTGTGGGACTTGAGGCAGCCTGGTGTTCCCCAGCAGGATAATTCCTAGACTATCGATTTCTGTTCTTCCACAACGGAGGGCACATTAGCTTTCCTGTTGTACCTTGTGGGCTCATGGGCCCTTTGTAGCCATCATTCCTCCCTCCTGAAGGAGGGAAATACAAATCACAAGTTCTTTGTTCTACTTGAATGAAATGTTTAAAGTCTGGCTTTTAGTTGATATGTTGACTCATGATAGTGAGGGGGAATTAGGTCAGTTGATTCTTGGGTGTTTTTTTTTTATTTTGTTTTTTGTTTTTTTGGTTCAAGGAGAGATCTTGGTGTTTTTATAACTTAAGCCTGTCCTTCTGGTAGATGGTCTTCCTTCCCTTCCTCTCTTTTCCCCAGCTCCAGCAGAAGTAGCAGATGGTATTTGCTTAGAAACTTGGGGTGGCAAAGCAAACAGTTTTTGCCGGTCTTTTGAAATCAGGTTTGAAAGTCTGCTAGGATGTGACCCTTTTCTGTGGTATGTGCATGTTCCTGCTAAATTGGAAGGGTTAGTTAGACTCAGTGACTGCTACACAGTTTCTTTAGCTGTAACATCAGATCGTTGAATTTGAAATTAGAGAATTTGGAGTCAAATTCTGGCTCTGTTACCACCTATGACCTTGGGGAAATCACTCTTTCTGGGCTTTGGATTCCTTCCTTGTCACATGTCAGAGCATTGTGCTAGATTATAGGTATTTACCCTGGGGTCCCTGAACTTGTTTATTTAATGTTTTGAGAACTGTATTTCAATATAATTGGTTTTCCTTTTAATCTTATTTTATGCATTTTAAAACATTGTTTGAGAAGAAGTCCAGAGCCTTCACCAGACTGCCAGAGGGGTCTGTGAACCCCTAATGGTGAAGCAGCCTTGGCCTGGATGAATTCTCAGCCTGCCATCCTGTCATCCATCGGGGTGATGAGGAAGGTGCCTGCTGTATGTACCAGAGGTGGGGGGAAGGGACATCCTGAAGAGAGTTTGGGGGCAGCTCCTCTCCGGGGGTAAGAGGAGGTTGGTGGTTTTATTTAACTTCCAATAAAGGGCAGACTTTGCTTTTGAAAGTGTCCATGTTAAAATGCGTCTGTCCTCATAAGATGCACATTGGGGCATTTCTCCTCTTCTAGGGAGGTCATTGCTTGGCCTTATTTTTTGGTCACCTGTCTGATTTGTTTTAGTGTGGGCCAGGCAGAAAGCAAGTGGAGAGGAAAGGATGGGAGTTCACTTGCAAAATTACTTCATATCTAATATGAATTCAAGTTACAGTATTGTTTCTACCTTAGATGTTGACTCTAGAATGAGTCAAGAGGAAGGGATAGTTGATGTTAAGAACTGGATCTGTATTTGCACATTGGTGATCCTCCAGAGGGTTCTCATCACCCTGCTAGTATTTCAGGCAGGGAGGTAGGTATGTTTTGAGCATCTAGAAAACATCTGCTGTGGAATTTACTTTCATCTTAGAAACTATTTAAACCCTCTGCTGTGGCAGGGGTGGTGTTTGGAGATGGAAGTATATTCCTGTTGGAAATCTTACTTTGCTCATGCCTTCCGCAGAAGGCACAGATGGCTCTGGGGTGGTATACCTTTGTGCTTTTGAGTTTGTGAAAATAGGACAGTCAGATTTTGCCCTAAATATTTTATTTTGGTCAAACAGGCATTGATTGTCTGACACCCCTTATGTGCTGGGCAGCATACTGGCCGCTAGAAATACAAAACAAAAATATTCCTTGCCATCAAGAAGCTCATTTTAAAAACTGGGTTTTTTTTTATTCTGAACTAAAAAGTCCAAATACAAAATAGAACAGAAGAAGATGATGTTCAAGGCCAGGATCTTTGTTAGGTCATGAATTTAACATCACTTTCAAAGCTGTCCTCCTTGTGTTTTGTTATGTTCTGTACCTTTAAAAAATGCTTCAGCGACCCTCTTCTGTGTTTTCCTTTTTCCTTTGACAGCTCTATTGGCAGCTCTCCATTTTCCCCGACTCCTTCTCCCATAACCAGTTAGCATAGTCAGGCCAAACCAGTCTAGGGTCTGCCCCTAGGCCGTGCGATTGGGCTCCTGGAATCTTCTTTGGTCCTTGCACTGACTGGAGTTCTTGAGGCTTTCAGAGCTATTTTCCTTTATACTGTACTCTGTATAAATGGTTCTGCAGTCTGCCCTGGCATGGAGGAATGCATTCTACCAGCCACCTAAAACGTTGCTGCTCATTGGGTGGCTTCAGTGTGTGGAGTTCTAGAGGATCCCATTTGGAAGTAGGACTGTGTTGGTGCTTAAACTACCCTTAGAGAGACCCTAGATTTAAAAACCAACTAATCAGGTGGGGAGGGTGGCTGGTGAGCTGCTGGAGGGGTGGGGCAGACCTTGGTTCCAGTATAGAATGAGGTTCAGTTTCACCAGACTTTATAAGGATCTACTCTGGGCTGGCCCATGCCCTCAGGAGCTCCAGGACATGGCTATTTCAGAGTGAACTGAGGAATTGGGAATTTGGAAATTTTCTCTTTGGTTGCTCAGGTGTCCAAGTCATCAGTTCGGTGAACATTAAGTCCTACAGTGTGCTGGGCCTTTTCTCTGGTGACTTCAGCTTTTGAAGTGCTTAGAAGGGGTGTGTGTGTGTGTGTGTGTGTGTGTGTGTGTGTGTGTGTGTGAGAGAGAGAGAGAGAGAGAGAGAGAGAGAGAGCGAGCAGGGTCCTCAGAGAGCCATTAGGAGGACAAGACTTTTTTTTTCATTAGCACCTACCATATGGCCATGTACCCATTGGCTTACTAATCGTTGAATGAACTATGAAAGCTAGTATTTACATTTACAATTTTCCCCTTCGAAAAGGGTATGGCAATATTATCACCCTCCCCTATGAGTACTTTTTGTCCAACCTAAGGTTATAGCATTAAGTATGCCTCTGCCGCTTTAGAGTGTGGATGATTGAAGGCCCTGGTTGTGGTGGTAATTTTTGCATTTCCTGACTCTTGTGTTTAAATTTGCAGTCTCAACATTGCATCACCATAGGTTTTCCCATTTAATGAATATTTATGTTGAGACTAGTGCTATACCAATAGACTGGTTTCTGCCTTGATTATAGCTTGCTGTGTAGCGTGGCCAAGAATGCCCTACAGACAACAAAGTTGGCACATGCCCTTAGCACGCCAAGGACTGGCGGATGTGGTTATAAAACTTGGTGACTGGTACTTTTGTTGCCATGGCAACCTTTTTTTGGGGGGGGAGGAGAGGGTTTGAAAATAGCAGTGGGAATGGGGGGGCAGGGTAGCTCAGAAGCCATTTATGATTTTTCTAAGGAAAATGTTCATAGCCGCATAAGAAAACCTTGTGGAAAATAACAGGTTTAGTATACCCTTATTGAGCATGTGAATTTTATTCTCAGATAGCACTTTTCTGTAGATGTTTCTTATTTATTGTACTCTCAATCATCTATGGGTTTCAAGTTGGGCCCTTTAATATACAGGCAGTCCCTGAGTTATGTATCTCCAGCTTGTGTAGGCATCCCCAATGCATGTTCAGACAGCCACAGGAACTCTATTTCCTTCCCTGCTCGCTGTTGGGAATTTCCTCGTCCACCTTCCTTCCCATCCTTTTATACTGTCAGAGTTTACTTCATGCTTACAACAGTCATGTTTCCCTCCTCCACTCCCCCATGGAGAAGAAATTCTCTATGCCCTGGGTGGTCACGGGAGGGACCTCAGAGAGGGCCAGTCTAACCCTAGTCTCAGGGAGCTGAGAATTAACAAGGGGGCGACTTGTCCAGCTTCATGCACATAGAGGAGGGAGGACTTGAATCCTGGCCTTCTGACTCCAGCACTCTTAAGATCTTGCTTCCGTTGCTGCTTCTGGCAGATCTCAGCTTGGAACTCCAGATGGATTTCTTTAGGAAAATATTTCTGTATGTGGTTAGGAACACAATCTAGTTCCATTCTTATACAGTAAATCTCAAGTGGACAGACAACATATTACAGTATAAGGTTGTCCTGACTCGTGACCTGAGTTCGTGTCTTATTTAACACACATTAGATGTGTGACCACAGGCAAATTTCCTCATGTCCCAGTGTCTAGAGACTCTTATGGCTATAAATTGTAAAACAGTTAATGTTTTGCATCAGTAGAGGGCTGTCCTGGCTGGAGAGCTCCCTGTGCCATGGACATTACAGATGCCCCCCAAAGCCATCGCAGCTGCCGGGATGACTGAGTGAAGTCATGGTCACTTCAGAATCACTGAATTTTTAGAACCATTGACCAGTCAGTCTAAGCAACAAAACCTTGAAAAGTGTAGCCATTCTGAAGGAAAATCTTTCTCCCAAGGCTTTCCCTTTGCCTTAAACAGGCCATTAAACATGATTGAGCTTCTTGACAGCTCTGGGTCACCATCACCAGTCTGTGGTCCTATGCTGAAGTGAGGCCATCCATGCCTAGTGAAGTGAGCAGGGCGCTTTGACCCAACATGGCCTGTGTGACCCAGCCAGCCTGTGAGGCTTTCTTTATTACTTATCTGTTTCTTCTTTTGGTGTCCTTCCTGCTTGTGATGTCTTTTCCCATAGCAACCATTTCTCATTTCCCTACTTTTCAAGTCTGTTAGTTACATCTTAAAAAAAAATCCATAGTCTTTGAGTGGGAGAGGAGGCCCTTTGAGCACTCTCATGAACAAAAGTGCATGAAGTTGAGTTTTACCACTCAGAAATGGGGATACAATAGAAGGCTGGTGTTTTGAGCCCTCATCAGTGAGGGTTATGTGTACATCAAACACATGGTAGGTCATCTAAAAAGAAGCCAGGCTTTTGTGGACTGACTTGGGATCGCAACCACTGCTGGTGTGAGAAATCCGGTTCTTAACACCCAACAATGAAATAAGTGAAAATGCATCTATTAAGGAATCTCATCATCGGAAAATCTCATCATCCTGCGAGATCAGTTGCCTTGATCTTCAAGTCAGTCCTGAGCTCCAAGGAGGTGACCCAGGTGAACCATCTCCTCATTACTCACTCAGCTCAACTGTCTGGAAGTCTTTGGATTTCTGTGTCGTGCCTGTGCTTCTGGCTCTCCTCTGCCAGTCAGTCTGTATCTTGTTTGGGCAGTGAGAGGGCTCAGTAAGTAGAGCGCTGGGCCTGGAGTCAAAAGTCATCTCCTTGAATTTAGACACTTAAAAGCTGTGTGACCCTGGGCAAGTCACTTCTCCCTGTTTGCCTCAGTTTTCTCATCTGTAAAATGAGCTGGGGAAGGAAATAGCAAACCACTCCAGTGTCTCTGCCAAGAAAACCCCAAATAGTGTCACGGGGAGGCAGACACAGCTGAAACACTTTAGCAACAACAAAAACATCGTTTGTATGTTGTTTCCCCATTAGATTGTTATTGTTTTGAGGGCAGAGACTGTCTTTTGTCTTCTGTTCCCAGAGGCTTGGCACTACACCTGGCCTGGAGAAAGTGTTTAAGATTGGTCAGGCAGTCCAGTTTGGGGAGGCAGCACATTGAACAGCATTCCCCTGCAGGCCTGGGAGCATGGCCTCAGTGACTTGAGTGGGGCAGTGGTAATGGCTGGTAAACTGGAAGGCCTAGTGGTTGGACAACTTTAGGTAAGCCTCATGGCTCCCTGTCCTCTTGGAATGATCTTACTCACCTACGCAGTATGGTGGCCATGACCATCCTGCTGGGAGGGGTCTTCTCTTCCCCGCAAATACCAAGAAATCTTGGAACACAACTCCATTTCCAAGCGGGAACTACCTAGATTCACCTGAAAAATAACTGTTTTTGTACCTTGGCATAAGTATAGTTTTCAATATGTTTATAAGGTCTTTAAATCTGTTTCCCAAAGAGCAGTGTTTTGCAATACCTCCAAGGTATTGCCAATTATCTCAAAATCAAGCTACAAAACTAGCCAGAAAGCTAAATTTACTTTTAATTACAAGAAACAGCAGAATTCCATATGAAGCAAATTAGGATCTCATGCAGTAGGAAAGGCTGGCATAGAACTAGTGAGGGAATAATACTTTAGCTTCCATGCTGCATTGGTATCCATGCAATGTCAAGAAACCTAGAGCAAGGTCCCCAGCATTTGGGCAGAGGATTTGGGGAAGGACATGGGCAGGGGTTATAATTATATTAGAAGACTCTGGCAGTAATTGAGAAGAAAAAAGTCCCCATGTACTCCAAAATATTGACAGCAGCGCCTTTTGAGATAGCTAAAAATTGGAAACAAAGCAGAAGCCTGTCACCAGATTGTGGCACGTGAATGTAAATAGAATATGACTATGCTGTAAGAAATGAGGTGTGCCAGATGCAAACAAAAAGAGTCGGAAGAGCCCCGAACTGATGCAGAGCTGAGAAAGCAGTAAGACCCAGTGACTAAAGAAGAAAATGACGAACCAAAAAGTCAAAAGTGAATGACAGAATATAAGGATCCAATAGTATTTGAATAAAGAGATAGGGCGCCCTCCCCCCCTTTTGGAAGTGGGAAGTCCACAGATGTTAACACATTGTTCGTGTGTTTGGACTTGTTCAATGTTGTGCTGATAAATAGTATTTATCATATGGCATGACTCTCTGGGAGGGAGAAGGATACTTGGGATACCAGCAGTGCTATTAGAAACAGAAGACGTCAATAAAAGCTTAGAAAAATAGAAGTTTTGGGTAGATTGTGATTTGTAGTATTGAAAGAAAAATCAGTCAACATTTATTTAGTACCCATTACATTCCAGACTCTGTACTAAATGCTGAGGATGCAAACAAGAGGCAGAAGATGGTCCCTGCCCTCCAGGAGCTCCTAGTCTGATGGGGGAGACAACATGCAAACACACCAACCCCCCCAAGCTCTACATAAGATAAAAAAGAAGCCATCCAAAGAGAGAAGGCAATAGAATTGAGAGGGATTCCTATTGAAAGTGGGATTTTAGTGGGGACTTACAGGAATCCAGGGAGATCAGGAGTCATAGTTGAGGAGGGAGAAATTTCCAGGCACAAGACAGCTGTGGAGGATGCTGGGGCCAAGAGATGGAGAGTCTTGTTCGTGGACCAGCCAGGAGGTTGTCACTGGATCCACGAGCACATGTGGGGTGTAAGGTGTCGGAAGGTTGGAAAAGTAAGAGGGTCCGGATTATAAAGGGCTTTGAAGGCCAAATAGAATACCCTCTATTTGATCCTGGAGGCCATAGGGATCCTCCGGAGTTTAGTGAATAGAGGGGTAAAGTGATGTACCTACCTTTAGTGACTGAAGGATGGATTGGCATCTGGAGAGACCTGAGGCAGGCAGCAGCAGTAGTCTAGGTGGGAGGAGATGAGGGCCTGCACTAGGGTGCATGTGTCAGAGGAGACGAGGGGGCATGTGGCAAAGGTAGAGTCGTCAGGCTTTGGCCACAGATTGGACGTGGCAAGTGAAGGATAGTGAGGAGTCCAGGATGACTCCTAAGTTTCTGGTATTGAATGATGAGTGAGAATGGTGTTGTCCTTGACAGAAATAGGAAAGGGAGGAGCAGAGGAGGATTTAGGGAGAAAGATAATGAATTCTCTTTTGGACTTATTCTAAGATATGTATTATACATGGAATTTGAGATGTCCAAAAGGCAGGTGGTAGATGTGAGGTATGAGATATTGGGACAGGAAAGATAGATTTGAGGGTCATAAGTATAGAGTTGGGGACTGATGAGATCAGTTAGGGAGAAGAGGAGAGAGCCCAGGCTAGAGCCCTGAGGGACACCAAGAGTTCAAGGCTGTGATAGAGAGAAAAGAAAATAAAAGAGGAGAGAGCCTGAAAACCTACAGAGAAGAGATTATCAAGGAGAGAGATAGAAAGGTGTCAAAGGTTGCTGAGAGATCAAGGTGAAAGAGGACAGAGAAAATGCCCTTGGATCTGGTCACTAAGAGATCATCAGTAACTGTGGAGAGAGCAGTGCTGGTGGAATGATAAGGTAAGAAGCTAGATTGTAAGGGCTTAAGAAGAGAGTGAAAGGAGACAATATGGAGACACCTGTTGTAGGTGACCTTTATGAGGAGTTTAGCTATAAAAGGCAGAAGAGAAATGGGACACTATAGGATAGAGATATTGGAAGATAATGGGGATCAGAGGCTCAGGGGGGTTTTCTCAGGATGGGGAGACATGGACTTATTTGTAGGTAAGAGGGAAGGAGCCAGTATACAGGAAGAGATTGAAAATATGTGAGAGTGGGGATGCCAGAGGGGACAGTCTGTTGAAGACACAATGGAGAGGCATCAGCCACTTGGTCATGGGTGACAGGGTGAAGGAGGAAGCAATGCCAGAAGGAATTTGAGTGATAGATGAGAAAGACAGAGAGAGAGTTCACAGCGAATGGCCTCAAATTTTTCTGTAAAATAGGAGGTTCTCAAGGTTCTCAGCTTGCAGAGTGAGGGGATGGGGAAGCCATGGAGGTTTGAGGAAGGGTGAAGAGGGCTGTGAGAGCTGCTGTGGAGAATTGGATAGTGGGATTGCCAAGCAACAGAGAGGTCTAGTGGAGGTTATTAGCATAAATTTGTAGTGGATTCAGTCAGGATGGTGTCATGATTTTCACTGCCTTCATTAAAGGCTGAGGGTTGCTGAGGGAATCAGCAGTATTAGAGGGCTAGGGATTCATGAAAAGAGGACAGTGTAGAGTTGAATCAGTTAACCAAGGAACCGAGATGAGGAGAGAGGGGCTAATGCAGGGGAGATAACATGGGAGAGAGTTGAGTGGTCAGGATCAGTGGTCATGGTGAGAAGGAGGAGTAATCGTGTACGAGAAGGCAGAATTTTTTCATATGGAGATGGTGCATCTGTGGGTGATGGGAAGTTTGAGGTGTGACCATCTTTGTGGCTGGGCTGTGGTGAGTAGGTTGAGGAACTGAGTGGTTAGGGTGTTGGAGGGAGATTCACTATGTTTGTTGAAGTCTCCTGGCAAGAGTCAGGGAGGAGAGTTTTTCTAAGCCAGGTATTGAATTTGTTGAGGAAGGAAGGGGAATGACCTGAGGGTCTGTAGGCAGCAGCTGCCAAGATTTTGAGTGAGTGCCCACGTTGATTTGTCACAGATGTGTCTAATTCAATATCTGTTCTTGAGTGAGCATTCAGTGATGGCTGAGATAAAACCAGATGTTGTTGTTTACTTCTGTGGCAGCAGTATCCCAATGAATAGTCCCAACCTGGGGTTCCATGCTGTGCTACTCCCTCCCCCTCTTTTCTTTGGATTATGTGAATAGTATGGACCAGGGTGTTCAGACTCTAGGGGGTAGGCACTCATTCCTAAACACATCCAGCACATACTGGATTCTTGATCTGTACCACAAACTACCATCGCCTGAGCTTGGTTTAGTGATAGCTTCATTTTTATGAAGCCCTTTCCTCACAACAGCCCTGAGAACAGGGTGGTATGGAAAATTGAGGCTGTGAATGTTGAATGAAGTGGCTAGGCCAGCACATGGTAGAGCTCAAGCTGGAAGCCTTAGTACTCCCGAGGCCTGTGTGGCTTGAATTGTACCCTCCTGTGAGGAGACAAGGCTCCTCCAGCCTCCCCTCAGATAGGGAGGTGGACTTGCAATCTCACAGAGACATGTGTCAGGTCCTGAGCCTTTAGGAGAGCTGCCCAAGCCCTCTGGGGGACTTTCTTCAGGTCTTTTGGGTATTATGAATTACACTGATGTGGGTCTGCCTCACTGAATGACCAGCCCATGAGCTCTCCAGTTGAACAGTGTCTTTTAGGCCCCATCATTGGTGAAATGCTGCAAGCCTGATTGCTGTTACATATACAGCTAAGTAGAATTATAGAACATAATACAGAAAAGGTATTAACTACAGTGTGTAAGTTCAGAAGAGAGAAAGATAGGGTTTTGCATGATAGAGAGAGGAAGGGAGGGAGGGAGAGTGTGTGTGTGTGTGTGTGTGTGTGTGTATGTGTGTGTGTCTAGACCTGTGGAGACTGGTACAAAAGTATCACCAGCAACCAGGCTGAAACCCTTTACTAAGGCCTGTTTCAGAAGGAAATGGGCTCACAATGTATACGTTCGAACTGATTTCTCCCCCCTTCTCCAGGGTTCCTGCTAACAGTATGCTGTATGTTTCTAGGCTCCTGTTCTGAGAAGGAAATGCAGAGCCAAGTCCTTTTCTAGGTTGAACTGAAGCACCTTAGGGTGCTGTGGTGCATGAGAAGCTGTACTTTGGCGTTATAATTATGTGGGAACCATGGAAAGCGTGCGTTAATTCAGCTTTTAATTTAGTTCAATTTGCATTTTTCCTTAAAGCAAATACTTTATTAGTCTTAATCCTCCAAATAACACATATTATTGACTTTACTTAAAAATGAGACTGGGAGGCATGCCTTGGTTTTTTTGGCTTCTCTTCCTCCCCCACCCTCTTCCCCCATACTCTGTGCTTAGCTTACTCGGGGGGAAGGTTGTCTCTATACTTACCAACTACTGCCCTCCACTTAAAGTGAAAGCTTTCTCTAGGCCACAGTGTATGGAGTTGCTTTGTAAACTTTCTGTTTTGAATAAATAGCTCAGATCCTCTTTTTTCTGCTGCCAAGATGCCTAAGCAGCTAGGTATCCAGGATCTGGAGGCAAGAAGACCTGAATTCATTTCCTTCCTCATTAGCTGTGTGACCATGGGCAAGCCATTCTCTCAGTCTCAATTTCTGCATCTGTAAACTGGGCATAATAAGAGCACCACCTCCAGGGTTGTTGTGAGGATCCAATGAGGTGACATTTGTTAAGTTCTTTGTAAACTTTAAAGCACTTGCTAACGCTGGCTGTTATCATCCTCCTCCTCATCTTTGTCGTCACCTCCAGCACTACCACCAACCCCAGCATCCTCACCAGCCCCACCACCAACCCTAGCATCCTCACCAGCCCCACCACCACCACCAGCCTCACCACCAGCCCCAGCACCAACCCCAGCATCCTCACCAGCCCCACCACCACCACCACCAGCCCCACCACCAGCCCCACCACCAACCCCAGCATCCTCACCAGCCCCAACACCAACCCCAGCACCATCGTCAGTGCCAACAACACCAACGTTCTTATTGGCAGCAGACATTTATCAAGTGCTCAGATGCTATGCATACATATAGAAGCAAAAAGGAAGCTGGTCCCTGTCCTCAAGGTGCTGCCATTCTAAAGAACTCCAAAGAGAGCTGAACATGGGGAGTGGGAAGGGAAGTCCTGGAGATGGGGGTGGAGTGAAGGTGGGTCTGCTGCAGGAGGGACTGGGGGGAGGGAGTTGGCATATTGGAGTGAAGGGAAGGATGAATTTTCAGGTGTGTGCCCAGTGGCCAGATGGGCCCAAGGATCCAGGAAGTGTCCAGGGCCAGGTTGGTAAAAAGCTCTCCTCAAACATTTTGGCCATAAAACTCTCAGTAGCCATTTACTGAGTTGAAAGGCTTATGGGAGAGGGGAGGGGATCTGTGGCAAATCTCTACTGCTTGAAGCGTGGAACAAACTCTCCCAGCATTTTGTCTGCTGGGAGAAAGCTTGCTATTTCGGGAGGGAAAAAGACTTTTTATTCCTTCCTTATGGCTAGTAGGCTGTTAGAGCTGGAGGTCATGAGAAGAGGCCCTGAGGATGGAGCGATCTGCTCTGTCTACAGCTGGGCTTTGGTTCTTGGGTCACAGAAGCCCCTTGAGCAGGGGTGTGAGACAGACAATTCAAAGACTCTTGGATACTTTGCTGCAGTGGTCTTAGATGGAGGCGAGGTGGGGAGACTCTTTAACTCATGGCCAGAATTTCAGTCAGGTAATCACTAATAATAACAGATGTTTGCCATAGATTCTCCTTTGATTCTGTACTCTTTGAACATCAGTGTCCTCGTCTGTAAAATGGAGTTAATAACATTTCCTAACTCTGGGAGGTTAAGGTGCCTGTGGTCACAGATAGGCATGGTCAGATCTGGGATTGGGAAGCCAGTTCTTGTTTCTAAGGCTGGTATGCTTGCTAGGCCGCTTCTCTTAAAAACTCAGTGTCACAAATATTGAGGGGCCTCTGTTGGGCTGGGAGCTCTCTTCCCTTCAGGAGCCTATAATCAGAGAGTAAACAGAAGTCATCTCGTGGGCAGATTCTTAGGCTTTTCTTGTTGCTCTGATTCTCAGCAGAGAAATGCCAGATTCGAGGGGCAGAACAAGGCAGATGCTTTCACATGACCTTGTGTGCTTTCACCTTGATTACACTGTTTGTTATGAGGGGTGGAAGGGGTGACAATGATGTTATTTCAAAAGGCATCAAAAACATACTAAAGATATTCCTTCTACCTCTGGACTCATCGATATGAAGCTGGGAGAGACTAACCCACTGAGCCTAGACTTTTAGTGTACACTGAGGGTCACATAGTTGGTCACTTTTCTGAAGCGGGCTTTTAACCCAGGTCTTCTGGTTCCAGGTTCAGTAACCTATCTGTCACACAACAGGGAAAATCCAGCAGCTTAGAAAACTCTAATCTGAAACTCTGGTGGCCCTGGACTTCCTGAGTTGGATTTGAGCAGGGCCTCGTTCAGTCTAGTTTAGAAAAACTTTACCCCAAGCCAATGGATATCCTCTCCTTCCAGACCTGCTGGGACGGCCTCTCTTCCCTCCTTCTCAGCCTTCATTCACCTTTCAACTTAAAGGGACCTGGGAACATGGATTGACTTTGTCCCATGATGCTATTTTGGGAGTTTTCCCCTCCATTGTTCTGTTCAAGATGTGATTTAACTAGATTCTATAGAGGGAACTTAGTTTATAGTGTTCTTAAGAGCACTGACAATCTTGAAAGAGTTAAACTCTAATTAGCTCATTCGTCAGGTATTTAATACCCTTATTAAAACTCAACTGTTGGTTCGCTTTTTTCTTTGGTGAATCCAGTTTCTTGAGGAGCCAGGCCTTTGCTCCACAGATCAGAGGCTCTCTCTCGCGTGTTGAAGCTGGCAGTGCTAGAGGCTAGTTCCTATCTGTGTGACAGCATTTTTAATTTAACAGGACCGCCTTTGATGTTCTCAAATATTTATAGGCAGCTTTAGATCATTCCAGTGTGTGCTCTCTCTCTTTCTCTCTCTCTCTTTTTTCAAACTAGAGCAAAAGTTCTTCCTCGTGCAGAGAAAGGCCTTTTTATCCCATCTGCTTGTCTTCGTTTCCTTTTGTGGCTTTGGAGAAGGTTCTTGAGCTTCAGCAGCAAACATGAGGTTGACCCTTCTTTCTGGTAAAGGCCTCCAACCTCTCTGTGCATCATCTGGAGCTTTACATGGCTAAAGGACATCAGATTAGAAGTCTTTGTACCTCTTCAGACTTTCAGGAGGCAGTATATTTTCTCATTGAAGTGTCTCAGAAATGGAATTTTGCCAAGCCTTATAAAGTGTTTTTTGATAACAATCCCATGAGTTAGGCAAGTGTTCTCCCCATTTTGGAGAGAAGAAACTGATCCCCAGAGAGTTCTCAACCAAGATCCCAGTAGCCAAGTGTTGGAGACAGACCTGGACGTCTTCTGGACTCCCGAGAGTAGTACTGTCTTCATCCTGCTAGGATTGGGGTCTAGTACACACTCACTTGCTGATTTGGAACTGTCAGAACTGCTATAAAGACTCCTGTGATATGTCAGAAACATTCCTTTATGGGTCGACATCCACCGACACACTGCCTTCACTCTGTCTTATCCCCTGTCAGTACCTTTGACAGTATCTGTTTAAACATTATAAATCAGAAGCGTTTGAGTCATAAATGTTGGAGCTGGAAGGCATCTTAGTCTGGTCCAAGGGAAACAAAGCTTTTGAACTTTTATAGGGGAGGAAACAAGCTGGGACAAGTTAAATGACTTGCCCAAGGTCACACAGGTAATACGCAGCAGTGCCAAGTTCTGAACTGGCTTCCTTTGCCTCTAGATTGAGTGTTTTTCCCCCACTATAGCATAATGACAGACCTGCAGAGGACCATCAAGCAAGCATCAGTATTCTCAACCCCCGTTTTACAGTTTCAGAAACTCTGCCCTGAAGGTGAATGGTGACCTTGGGTGAAGAAGACCTCACTTCTGGCCTTAGCACAAGCTTGTGGGATGACCTGAGGCAGGCGGTTTCCATTTCAGGACCTCTTGTCTTCTGGGGGATTGGTAACCCGGGATCTATGACCTTAATAGCATTTGTTTGGAGAGCTGTATTTCAACATATTTGGTTTCCTTTGTCATCCTGTGTATTTTGTACATTGAAGAACCTGATTGGGGGGAGGGCAGTCACAAAGAGCGAGCCCCAACTGAACAACCACCCCCAAATCCACAGGTTTCACCGGCAGGTTCTGACAGAACCTGAGCTTTTTGAAAACGACCTCTATTCTTTCTCTTTACTGAATGATTATCATTTGCCCCTAGCTAGGCCTTGGAGGAAGGGAGAGCATGAGAGTAAGTAAGGAGCTGAGGTTTTGGGCCTTACGTTTGTTTGTTGGTTTGTTTAACAATAGCACAACTCATTATTTAGTCCAGTATTTCTCCAGCCAGTACTTACTTGGTGAGTGAAGGCATTGCTTGAGAAATGGTCCAAGCTCTCAGACACTCTGTCGCTGTTACTTACATGGGGTCCGGCAGGCAGAAACCAGGCCAACTCATCTCCTTGCACATTCTTAATCTTGATTCTGGGAGAGCTTGTTTGGAAGTGATCATTTGGAATACAGGATGTCGCTTCATGACTTCCTGGATCAAGGGGGAGTTGGCAGAGTTGGCACCGTGCAGAGACAGACTTGCACGTTAGGTGCATGTTAGGTGATGCTGTTATGAAGGAATGAGTTTGGCAGATGTTGGTTAGTGTTTTCACCAAGGCCCGTATTCGTTTCTGGATGCCTGAGTGTTGTCATTCCTCTCCGTCGCACTCGTAGTTTGTAGAAGACTTGGTTTATAGATGCTGTGAGGGGGATTGTACAGGTAATAGTAGCATTCCGCCATTTTTACAGACAAGGGAGCTGAGGCCAAGCACCGAAGTGACTTGGTTGTGTTCTTAAATGAATGAGTAGGAAACTGCCTGGCCCGATTCTTCCTCCTTTAGCGTGCTGCTTTCAGAGGCAGCACGTCATCGAGTCCGTGTGGGATGTGATGGTGAAGACCATTCGTCGGAGAGCGGTTCAACTTTGATTTGGTTTTGCTGACCCACAGTGCTGCTGGATTTCTTGGTGTTTTCATGAGGAAAACTTGAATTTAAAGCTGGGCTTGTTGATGAAGACTCCTGAGGGCAGGATCCTAGTGAGAGAACTTGCAGTCAGATCCTCTTATTCAGCAGAAAGGGAAAAGGAGGAAGAGCCTCAGGGACTTGCCTGGAGTCCCAAAGGCAGCAGTGGGGATTTGCAGCCCAGGGCTGCTGAGAGGGCTGTAGAGTTGGAATCCCAACTCTGCTACTTCCTACCCGTGTAACGGGGCAGTTTTACTAAATACCTTTTAAGTGCTGGGCACTGTACTGGTTGATGGAGATGCCAATTCAAAATTGGAATTCTTAATCACTCCAGGCCTCAGTTTCTTCATCTGTAAAATGAGAAGGACTGGGGGAATAGTTGCTCTCTGCAGGGCCTTCTGGCTCCTTGATTCTGAGTGATATTTTGATTTGATACAGATGCCTGTGTACTGAAGATTCATTGCCAATAGCATTTGCTGAGTTCTTGACAGTCTCTTGTCTTTGTATTGCTAGCAAGGCACATTATAGATCATTTAGATGATACTTTAAAAGTTAATGACCATACATACGTGTAAAAAAAGGTGAGATTATTTAGTATAATTGAATGTGAATACATTGGTATATTTAGTCTTAATATAGGGCTTTGTCTACAGAAAAAAAATGAATTTCAGATCTTTTTTTCCACTCCACTGTGTTACTGAGAACTTTAGATGGAAGGTTGTATGTGATTTAAATATACGATTGACTTGAATTGTTTTAGGTGTTTGGTTTACTTTTTAACCACTGAAAATGTATAATCTTGACTTTTTAAGGTACCACTGGAAAGGATCAGTGGGGTGGGTCATTTTTATTTGGCTTTTGTATCCATGATACTTCTTTTGTGGCAGATTTTCCTTCATAAATGTAAACACCTAGACAAGTACATACCATATTATTTAATAAGTATATACCACTTGGCTATAGGGAAGAAGTCTCAGAAATGTTCTGAATGGAAGAGGAAAGTCAGTTCAGGATTTAATTTTGGCCAGAGAAAAATCCAACAAATTTCATTCAACAGCTATTTTCTAAGCACCTGGTGTGTACAAGGGAATATGCTAAAGTGCTTAGGTGATTGGAATTAAAACTGAGAGGCCCTGCCCTCCAGGACAGGGATAAAAAAGGATCAATTTAAGAGGAGTGTGCCACTGGTGCCAAGGGGGAGGGGTGACTTGGAGGGTCCAGGAATGGTTCATGGAGAAAACGCATCTGAGCTGAGTCTGGGAGGAAGAGGAGGCCTCTGAAAGGTGGCAATAAGAAATGACTGGGAAGGGATAAAGTCCAATTGAATAGGCGTCCAGTAAGTACCTGCTGGGTGCTAAGTTAGAGGACTGTTCTGCCTCTGCTCTTTTGGCACCAAAGGAACATGAACACCATGGTGCAGGAGATAAAAGCAGAGTGCTTTGTGATGGCTGAGATATATAGGAGGATGATGGAATAGCTAGAAACTAAAAAGGCCAGGAGAAAGAAGGACATTGGTCTGAACTGACTTAGCAGACAGTGTGAGCAGAATTAGAGAGGTAGAAAGGGGCTGGGAAAGGGTTAGCATGGAGTCCAGTGTGGTTGGAGCATAGGAGCACCGAGATAGCTGGTAGAGTTGGGTGTTGTCAGTGTGGGAAGGGCCTTGGACTCCCCTGCTTGGACCCTGAACTTCTCTCTAAGTCAGAGGGAACCATTGGAGTGTGTTAAGAAGAGTTACTGAATCCACTTTCCTGTGCCTAACAGACATGCCCAGGTGGGTGCTAAGGTCGGATTGGTGTAGGGAAGACCTGCAAATAGCATGGTGTTGTGTGGAGAGCCTGTCCTGTGGTTGGGGGGGCCAGTGGGCGTGGGTGGCATGCATAACTGGAGAGGAAGGAATGGAGGACAGATCTATTGGAAGAAGGAGTTTCCATGACTTGGTGACTGGTTCGAAAAGTTGAGGGAAGAATACTTGGGTTTTTCACATGGGAAATTGAGTAAATGGTGATGTTACTGACCAGAATAATGAGGTCAGAAGGAAAAGGAAAGGAAAGTTCAGTTTGTGACATGGTCAGGGCCATCCAGGTGGAGAGAAGTCCTCACATTTAATTGTGTAAATCATTAAGTGATTTACCAAAAGATTCCTCACAACAACCCTATTAAGTAGCTAGTGCAGGTATGAATTTCTCCATTTTATAGCTGAGGAAATGGATTCAGAAAGTCAATAAACCTCTCTTAAGCACCATGCACTGTGCTAAGTGAACACCAGTGTATAGAGAAACAGCACATGACAGTTTTTGCCAGACCCCTTGAGGAGGGATTTACTCCCATATCCACCATTCACATGTGGCAGAGCTGGAGCCTTTTCCACAACTGCAGACCTCTTTGCACAGCTTTTCCTTTGTGATTCTGTCACGAACAAGTGGAGTAGAAATGCCACAGGGTGTCTTGACTTGTAAAGTCTTTCTGGCCTGCTGTGTGTTTGGAAAAAAAAAAATGAATGTTCATAAGTAGTGACTCTGCCAGTTTTATGATGAGTAGCACGTTGCCGCGTTGGTTACTCTTCCTTGAAGCCAGTGGCGGTCAGCCTTCCTCTAAGTCTGCGGTGGGTTTGTCCCCATACACTAGCACTTTACCACACATGGGATTTGGTACTTAAAGGGAAAAGGGTGTGAAATGAGGAATTTCTAATCTAAGTACTTAACACTTCTTCTGATCCTAATTTTGAGATAGCTCCAAGACCTCTCTCTGAGGCCCATCTGGACTTGGAACCCAGTTCTGCTCACACCAAGTTCTCAGCTCTGTCTGCCGCCTATCTTGCCTGCATCTTCTCTGTACATCTCTTCCCATCTGCTTTTAACCGAGGTAGGGTCCTCAGTCTTGATCCAGTGGAGAAAAGACCTCGCCACCCTGATGTGCAGAACTGACTTGAATTCAATAGGGCACACGCTTGCCTGGCTTTTCTGAGTATTGGCAGGGAACTTGGGAGCGAGGAGGGGCTTCTACACGTGAAGATGGATGATATGTTTCACTTGATAAATATTGTTTGTAACCTCTGAGGTTCTAGCACCTCACTTGTTTGGTTTTGGCTGAAATAGGCTCAGTGACATTGTTCTGGGGTGTGGTGCTCTGCTTACTTCTTTTAAGTAGACTTATAACTGGCTCCCTTTGGAAATGTGTCCTAGGGCCAAGAAGAAGCAGAGAGCAATGTTTAAGCGGGTTCTGCTTATCATAAGGGGCTTCCTGTTAGCCTTGTTTATTGACCTTATTTAGGACATTTGCTTTTAGACCAGGAAGCTTTGTAATGGTGTTTATTTTCCCGGAATATAACGGAATCAAACATTGACTCTGCCGATGCAGAGGAGAGAGTGAATCAGCTCTGCCCCTGCTGAACGATCTTTGAGCCGCTCAGTTACTCACGATGATTCCTAAAGGTACCTTTCATGTTGGTGACCTTCTGGAACTGGAGCTTTAGGGCAGGCAGCAGGTCGAAGCACTCTGTGTTTTTCTGAGGGGAAGAAAGCACCCTGACTTTTTTGAGTAGGGAGGGAGATAGATACATGCAGTATGGGGCTCTGGAGAGTAGAGATGCAAATGCATTCCCCTCTTGAGGCCCCTCCAACTCAGGAGCCCACAGACTGCAGGATTTCTCTTGAGGCTAGTTTGCTATTTCTTATGGTATTGACAGGAGAATTTAGTGTGGTTTTTACTGAATGAATGAAGAATATATTTTTCCAAATACAGTTAAGGAGCTGAGTGAGCTACATTTGGATCAACTCTGTTTGTTTACAAATTATGTAAGAGAAGGCTCCATCATCAAAGTGTTCTGAGCCAAAATTCTGACCACTTTTCAGAGTTGTAATCAAACTAAACAAACCCTTTCCCTTCGGTTAGAACAGAAGCAGATGCAGGCTGGGAGACCTCTATCTAGCTACTTCTGGAATTGTGGGGAGGCAGAATATATAAGCAAGGTGAAGAAGCTGATCTAGAAATGCTGCTGACTTTAGTTCTTGGAATAGCCTGTGTTCTTGTTTAGGAATGATGACTTAGAAAAAGCAGATAGGAATTGTGGCTCCAGCTGTGTTCATTGTGTAGACCAGCCCTTTAGAAATTGCCATAGCCAGTCTCGATTTAGACCCGAGTTCAAATTCTGCCCCAGGCAGACTTACACTGTGACTCTGGGCAAGTTACTGTATCTCCTCTCCCTCAGTTTCCTCATCTGTAAAACGATGTTAATAACAGTAGCTGTCTCTCAGATTTCTTGTTAGAATCAAGTAAGATAAAATATTTGTAAAGTTCACGCACACGCACATGCACACGGTAGTTATTGTTATTAGAGTTGGAACAGGTCTTGTAGTCCTGTCCAGTTCCCTGTGCAGCAGACCGAAGGGTGGGCGTCCAGCCTTGGCTCGAACATCCCCAGGAAGGGGGAAGCCTTACCTGCTGAGCCTGCCTCCCCCACTTTGAGGCATTGCTGATTGCCAGGAAGCTGCCAAAGCCATCAACAAGGTCTAAGAGATAACTGGGTAAATGCTGTTGTCGCCATTATAGTTTCATTCCTGCCCCCCCCCCCCCATTTACTTACTTTTAGTTTTTAATGTTCACTTTTACAAGATTTTGAGTTCTAAAGTCTCCCTAGGATGCCGTGCCGTCTGATACAAGCTATAGTTATATGGACACATTAAACATTTTATTATTAGTTTCATTGTGATTTTGGTTTAGTATTTTTTCAGCTTGTCTATGAAAAAGTTTTTGATTTCAACTCAGTATGTGTCAGTTGAGTAACTGCTTTGTAACATATCACCTCTTGTCTTTCTGCTCTGGAGTAACTGAGGTTCCAAATTGCCTCAGCCAGGCCCTCCACCCTCCCCATCCTTTTCAGATTGTCATGGTCAGCCTGTGTGAAGAGCCTCTTCACAGTTAGCTAGGATGCCTTTGGACAGCTGATGATGATTAGTGGTGCCCGCCTTTACTTATGTCTGATCTAGTAGGCTCTGCCATGTTGTGTGCTCACAGGACGTGGGCACTAGACATTGAGTTCACCTGTGATTGTCACACAACTTTTCAGTTTGTGGACATTTTTCTTTCCATTGCATTGGTGTCATTTTGTACATTGTTTTTCCTGGTTCTGTTTACTTTGCATCGGTCCTTGCAGATTTCTCCATGCTTCTCTGTATTCTTCATATTCAGAGTTGTGTAGCAAGAATGTCCCTGACTTGGAGTCCTTAGAGGCACTTAAGAACAGTCCCCACGTTTTATAGATGAAAGAACTGAGGCACGTGGTAGTTAGGTGACTTGCCCAGGGCCAGACAGCTAGCAGATGTTGGAGGAAGAATTTGAACTCCCATCTTCAGGAATCCTAAGTCCAGTGCTGCATCCACTATGTCAGCTAGCACAGTTTATTTAACCATTTATTCCCCAGGCAATGAACATCCACTTTGTTTCTAGTTTTGAGTGTGAGTTCTTCTTAGCATATTTTACAGCTTGGCAGGGGGATCTCAGGGTAACAAACAAGTATGAACATTTTTGTCATTTAATTTGCATAATTGTATTCCCCCCCCTACAATTGTTGGACCAGTTCACAGTGAAAGCACTTATAAATTGATTTTCATTTTTAAAATTTGAGTTTCATGTACATTAAAAATACAGAGATCGTTTTCCAAGTCAAATACAAATCGACACTTTATCTGTGTTGCTTTTTGCTATTGGAGAATAAAGAATCAACGGCACATTATTGAGTTTCCCCTTATTTATCAGAATTGTATGATTTAGAGTTAAATTTTAAGCTCCAAATTGTTTTACAGGTGAGGAAACTGAGAACCAGAAATTAAGTGATGTATTTGTCCAAGGTCACACATCGAAGATTTGAACCCAAGTACTTAGGTCTGCTAAGCCGTAGTAAAACTTCTGCTCAGTCCCTGCATGCCACAACCTTTTCCCAATAAAAGGATGTCTCCACAACATCTTTAGTTTGCTTTTTCATTGGCATAAAAATCTATGCTGTACTTGTGTATAAGTCACAATGCGCTGGGCCTAGAGGCAGGAAGACTCATCTTCAAGAGTTCAAATCTGGCCTCAGACCCTCCTAGCTGGGTGACCCTGGGCTGTTTGTCTCACTTTCTTCATCTGTTGGTTGTCTTTTATTCTTGAAGAGGCATCTTCAGATCACCAAAATGGCATCACTGCATTGGAGTCAAGGTGCTTCATGTCTGACTGTGGCTGATCAGACCAGAGCTCAGAAGGCTCCACTGCAGGTCGGGCACAAACAGTACAGATGAACATTGGGAGTGGAAATGTCTCTAAATTTGTGCATCTAAAATTTCTTTTGAGCTACTGCAGTTGTGATTTGCTCAGAGAGCATAGCGCCTTCTTTGATGTGGGCATGTCATGCTGGGAAGTCCCATGTCTCAATCACTTTCAAAGTTTTTCACTGAGACTTTGAGTGGCCTTGTATTGTTTCTTCTGACTTCCCTGTGAGCACTTGTCTTGTGTGAATTCTCCATAAAATAGTCTTTTAACAAATGTATGTTTGGCAATTTGGCATTTGAACAATGTGGCTAGCCCATCAAAGTTGTGCTCTCTGCAGTAGAGTTTGAATGCTTGGTAGTTTAGTTTGAGTAAGGACCTCATTGTCTGGTACCCTATCCTGCCAGGTGATCTTCGGAATCTTCCTAAGGCAGTTCAAATGGAAACGATTCAGTTTCCTGGCATGGCACTGGTAGACTCTCCAGGTTTCACAGGTATACAACAATGAGATCAGCACAGTGGCTCTGTAGACTTTCAGTTTGGTAGTCAGTCTAATATCTTTTGTCTCCCCCATTTTCCTTTGGAGGCTCCCTAACACTGAGCTAGCTCTGACAATGTGTGTGTTAGTCCTGTCATCCATGTGGACCTCCCTAAAAAATACACTGCCAAGGTAAGCGAGCTTAGGCATAAGCATTCAGAGCATGGCTGGTACATTGATGGCTGGTGGAGGACCTTTGTTTTCTTGGTGTTAATTCTCAGGCCAAAATTAGCACAAGCGCAGAGAATTGATCCATACTTTTGCATCTCAGCCTCAGAGGCTGCACTGAGTGTACAATCATCTGTGAACAAGAAGTTGAGCGCTAGCTCTCCCTCCACATTAGTCTTTCAAGTTAAATAATTTACTGTCACTGTGTTTTTTTGGTCTGATGCAGTTTTTTGTCCTCGTTGAAGATGTCCAACCACATTGCTGAAACATCATGTTAAAAAGCATGGGGGAAAGCACATAGCCTTGCTTTAACCCATTGGTGACTGGGAAAATGCTAGAGCATCATCCATTACGCAGAGCCTGGGCAAGCCTGCAGTCATGAAACTGATGTACAATACTGACCAATTTCTCCAGGCTAACAAATTTTGTCATGGTTTTCTACAGGCTCTTACTAATAGTATCAAAGGCTTTGGTCAGATGGATGAACATTGTGTTCAGACCTCTGTTCTGCTTCTGATGTTTTTCCTGAAGTTGTTGGGCAGCAAACACCATATGGATCGTTGCTTGGCTCTTTCTGAAGCCACATTGGTTCTTGGGTAGATGACCATCTTCCAGATGAAAGATCAGCGTAGTAAGGAGGACTCTGGCAAGAATCTTGCTGCCCCTACTTGTCACAGGACAAGCTATTTCCTTTTTCTATATAGAGTAGGGCAACGAAGTTATCTTTAAACTTCTGGAGGCTAACCTCTTCTTGCCATATAACCTGGAAAATTTCCATCAGCTTTTATATGAGCAGTGGATCCCCTCCCTGTCTTGTAAATCTCAGCTGGAATGGAATCAGCCCCAGGTGCTTTGCCACAAGACATTCAAAATTTCTTCACTTGGAAGTTCTGCTAAAGAATAATTGGCTTCAATTTGAGGGATTGAGACTTTGGGATTGATTGATGATGGTCTGTTGAGAAAACTATGGCAATATTCAACCCTTCTATCCAGGATCATGTCCTTATCACTAATCAGGGTGTCAGCGTGCCTCCTTCATTAACATTTTTCCATCACTTTCTTAAGTCTAGAGGCTAGTTGAGATGCACCATGCATGGGTCTTTGGCCTAGAAATAGCCTTCAGGCATCATAACAGTGCTTTGGATTGTAAACTCAGTGTAAAACTGAATTTCATCTGCCTTAATGAGCCAAGAATACTGCATCTTTTTAAGCTTCACTTGTACTTTACTTTTGATGGGGTTAAATGCTGCTTTCTTAGAGATGGATGAAATATTCTGCTGGTAAACCTGTGGAGCTCTCATTTTTCATTTAGAAGCTTCTGAATTTCCTGATCATTTTTGTCAAACCAATCTGGTTCGAAGTGTTTTGGTTCAGATGAATAAGTGCAGTGCCATACACCAAATCTCAGTCTGCTTGCTTTGGGGCCACAGCTTTTGTTGAATGTGAATGTCTAGTTTGGAGAGGATGAGTCTGTGATTAGTTCAGCACTTTGCACCACCCATTGCGTTGGTCACTCTCACATCCCATCTCTCTCTTCTCCTTATTTATGTCATTACATAGCCTATTAAATGCCAGTGTTTGCTGCGAGGGTGCATCCACAAAGTTTTGTTGTGTTTAGGTAAATGGTAAGTGTTGGTGATGGAAAGTTGTGAGATGCACAAGTCTGTTTCCTGCTCCATTTCTCCCAAGGACTCTTATGTCTGAGAGTTTGTACCTGCTCCATGGTTAAGGTCACCCAGAATTGCTCTTTTTGGCACATAGTGAGAAGGATGTCAGTCAGTAAAGATGAATATTTGGAATGGTGATACTGAATGGGAGGGGGAATGTTTGTTCCTTTTAGAAAGGGCATGTCACTCACTGTTCTCTCGTTATCTTTGGGTCTTCCCAAACTGAAAAAAGCCATCCCTGTCTGCCTGCCATTCCCCTTTGTATGTTGTTTCCCCCATTACAATGTAACCTTTTGAGGATGGGGACTGAGTCACTCCTGGGGTTGTGTGCTCAGCTCCTAGAGCCACACTGAATGGGTGCCTTTTCTTTTTTTCATTCCTTGGTGACTGAGACCATACTCTTCTGCCTGGCTCCCTGCCTTCTTCATTCAAACTAGGATGGCTTTGATCTCCAAATGTGGTCCTCCTCTTTAATTTAGAGAATGCGGTGGGACTTCTGGTGAACAAGTAGAAGAGACAGAATTGAAGTCCGTACATTCTGCAGACATTTATTAAGCGCTTGCTATATGCCAGGCAAAACCTAAATGGTCCCTGCCCTCAAAGCTCTTCTGTTTTCAGTACTCTTACTGAGATGGTCATTTCTCAGTACTGCCTTATTTAGAGAATCTCTGACAGTCCACCAGGATTCTTTGTGTTTAACCATGGGGGGGGGCGTGGTAAATTGAATTGGCATTATTAACATTTTTCCATCACTTTCTTAAGTCTAGAGGCTAGTGCTTCTTAAACTGTGGGTTGCAACCTCATATGGGTTGTGAAAAATTTGGCAACAGTAAAAGGTTTCTGAATGTGTGGTAACCAAAAATTAATTCAAAATCAATCCAAGGTGTCTCTGGCAGTGATTGCCCATGTTGCATTTCAAAACTTCACTGTAGCCTTGATTCTAAACACTGAGCATGCACACTCTGCCCTGTGCATGCCCTCAGGACATGGAACCACAGGAAAAAATAAGTTTAAGTAGCCCTGGTAGACAATCAACAAATAATCAATTAAGCCCTGAGTTGTAGTGTTTTCTGAGGGGCAAATGCTCACACTGAACATTTAGCAATGGTTTTTCTGGTTTGAACTGATTCCCAAACCCCACTGCTAGGATCCAGCCTTCCTTTGGAGGCCTCTGGGGTTCTGCCCTACCTTTCTTAATGTGGGTGGGTAGCTTTGTGCCGCTGTTCCTTGTGCATGGGCCACCCTCCCTGTTTGGAGAAGGATGGAATCACCCATCTCTTGTGTTCTTCATGGGACTTAGCATGTCTTGCTACTTAATGATTATCTGAATACTGCTGCTTCCCAGTAGTTCAGTAAAATGTCTTTCTCAGATGTTAGTTACTAGAGCTACTCTCCAGTGAAGTCTCTTTGTGATGAGAAGTTCCTTCCTTGCTCTCCCATTGTTGGATTAGAGGATCTAGTTCTGATGGACTGTGTCATTTTCTCTTTTTTGGCCTGGGGTGGGACTGGGAATGGGACTAGTTGTGGAGTAGGGATTCAGAGCCCAGGTGATTGCCTGCCTCCTGATCTGCTGTTTCTTTCATGATCATTCTGTCTTTTCCTGGAACAGAAGACTTCTTTTCAGTCTTTTCGCAAGTCCAGCTTGGTGGTACCAACTGGCCCTTGGACTCTACTGATGGCTTTGGAAAACTGAGGGTTATTACTCTGCGCCCTAGAAGAAGACTTTGGGGGAAGTCAGTGGTGGATGCTTGGATGCTAGTTAGTGGATAGGTCTGTTGTGGGAGGAACTGGTGTGTTTAACCTTATGATGGGGGCTGGGATCACATCTGTTCCTTGGTCATATGCTTTGTCCCCTTTCCTCAGACCTACCAAAATGAGCAATCTCTCTGAGAAGGGGACAGAATCATAAAGACTGAAATAATTATGCATTGTCATTTCAGTTAGTTATCTGATTTTTTGTTCCAAAGACTGTTGACCAAGGGAGCCACTCATCATTATTCAATGCCTTACTAGGCTGTCACTTACATTAACCATATCTACAGAGGGTAATGTTGTTATGGCATTGAAAACCCCAAACTCTAGCATTAAGGCTGTTGAATTTGTTCTTGTGAGGTGCTTTTTCTGTACTCTAACTTAAAGCTTAATGTCAGAATATCACTCTTGGTAATTAGGATGTTAGATTTTATTGTATAAGAAGAATAATATAGGTGAACCATAGAGGACTTGTGGTCTAACTCATCCATTTTAAAGATGAGAACACCAAGGTCCAGGGAGTGTAACAGACTTGCTCACTGTCCCACAGTGAGTGAGCCAAGATGTGGACTGGGCTCTTTTTTTCCTGCTGTGTCCTGTTAAGAATCAAAAGCTGAAATGTAAATGCAACCCTAACCCTAAATGTGCGCTGAAATGTAATCCATCTTTGGGTTCCCGGTACTATTGCAGTCCCCTAGTGGAATTAGGATACGTTAGTCCAAGACTGAACTAAGTCAGGACAGGGAGATACCTGAATGTCCATCCACCCTTTTTTCAATGTGGAGAAATTACTGAAGATCCAAGTTGGCCTGGAGTCAGTAGTGTTTGGTGGAATCAGAAT
Organism: Potorous gilbertii; assembly: GCA_028658325.1. NCBI lineage: Eukaryota > Metazoa > Chordata > Mammalia > Diprotodontia > Potoroidae > Potorous > Potorous gilbertii. Next base: position 238,543,051 of record CM053773.1, read on the forward strand.
CTCACCTTGGGTTTGTGGGCTTTTCTTTTCTCTATTTGTTTTGTTAGATCACAATATGTATAATTTAGCCTGTCGTTTCTGACCAAGGTTTAATATATTATACTGGTTCATGACAATTGGGGTGGCCAGGAAAATACCAGAGAACCAGAAGAGACCTGAGCTTGGGTCTGGACCCTTACAAAGTTGTGTACACTTAACATCTTTGAGACTTAGTTTTCTTATCTGTAAAACAGGACTAAATCCTTGGGCCTACTGTTCTACACATTGCAGGGTGTTTGTTACCAACATTTGGGCGTGTGAGCTGTCTTCCTCGGTGGCTTAGTCTGTTCTGAATATTGACCTCAGAATACACTGGGCTTGGATATCTGCATCTTCTTCACTGTGATCGGCGAACTGTTGTTGTTAGGCATTTGTAGGGAAGCAGCCGTCCTTGGCATGGCCAGAGGATTTGGGGGATTCTAAAAACTAAGGGCTGCTATGTGCTTGCGGGGCCAAAAATGCCTTGAGGGAACCAAAGTCCAAGGCCGTGAAATCCCATGATGGTCACCTTAAACCCTTAAGTAAGACACGTTTGCTTGGGGTTAGCGTATTTGGGATTTCACACATTGGTTTCCCAAGTGGGCTGGCGGGAACCCTGAGCTGGGACGTAAGGCCTAGCTAGGTTTGAGGCCTAGCCTGAGACTTGGGCTCACCTCTTACCACTTCTGGGCCTCAGTTTCTATTTTTAAATCAGGAGGGCTTCTTCTAGATACTCTTGGAGGGTCTCCCACCACTGCAGTGTGAGGGAGGATGCAAGGGCACTGAATGATAAAAGTAGAAAAAGGGCTTGTGAAATAATCTGATTCATCCCTTTTCTTTTCTTATAGAGGAAGAAATTAAAAATCAAGACCTGTTAACAAAAAATACTGTTAATTGCCAGCACTTTACATAAGTTTGAATGAATTTTTTAAAAAAGCTAAAAATAAGGTTTGAAGTGTTTTACAAATATCATTTCATTTTATCCTCTCAACTTTGGGAGGTAGGTACTGTTGGGTGCTATTCCTGCCCCTAGTTTGCAAATGGGGAAACTGAAGTAGAAGAGTTAAGTGACTTACCCAGGATCACACAGCTAGAAAGTGTTCATAGTCAAGATTTTAAACAGGTTTTCCAGACTCTGAGTCCGCTGTGCTAGTATGCTTTTTCATGGAGTGTGGCCTTAACTAATGAGGGTAAATGGTTAGTACAGCATATCCCAAGAGCAGGGATAGAGTTTAAGTTTAGCCTGGCATTCGTGAACTTTTAACAAAATATTTTGATAACTCTATTTCAATATAATAGGTTTCATTTGTAATCTTAACTGTGTATTTTTTGCACTGACCAATGTCCTCATGGGCCAAGGCCCTGCAGGCTTCACCCAAGGGCAGAGAGGGCCAGGAGCTCAGCCGGATTCCTGGAACTTCCTAATCTTCCTGGGCTCCCTCCCCTCCCTAAGAAGTAAACCCCTTTCTGCTGTACCCTTCTCTGGAAAGCATCCTCCAACTCTTGTGGAGTCTTGAGCCCAGAGTAGGGTGTGGGTGGGTGGGTGTGGGGTGAGCTCCCCTCCCCCCTGCCCTCCCTCTTGCCCACCCTCCTGCAGTTGGGCCCGTCTGTATCTAGCCTTTTGTAGTTGAGAGAGGGGGAGGGGATAAGGAGGAGGGGCCTTCTGTTGGCTGGAGTTTCCATTGAAGTGCTAAATTGTTGGATCCTTTGAACCTAGGGCCTTAGAAGGTATTTATAGCGAGCTGTTTGCATGATTGGAGGACCTGGGGCCTTTCCTTTCCTTGGGAGATTAACCCAAGACCTGAGCTGGGCTCGTCTGGGTGCCAGCCTTGGCCTCTTGCCCCTATTGCCCACTTCTCCTGGGCCCCCCAGGTCCCCTCCTCTTCCCCCAGTGGAGCTGGATGGCCCTCTCAGGGTTAACGAATGGCTCATGCTTTGGAAGCAGCTGGCCAGTCTACACTCCTCCCTGGGCTGTACAAAAATACTTCCTTTGAAGTGTCGGAGGTGCGGGGGAGGGGAGAGCCTGGCTCGGGCTAAAACCTGGGCTGGAGCCTTGGGCCGCACTCCTTGGGCACCCACCCAGGCCTAGGGAGGGCCAGCAGGAAGCAGGGCCTGTGTGGCATGATAGACAAGGTGGATACTGACAGGAAGAGGCTCCAGGACCAATTGTTTCTTTCCAGTTGGCTCTGATGGTAGACAGGAGTAGCCATGATTACTGGCCATTGGCATGGTCTAATGAGGAAAATCCTGTGGGCCACAGCTGTAGCAGCTCATGATGAAGATAGGACTGATGCGGGGCCTTCTTCTAAATTCCTGGTTTGGGGGAAGAGGTAGCTTCATTGGCTTAGCGCAGATGATGTTATCCTAATTTAGAGAGGGGGAAGACAGGGCAGAATGTGCCTTTGTGTTTTTGGAGGCAGAGCCCTGGGTACTCCAAGGTACGGGTGGCATTGGAGGGGAGGTCTGCTGTGGATGCCATGGAATTTCCTTTTCCCCAACGACTGTCTTTTCTACATACCTGATATTACTCGTCCCCTGGCTCTTTGCTTTTCCTTCTCTTGGGGAGGGGATCTTATGCCCACAGCCTTACCCAGTGTGGCAGCAGATTCTGTTCTGGGCTACACTTTTTAGATGAATGGTTGGGACTAAAAATGAGCATGTTTAGATAAATATTTGCACACAGTGGGAAAGCTGGGAGGGAAGAGAGTTAAGCTTTTGGCTGTTGGATCCAGGGTTCAAAATTCGTACAAAATGTGAGGTGGTTAGCAGCCAGAAAATCAGGAGAAGCTTCTTGGAGAAAATGCTGCCTGAGCTGAGTCTTAGAAGCAGCATGGAATTCTGTCAGGTGGGAAAGAGTGTATGCCATGCCTGAGAGAGGTCACTTTGAAGGCAGTGGAGGGCCACGTGTGGCTGGGCCATGTGCGGCCACACCATGTGCGGCCACCATAGACAACCACTAGTTGTTGTTGAGTAGGGAATGTGCCACGAACAGCTTGTGGAGAGGAGGAGAGACTTGAGGCCCACAGGCCAGGCAGAGAGGCTCTGAGTATCCCAAGAAAGGCTGCCAGCCTTCTGAGTCTGAAGTTGCATCGCTGGAAGCCTAGTGTATAGAACAGTGTTTCTCAAAGGTTGTTTGCTGTCAGTCAGGGCATCCAGGGCATGCTGTGAGACACCACAGATACGATGCCAAGAACAAGTTCATACAGCTCTAGGCACACCTGGCAGAAGAGGCCTGCAGTCCTAGGAGTGACCTTTTAGGAGGAGTGCTACTAGATTACAGAGGAGGACAGTGAGGATAGTGAAGGGATGCAAAGCCATGTTCTAGGAGAAGTCAAACCAACTGGGAATGGTTTTTCCCAGGGGCAGAAAAAGACTCAGATATAGTCAGTGGTATGGGGACAGGGGTGGGGGGGATGAGCCTGTGCTTGGGAGTATATAACACTTTCCTATGAGGGACAATTTACAATTGGTGACAGAACTGCCAAACTATGCGTGTTTCCCAGTATTGGAAGCTTTTTTTTTTTTTTTTAAAGCCTGTCCAGTTTGTTGGCATGAGCTTTCCATGTCCCAGGGCATCAGGACTAAGTTACTTTTAAGACCTCTTGAGACTTTTACACAGACCTGTCTGGTTCAATTGAAATTGTAGGTAGTTATGGAAACAGAAGGAAGTGCCCGGTGGAAGAATATTTTTTTCCTCCAAACTCTTTTCCATCTGCCCACATAAAGCAGAGCCTGATGATTTCTTGATCAAACAGAAATGGTGCAGCACTGGTAAGTGTATCTAAAGGGGCTGTTGGATGTTTTTACACCCCAAAAGAAATGTCTGCTTATTAGAGGAAGATAAGTTGTCATGGGGTAGTTTGTATGGTTTAGTAAAGCATTAGACTTGAAGTTAGAAGAAACCTGGGTGTGCATGCTGCCTCTGATGTTAGTAGCTAACTGCAGTCTTTGGAAAATGTTTGCCTTTCTTTGTACTCCCCGAGTTTAGCACAATGCCTGGTATGTAGCAGGTGCTTCATAAATGCATGTTCGCTAACTTTATTCCTCCATGCTGCAGTGTCCTCTCTAAGGACCTTGGCCTGGCCTTCTCTGGCCTAACCTTTCCTGGCAGCCCTGCATAGTTATGTGCACAGTGCCAGTCAGGACATGGCTGTTTAGCTTTCTCTCCATAACTGGAATACAGATTACATGACGTGACCAGAACAGTGCAGTCAGTAGGTGCTCAAAAGATAACTGGAGAATGAATGGCTAAATTCTGTTCTCAAATAAAAGCATAGGTGGCAACAACAGACACTTCTCTTAGACAAAACTTTTTAAAAAGAAGAAATGAATTGGCGACTGAGGATTTTTGACGTAGAATTATTCATCTGCTCTGCTTGGGAGCAGCTAGGTGGTGCAGTGAATAAAGCATCAGTGCAGGAGTCAGGAGTACCTGAATTCAAATCTCACCTCAGACACCTGACACTCACTAGCTGTGTGACCTTGGGCAGGTCACTTAACCCCAACTGCCTCATCCTGGGTCATGTCCAGTCATCCTGATGAATATCTGGTCACTGGATTCAGATGGCTCTGGAAGAGAAGTGAGGCTGGTGAGCTGCACAGCCCTCCCTTGCTCAAGAAAAAGTCAAGTGCAAGTCTTGTCATCATTTCTCTAATGGCGTGGTCTTCTTCGGCAATGAAGGAGGAATACACACACATACACACACATTCATCTGCTCAAAGTGTTCATCATAGGTAAAAGATCATCAGCTCTAGGTGAGGCCCTGATCGAGTGAGCACAGCCATCTTGTGGAAATCCATGGCCATCCTAGAACTGGAATCCAGGTTGACTGACTTCACTTTTGCCAGTCAGTTACTTAGAATACAAAGGAGCTCCCACCTTGAAGTGTCCTCTGATCTCCACAGCCCTCTAGTTATCCTTTCATTGTCTTTGAATTTGATCCCATGCCTTGGCATTTGGGTCTGTTGATGGGATTTTGATCTGGAAAAGCCTTAGAGGTTATCTAATCTTTGTCGCCAAAGAGGCGATGAATTAGACTGGCCTCTGTTAGCCTGGAAGCAACTCTGAGATTAGAAGCCAGGTTTTCTGAGTCTAGATCCAGTGTTGGTTTCCTCTCTCTATATCATACTATCTGTATCTTTTAAAAAGGAGATTCTCCAGGACACTTCTTGAGTTCTGTGCTCTCAGGCTGTAGCTTTCAAAGCTTGAGACACCTGCTTTGATCCTCCCAATCCCTCTATACATGTCTTGTAGCCTTTCTCCCTGTCTCTGATCACCTCCATGGGAAAGTTATCTACACTAGGTGCTTCCAGTTCTCATCCTCACTGCCTGCCAAACCTTCCATAATTGGCCTATTTACTTCACCCAGAGATTGGCAATTTCTGATCAGAAGTGATTTCTTAATTGCCAGTCTAGTGCCTTTCCTCTCCCCTCCTGATTTTTTGTCATTCCTCAGCCTCCTGTTGGGCAGCTAGGTATAGTGGATAGAGCAGCGCCCCAGATACTTCCTAGCTGTGTGGCCTTGGGCAGGTCACTCACTTAACCTGTTTGCCTCAGTTCCTCATATGTAAAATGAGCTGGAGAAGAAATGGCAAACCACTCCAGTATCCTGCCAAGAAAACTCCAAAGGGATCACAGAGTTGAACACAACTGAACAACAATCTCCGTTTCTGTATCTTCATTCAGGTCCTATAGATCAACTGGTTGAGATTCCCAAGGCTTTGTCCTGGGTCCCCACTCCTGTTCCTGTCCACCCCAGTACTATGTCTCTTGGTGATTTTATCAGCTTTCATGGGTTCTCTGTGTAAAAAATTGACTCCTAGCTCTCCTCAAGAGCCATGACTTGGACATCTCTCACATTGTCTTAAACTCACCTTGCACAAAATTGAGCTCTTCATCTTTCCCCTCAAACAACCTTTCCTATTACTGTGGAGGTTACTGCGGTCCTCTGGATCATCCAGGCTCGCCCACTTATCCAGGTCATTGCTTCCAAGCTTGTCTTGTCTGCCTTCACACCATCTCAGGTCCATCACGCAGTTGCTAATCCTGCTGAAGGCCTTTATCACCTCTTGCCTTCTAACTGGCCTTTCCACCTTCTCCCTTCCCCCTTCCCCTGGGGCCCCTCCCCTCCCCTCAATTTCCTTTTAAATCTTCCCTTGTTGGAAGCCCTGGGCGTTCCTGAGCTTCCTCAGGCACTTACCACTACCCTCTGCCACCCCCTTCTCAGCTGCTTTTTTATGTGTGTCCCCCCCCTCCCCCCATTCGATTAGGAGCTTCTTGAGGGCAAGGTGTACCTTTTGCCTTTCTTTGAATCCCTAGCACTTAGCACCGTGCATGTTTGTTGATTATGGATTATTCCTAAGACTAAGATCTGGCCAACACTGCCTTACTCCTCCTTACCTCCTCCAAATAAACTTCAGTGACTCCTTATTACCTCTAGGATCAAATATAAAATCCTCAGGCCTTGAAGCCCTTCCCAGCTTGCCCCCTTCCTGCCTTTCCCATCCTCTTGCCCTGCTTATTTACCATGTGTGCTTCTTGTTTGCACACAGTTACTACCTCCCCCACTGGAATGGGAACTCACTGAGACCGTGTCTGTTGCTTCCAGTGTTTAGCACAGTACCTGGCACATAGTGGGTGCTTAATGCTTGTTGAGTGACTGACTTGTAAGGAGGGATGATATAATTTTTTGCACCCCTAGTTTTGCTGTGTGTTGAATCTTCTTGAACAGTAAAACTAGCCAAAATGTCTCCAAGTCTGTTGGTGAATACTTTGGGCCCTAGTTGACATGTGGTACAAATGCTGAGTAGGATTAGAAAATTATATTCATCCATTTCAGCTGCGGAAATAGTGTCTAGGGTTCCCATCTACTCTTCTCTCCTTCTTTTAGCTTTCTTCCTATTCCTTGGTCTAAGCTAATGATGCACAAGGTAGCTAGATAGTGGAAGGTATATGTAGGAGGATTTTTGTTCAGAAAGATGAGTGGTAGAATCCAAGTCTCTGTCAGGTTGAAGCAGCAGCAGCAACTTTAGAGATATACCTAAGCTCTGCCTCTGCTAAACTCTTATAGGAGAGGACATTGAGAGCCAGAGAGGGGAAGAGATGTGCCCCAGGTCATTCTAGGTAATAATAAGTGGGAGAGCTGGCCTTGTAATGCAATGTTCTTTCTATTTCTACCTCACCCTGAATCCAGTGGACCACCTTAGGAAATAGGGAGGCTCCCTTTGTCCAGCAGAGGGATCACTTATTGCGAATGTTCTAGATGACACTAATTACAGTTGGATTAGGAGATTCTCTGTTCCAAGAAGAAGAGGAAGAGAGGTGCTGGTGTGACCTAGCACAGATGATAGCCCTATCCTGACAAGACTTGGCCTCAGTCCATCAGTAAACATTTATTAAGTGCCTACTTTGTGCCAGGCACCATACTAACAACTGGGGAATACAAAAAAAGGCACAAGACTGTTCCTGTCCCCCAATAAGCTTCTGGTCAAATGGGAGAGACAATATGCAAATAGATATATACAAAGCAAGCTGTGTATAGCACAAATAGGAAATGACTGAAGGACGGCTCTAGAAGGCTTCCTGTAGAAGATGGGATTTTAGTTGGAACTTAAAGGAATCCGGGAAGATCAGTAGTGAGAGAGGAGGAGGGAGAGCATTCCGAGCATATCTGGAGGACAGCCAGAGAGAATGCCCAGAGCTGAGAACAGCCAAGAGGCTGATATCACTGGACTGAAGAGTGTGGTGGGAGTAAGGCACAAGAAGACTGGAAAGGTAGAAAGGTGCCAAGTTGTGAAGGACTTTGAATACCAAACAGGCCATTTTATTTTTGATTATGGAGGTGATAGGGAGCCATTGGAGTTTGAGTAGGGAGGTGATATGGTCAGATCTGTACTTTAGGAAAATCATTTTGGTGTCTGAATGGTGGCTGGATTGGAGTGGGGAAAGGCCTGAGGCAGATAGATTCCACCCCCCAGCAGCTATGGCAATAATCCAGGCATGAGGTAATGAGGGCCTATACCAGGATAGGAGCCCAATCAGAGAAGAAAAGGAGGTGTATTGGAGAGATGCTCAAGAGGTTAAATCAGCAGATCTTGGCCACAGCTTGAATGTAGAGGGTGAGATAGTAAGCAGTACAGAATGACTCCTAAATCTGGAGCCTGAGGGACTGGGAGGAGAGTGTTGCCCTCAATGGTCTTAGGGAAGGTAGGAGTTGGGCTGGAGCATTGAAGGGGAAGGATAGTGAATTCTGTTTTGGGCATGAGTCTACTGTCTATTGGACTGGCCAGTATGAGATGACAGGTGGAGATTAGCACAGAGATTGGGGCAGGCTAGTTGAGAGTCATCATCATAGAAATGGTCATTAACTCCATGGCAGCTGAAGAGATCACCCAGTGAAGTGTAGATAGAGAAGAGGGCCCACGAGTGAACTCTGAGGGACAGTTGAAGTGTGTGCTCTGGATGCAGGCAAAGAGACAGAGAAGGAGCAGTCAGAGAGGTCAATAGGAGAGGGTGATCACCATTGTCATGGGCTAGGATGGAGAAGAGGCCATTGGATCGAGCACTTGGGAGGGCATTAGTACCTTGGAGAGGGCAGTTTCAGGGGAGTGATGAGGTTGAAAGCTGGGTTGCAAGGGGTCAAGAAGAGAAGGAGGGAAGAAAAAGTGGAGACATGTATTGTTGATGGCCTCATTGTGGAATTAGTTACCAAGAGTAGAGGAGCTATAGGATGAGAGTTAGAGGGGATGAATGAATCAAGTGAGGGTTGAGAGAGAGAGAGTGAGATGAGGGATGCAGAATCTCCAATTTTTTTTTAGAGAAACTTTGTTCAGTTGGGTGTTTCCAGATGTTCTTTGAGAAATCTGAGTCAGGGAAGCTCCTGGGATGGACACAGCTCCTGACCCAAAGTGCCTTGAGGCCTCCCCAGTTGTTGTTTTTATTTAAATGGCTGTAAAGACGGAGTCAAATCATCAAGCATGTTTTAAGCTCCTGTTGGGTGCCAGACCATGTGTTAAGCCCTGGGAATACAAAGAAAGGCAAAAACAGGCCTTGCCTCATAGAGCTTCTAGTTTAATGGGGGAGATAAATGCAAACAGCTATGTACATACAAGACAGTCACAGGATACCTTGGAGATAGATCATCAGTAGAGACAAGCCAAGAAAGAAGGCAACAAAGCAGAGTGGAAAGAGCACCCCAGTTAGAAGTCCTGGGTTCAAATGTTGCTTGTGTACTCTTGGCTAATTTGTTTCCATTCTCTCAGTCTCAGTTTTCTCTGTAAAAGGAAGGGATTGAACTAAATCAATGTGTTTTTATTTTTTTTGTCATGGACCCTTTTAGCTTCTGGTGACATCTTCTCAGAATGACGTCTTTCTCAGAATGCTGTTTTTCTCAGAATGATGTTTTTAAATGCATAAAAGAAAATTATAAAAGGAAACCAGTTATCTTGAAACAATTATAAAATATGGGGGGGAAAACCCAAGTTCACTCCAGGTTTGGAACCTCTGGGCTAAGGTAATCATCAAGGTGTCCATGAAGCCCCCTGATGTGATCACTCTTCCACCCTTTCTCCATCTCTGTTACCCTTAAAAATAGTCATTCAAGAATAGCTGTAGTCCCAGGTTGGAATTGAAAGTAAACAAGTGCTCAGAGGGGAGCAGCTCCTCAGCTTCACTGTGGGTCCAGTGAGCTCTTGGGGACCTAGCCCTTGTGGGCCATGTGGAGCAGCTCCCCCCTAAGCCAGACTTGAACACCAGGAAAAGGTGGGGAGAGGAAGAGACTGACTTTGACCTCCCACTGGAATGTGGGGGCTGCCTAAAACTGTGTGGGCCAAGCTGATATGATCAGCTCTGGCCTGAGGCAGTGAATGGGGAGATCAAAGCAGGCAGCTGCCGCCCACTGAGTCTCTTCAAAGCAAAGTCTGAGTGACACAGGATTGATACAGAAAATGAGGAAGCTCTCGGTGATGGAATCATGGCCTGTGAGACAGGTTTTTTTTTCCGCTTTCCAACTTAAACAAAGACACAAAGCTCTCCCTTGTTTGGTTAGAGAGGTGAAGCGTGTGCCATGGGGACTGGGGAGGGGGCTCTTGGTACTGGAAGGCCTCTGGGTAGAGCCTGGGCACTGAAGAATGGGGTCAGCTTGCTCTGGTGACCCCACCAAGAAGTTGAGCGTGAGGAGGATGCAGACTGGTGCAATGGAGAACACACCACGTTCAAGTATTAACTTGGAATTATTTGGATATTTGGAGTGGACTGTAGTAGAAAGAGCCCTGGGTTCAATGTCTAATGGAAGATTTGGCTGTGTGACCCTGGTCAAGTCATTTTGCCTTTCTGAGCCTTGATTTTTCCATCTGTAAAATGTAAATAATCTTTCGTAGGATTGTTGTAAAAAAAAAAGGTCTTTGTAGACATCCTAAAAGTTCTTTTATAAATGTGAGCAATTGATTTAGTTCCTCACAGGTGTGTTGTGAGGAACAAAGGAGATTTTCTCTATATTCCCATCGATATGTCAGTCTAGATTTAGGAAGCAATTTTCAGTGTTAAGCATTTCCTCAGTGTCAGGCTTCTGCTGAAAGGACTTTTTCCCCCTCTCATGGTTCAGCATAGATTCCCTGGAAGTAAAGTCTAGGTTGTCAAGCACAACTGTGAATTTGGGTGGAAAAGTCACTCATGTGAAGAAAAAGACTTCTCTGGTGGCTTCATTTGGGGACTCTGGCGTCAAGTTCCTTTGGAGCTTTCAGGCGAGTCATCAGGAGATGAGGAGAATCCTGGCCCACTTCCAAATCCCGCCCTCGTGGTCTCCAGGGTTCAGGATCTTGGGAGACTGAGATGCAGGCTAATTTAATGCAAAATCATGCAAGATTAATAAGTCTTCTTTGTTTGATGGATTGCTGTGACCAAAATAACGACCCGGTGGCCAGCCAAGCCGAATATACCTCCTCGTTCATATTTAGCTAGATTGATAGCAGCTAGTAGAAAGTTGATTTAACAAGCATTCTCAAAATTAAAAGTTTGGACCCTCCATCATGACTTCCAGATGCTATTTTTAAGACAGTGGGCTGATTGCATCAAGCCTCGGAGCATTGGAGAGTCTCCTGGAAGAGATCTCTAATTATGTGAAGAAGTTTGGCCTGACCATCCACAAAGAAAAGACCAAGTAGATGATACCTGTGTTGAGATATGGAAACGATTCATAAAGGACAACTTTCCCAGACAACCAAAGACAAGTGTTACCACACAGACACAGAGCAATGGAGAGAGAGGCTCATGGTGGGTATGAGTAGGCTATGAGGCCCCTAGAACCCTGGGGAGTGACAGAGAACAGGGGTGAAAGATGCCATTCTAGATTGACATGATAGGAAGAGAAGGTGGGATGGCCACATGGGAAAAGATGATTTTTTAGTAGTGTGCAGTCCTGTGTCAGAAGGGCTGGAAGGGGTCTTGGGAGGACATGGACAGGGCTTACCCAAATTGAGTAGGCTTTGAGGCTTGTGATCCGCATTGCTGGAAGAAGTTCCTGAATTAGTGAGATCACAGATGCCTTGGGATGATGGAGATGGTTCTTACAACTCTTTCCCCCCTCCCTCCCATATTACATGTACAAAAGACTGGATTCATATTTTACTAGAACATATGGTCAGATACTGAATGGCTTTTTTTAATTTAAAAAAAAATTTTTTTTTTATAAAAAAAAGTGTCCCAAAGGAACCAGGGTGAGAGAAATGTACATACATGTGTGCACCTGTGCACGTAATGGGGTGAAAAGGAGGAGGAGTGTCCTGGCTCCAGATGCCTGAGATTTTTACCCCTAGGAGTTGGGCCTTTGGAGTCTGAATCAGGCAAGTGGCTGGGGCCTGGCATCTGCTGTGGGCCCTGGATGGTGTCAGGATGTTTTGGCTTTATTCAGGTTTGCTGAGGCAGAACCCAGTGCCCTTCCACCTTTCTTTTTCCCTCCCCGTGCTTTCCAACCCTGTGGTTTCAGCAGCTGCAGTGGGCATGCTGGGAAGGCATAGGATACTTTGTTTAGAAATTGTTAGCCTCTCCCCATGCTGGGGCAGCAGGAGAGTAGGGGACTTCCAGCTGATTGAACGAGGCCTTCTGGCAGAGTTTAAATACATTGACTCTTAAAATTTTTAGCTAATAAGTGAGGTTTTAAAAAAAATCCTATTTTAGGTAAAAAATGTTGAGTCATTCCTTAAAATAATAATGTTTAACAAACTGGAGAAACCTCTTTATAAATGCTTAGGGCAAAACTTCATATATAGATTTTGAAGTCACCTGGGCCCAAGTTTTTCATCCTTTTGTAATGTCTTTATGTAAACTCTGGTCCAGGACCTCCTAGTGGCAAGGAGGAGCCTTGGGATGCTTAAAGGCTCTTCCCCTGCATGCAGACTCTGGGAGGTCCTTTGTGGGGTTCTAAAGGTGACAGACGCCATTGCCGGATGGGCACTTGATTGATTGGGAAGCTCATGAGAGCTTTCAAGTTGTAGAGGAACTGTGATCTTCACTGGTGGAAAGAGTCACCCGGAGGAAGTCCTGTGTCTTGAGGAATTCCATCAACTCAAAGGATTTTTGAGTTGGAAGAGTCTTTAGTCACCCTCTTCATTTTGCACCTTGGGAAGCAGAGAGAACTTGCCTGAACACAGAGAACAAGTAGCAAAATGCACAGGGTAGAAGTGGTACCAATATTGGGTCAGAACCAAATTGGTTCTGACGCAATGAACAGAAATCACAAGGGGCGTAGAAGTCCAAAAAAGTGGTCTGTCCTAGGCTTTGAGAGAGGCATCATTATGAGGAGCATGGAAGCAAGAGAATCTTGTTCTCTTCCACTCTGGGTACCATATTTCAGGAAGGACATCAGTAAACTTCAGTGAATGGAGGGTGAATGAAGGCTAGATGCTAGTTCTCATGGAATACTAGAGCTAAGAGCGATCTTGGAGCTGCTTTTGGGCAGGTCTGAATTCTACAGACGAAGAGATGGGAACCCAACCCTGGGATAAGGGGTTTCCCAAGAAAGGGCTTCCTCATGAATGCTACCCTTTGCGATCAGTCATCGTTACTGGAATTGTCAAGTCCAAAACTTGTGCCTACTGTTCCATTTCAGACAGCTGTGCTATTTTTGTGAACCCTTTCAATGCTGCTGCAGAGATTGTTCCAAATGGATCTTCACCTAGCTGCTGGCATAAAATTGGCCAATCTCAGAAAATGTTACTGGCTTTTGACTCAGTACTGTCAGACTTGGAGAGGAGTTTTGGAGGCCTTTGCAAGCATCATTCCACTGGAGATGGGGTCTTCTGGTATTTAATCTTGTACTTTTTCCAGTTTGTCATATCAGCAGCACAGTTGCCCAGTCTTTTCCTCCTTTTTCTTCGTTGCCCTGGGTTTATGGGACTGATGACATAGGAATTCTGCATGGTGTTCACCCAGTTCCGGGGTCTACCTCCTGCCTTTCCCACCTGAGGACCTTCCTCTAGGGCTCTTGACACTTTTAACATAGTCAAGCTCTGTGGAGGCCTCTCTGTTGAATATCTTATGTTTGCACTCAGTACAGATCTTTACTGCCCCAGCCTTCCTTCCCCCCCCGCCATCCCCCGTCACTTCTCCTGCTTGATTCTTTGGTATGAGCTAGCCATAATGAACCCTGTCTTCTACCCTTGGTGTAGGAATTTATTTCACCACTGCAATTATCAGCCCTAAGACTTTTTTGATAAATTCTAGGGCAGAGGTTTCCAAACTGGGGGGCATATTGTATCCTGCCCAGGGCTGTATAATGAACTAATCAGAGGTTAAGCAGATGGAGAGGATGGAATTCCACCTGCCATAGTCTGAAGACTTGGCTCTAACACAGCCATACCTAGCCTTTTTCCTCAACATTTCTTACCTCTGCTATCTAAGCCCCAGACATCCCCCATTCCTTGGCAGGGTGTCAGTTTCCACTAGGGAGTTACTTACAATTGAACCAATCAGACCCTAACTGGAACTCTTAAGCAGCGTCTAGAATGTGTTACTACTGCCAGCATTCCTTCCCCTCCTCCAAATGCCCCCCTCTATCACTTCATGACTGCAGCAGGTTCTCTTGGAGGCCTGGCTGTGGGGTGGTGACCAGTGAGTAAGAGTCTGGCTCCTCATCTTTGTTTGAGGTGGGACCAAGTGAGACCTACAGAACTAGTAGGTGTGGACAGGTGTCTAAACAAATGTGTTTAGTTTTCTCCACCCCAAACCTATCCTTCTTGAAACTCCCCTTGTGGGATTGTGGGAAGCACTGTGTTTTTGCCACCCAGGTTCACCCCCATCAACAACATTTTCAGGGTCTCTTGAAAGTTCTCCATAGTTCTCTGTTACTCAGCATATCCAGTTAGCTGCCAAATCTTGCCCTTTCTCCCTCCACATCTCTCCTTTGTGCCATTTGCCCCCCCCCTCCCCCCACCCCTCTAGTTGACATCCTCATACACTTCACTTGGGAGGCTGGAATAGCTCCTTCATTGGACTCTGCCTCTGGTTGCTTCCCTCTGATCCAGGGGTGGGGAACCTGTGACCTTGAGGACACACATGTGTGGCCTTCTAGATCTTGAAGTATGACCTTTTGACTAAATCCAGATTTTATGGAACAAATCATGTGGCCTTCTAAATGCTAGAGTTATGTAAAATTTGGATTCAGTCAAAAGGCCATACTTGAGGACCTACATGTGGCCTTAAGGCCATAGGTTCTCCACCCTGCTCTCTAATCCATCCTCCATGCAACTGATAAAAAGATTTTCCTAAAGTTCAGGTCAGGCCACTTAATAAATTGACTCTATTTTGACTTCAGATCAAATATTTTCTCATTATCCCTTAAAAACAAACAAAATTTTGAATTTTTTTGCAATAGTTTTAAAATGTATATAATTATAATAATATTGCAGTATCCATATGTGCACACTGCGGGGTTTGTGCTCTTTATTTTTAACTGATTGGAGTATGGGATCCAAATAGTTGGGAGACCTCTCCGTCACAGGAAAATGCCTGAGGTAGAGAGATTGTAATGGTATTTACTTAGCAAAAATACTTTACAAATACATCCTTGGATCTTCCCAGCAACCCTAGGAGGTAGGTTCTTTTATTATCCCCATTGTACAGATGAGGAAACTGAGGTCTATCAAGGGTAGATAAGTGACTTGCCTACTTTGAGGTCTGAGGCTGATTTTGGATATGGCTCCAGGCTGGGCACTCTGCCCACCACACTCTGTAAATCCTGGTGATTAAGTGCATTGCCTCCTTTGTGGATTTTGAATCTGGGTTCCTGACCTCCAGTCCAATGCCCGCTCTACATGTGACCTTTGTGTGTATTCTCAGAAAAATGTAGTGATCTGGAGAGCAATTCTGTGGCTCAGTAGTGTGGGCTGTTCTCTTTCCTTGAGAATTCCTCGAGACTTTGGCTTCTCTCTTCTTTCACATCCCTTGAGGGTCTCTCCCAGGATGCCCTTAAGCTGCTTAGAGTCTAGCAGAGACTCAAGAATAGGACTGAATCCCAAGCTAGAAAGCTGTATTCCAAAGGGCTATTTTCACATTCCCCTTGACTCTTACTACTTCTGTGACCCTGGGCAAATCACAAAACTGCCCTGGTCCTCAGTGTCCTCATCTGTAGAATGAGGAGATTGAATTAGTTGGTCTTGCCCTAAATCTTGGACCCTTGGACAAGTCCCTTCAGCCCCTGGGACTTGATTTCATTTCCTTTTCTGCCCACTGAGGTGGTTATCTGGCTGCTCTGTCTCTTCCAGCTGCAGATTTGTGAAATAAATGAATTAGGAGTATAATATGAATTAAGGAGGCATGAGGGAGAAGGGTTTTTTTTTTTTTTTTTACCATTGAGGGGAACAGGGAAGGATCCCTGGGGGAGGTAGAAGGTATAGTAGGTAGGTATATTGCCTCCATGGGAATGAGTCCTTTTGACACCCACACCCACCCACACTGTCTTTTCAGCCCGTTCCTCTGGTCCTGTACTCCGAGCCTTTCAGGAGGAAGCAGGGATTGTACTCCTCTGGCATAGCTCTGGAGAAAGTCACCTTGTTGTCTGTAAACACTTATCTGTTGGGGAAGAATTCTGTCAGCTCCATGTCAGTATGTTATTCATACATGTAAGATCACTGTATCTCTGGAGTGCCATGTCATCCCTCCCAGGTGAACACAATCATGTTCTTCCTCAGCTAGTTCCCTGAGATCACTTTCCTTCTTTCCCTCAGACACTGATGGGATTGATCAAAAGTTAGGAGATGGATAGCTTGATAGAGCCAGAACGAACCTAAGAGACTATGTGAGAGAATTTCCTCCAACAGCTTGTGCTAGACCATTGTGGTCAGTGACCCTTTAAAACATTTCTCCTGCTCTGCCCATTTGCAACAGACTCCACTTTGGAGGCAGAGTGGATACAGTGCTTAACTGAGTTCAGATTCTACTGGGCATTTATTAGTTGGGTAATCCTGACCTCAGTTTCCCAATCCATACAACACGAATAATACTAGTATGCTCACTCCTGCCTGGCAGGGTTGTTGAAAGGATCAAATGTTCTGTGTCAAAGTGAGCCGTGACGATTATCTGCCAGGAGGAAACAGGTCTAGAAAGGGGAAGTCAGTTGCTCAATCTCACCCAGTGATCACTAACGAGTAATTGTAGCTGATAGACTTGGCCAGGAGTCTTCCAGACGGAGCTGCAGAGAATGGGAGGAGGGTCTGTCAGGGGAAGGAGCCCCTTTCACCACTCCAGTGTGTTGCTAAAGTGGGTATACAGATGCCTTGAGTGAGGGGCGTCTTGAATGGGAAGCTGATGTTAGTGTTTTCTGGGGTCTGGCATACCTGTGGAAGAGTTAATGTTGTCTCTGCCACATTTAAACATTAACCTAAAAGCGCTTCATCTGGTTTGATCTGTTATCAACAATTACTTGGAACCTTTTCTGGCTGCCGACCTTTGCTTTTCCTTTAGGGATACTACAGCCTAAGTGTGCTCATTAGCCCACAACAAAGGACAGTTCTTGGTTCTGGGCCTGATGGTAGGGTTGTGGTGGTTGAAATGTATGTTATTTAATAATGTGCTCAGATACTGGTCTTACTTTAGAGTTCACAAAGTTCTTTCCTCTCCACTATCCCCATGAGGTAGGAATAGTCTAAGTATTATTCATTTCATTAGGCTTCAGCAGAGTTGCTTGCCAAGGCTTAGAGCTTCTTTGACAAAGCGGGTATTTTCACCCAGGCCTTCTGCTGTCCAGTTTCCTGCTCTCTGAACTATATAACAAGATGCCACCTCTAAATAGAATTAGCACATGCTTAGATGGTACTTTACAAGGACAAAAACTTGGTGTGGCTTTACTGATCCCTTGCAGCAGCTCATGCTATCAGATTCGGCTCATTGCAGGCATTTACAGGTGAAAAAGAGCCCCTCGAGAACTGAGGTGAATTGTTCTGCCCAGCATCTTAGGGCCATTTAGTGGGAGGAGGCAGTCAAACCCAAGTGTTCTGCTAGGAGGCCCCATGCTTATAGCCTGCATCCCTCTTCTGTTAAAGGAGATAATGATGATGAAATAGTGATTCCTGGAGTCTCAACATGGAACCTGGAAAGGAATGAGTCAGGTGTCTGGCAGATGCCAGGCCATGAGTGTGCCCCTGGACCGAGGGCTGCCTTGAGGAGTTCTCCTTGATGGGCTACTCCAGAGATACAGGTGGCTACTTCTCATAGAGCCCCCATGTCACCCAAGGAGAGGCCATTGCTTTTCCACTGGACCCTTAATGGGGTTGAGATGGAGCCTGTTGCTGGGTGACCCCAGAACATAAATTCTGAGAAGAAAAGTGACCCCCCAAACATGTGGATAGATATTTTGGGTGTTTGCTTTTGATACCCAGTTGGTTTAGAACCACGCAGCCTAATAGCTTCTTGGTCTAGTTTAGCCTCCTCCCTCTGAGAATACTTTTCAGTTGGAGTCTTCCTGTTTCTGGTTTTATTTACCTTGGAGGGGAGGGGCGGGCAGGAACCAAGTTGAAGTAGCACTTTGGGATAGTGATCAAGAGACATTAACTGATGGACCCTGTTGGGGTTTCCAACTCTTTTGGCCTCCTTCCTAATGTTGGTTGGTTGGATGTTGTCCTTCATTCTCTAAGAGGACCAAAATGAATGATAAAGCCATGGCTGTGGCTGATCAGACCAATATAGGCTCGGAATTCTCTATCACAGGTTGGGCACAGATAGTCTGTGTGAACATTTGGGGTGGTTATTCCAAATTTGCACATCCTACGTTTACTTTGTGCTATTTCAGTTCTACTTTGTTCATAGAGCACAGCACCCTTTCTGATGCGGGCAATCATGCAGAGCGGTCCTGTGCCATTGTCTCCCATGTTGCACAATCAAATCCAAAGTTCTTGAGAGAGACTTTTAGAGTATCCTTGTATCACTTCTTCGGTCCACCATGTGTTGCCTGTCTCATGCAAGTTCTCCATAAAATAGTCTTTTTGGCAAGTGTGTATTTTGCTTTCTAACAACGTGTCCAGCTCATTGGAGTTGTGCTCTCTGAAGCATAATTTGAATGCTTAACAATTTAGTTCAAGTACCTTATCCTGCCAGGTGATCCTCAGAATCTTCCTAAGAAACTTCAAATGGAAGCGATTCAGTAGACCTTCAGTGTCGTAGTCAGTCTAATACCTTTTCTCTTCCAAACTTTTCTTTGGAGCCTCTCAAATACTGAGGTAACTCTGGCAAATGAGGTATCAACCTCATTGTCAATATGTATGTCCCTGGAAAGTACACTACCAAGGTGAATGAACTTAAAAACTTCTCCATTTGTTGTAACCTATGGTTCCATGTATGGATGGTGTGGTGTACTGTTTCTTCCAAGGGTATCCTGAAAGATTTCACCAGGTACCATATGAGTCTTACCAGGTTGCATTTAGGAATGTGAATTCTTGGCTCATTCACTTGTTACCAGTCAGTCAACAAACATTAAGCACCTACCAAATGTCAGGAATTAGGTTGGTTGGTAATTGTCTTTAGTGCTTAAAGAGGATCAAAATGATAACACTGTGTCAGGGTCAAGAGACAGTGTGTCCACCTGAGGCTGAGCAGACCAGTACAAGCTCAGAAGGATCTACCACAGATCAGGCACAAATAATCCACAGGAACATTTGGAGTAGAGATGTCTCTAAATTGTTCATCTCAGGTTTCTTTTGAACTGCTGCAATTCTGCTTCGCTCATACAGCACAGCGCCTTTTCTGATGCAGACACACGATGCTGGGCCATCCTATGCCAGCATCTCCCTTGTCTCATGATCAGTTTCAAAATTCTTCAGAGAGAAGTTAGTGTTTCCTGACCACCATCTGAGTGCCTACCTTCCATGAGTTCTCCATAAAATAGGCTTTTAGGCAAATGTAAGTTTGGCATTCGAACCATGTGGCCATCCCATCAAAGTTGTACTTTCTACAGTAGAGTTTGAATGCTTGGCAGTCCAGATCAAGAAAGGACGTCAGTGTCTGATACCTTATCGTGGCAGGTAAGCTTCAGAATCTTCCTGACACAATTCAAATGGAAGTGATTCAATCTCCTGGCATGGTATTGGTAGACTGTCCAGGTTTCACAGGCATACAACAATGTGGTCAGCACAACAGCTCTGTAGACCTTCTGATATCTCTTGTCTCTCACACTTCCCTTTGGAACCTCCCAAACACTGAGCTAGTTCTGACAATGTATGCGTCAGCCCCATCATCTATGTGGACTCCGTAGAAAATACACTGCCAAGGTAAGTGAGGTTATGCATAAGCATTCAGAGTTTCTCCCTTTATCGTGATCAGTGGTTCTTTGTTTTCTTGATGTTAATTGTCAGGTCAAAATTAGCACAAGCAGCAGAGACTCCATCTCAATCTCAGAGGCTGCACTGAGTGTACAGTCATCTGTGAACAAGAAGTTGAGCACTAGCTCTTCATTCGCTTTAGTTTTGGCTGGTGGCTTATAACCTTTTAAGTTAAATAATTTAGCATCAGTGCACTAGCCAACCTTGACGCAGTGTTTGTTCTCATTGAAGGCGTCCAACAACATGGCTGAAAACATCATGCTAAAAAACATGGAAGCAAGCATGCAGCCCTGCTTTACTCCATTGATGATGGAATGCTCCAGAGCATCGTCTGTTGTCTAGAACTTGTGCAAGCATGCCATCTTGGAACTGACCTACGATACTGAGGAACTTCTCCAGGCAATCATTTCATCATGATCTTCCGCAAGCCCTCATGAACTGACAGTCTCAAAGGCCTTGGTCATATGACGGTTCTATTGTACAGACCTCTGTTCTACTCTTGGCATTTCTCCTGGGGTTGTCGGGCAGCAAACCTCCATGTTAGGTGCTGTAGATACAAAGACCAAAGTCTTAACTTGAACGGGCCTTGCCCTGAAGAGGTTATGGTTTGTTTGGGGGACACATATGTATGCAGAGATGTACAAAATATATGGGAGGGAAAGGACTAGCATGTCTAGGTGGAGCAAGAAAAATCTGCAGAAAAGCGCTTGAGCTGAGCTGTATCTGTGGACAGTTATTTGACTTCACCTGTTTCCTCATCTGTGAAATGGACACAATAATATTTGCATGACTGACCTCAGGATTTTCACAAGGAAATTACTTCGTTCAATTTGAATGTCCGTACTTAGAGCTGTGCAGCTTACAAAGGGTTTTTCTCTAACCATGTGTGGTAGGTGGTGAAATTATAAAAAAAATTGTAAGAATTACCCTAATCAATAACGATAATGGCCAGTATTTTCGAATGCTTTGAAGTTTGCTTTTTCAGTTTTACTTCGTGTCTGTACTGTCAGCCTCCCACCCTGGCAGGTAGATGCTGTTATTGTCACCCACATTTTACAGACGAGGTGACTGAGGCTGAGAGAAGTTCAGTGACGTGCTCCCTGTCACGGCTCCAAAGCGTCGGAAGCTGAATTTGAACTCTGGTCCTCCAGCCTCCTGGTGCAGCACTCGTGCTGTGACACCTGGTGGCTTCTTCTGTCTATCTGCAAATGTGAGTTTATAGGTTCCCAGACCGGCCTTTGTTTCTTTTCCCTCTGTTTTTTTCTCTGTATCTTTCAGAAATCTGAACCTCTGCTTCCTAGGTGTCTCAGCTATTCCTCCATCACCTCCTCAAAGGTGGGGATCTCCATATCCCTACTTAGAATCTATGATGGAAAAATCTTATGTCCACCCCCTTAATTTTATAGCCAGGGAAATTGAGGGAGAAGGTAGGGTTGAGGTGGTTTTCCTCCAAATTTTACCTGATGTTCTGGATTCCTTTCTCCTGTATTTTGAATACTTCTTGTGTGTCAGTTCAGGACTTGGGCTTGCCATCTTTATTTCATTTTTATTAAGACTCACCATGTTTCAAGAGTACTTTAACCAAGGCCTTTGGAATATGCAGAGATACAAGAAATAACATTTTTGCTATATGACCTGCCCATTATCTTTCCCTGTCATCTATCTTTAATGTCATTTATTGTACTTTATTTTACAAAACTCATTATTAGTAATATTCTCAGTGTGTAATTTGGTGAAGAATATTGCTATTTTTTTGAACTGTAGCTCACTTGTGACCTGGAAAAAACCCTCAAGTTTCCTTAAAAGTTGTCCATCTGGAAAGGAGTGAGATGCCTTGTGCCTTGCATTCAAAGGCCATCTATGCACTCAGTGAATGACTTGAAAGCAGTCTGCTAGAAGAGTAGCTGCTGGGGAGATCAGACAGCAAGGATGGAAGACCATAGATGAACCAGAGACTAGGAGATTAGATTCCACAGGGCCACAAGCAGCCTTTGGACCAAGGCAGAAATGACATGTGAAGTTTGATGTGTATCGTTTTTAGTGGAATGGGAGTACTGACTTCAGATTAAAAAAAAAATAGACGTGAAAGAAAGGATTCCATTGTCTGGCTGGATCTCACAAATGTAGCACAATTTAGGTGTTTTGGCTGACTTCGATGCTGTTTGTTTTAAGAATTGTGTACACGCACACACACACACACACACACACACACACACACACTACACCCCTACAGTTTGGAGAAGGGATTATTCCTTGAAACCAGGTGCTTCACTGTTGATGGAGTTGGAGTACCTTGAATGGCCCTTGAACTATTAATTTTGGAAACTGGAACTCCTGTGTTTGTGTTCTCCCCCTTCCCTTAAAAACTGTGTTTGTACATATGTGTGCGGATAGTGCAGTACAAGAGAAGAGCACTGAGCTGGGAATATAGTCTTGGCTCTGCCATTAACCTGCTGTGTGACCTTGGACCAGTTTATTTGTATCTGATTGTTTTTGGTCAATTTCCTCTTCAGTACAGTGGTGGAATTGGATAATGACATAGATGACACATTTGTCAGATGTAGAGGAATTTTCACACTGGATTGGCAGCCAAATACAGAAAGAGACTTTGCCAGCCTACAGTGAGTGGCTGGATTGAACAATCAGAACAGCCCAAAGAGCTGACTTTGAAACAGGAAGACCTGAGTTCAAGTACTGTCTCTGAGGAGGCACATTGTGTGACCCTTAGAGAAGTTACTTGCGCTCTCACTGCCCCAGGCACCTCTGAGATTGAGGTTGAAGAGAAGGTGCTGACCTGCCCTGGTAGGAAGGATTTCTCACAGGAACCTTCCCATAGCAATAACATTGGGGGTCTGCTCCCCATCCCTATAAATTTTAAACATGAGTTCTGAAATCATTAGTTTCCTAAGTATGGACTGAGGAAGGTAGGACTAGACACCAGTCTCTATAGAAAAGATTATAGATATTCCAGTGATTGTGAGCTCAGTAAATTACCAACATCACCTGACAATCAAGACTACATTAATGTGGCATTAATTATGTCTTGGACAAGGGACATTACTCCTTTTGTTCTTGGCCCTGGTTAAACAACTGTAGATCTCCAGGGACCACATGTTAGAGAGTGGAGACCTTAACAGGAGATGATCACTTGATGGAATTTGAGTCGTTAAGTGTAGAAAAGAGAAGGCTCTGTTGAGACATGGCAGCATGTGGAAGGTTAAGATCTGTTCTCTTTGGCCTTCCAGGGCAGAGCCAGGAGCAGTGGGTGGGGCATAGGGAGGTGACTGGAGGAACTGGAAAGAAGCCAGTTTGTTAGAAGACAAAATCTAGGTTCATCAAGAGGTTCTTGAGTGTAGCCCTTTCATTTTACAGATGGAAAAACCCCAGCATGAAGGAACATGGTGAGCTGACCAGGGTCATATATACCTATAGTGTCTGAAGTTGAATTTGAACTACAGTCTTTCTAACTCTTAAGTTGCACTTTATTTTTAGCTTTATTTTTCTTTTCTTTTCTTTTTTTTTTAAATAAATTTATTTAACTTTTTACATTCATTTTCACAAGATTTTGGGTTCCAAAATTTTCTCCCCATTTG
>CM053773.1:238566964-238806099 GCA_028658325.1 Potorous gilbertii
GGAACTGAGCCTGGGAGGTGGCCCTGCCCCCACCTGAGCACCAGAACTTAAGCTCACATTGAATAGCAGCTAGGCCTGCCACTGAAGGCCCTGAGGCTGGGGAGCAGCATTTGAATCTCAGACCCCAAGCACTAGCTAGGCGGATCTAGGCAGGGGTGAAGAGGAATCTCAGAAGTCAAGTAACTGGCTGGGAAAATGCCCAGAAAAGGGAAAAAAAATAAGACCATAGAAGGTTACTTTCTTGGTGAACAGATGTTTCCCCCTGCTTCCTTTCTGATGTGCAAGAACAATGCTTACCATCAGGGAAAGACAAAGGAGTCAAGGCCTCTGTATCCCAAACATCTGAAATAGATATCCAATGGGCTCAGGCCAGGAAGAGCTCAACAAGGATTTTGAAAATCAAGTTAGGTGGAGGAAAAACTGGGAAGAGAAATGAGAGAGATGCAAGAAAAGTGTGAAAAACGGCTCAATACCTTGCAAAAGGAGACCCAAAAAAATGCTGAAGAAAAAATCAAAGGCTTACAACTGAGAAAAATTTACTAATCCTATAGGGGAGAAGTAGATCTTTAACATAATAGAGGACTTCCAAGCATTTCCAGTAAGTGCAAACACAAAAGTGAAGAGAAACCTAAAAAGGTCAGTGTGAGTTAATGATCATAAGGGCATTGTTTGCATTAGATGTCATATACATGTACATCTCTTTTAATTCTCACACCTTCCCTCTGTTATTTCTTATTTATCCTTTATATAGCTTGTGTTTACATAGTTTTTTGCACGTTGTCTCCCTATTAGATTGTGAGCTCCTCAAGGACAGTGTCTGTCTTTTGACTTTCTTTGTATCCCTTGGTTTCAGCACACTGCCTGGCACATAGTAGGTGAGTCCTTTCATCTCCAGGGGTGATGGAGAAGCTCCATTTAGATAGAGAGCCTGGGAGGGGGTTTGTTATATCTTCATGATTCTAAAAGAAGAATGAAAAAGGAGGGAAAGAGGAATGCCATTAGTGTGGGGAAGATATGGAAAATATCTCAGTCAAAGTTGATACAAAGAAGAAATTGAGGGATGCGGATGGATATATAAAAAAACACAGAAATGTATTTAATTTTTTAAAAATACATCATTTTTGGTCTGTGTTCCTCCCCCCACCCCACCCCATTAAGAAAGCAGAACAAACAAAACCCATTATAAAACATATATAATCGAGGAGAGAGAATTACAGACTTGACTTTATTCTCAAAAAATACCTCTGTCTGTATCCTGAGTTCATTACCTCTCTACCTGGGGGTAGGTAGCATTTCACAAAGGAGGGGGAGAATTAAGAGCGACAGTTTTAAGGGAATGATTGCTGTTGTTGAGTTAATTCAGTTGTGTGCAGTTTTTGTGACCCTGTGGACCATACTGTCCATGGGATTTTCTTGGCAAAGACAGGTATAGTGGTTTGCCATTTCCATCTCTGGTGGATTAATACAAACCAAGGTTAAGTGACTCACTCAGCTAGAGAGTGTCTGAGGCAGGATTTGAACTGAGGGCTTCTTGATTCCAGGCCTAGCTTTCTAGCTCTGTAGTAACTAATGCAAGGAAGTGATTAGTCCTCAACAAAACAAACTCTAACTCAGCATGTACAGAAATATTCACAGCAGCTCTTTTTGTAGTGGCAAAGTTTTAGAAACTGATGGAGTGTGGGATATTCATCACCTGGGAAATAATATTGTGCCATAAGAAGGAATGAAAGGGGTCATTTCAGAGAAACCTGAGAAGAATTGTATGAACGGATGCAGAGTGAAATGAGTATAACCAGAAAATTATAACTGATAACAGTATTGTTATAAAGACAAATAATTCTGAAAGACTTAGGAGATGATCATCCTGATGACCAGTCATACTGCTCACCTGCAGATCGGTGAGTCTCACAGTGTAGAATGAGACACAGCCAGTGAGGAAATCTAGTTTGCTTGACCATGTATGTTAGTAACAGGGATTTTTTAAAAATATATTCTCTTAGTTGAAGGTGGGATGAGAAGAGAAGGTGAATTTTTGCTGATTTAAAAAAACTTAATTAAAAAAGAATTCACTATTCTCTTCTGAAAGCTGGTGGAACAGATACCTGCATTTCTTTCACAAGATTGCTTTCCTCAGACTGAGAGCCTACTTCCTC
Organism: Potorous gilbertii; assembly: GCA_028658325.1. Lineage (NCBI taxonomy): Eukaryota > Metazoa > Chordata > Mammalia > Diprotodontia > Potoroidae > Potorous > Potorous gilbertii. Next base: position 238,569,118 of record CM053773.1, read on the forward strand.
AGAAAGTGTGATCCCATTCAGGGATTTAGTTCTTAGACTTTCTGTAGCCGGTTGGATTGGCCGTAGAACTTGGTTGGAAGGATCTTTCTCTTGTTTTCTTTGACAAATGGGAGTGGTGAAAAGGAAAGAGCTCTGTGTTGTGTATGTTAGACTTTCTCCTGTCTTGTCATCCTTTCCTGCACTGTAAACAAGAATATTAAGGATTGTCTTCCCTGAATTCTAGTAATGGGTCCATAGTTGGCCACCAGAAAACAGGCAGTCAGTTTAATCCTAAAGAAATGAGATGATCTCATTTAATATCCTTTCACTTAAATATTAACTATCTCCCATAACTGCTTCAGTTGGGTATAATAGGAAGTCAGGGGGTTGGAATGACCATCGTGAGGGCAAGTAGTATCTCTTCTCAAGGGGGTGGGGCTATAAAATAAGGGTTTAGATTAGATCTTGAAATCTTAGCTGTATGACATTCAGTTACACCAGCATTTACCGAGGACTTGGCCCAAGACTTTGGAGGTCAGAAGAGGTCTGAAGTGTAATTCCTTACTGTTAGGCTCTGTGTGGGCTTTAGTTAATCTATCCCCTTCCTCACTTCTCCATTCTCCAATTTCTAGGGAGAGAAACTGAAGCCTGGAATAAGGAAGTGGCTTTCCTAAGGTCACATGGCAAATACTAGAACCCAAATCCAAAACCTGGCTTCCTTCCAAATCAGTGTCTTTTCTCTTCTTTCCTGAGGCCTTCTCTTTCCTTTTTAGTTGCTTAAACTTTGCGTGTGAATTTCTCTTTCCTTTTCTGTTTCCTGTTGAACTTCTCGCCAGGTGAGAGTGGAAAAGCAGGGAAACTCTTTAATAATGGCCTCATCTAGCTTCTGAAATTTGGGGGTGGACTTCTGACAGAGAGGCCTGGAAAGAGGTAAGACCGTTGGGAAGAAGGAACTTCACTACAGAGAATATGAGGTCAGGAGAGGCCAATGGTTGGAGACTTTTCTCATGCTCCTTGTTCATCTGCATGCATTATGTTTACATATTTACTGGATTTCAGGATTCCTGAAAGGTGCAGAGTTGTATGTTTGCCTTATTGATTTGAATTTAGAATTTCCTTTTCTGACCTGTGCTTTTCTTGTGATGTGAAGTTTGGGGGGAAATTGCTTATTTCAGACTCATGTCTTGATCTGAGGGAATAATCTCGAAGCTCCCTTCCTGTTCTGACAGTCTGTGTTGTCCTATTTGAGAGAGCTATCCCAGCGCTCTGCCACAAACAGAACAGCCCCATGATTTTGCCTCTATCTTTTCTATCTCCTCCAGGAAGAGAGAGCCCGTGCAGCTAAAGCAAAATATTTTGTCTTTTGAAAGTGTGCTAGAATTTCCAGAGATCTCTCTCTTTGCAGACATTTCTAGAGAAAACAGAATCTGTCATTCCGTCTGAAGCAAATGTGTCAGAGAGCAGTTTGTCAAAAACAAATCGTTTTCCCAAGTGTCTCCTTCCTACCCTGTCAGTCTAAGTGGGCATTTTTAACGCCTAAGACATTAGACATGGTGTTACAGTGTTGCTCTGAAATGAGCTGGGTCTCCAGAGGACCCCCTGAACATCTGCTCTTTGGTGGTGCAGCATATTTATACATTTAGCTCTGAAATAGTAAACTTGCTGCGGAGATGACCAGTTTTGGAAAGCAGCTAGGTGTATTAAAAACATTTGTGAAAGTGATGTAAAAAAACCACATAGATGCTCCGGCCAGGGAGTTGAACCCTGATCTCCTGTCTCCCAGTCCAGGGTTCTCTTTCTTCCTCCCTTGGTTTTTTTTTTCTCTGCTGCTCTCCTGGGGAGCTTTCCTGGAGACTCTAAGTGTCTGACCCCCCTTGTATTGGGCATCTCAGAAAGAAGCTGTCACATGGCAATTAACTGGCTAGGATGATGCTGGAAAACATTGGAGATAGGCAAAAGGACACAGCTATTTTTTGTCAGTCATTTGTACCTTTGGCAAATGTTTCCGGGAAGATAGTATTTGAATTCTGGAGTTTTAGGATATTTCTCCAACAAGACGGGATCTGGATTTAGTCTGTTTTAGAATTGCACCAAGTTTCATGTTTCGGAGGCCAGCTTCTGGCCCCTCTCTCAAGGGAGCTAGCAACACCTTTGTGGTTCTCCTGCAGCTGCTGGACTTGGGTGGAGACATTCCTATTGCCTCTGCATTCACTGCCCTTGGCAACCAGGCCTTCGAAGACGACCTCTTACTGTTGGTCTTGGTGTCTCTGACACCAAGGGAGGGTGGTGGGAGGAGATGGTTAAAGGGGGATTATGCTACTATTAACCCATTTCCTGTAGGGCTTTCCCCACCTTTTCTGTTTATCTTCCCTTGATCTAAGTCTATACAATTTGTGGGAAAGGGGAGATTATCTGCTGAGTTAGTTTAGGTGCAAAAGAGGGTGCATTTTTCTTCCACTTAAGTCCTTTTATATAATATAATATCCTAAAGAACTTTAATATCTGTGTTCCCCTCCTCTCCCCTCCCCCCAAAAAACTCAAACCAAAAACCCTAAGATTTTCCTCCTGTGGTATCTTGGGTTTTTGAGGACTGTGGCATTGGGAAGTGAAAGCTCTGGTAGATCAGTAAGGGAAGGCTTTGGGAGTAGATTGGGCTGCTTATTGTCTTGAGTTTTTGTGGCCAATCATCTCCAAGCATGTTCACTAAGAGCCTTATTGAGTCCTAGAACATTTTTAATGTTTTGGTGGATGAAATCATAGTTTTGACATATGAGCCAAGTATCCAGAAACTCAGGTCTGTGTCTGAGTATCCCTGGGGTGCTGCTTTCTTCCCCATGCCTTCTTGCTCCCTACCTATATTTAGGGACTGGTATTGGAGTCTCTTTATGGGAAATGGTGATCGCTGGCACTCATATCAGATCTTAGTGCCCTGGCCTTTTCCTTTCCCTACCTTTTTGCAGTGTATTAGTTCGCTCCTTTGCTTTGTGACTCAGGGTCCTTGGTGACCCATAGTTGAATAATTCTTACTTTGGGAAACCAAAGCCTATGTTAAATTCCTGGCTCTGTAACCAATTGTAATTGAAGCATACTGACTTTTTGCCTCTAGCAGTTGGGGTAACGCTGTCATAGGAGTTATAGGTGCCAGCAGGTGGTTAGAAAGTGCTCTGAAAATGTATTTTTAAATGCAGATGTTTAACATCTGGTTTTTTCCAACAGATAATTTAGTTAGTGGTTTTTTGTATAATCATTTTTTAGTTGTTTTTGTGGTGCCTTGCTGTAGTAAGTGCATAATAAACACTTGGTGGATGAATGAATATGTGTTGGTTAAGTTTAGAATTTTTAAAAAGCTACACAAGAAATCCAAATGTTTCTTAATGTGTGACTCAAGAAAACAATGCCTTTGTCTTTATTTTTAAAAGCTTTGTGTGTAATCGCATTTTGATCGGTAATGAAGTGATCTACCTTTTCCCCCTCTAACCTTGTCATGGTGAAAGAGAGAGGCAGGTGTGCTTGGTGGTGAAGTAACTCCCTGTGCTGAGCGGTCCCTCAGATCGCTTGGCTAGCTCAAGGTGACTCTCAAAAGACGTCAGATGTGATTGGTCCCAGAGAAGACTCACCAAATGGGGCCCTCCCCACCTGTCTTGGGAGGCATACTGGAAAACTGGCTGTGAGTAGGTCTTGGTCAGAGAATGGGTGCTTGTAAGAAGTCAGGGACTCTCATGTGGGACTGCTCCCCTTCATCTGAAAGCTGCCCCCCCAATGACTTCGGTCCTTTCTCCTTGTGGTTCTTTCTTCCACATGACAACTCATCATCTGTTTTTTCAACAGAAAAGTTATTAAGCACCCACTGTCTACCAGACACTGTACTGGGTGCTTGGGAGTGAGGGAGGGGCGCATACAGAAAGACTCCTGTGAGACCAGCCCCTTCTTTCCAGGGCCTTATATTCTAAGAGGGCAGGTATTTCTGTTTGTAAAAAGGTTATTTTTGCTTAAAATCTGCTCAAGTCTTGCCTGCTTCCTTCAGCTGCTTCTTTTGTGTTATGCTTTAACCGTCACCTCACTGGTGGGGCACTTCTGTTCATTGAGCCTCTTAACAGGGGGCAGTTCTTTGTTTTCCAGATATAGTCCAGTGTTGCTTTTTGTTGTTCCCCAAGAGGACCAGTGATATCAGGAGGGTGTCTTGACTTGCAAGTGAATTGGATTTAAGTGAGGGAGGACAGTGCAAAATCATCAGCCTCATTTTGTCCCCCAGAGTTGGTGGAGTCCAGCAACAAGGCATAGATCAGGATGCCTGGAGATGACCCCAGATACAGTTGGGGACCTTGCCCTTTTTAAGTTAAGGTCCTTCCTAGGTCTCCTGTAGTCAGATAAAGGCAGAGGAAGGGTCAAAGATGACCACTTGGTCTAATGATGGTCTGCACCTCTCTGAGGGAGGAAGAAATGCTGGCTCAGAATATGGGGAGCATTATTAGAGTGTCTTAACAGCCTTAGTTAGGGGAATAAACACCTTGAGTTCAGATCCAACCTCAGACACGTACTAGCTGTGTGACCCTGTCATCAAGCAAGTCATTTCACTCTGTTTGCTTCAGTTTCCTCATCTGTACAGTAGGGGATGACAATAGAACTTAGCTTCCAGGGATTGTTGTGAGGGTCAAATGAGGTAAGAGTTGTCAGGTACTTGACATAGTGATATGTGATGGGCACTGCATAAATGCCAATTCTTGTTCCTTCTCCCCCTGGAAATACCAGAAGTTCCTGGGTTCTTCCCCGCTCTCTGTAAACTTGCTTCTCAGTCTGGGACTGTTTCACTTGCTTTCTCTCACACCTGGGGGCTCTTCCTTCTTTCCTTCCCTTCCCATCTGTCCTCCCCCCAGCCAAGCTCACTTTCTGTATATGCAGGGTTTGGTTATTTGTGTGTTTTCTTCCTGTTAGAAGGCAAACTTCAGGAGGTCAGGGACTGGCATGTGTGACTTTTGTGCTTGCTGCCAAAGCAGGCACTTAAATGTCTTCCAATTCTTAGTTCTCAAGTCAGCTATGTCCTAGGATCCCCGTGCTTCCTGGCCAGAGCGGTTGTTTGCTGTTGTAAACCTCAGATGTATCTAAAATTACCTTGATTATAAAAACCCATTATAAAAATGTTTAGGTTTTGTACGTTGTTTAAAATGACCAAATTCCATGTATTGTCATGATGTAGGTAGAAAACCAGGTGAGAGAGCTGGGGAGCAGCCCTTGGTTACTTGATTGATGTATGTTTCACTGAATGGATCATGGGGGAGTGGGCAGTCAGGCCGTCAGTACATTGGAAATGGAATTAATGATGATCTGAATTCTTGCCTTAGTTCATGAACCCTGTGGCTCTGGGCAGCAAGCTTCTCTGAACATCTGGGAAATGGGGGGCCTCAGATTTAGTGTTCCTGCCTCACCAGGTGGTGGCGGTGGGGATGTGGATGAGAAAGAACTTTGGAAATGTCACAGCATTATGGAACTGCTTGCCGTTAGCAATCCTACCAGGTGGTGGTGAGTAAGAAGTCAAGACAGCAAGCATTTATCAAGCACCTGATAGAATCGGAGTGCATTTAGGGTTAGAATCAGAACCCTAACCCTAAATGTGCCAGTGGCTGAGGATACAAAAAAAGGCCAAACAGCCTCCGCCCTCAAGATCTTGAGGATCTCCTGGGAGACACTCTGCAAGCTTCTGTGTACAAAAATGCTTTAGACAGATTAAATTGGAGATAATCCACAGAGGGAAGGGCTCTAGCATTAAGGGAGACAGGGAGAGGACACCTATAGAGGGGGAGATTCCAGCTGAGATTTGAAGGAAGCCTGAGGTGAAGATGGGAAGAGACCATTCCAGGTGTGGGGACAATAGAGAGAAGATGCCAGGAGGAGGAAGGCATGTCAAGAGGATGAGTCACTTGGCTCAGCTGACCTTTGGACCTCAGGATCCTGCCCCCATCTTCAGGGTCGGATCCATGATTCTGTGCCTGCTTGCTACCACAAATACTGTCAGCAGGTGCAGAACTCACTTGCTTCCTGGGTGTGTTCTGAAAGCATAACAACAGAACCATTGGAAGCTGCAGTGTCTTCCGTTTTGTGGGACTTTGTTTCTGTAAGTGGTTCTGTGGAGAGTGCTGGGCCTAAAATCAGGAAGATCTGAGTTTGAACTCAGCTTCAGACACTGAGTGGCTGTGTGAGCCTGGAGAGGGTTTGTGCAGCACTTTACAAATACAGTCTCATTGCTACTTTCTGTATTTTACATTTGAGGAACCTGAAGCCGATGGAGGTCAACCAGGGTCACACAGCTAATAAGTGTCTGAGGCAGGACTGAAACTCAGGTTTTTCTGACTTCAGGCCCAGCTCTCCACAACCCAGCCACCTCATAATAGAAAACAAGGTTTACCAATTTAGTCATTAAGAAAAAAATGGAGTGTCCCCCTCATTGGACCTTGTTGTTTGGCTGTCTGCCTTGCTATGGGTGTCTCTTCATACCTGTGTTATTGCAAGGAAGCTCTTGAACTGAAAGATCTGAGTTGGGCCTGTGGAACTCAGTCCCAGCCTGGCCCCATTAAAAACCTCACTGAAATGTAGCAGTTCATGGAAATGTAAAGGGAGCCCATTTTCCCAGCCAGTTATGACTCTCTCTAAAGCCCCAGCCAGGCCATTAATGTATTTTGGGCCTGTCCTCTTTTATATCTTGCCAAAACTCTTAGAGTTTACTATATAGCTACTGGCAACGCTCCTCTGCCAAAAAGTCTGTGAATGTCTCATTTTACACCTTATTTTTCTTCGCTCTTCCCCATTGGTGGCACTCGGCCCATCTTTTTCACCCTCATCTTTCCACACACCGAGAGAGCAAGCAAGCATGGACAGCTCTGCCCCTGCTTCCTTTCGTTTATGTGCAGGGGGGGAGAATTTGGTTCTTAGGAGACAGACGAGGCAGTGGAGTCTAGGGGAATGTAGACCAGGCTCACTGACTCAGGACACACGGGTCTTTCTCCCACCCTCATCTTTGCTTTTTCTGAGATCATTCTCGTCCATTCTCCTTCATAGAGTTTTTGGGAAGGAATGTACTTTGTGGAGCAGAATGTACTCTGTGACAGGGACTGAGTCACTCCTTCTTTAAGGATAGATGAGTTCCATGTGTGTCTTGTCCAAGTTCAGAGAGATTGATCCTCAGAAAATTGGTTAAGAGACATAAGGTTTGGGAGCCGTAGCTACTCATGAAGACTTGTTTACAGTCTTTCAGACACAATGAGCCTCCCTTTATTTTCTGTGCATTTTGTATATATCCAGCTAGGTGCATGGGGTCTTCCCTGGCTAGATTTATGCTCCTGGAGGGCAGGAGTGGCCATTTTTCTTTCGTTCTTTTTATCTCCTGTGTCTGCCTCATTCCTAGGAGTCCCCTACTCTTCAGCTCTGACCTTGAAATAATATCCCTTGTCCAAGGCACACTCATGGACACTCTCAAGATCAGATGAGAGGTCATTTGTCTGAGTGAATTGTTAACCATGAAGTAACATTCTCATCATTTAGAATGAAGGAGAGATGATGAAGCATTGACACACATTCATCCTGTGATAACCCTATTTTCTTTATTGACTTATGAGCCATGGAAGTTCTAGTGTTCAGAGACATTCTGTTGAAAGAATCCAAAGCAACTGTCCTCAAGTGTCCGAAGGAGATGAATAAGTGATAGAGGGAGAGGCAGTGGACGGAGAGCCCCTCCACCTCTGGATTGCTGATAGTGGTGATCAGCCTTGGGCTTGTCTTATAGTCACCTGGGTGCTTCTCACTGTTGGGGGCTCATAGCCAATACCACTGGGACCTGGATATTTAGAGTCTAGACAGGTTGTGGTGTCACCTCATCCTTAGGAGCTGTGTGATTGTGGGCAAATTTCTGGTCCTCTTGGATCCTCTGTGAAGCCAGGGTAACCTGCCAAACTCCTGTTCTTCTATGAGATGTAGATACAGGCTGGATCTATGATTTCATTTGTATAGAGACCTCTCTCCAGCAATAGAGGTGGACTGCTTCCCTGCAACTTAGAGAGGCCTTGGGTGGGGAGCTGACCTCAGATCCAGCAGGACCTTGGTTCTCCTTACATGGTAGCTGCACCATGTCAGGCAACTTAACATCTCTGTGCTTCAGAGGTCTTTACCCAGGATCCTGTTATTGCCTAGGGTGGGGGTGGGGAGGGGGTGATGACCAGGATTATTCAGGTAGCATATTTCTGAGCTGGGCCACTGAGCTGCCTTATGCTGGCTCTGATGAGGATCAGAGTGGGAAATGTCACAGAGAGTGCTGTTTATGATGGTAATTTGGTATCTAAATGTGACTTGTGAGATTGAGAAGCCCTATGATTGAGTCCTGGCTCTGGGCCTATGAATTCATAAGCTTTTTGAGGGCAAGAGTTGTTTTTGCACATAGTAGGTACTTTAAAATGTTTGCACCAGATTGCTGGTATGAAATATAATCCTTGGCAGGTCATATGACCTTTTCAGCCTCAGTTTCCTTAACTGTAAAGTAGAGATAACTGTTTCTGCCTTAGGGTTATTGTGTGGTAAAAAGTACTATTGTAAACTTACCAGTGCTGATAAGTTGACTGGGTGAGAATGGGTACACTGTTTTCTGTGTCCCTTACAGCTTTTCCGTCTCTTTGCTTTCTTGCCCCTGCCAATAGATAGCCTAACCCTCGACTGCTCACCTTGGTCTCCCTCTAACCCTCTCCCCAGTCTGGGTGTTTGGCTTTCTTTTCTACAGTGGCTGACTGCTTTTCTTCCTCTGAGAGGGCTAGGAAGGTTGGCTGCCAGAGTGGTTGGGGTCCAGTGGGGTCATGCTTCACTGTGGCTGGTGCGGCCAAATGTGGCCCTGGAGAATGTGAATGAAGCTACCACTGTGCTTGCCCAGGAGCTTGGACATGGCGGTTCCCCTGGCTACCTGCCACATTGCACCCGATCAATTCCTCAAGGAGAATGGGGAACTGAGGACATGCATGCTTCTTGCTTGCTGGCAGCTCAGGCTAGTGGCTCTTCTGTCCACAGCAGCTGCTGGCAAGGGACATTGTGAGCTCCATAGTTGGATTAAGGAGCAGCAGCTAGGCCTTTGTTTAGAAATATTTAAAATATGTTTGAACCTCCCATGGTGAACAAAGCCCAGCCCCTTTCGGCTGGGGAAAGTCTTTCATTTCCAGGTTATTCATTTGTTTGGTTCAGTTGTCTCAGTGTCTTCTGGAAAAGGACTCAGATTCTCCATGTTGAAAGTCAAGTTCAAGAACATACTACAAACAGCAGTAATTTTGCTTGGGGGAAAGTGAAATTTTGTTTCAGCTGTATACAATATTTTAAATAGATTCTTTTCTGTACTAAGTTAATTTCTTTCAGAACTGGGGCTTGAAAAGATGCCGGAGCTCAACAGTTTTGAGAAGTTGTGCCTTTGAAATGACTTTGTTTAGGAATTAGAACTGATCTGGGATGAGAGAAGATCCAAATAAGTTCTTTCCAGTGTGGGGAGGAGGAACACAACAGAAGGGAACAAGCATTTATTGGACACCTATTGTATGCTAGCCACTGTGCTACAACAACCCTGGGAGATAGACGTTCAGCTGAAGACACTGAGGCAGATGACTTGCACAGAGTGACACAGCTGGGAAGTATTTGAAGTCAGGTTTTCCTGACTCCAGGCCCCACACTGTATTCATTGTACCACCAGCTGAAGATTGAGTAAGGGAAGGTCATGCTACCAGGAGAGCGTAATGATGTAGCCCATCCACCTCATTTACAGATGGGCAGACTGAGAGGCCATCCAAAGGGTAGATGGGACTGGATCTTCCAGCTTCTTCCAAGCCTCTATTCCACCAACAATCAATCCAAATTATCTGACAGATATTAAGTAAATGAAATACCACACAGCTTCAAGTTGGATAGGTCGACATTTACATAAGTAGCTCATATGCAAATTAGAGGGTGGATTCACAGACTTTGCACAAAATGTGCTACTGAAAACACCAGGCAGTCCGGGCATGGGGGAAGGCTTCTAGAGCAGGGCCCTGAAGGAGAAGAAAGCATGGCATCTAGTGGAGAAGGAGCAAGTGAATGACCCTTTCTGGAGTACCCTAAATTCCCTAGTTGGCTCTCAAAGGATAGTAACTGGCTTTCTTCCTTTCCTGTCATCTAATTTCAATTTCATAGTAAGGAAACTCTTTTTCATAGTCAAGTTCTTTTTTCCTCTCCGAGTTAGTGCTTGTGACTTAGTGACTATCACTCATAGGTGTGCAGTGGAGAGAGGGTTGGGCTTGGGATCAGGAAGATCTAAGTTCAGATGCAGCCTCAGCTATGTCAGCTGTGTGACCTTGGGCAAGTCACTGAACCTCTGTCTGCCTTAGTTTCCTCTACAGTCAGCTGTAACGTGGGGATAATAGTACCACTTAGCTCCAAGAGTTGTTGTGAGGATCAGATGAGATACTTGTAGAGCACTTAGCACACTCTGTAAATGCTTGTTATTCGTGTTATTACTCTTTTACAAATTGCTCTCCATTTCCAAGCTTCCGTAACTTTTGTGACTCCTCTGAGATGGTTTTCCATAAGTGGATGTTAGTTGGGCACACCTGAGAGGTTTGCTTCCTTGGGGGCCTTGACTCTAGCCACACATCTAAGAAATGGCTTTTCACCGTTAGGATTCATGCCCCTTCTTGCTTCTTGCTTAGCTCTCTGTCTTTGCCAGCTATATGGGTTTCCTTGCTTGCAGTTTCTCCCTTTCCAGCTGAGCCTTCCCAGACTTGCCAAGCACACTTTCCTGATGCTCTGGTCTAGTGGTGCCGCTCCCCTGCTGAAAAAGCCTCAGGGGCTCTGTGTGGCTGAAACTCATGCCCTTCTTTGGCGGTTTGGTCCGTCCACCATGTTGCTTCCACCTCGCTCGATGGCCACATTCGTACTTTTACAGTCAGGTTCATATTACTCCCTTTTGCTACCTTGAATATAACCATAAATGTTTCTTCTGTCACAAAAAGAAATGCTGAATCCTTTTAATTTTCTTGTGTCCCATTTATGACTTCTTCCCAGGACTTTAAAGTTATCCTCCACCTAGAGAAATATTTTGCAGAGTTTTAGCCTTTTCATCAAACCATGGTTTTACCACAGTTTGGCAGCTGCTGGACCGCAGCTCATGACATAACATTTCAGGAGCTGGTTTCCTGTTCTTTCCCTTTGGGGTGGAAGATTCACCTGAGGTCTCATCAAGGGTCACTTGGAAGTTTGTAAAAACATTTATGTGGATGGTGCACTAGTCCCCCTCCCCCACCCCAGTTTTCTATTTCTTTTTCAACTTTTAAGCCTCAGCTTTGTACAGCACTGTATTAGGTCCAAGGATAACGCAGCTGTCAGTCCTTAAAGAGTATATTGACTAGTCAGAGAAAGGGAGTATTTCTCTCTAAGATAACTTTTGTGAAGGGATTCACTTGGAAAGACATTGCTTTACCTCTTAGGGCGTCATTCTGCATCTCACAAATGAAGGATATGTTCAGATAATAATCTTGGAGATAGCTTCACAAACCCTCTGAATTTCTTAGTGCCCCAGGCAACTTTCTAAGAGTATAAACTATACAGAATGAGCTGATCAGCTTTGGTACAAGTCTTTCTCTGGGTGCTTCCTACAATGATGAAATCCTTAGGTGGAAAGAAAAGAAACTCAGTATTACTCATGAGATCAAGGTCAACTTCTTTAAGAGTCAGCTGTGTACAATTGCATCTTTGGCTGTACTTCTGTCTTTCCAATAGACTTCTAAGTCAGCACTTTGCACAGTTTCTGTACATAGTAGGTGCTTAATGCATGCTTACTGACTGATTGTAAGTGAGCCTTGAGATCTGGAAGTCTGAGCCTCCCTGGGCTAGATGAAGAGGTCAGGGATATTCTGTCTCACCCAAGTGCGCTCATCAGTGTCCATATTAATAGATATTTGAATGAGTGAAAAGAGACCCCATCCTGTGATGGCATTTCAGCAATGCTCTTAAGTTGTATTGGTTGCCATGTATTTTCTGATTCCATATTTACCATCTGGAATCTCCTCTTTGGTCTTCTCAAGTCTTTTTTTTTTTTTTTTTAAAGTAAATAGTATTTTATTTTTCCCAATTATGTGTAAAGACATTTTCAACATTCATTTTTTACAAGGTTTTGAGTTCTAAGTTTTCTCCTTCCCTCCCTAAAGTGGCAAGCAATCTGATATAGGTTATACATATACAATCGTGTTAACTATATTTACGCATTAGTCATGTTGTGAAAGAAGAAACAGAACAAAAGGGAAAAACCATGAAGAACAGAAAACAAAAAAGTGAAAAAATTAGGCTTTGATCTGCATTCAGACTCCAGAGTTCGGACGGGTCTTTTGGAATTGTCTTGGGATTTTGTATTGTATGACTGAGAAGAGCCAAGTCTGTTGTAGTTGATCATTGTGCAATGTTGCTGTTGCTGTGTACAATGTTCTCCTGGTTCTGCTCATTTCACTCACATCAGTTCGTGTACATCTTTTCAGGTTTTTTGGGAAATACTGACGGATTCAAGTCTTGATTCACTCTGGGCTTTACTGGATTAACAGGTTTTGGCAGGGTCTCTTAACAGTTGAGCAGGAGAGGACCTTGAAGATTATCTGGTCCAGTCATCTCCTTTGACATCTCAGAGAGCTTAACTGCTTTGCTCGGTGTCACCAGGTGATGAGTAGCAGAGCTGGTATTTGAAGCCTCAGGCCCCAGAGGCAACCCGTGGTCTTTACATCCTTTTTCTTTGATCACTCTATGTCTGGCCTTTGCTTCATCTTTTTTTTTTTTTAAATCTAGTATAAGGGTTAAGAAACAATCTATGTTCATCACTTTGTAAACCTTAAACTCTGCCTAGACATTAATTCCTTTTTTGCCCTGCCCTGATTGGGGTAGAGGGGAAAGATCTGGTCATTTCAGTATTTGGGCCTCCCAAGTTTAGGCAGTGTTATCCAAACTCCTTGTAAAATGTAGCTACAGGAGTAATGGTCAGAACAAGGTGAGGGGTATGATCGTTCTATGGCAAAAACAGATCAGGCAGAAAGGTCCCAGTGAAATAGCAGAGGCCAATAATTGGCTTTTTCCCCTGGTTGAAAAAGCTAGACTTAAGAATGTGAAACATTTCACTTTATTAAGCACCTACTATGTGCCAGACACAAAGAAAGGCAAAAGACAGACCTGCTCACAGTCAGCGAGTGAGAGAGATAGACAAACAAATCCATGCGAATGAGACATAGACAGGTTGAGTTAGAGTTAGGCATAGAAGGAAGGCACCAGAAATATGGAGAACTGAGGAAGGTCCCTTCCTTAGAGAATGGGGTTTTAGCTGGGACTTGAAGGCAGCCCCAGAATCCAGGAGAGGAAAATAAAGAGGGATAGAATTGTAGGACACAGCCAGTAAAGTTGCCTGGAGAGGTGGAATATCTTGAGTGAGATAGAACAAGGATGCTGGTGCTGAATTGTGGAGCCATTGGACTGAACTGAATAGTGGGAATAACATAGTTAGATTTGTGATTGAAGGAAATTCATTTGACAGCTGAGTCTAGGTTGGATTGGAGTAAGGGGAGACTTGATGTTGGGAGACCAGCCAGAAGGCTGTTGTCATTTAATTAAGGGCCCTGGTTAGCCAGAGGTGCTTGGCAAAACAGAGCCAGATTAAAGTATAATAGGGAAATACCTAACAAAATAAATAAAAATACAACATTGCATATAATGTTAATTAGTGGTTTTCTAAGTGGATATGCAGCAATATTGGTTTGACATTGCTGATTTAGAGACTGTAAGTGCTGGGAGTGCAGAAGAGGGAGAGAGAAGCAGAGTAGATGTGTAAGGTGTGTGTGAGGTGGTAAACAGTAGGTTAGATTCATTGAACAGTGGTAGACTGTTTTTTAAAATGCTTTCAGTATTACTTTGCCCATTCATAAAAACCACCCTGTGAGGTGGAGGCCCCATTTTAAAAAGGAGGAAACTGAGGCTCAAAGTGTAAGCGACAGGGCTTGGACCAAACCCCCTGCGTGCTGGTTCTTGTCCCTTGATCCCAACTTACATTCATATTGTGGTTTTTTCAGAACGTTTGGACCTTCACCCCATGGAACCATTGGAAAGAAATTCTTGAACTGTGACCTAAAATTTGCAGATGTCAAATGGTATTGCTGCCTCTGTGGCCCAGTTCACTGTTTCTTGATGGTACATGTTCATCTTGAATTTAAGCATTAGCTGGATGACAAGAGGACCACTGGGCAAGCATTCAGTAGAATTTCCCCCTTTTTTCAAGGTTGGATAGCTACGGGGCGCCATAGTGCACAGGGCATTGGGCTAGCGGTCATCTTCCTGAGTTCAAATCTGGCCTCTGACACTTAGTAACTGTGTGACCCTGGGCATGTTAACCCTGTCTGCCTCAGTTTCCTTATCTGTAAAATGAACTGGAGAAGGAATGGCATACCACTCCAGTATCTCTGCCAAGAAAATCCCAGATGGAGTCATGAAGAGTCAGACACAACTGTACCACAACAACTCTCAGGGTCATGGAGGAGCATTGAATTTCAGGATCCAAAGCCTTCTGTGTCAGGGAGGCCCTTTCAGCCACTGGCATCATCAGCTAGGCTTGGGATGTCAGGAGAGGCCTTACCGGAGTCACCTGTTATGCAGACACAAACTGGACAGGTTTATCTGGATTCCCTCTGTGATCTGTCGGTCCCATTGCCCATTTGTTTTCACCCAAGCTGAAAGCTGTGGTTAGAACTAAAGAAGTCCATCCCCTCGGCACTAACACCTAATTGCTGAACTCTGGTCAAGCAGTGAGCCAAGGCTCAACCAGCAGTGACCTGGAGCAAGTTACTCCTCTTTCTGAGTCTTAGTTTGGTTGTCTATAGAATCCTCTCCTCTTTGGGGCTCAGGCAGTCCCTATTTGTTGTGCTGGTAGTCATCTGCCAACTTTAACTTCCCTTCTTTCCTCAACTCATTTCTGATGACTTATTCTTCTACTCCGCCTCAGCTGTTACAAAGGAATAGTCGTACCTTTAATTTTACTGTCTAAACTTACTCCTTCCATTTCCTGTACACATGAACCCTCATATTCCCTTATCTGATCACAGTACAGTACCATCCCCTTCTCCCTCTGTCTTGCAACCCCAAACCCTGTCTGTTACTTTAACTGTCACCTCCAGTAACTCCATACCATAGTTCTTTCATAGCTCATCACTGCAGCATAGGATAAATTGTCCTTCCTTCCACGTCTTCACCCCTTGGTGAACCACTTCAACTCATTTCTCACTCTATGCTGGCTTCTTCTGAAGTTCCTTGTCACTTTATTCTGTCCTGCCCTGCCAAGCTCCAGCCTTGGATTACTCCCATGGTCTGCCACCTTCACTCCTATTGATGTGCTACCGAATCAAACTGGGAAAAATTATGAAACCATGGTGGCTAGTCTGCTGTAAAATTGTTGCCTAATCTCATCTGGGTCCTTACTTCAGGAAGGCAATGCTTTTACATCTACTTAGTTGACCTACTGTTCCATTTACTGCACCAGCTTCTTCATACCTCCTCAGACTTCCCAAAGCTTCCTCTTTTTTCATTGTCTCGCTTGAGAACCTTGACTCATTTACTGAAAATATTGAAACCATTCATTTAAGAGCTCCCTTTTTTTCTTCCTTCTTCATCTTATATCACCTGGATGCCCTCTGCCACTACCTTCCCCTTTCCCCCTGTCTCTCATGGCTGTGCTCCTTACTAAGGCCCGCTCTTGTGTACCTACAAGTGTCCCATTCCATCTTGTCCCCTGAGCAGTTTGTCCTCGCCATCCTCCCCACTCTCTGTGATCTCTTTCTGTGTGCTGGGGCCTTCTCTGATGCCTTCAGCCAAGCTTATTCTTTCCATTCCTCAGCAATCCTTCCCATGTTCTACCCATCCCTGCTAGCTCTCCTCCCATGTATCCTTCCTGAAGGCTGTCTGTAATCAGAATCTTTCTCACTCTCTTCATAACTCTGCAGCCTGGCTGCTGCCCTCATCATTCAACCTAGATGTTCTCTGAGTTACCAGTGATTTCTTACTGGCCAAATCTAATGGTCTTTTCTGTTTTTATCCTTCTCGACATCTCTAGATGCCAATCACTCTCTTTTCCTTGTCCTCTTCATATTTATCTGATTACTTCTCATTCTCCTTTGCTGGATCTCCATCTAGGTCAGGCCTGCTAACTACGTGTGTCCCACAGGGCTCTGACCTCTATGGCTAACATGATTATTGATTCCCAGAATCTCCCAGGCCAGGGAGGTCTTCATCCCTCTCTGGGCTCCGCTGCTGATTCCCCTTCTCTTTGGCTCCCTCGGGGCACCTCACCGGTACCATCTCTCCACACTCCTTCACCTCCTTTTTATGTGTCGTTCCTCATCCAAGATTTGCATCCCTTCCTTGGCATTTTCACTGACTGACTCTCATGCTTAGAATTGCCTTTCTCATCACCACCTCCAGACCTCCCAGGCTTCCTTCAAGGTCAAGCTAAAATCTCATGTTATACATGATGCTTTGTGTCAGTCCCCCTTAATTCTAGATCCTTCCCTCTCCTATCTCCAGTTTATCTTGTCTGTGACTTGGATTGCATTTTTGTCTCCCTCCTTAGACCAGGGGCTGTGTTTTCACTTTCTTTGTATCCCTAGTGCAGCTACTGACCCACTGGAAGCACTTGAGAAATGTTGATTGACTTACTGACTCACCATTGAAGCTTTCCCCCCCTCTTCATCCCTCCTCAGCTTTCCAATAGCTCCCCTTCTCCCCACCCTCTCACCTGAGAATCATGCTTTTGATGTCACTGAAAATATGGAGGCCTCTCCTTTTACTAAGAATTGCTCCCCATTCCCTTCCCCCTCATTTCAAATCACTCTCTAGAGTATGACTTCCTTCCTCATCATTATGCAGAAGCTGGTCCCTTCCAAGTTAGTCACTCTCTTTTTAATAATTAATCTATGTTCTCCTAAAACAACTCTCTCCTCATTATCCTCCTAGCTGTATGCCTTCTCCTTCTCAATCTCCTCTGTCTAGATCTTTCTCTAGGTCAAGATCGATGACTAAGGGCACTGTCTCTCACCCCATAGACCCAATCTCTTTCAAAGTCCTGCTGACTTTATAACATCTCTCATCTACTTCCTCTCCTCTTCAAACACAGCCACCCCCCTGGTGAAGGCCTTTATCATGGTTTCCCTGCCTCAAGTCTTTCCCTATTCCAGTCTGTTCTCCACTCCAGCTGTCAAAGTGCTCTTTCAGAAGCATGGATCTGATTGTCTCTTTGTCTGTCTGTCTCTCTGTCTGTCTGCTGCCTGCCTGCCTGCCTGTCTCTTCTCTCTCTCTCATACACACAGACACACACACACACACACACACACCAATTAAATAAGCTCCAGTGGCTTGCTGTCACCTCCAAAATCAAACGCAAAATCCCTTCTTTGGCATTCAGAGCCCTTTGTGTTCTGGCCCCTTCTTTTCCAATCTCCTTATACCTTACCTCCTGTCATGTATTCTGGAGTCAAGTGACACCGACTACTGTTCTTCCTTGAACAAGACGTTGCATCTCTGGGCTACCGAATGTGGGGGGAGAGTGTGTGAGATGACAGAGAATGAGGAGCTGAGGGTGGCACTAGTGACTACAAGGATGGCGGTGCCCTTGATTGTAATAAGGAAATTTGTAAGAAGGGTAGGTTTTGGGGGAGGAAATAATGTCAGTTTTGAACATGTTGAGTTTCAGATATCTCCAGGACATCCAGTTTGAGATGTCAGATAGATAGGCTGACTCCAAACCAGCGTATAGGTTAGTGCCAGATATTACATTTGAGAATGATTAACATAGGGATGTCAGCTGAATCCATAGGAACTGATGAGATCAAACTAAATAATATAGAAGGAAAAGAGAAGGTCCAGGACAGAGGCCTTTGTGACATCTGTGGTTAACCAGTGTGACTTGAAGGGAGATCCAGCAAAAAAGAATGAGGAGTGTCTTAGGCAGGCATGTTGAGAGAGTAGCATTAGGAAAATCTCAAGAGAAGAGGGTGATTTACTGTGTCAGAGGCTGCAGACAGACCGAGAGGGATGAAGATTGAGAAGATGCCTTGAGATTTGGCAATTAAGAGAGGCCCTCCAACATGGAGGCCTCTGGAGAAACTTACTGGAGTGAAAACGCTGGAGCAGCTGAGGGATGATCCAGGCTGACAGGGCTGTCTAAGGCATGGTGGTGAAGTTCAACAGTCAGGCACATGGCTGGGACAGGAAGCTGATTTGATAGCTATTGCCAAGGTAGAATCAACAGAGTTTGATTCCTGATTGAAGGGGAGAGATCAAAGAGAAAGATGTTTATTTTACATGGCCATTTGCTGAGGATGGAGAAGCAAAGGAGGAACAGCTTTCGGTAATATTCCCAGAATTTCTCTTTGTCTTCACCCATCCTCCTGTTTTACTTCCCTCTTTGAAGGAAGAAGTGGTCTTCCATCTTAAGGTCAGATGACCTGTAATCTACGCCATCCCATCTCCTTCTAGAGATGCTCCACCAGATATCCCTCTTCTTTTACCATCATTTTCTCCCTGCCTCCTGGCTAATTCCTCTCAATGTAAACACTCTTGGTTGTAAGCTAATCTTAAAAACATTCACTTGACCCTTTCATCCTCTGCATTTTCTCTGCAAGCTTTCCACCAGCCTCTCTACAGATGAGCCCTGACCTCATTATACATGGGCTCCTGTCTTCAGGCCATATCCTTTATTTCCTACAGGGAAGTTTGGAAGGAAAGAGAGTTTTGTGGGAAAGGTAATGAGTTGACATCACCAAAGGAGTGAAAACATCAACACTGAATTCTTCTTTCCAGTAGCCCACATTTAGATATAATGATAGGGCAGTGATACTTAAGAAGATGAAATCAAGTACTACTCAATCTGACCAAATACATCCTTAAGAAATGTTTCCATTAAATTCATTTTTTATTAAAAACACTTGAAAGTATTTTTTTTTAAATAAAGATGAATGAGTTTTAGATATGTTGAATTTAAGATGTCTGTGGGAATTACAGTTTGAGATGTTCCTATCAAATCAGTATTTCAAAACAAAACTACTTTTCTTCCTCCCTCTCTCTCCCCCCTCCCTCCGTTTTCCTGTTTCTGTTGAGAGCAGCACTCCCAATTACCCGGGTCTGTAAACTTGGTGTTTGCTCTCTCTTGCCTTCATCACCCATATCTAGTCATACGAGGTGTACATGAGACATAACATCTCTTGTATCCGTCCCCTTTTCTCCAGTCACCCAGCTTCCATCATGGCTAATTTATATCTTTTTTATCACCTCTGGCCTGTAATAGTTTTCTGCTTCTAGTGACACTTCTTTCCAATTCATACTCTATTCAGCTGCCAAAATGATCTTTGTATGAAGCTCCACTATATTACTCTACTACTAAAAAGCTCATAGGTTCTCAGTTGCCTGCAGGAAAAAAAATACAAACTTTACCTGACACTCAGGTCCTTCTATAATCTTGTACTCATCCATCCCTCCCTCAAAGCAAAGTCAAGTGCATGTCATATCATCATTTATCTGATGGCATGGTCTTCTTCGGCAATAAAGGACCAACTCATCCATCATTTCAGCCTTACTTCACATTACCGTTCTCATAACTTGTTCTAGCCAAATTGTACTGGTAGCTGTTATTGAAATATAATGCCCTATCTCCTCCCACTTTCATATTTTTTGTTTAATTTTATTATTTTAAATTCAGTTTTGTTTCATTTTTAAAATCTCTCCTGTCTACTCTCCCCTCCTTATACATTGAGAAGGCAAAGAAAGCAAATTACTTTATTAGCCATGTCCAAAATAACAAAAAGAGAATGAAAAGAAAATATTCTTCAGTCTGAGTCCTTTGGAATTGTGATTGCTCAGTGTGTTGGTCAGAGTTGTTTATGATAGTGTCATTTTATAAATCATTCTTTTGGTTGTGCTGACTATACATCCTGCATCAGTTTATTTAAATCTGCCCAAGTTTCTCTGAAACCATCCCCTTCATCATTTCTTAGAGCAGAGTAGTATTCCATTGCCTTCATGCACCACAACTTGTTCAGCTTTTCCCCAAAGGATGGGTATCACCTCAGTTTCCAATTCTTTGCCATCACAAAAAGAACTTCTGTAAGTATTTTTTGCACATGAGTTCTTTTCCTCTTTCTTACAGATTAAGTTTAGACTTAATATTAGTATCTTTGGATCAAAAGGTATGCATTGTTTATTTGCTTTAATGGGGAGAGTTCCAAATTACTTTCCAGAAAGGCTCCCTATTTAGGTCTAAGAGTGCATTAAAATACCTGGTTGCCCACAGCCCTTCCAACATTTGTCATTTCCCTCTTTTTGTCAACTTAATGAATTTGATGGGTTTGAGGTTAGGCTAACCCTAACCCTCAGAGTTGTTTTAATTTGTGTTTCTCCAATGATTGGTGATTTAGAACATTTGTTCATATGATTTTTGAGAGCTTGAATTCTTTTTCTGAAAACTGCCTATTTCTATCCTTTGACCATTTATCAATTAGGAAATAGCTCTTTTTTTCTGATACATTTGACTTTCATTATATCTTAGAAATTAGACCTTGACCAGAATCTTATTGGAAAATCTCCTCTCCCCTTCCTGTTTCTCTTCTAATTTTAGCTGCATTAGTTATATTTGTGTAAAACCTTTTAATTTTATGAAACCAGAATTATGTTTTGCTTCCTTTAAACCTCTCTGTATCCAGTCATGAACTTTTACCCTGTCTGTAGATTTGACGGACATTTTATATGTTCCTAATTTACTTATGATGTCACCCTTTACATATAAATCAGGGATTCATTAGAAACTTATCTTGCTGTTTCTTAGGTATAAGATGTTGATCTGTTCTTAGTTTCTACTAGACTTCTTTCCAGTTTTCCCAATAGTTTTTGTCAGAGGATAAGTTCTTATTCCAGTGGCTGGAGTCTTTGAGTTTAATAACACTAGGACCCTGTGGACCTCATCTGTTTCTTACTCAGCACCAGATGCTTGGACACCTACAATTTTGAGGTAGAGTTTGCCATCTGGTACTGTTAGCCCCTTTCCTTCCCTCTTTTTTTGTCCCCATTCATTTCCTTGTTAGTCTCAACTTTTTTCCCCTCTGGATAAATTTTGCTTTTTTTTTTTTTCTAGTTCCATATAGTAATCTTTTGGTAATTTGATTGGTGCGGCACTGAATACCTCAATTAATTTTACTAATATTGTCTCTTTTTATTATATTGGCTCAGGCTACCTATAAGCAATAGTTAATAAACATTTATTAAGTCAATAATAGTCAATAAACCTTTATGAAGTGCCTATTCAGTGCCAAGCATGCATGTGCCCTCAAGGATCTCCTGTTTCTCCTGTCATTTAGATCTGTCTTTATTTGTATAAACAGTGTTATGCAGTTGTTTTCCTGCATGGGTCATGGCACCATGCATGTGTCTTCACAAGCCATCTCCAGATTTGGGACCTTTCTTGTCCTCCAGACTTAGGGCTCCATTCCATTGCCAGCTGGTCCCAGGGCTTTCTGGGGTCCCCAAGGCAGTCAGTGCTCTAGCTGAACCCTTGCTCTGTTTTCCCGCAATGGGGTCCTTTCTTAAGGGCTTTGATTCCCTAACTCCTGGCACATAGGAAGTAGATGCTTAAAAATGATTGACTAGTAGGTGCTTCTTAAATGTTTATTATAGTATTTTAATCATTCTGGTTAGGGAATGACCCCTCCTCATATCAGAACTTAAAAAAAAAATCCAAGCCAACTGGGAAAATAGAAACATGTATTCACACCTACCCCCCCACCCCCACCGTATCGCCCTACACATATACACCCTCTAGGAAGTAGCCTGTGTTGTTAGTGCTTGCGCTGGCAGATCTCTTTCTTTGTGCCTTGGTTTATCCCTCTGTTTAGGCATTTACTGGCAGGTGGATTAGTTCTGAGGGTGGCCAACCACAGCTCCAAGGACCCAGCATCCACTTAAATGGTGTTTAAATTTTAGAATACTGTACAGTTTTACATACTGTTGTTCAGTCGTTTCAGTCATGTCTAGCCTTTCTTGGCAGAGATACTGGAGTAGTTGGCCATTTCCTTGTCCGGTTCATTTTACAGATGAAAGAACTGGGACAAACAGGATTAAGTGAGTTGCCCAGGGTTATAGAGCTAGTCAGTTTCTGATGTCGGATTTGAACTCAGAAAAATGAGTCTTCCTTACCCTGGGCCCAGAACTCTGACCACTTTGAAAATGTAAACACTATTCTGAGCTAGGGGGCAGGGCACAAATATCCCAGTTATCTTTTGAGGTCTTGGACTCTACTATTTGTGAGGTTTTTTAGTCTCACTTTTTCAAAATTCTTAGATTTCAACGTTTTCAGGACATGACTGGGGTTCATCTCAGTATTATGCCCATTCCTCACCCCCCAGCACCCAGTGGGTACATAGTGAGCACTTGAGTTTTGTTGTTTGAATGTTGCCAGATTTTGTTCTCATGTCTCCTAAACTTAATCTTTGTGACTGTCCTTTGTGGGGGGGCTGTGCCCTTTGGCAGCATTAGAAGAAATTTAAGCTGTCAGCAGTCAGTAAACATTTATTAAGTGCTGACTTTGTGCCAGGCTTTGTGATAAGCACAGTTCCTGCCCTCAGGGATCTTATAGTCTAATGGGGGAAGGCCCTATGCCTCCTAAAGGAAGCTCAAAGCGGGTATGGGCAGAATGGGGGTAGGCATGGGACTGCAGGGACTTGGTGGAAAAGTCAGTGAAGGCCCCTTGTGTGCTTGTGTGGGCAGTGCCCTGCCCTTTAGGCAGAGGGCAGAGGATGGTGATGGTGGTCCCTAGGAAGATAGGATCTCTCAGAATGGTAACTGAGCTTACTGGAACCTGGGGAAAAGTCAGTGATGTGGAACAAGAACCAGAAGGCATTGGCCTTCCTCTGCATGTTCTAGAATATCTGGAGAATCTCAAATATAGGTGCAGACTTGGGGTTCTACCAGGCAGGTTTTCTGTAAAATAACCATAGCAAGCATTAACTCCAAAGCATCAGGAAAAGGCAGGTCAGTGATTCAGATGGACTTGAGAGGCCTAGATTCAGAGTCATGCATGGGATAAAAATAGAGGTGGAAACATCTATGGCGTCTTCTGGTTCAGATCTCTGGTTTTACCGATGGCAGAACTTGGGATCCTGGGGGGAAAGTCATCATGGGCCGTGTTAGTGATCAGCGGTAGGGTTTTAGTCATACCTCCTGGCTCCTAGTCTAGAGGGCTCTTGTCACAGTGCCATCGCCCCCCCCCCCCTCCCCTCCATAGGAAAAGGCGGCAGCACACCTGAGTTGGAGCAGAAGCCATGCTGCTCAGAGGTAGTACAGCCTTGGCCAAATTATCTCATCTCTTTGATACTCTTTTCTTATATGTGAAATGTAAGGAAATTGGAGACTTGATCCCTCAAGTCCTTTCTGGCTCTAATGAGCTGAACCTTTGAGTTAAGGTGCATTAGTTAAATGTTATGAAAATTCTTCCGACTTGACCGATAGTAGTCAGGTTAATCCGGTTAACTTGCTGGGATCTCTTCCTGAGGGCCCCGGCTTTTAGGTTAATGTTCTCCTATATCAAGGTTACACACACTCATGGTTATTGTGGTGTGTGATGTCTGGCTCTGAGTTATCAGTAGTCTGATTAACAAGCGGAAGATCGGTTATCCTTCAATGAGTGCAGTTTTAAGAAACAGATAAATTAAAAGCTTGGTGTGTCATTTTTTCTTTACCTCTCATTTTAAAGACTTGACCTTTCTGCTTTTATTAGAGATTATAACTGTAACTGATACTTTCTCAAGCAAGTTGGCCATTACTTTTAGTTTTGTCCAGTATTAACTTAATTAATATTAATTTCTTTAAAAAGTTTTAAGACTAATATTGAACAGCCACATGACCATTTCAGCTTGTTTAAAAATTTATATTTAATATCTTTAAAATTTTTATTTTAAATGTCAAAAAGCAGTTTTATATGCACAACTGAAAAGAAGAGGCTTGTATATGAAATTTCATAGATTTAAAATAAAGATACAATAAATTCTGCACATTTTCATTTTTACATATTTCTGCACATTTTCATCACTATTTAGCACATGTGTGCTTCTGCCTGAACTTGATTCTATTTTGTTCACTTTATGATTTTTGGTGAAAAAACTTAATAATATTTATTTTAAACGTTTTCTTTTCAAATTGACTTTAAAATTTTGTCCCTCTCAAACATTCTCTCCCCTTCCCACTAAGAAGGCAAGCAGAATGATAACAGTTATATGTATGAAATCATGCAAAACATTTCCATGTTAGCCATAGCGAAGCAGAACAGAAAATGAGAAAACTGTGCTTCAGTTTGCACTCAGAGTTCACTAGTTTTCTTGTTCTCTCTGGAGGTGGAGAGCATTTCATCATGAGTTCTTTGGAATTCCGTTGGATCATTGTTTGGTTCAGAATAGTCAATTCTTTCACAGTTGATCATCGCTATAATATTGATATTATTGTACACAAGGGTCTCCCTGGTTCTTCTCACTGCCCTTTGCATCAGTTCCTCCAGTGCTTGCCATGTTTTTTCTGAAACCGCCCATTTTGTCATTTCTTATAGATTTATATGCATTTAAAAAAAAGTTTGTGTTCCTTTTTTTTCATCAATATTGCTACCTCCCTCCCCCATTAAAAAAATTAAAAATAAACATATCCTGCATTAGTCAAGCAAAATAACCACATACAGTGACCATAGCCATCATTTTGTGTTCTTTTCTGCTTCTTGAGTTTCCTTTACAGTCAGGAGATGGGTAACTTGAATCATTCTGTGCCACTAGGAGATACGGTTGGCCATTGACTTGATCAGATTTCTGAAGTCTTTCAAAAGTTTTCTTTGCAATATCCTTTTACTTGGATAAATTCTTCTCGTGGTTCTGTTCACTCCTCTCTGTGTCAATTCATACATCCCAAGATTCTGTGCAGTTCTCCTCTCCCTCATACTACAGTTTGTTTCACAAGTCCCCATTTGATGATCACCTCCTTTAGATTCTAATTCTTTTTAACTTTTTCCTTTTTCATTCCCCCTTCAGAAATAAGAAAGTTGGTTTTCTGTCTGACAGTTCCTCACTAAACATCATCCTCCCTCTTAAAACTCCTCACCCTGTTCACTCCTATTTAATTTCCTGTTGAACTTGATATATTTCCACGTCACTGTGTATATGTGCATGTGTGTCTGTGCATGTGGTGTGTGTTGCACGTGTGTGCGCATGTTCAGCCCTTTGTCCCTTCTGATAAGAGGGAGGTTCCCTTGATGTCCACTCCCACCCCTTCTCCATGTTTGCGTTCTCTTCATCTCAAGAACCCCAGTTAGAGAAATAGTTAAGTTCCTTGCCTTCTTCCTCTTTATGTATTACCATGTTCCTTTTACTTTCCTTCCTTTCCCCTCGTAAAACTCTCAGAACTCATCCGCCTCAATGATTAAACTCTCTCAGTACCCATGGAAGACATCTGAAGAAGAAGCTTCATTCTGAAGGGACATTTGTTTCTTCTCCAGTAGAGCGTTAGCACTGCATCCTCACCCACACCTTCTAACTGCTCAGATAAACCTCCCTTCCTGTGGTTTTCCACTGTAGAATTGTGCTCTGCTTTTTCCAGTTGATTTTCCTTCGTTGTGTGTTTGTGTGCTGGAGACTGGCAGTTCTGAAGTTGATCTTGACTGTGGTTCCTTGTGACTGGAGCTGTTTTCTGGATCTCTGCAGATTTTTTTCTTTAGGTTCTGATTGTCCTTTCAGGAGGTCATAGGAGGATTTTTTTCTGACCTTTCTTTGTCCTCTGGTTCTAATAGATTTGGGCAGTTTTCACTTAGGATTTTTTGAAATATAGTGTCCTGTCTTTTTTTTTTTTTAATCATGTTTTTCAGAGAATCCAGTATTTCTTTAAAAATCTTTTCTTGACCTACTTCCCAGGTCATTTGTTTTTGTTATCATACAAGGTGTTCCCAAAAGTCTTAGATGGGTTTTAAGTTTTAATAGTTTAAGATTGCCTTAAGACTTTTTGATCACCCTATGTATCTTTCACTTCTGTCTGCCCCTCTTCCCCTCAGTCTTCATTTTTTTTTTAAGAAACTGTGCTTTGCACTCTCTTGGAGTCATTTGTTTCTGATTTTCAGGGAGTCTGTTACTTGGGTACGGTTTACTGCCATTTTTCTAAGCCATTTCTTCTGTTTTTTTCTCCTTGACTTTAATTTCATTTTCCACTCTGATTCATCTTGTCTAAGTATTCATGTAATCTTTGTGGAAAATTAATTTTTGCCCTTTTGTCTCTCTGACAGTTGTTGTGGAGTTAATTCTCTTTTGGGGAGATTCTAAATTTGCAATACATTTTTAATACTGTTCAGTGCCTTTAGTTTACTCTTCTCTCTCGCTTTATTTCCTGAATCGAGGCTTTGTGCCAGGGCCAAACTCTGCTCCCTGCTGTGCTTTTGGACAGAGTATAAAGGGTCTGTCCTGCTTGATATCACACTGGGTCATTTCCATTCCTGCTCCAGTGTTCCATTTAGACTCCTCTGGATCTTTGAGGTTCAGAATGCGGGATCTTTAGGATCTTTTAATATGTCTCAGGCCAGGGTGCTGGGGACTCCGGAAGCTCTGATGTCTCCTGAATCAAGGCTCCTACAGGATAATACTGTGTCTTCAGTGGTTGGTGGTATTCTCTACCCTTCACTTGCCCCCATACCACATATCCAATCTGTTGTCAAATCTTATTTCTACTTTGTGACATCTCTTATATAGACTCTCTTCTCACCATTGAAAACAGCCTCCATGTTGGTACAAGCCCCATTACCTTATGGCTGGACCATTGCAACGGACTGCTGGTTGACGTGGCTGTGGTCAGGCCCTCCTCATTTCCTCAGTGTTCTACTTAAACCACTTGTCTTACCATGTCACCCTACCCCTCTCCACCCTAATCCACTTAATAAGCTTCAAGGGCTCCCTTCTACCTCAAAATATAAAATCCTCTCTGACTTTTCAAGCCTTTACAGTCTGCTTCCTTGCTATCTCTCTAGTCTTCTTAAAATTTTTTCCCCTCTGTGTGCCCCGTAATTTAGCTGTTCCTCGACCCTGAGCACACAACCCTTCATCTCTCGTTCCTCTGCCTTTTCTCTGCTTGTCCCCCCAGGCCTGGAATTCTCTGCCTCCTCACCTCTGTCTGCTGGCTTCCCTGAAGGCTCTGCTCAAATCCTGGCTTGTGCAGGAGACCTTGCCTATCCCCAGCTGCTGGGGCCTTTCTTCTGAGCTTACTTTCCATTTGCACTGTAGGGGTCTCATGTACAGTTTTTTGTCACCCCCATTACAATATGAGGGCAGGGTCTGTGTGTTTGGATCGCCAGCACTTAGCACAGGGCCTGGCACAAAGTAAAGTTTGATAAAGGCTGATGACTGCTTCAACAACTTCAAAGGGAAAGAGTCGCATATTCAAGAGCTTCTTTGGTGGCAAGTCTGTCTGTCATTGCATTGGTCTTAGAAGAATTTTTCCATCACTCCAAAATACTAGTCAGGATTCTTTTTGTTCATTCTCATTCACTTTTCTCTATATTTGGTTCTAGCTCGTAGGCCTCGGTTTTGTTTTGCATTCTCTAATAAAAGTCTTTGTCATTCATCATACTTGTCTGTCTTAATTACACTGTAGTAACACTTGACATTTATGTTCCACAATTTTACTTAGTAATGGTTGCCAGCATCAACTTTACGTTCTGCCTGGAGCAGGTCCTGGGGTTGACAAGTTGGTAGACAGAGGTAGTTTACCCCTTTTTAAGAATCCCTCTTTGGCATCTGAGTAAACTTCAGACATTGCATCTTTTTTTGTATGTATATGGAAATGTGCCTTGAGATTCATGTCAAGAATTAATCATACGAACATGTGGTTAAGAAATGTCAAATAATTATAGGAGGATGCTAAAACATCAGGATCCTGGATCAGTTACAGGATCAAATGAAAGCTGTTTGGCAGTATACTGTATGGAAACTCTTACCAGTGGCCTGAGATTGGCAGAGGGCAGATGAGGTCTCACCTGGCAGATCCCAAGCAAGGCAGTCTCAAACCTTTTCGTCTTCTATCTCCAGCATTCCCCCTTTTTGTTTTTCCTCATATTTCTCAGCCAGGTCTGATAACAGTAACAGCCAGTCCCATTTCTGCAGCTCATCTTACAGTTGAAAAGCATTTCACATTAACCTTTTGAGGTAAGGTAGCATTATGTGATAGCAGTGTGTCCATTTTACAAATGAGCTCATTGGGGCTGCTTGCCCAAATTCACATAACCAATGGCTGAGAAGCTGGCATGTGTTGGCTCCATCAGATTTATAGACACACCCTCTGGGGAGAACATTGAACCAGGTGCTGGGGTGGTTAAAAGAGGCCATTTGAGAAGGTTGAGTGTAACTCAGCCACTCTTTATTGCCTGCCTCTCCTTTATGTGAAAGGTCCTGAAGATAGGAGGGGACAAAAAGACTGAATGGACACTGATTAAAAAAAGATACAGTTTTGTTTTTTAAAGAGGGGCAGATCACTTAAAACTAGGGCTATCATGAAGGCCTTGTGTAGGAAAAAAGGGATGTACATGCTAGAGACTTGGGGTCTCTTGGACAGAGTGAGAGAGGGAGGTGGAGAGAATGACATGTGGGGACAGAGCTAGAAGTGAACTGGGCTGGACCCAGCTGGGTCCAGTGAGTTAGGGGGGCCCTCGAGATGGAGAGGTGGGTCAGGAGTCTATTTTATTGTAGTGGCAATAGGAGACCCCTGGAGAGAGGGGAGTGACGTGGATGAGATCTATGTTTTAGGAGTACCAGTTGGATGCAGGCCCCTTGACGCTGTGTTCTCCTTTTCTGAGTGGAGAAAAATAACATGTTTTTCATTGTAGTAAAATCCTTGGGAATCAAAGTGAATGGACAGTTGTGTCTCCCTCTCCCTTGCTCCCTACAGAAAATGATTGCTTGAAATGCATTTGCAGTGTAAGATCAAAATTAAATTTATGTATTTGATTTTACTAATGGGGGAAACAGCATGTACACATGTAAGTCTATACAGGTAGATAACAAGAACATTTCTGGACTCAGAGCAGTCACTAGGAGAGGTAGTGTGTTCAGTGTCTGTATGTCCCTGGAGAAGTGACTTTGGCAAGGTTGCCCTGGTTACTGGCAGAGTGAGAATGAGACCCCACTGCTTGGGATTCTGCCTTGTGTGCTTGTTTGACTGCATCCTGCTACTTCTGTTTTAGAGACATGGAGATGAAATGTGCTCATATGTGGGAGCAAGGAGAGGTAGGTAGACAAGACTGAAGAAGATCTGGAGGTTTTAGTGGTCTCAAGCTCAAGATGAGGTGAAAGTATGACAGGGCAGCCAGAAAAAGGTTAAGACTATTTTGTTGAGAATAGAGGCCAGGGTTCTGTGCCTTGGTTAGACCCCCTCTGGAAGCCTGTTTCCAGTTCTTAGGGAAGAACTGGAGGTTTTAGGTGAATCTGCAGAAAAGAAGACTCAGCAGGAGATATGAGAGCTTATCGGTGGTATTCTAGCAAATGGATTGGGCTCCTTAGACTAGAAGTAATGACTGTGGAAACTGTAGAACTCCTCCCTGTTCTGAATCACAACTTCTAATCGTCCCCTACCCTCCAGATAAAGTCGTAGGAAATCTCCCTTGTGACCAGCTGTTCTTGGACAGAGCTCCAAGGAGACTTCCTGCAGTTTGGTCATTCTGGTGATCCTGCAGAGACCCCCAGCAGCAGCCTGCCCCTGTTGGCTAGAAGTGACCTAACTTGATCCTGTGGTTTTTCTAGGAAAGGGCTAAGCCCCTGCAATAAATAACTTGTGAACCACTGTTCCATATATTCACCTAGCTTCATCACCCTCTCCCTTTCTGTTTGTATCACCTCCTACTGAGCTTCCCTGTCTGAATAAGACAGTGTGTTCCTTGACCCAGAACAAATGCCTTATTTTACTTATTGATCACCTTGTTCATCTGATTGTTATACAGGCTTGACATAATTGGTGTCAGAAATGCTGTGCTCACCCACTCTTTTCAGAATAGGTTGTAGGAAGTTCTCATTCATAGAGTACTTAACCCTGGGCCTTGTAAGGTCACCTCCAAATGGAATGGATTGTTGCAGGAGGTAGTAGGATAGCCCCTCTCTGGAGATTTTCAGGGGAGGTCTGGGTGATTCCTGTAGGACGTTTCTAGAAGGGATTCTTGCTGCCATCTGCTTTGGAACTGACTCTGGCCCTTGAGGTTCCTTTCAAGTCTGAGAATGATCACAGCTCCTAAAGACATTATTTCCAGAAGGACCATCATGGAGTGGTTTTTATCAGATGCCCCTCTTTCTGATGACTCTTCCCTGGGGGTAGCCTTTCCAGGAGGTATGTCTGATAAGAGTCAACAAAAGCAGTCTTTCTGGTCTTTCTATCCTACTGCTTCCTAAACTAGTGCTTCCTGGGGTCAGAAGTGGGTTCCACTGTTCCCTCACGCAAAAGTGTTTTGTAGTTGTTCATTTTAAGGAACAGGTAACTCAATGAGGTGATGAATGGGTAGCGAACTGTTTTAGTTTACGTTAGTCATATTTAATCTTTGGTGCCCCGCTCCAAGGAACCCAGCATACTTCAGACATCATTTCATTAATCCTCACAAATGCCCACGAGGCAGGCAGGTGGCAGGCATTACCCTTATTTGAAGAATGAGAGAGAATGAGGCACCAAGGAATCCCGTGACAACTCTCCCAGCATCCCTCTAGGGGCCAAACCAAGAAGAGAAATTCATTTTCTTGGACTCTTGAGCCTTCTAGGACCCAAGAACCTACACCCTACCCCTGACTCCCTTCCAGCTCTCCCCCTGGAATTGTGAAGGGCACTTTCCACTGCTCGTTCACTTGGGTTGGATTCATGTGAATCCATTGTCTGTGTCTATAGTTGTTTGGTCTCCTTTTTATCTTGTATGTGGAGCCCAAGGCTTTCTTTGCACTGTCTCTTCCTTCTCCAACTACATTCGTTATTCTCAGTCTGGCTTTTATTCGTTGGTTTCCCTTCCTTGTTGAATCTATGTGGTTATGAAGGAGTTGAATGCTTGTGCTAATTAAGTCCCCCAGAACTGCCCTTTTACCTCCTTCCTTTGTGAGGATGATTCCATTTTCATTTTGCTTGCTGCCTCACTGGGAAACCAGCCATTTTTTTCACCAGTCTCCAGTCGTATTTCAGTTTAATCCATCGCATTATACACCCTCTTGCTTTGGGGTGGGTAGAGGAGAGGGGGAGGGATTGGTCATAGAAAAATGCCCTTCTTCATATTCATCCAACTCATGATAGATGTACAGAGTTTCATGATGGCCTTGTTACTGGTCAGGGCCTTCTTTTAAGGAAGGGGTCCTGAGAAGTTGGATTTTCAGAAAGTAAAACAAATGATAATTATTGGGAATACATGCGTGGAGAACAGCCCTTAGTTGTCAAAAAGAGCTTCTTGAACTGCTCCCTTTCATTGGAGGGGCCTTTCTTAAATATCTCCTGTGGCCCTCCCCCATCCCAGGCAGCTCTCTTGGTTTGGAATTGGCCCTGGGCTTAAAGGTTTTGCCATTGAAATAATGAAAGCTCTGCCAGGTTCCTGAATGGAAAAAGCTTCAAGTGATGACCCAGCCAACCAGCTCTGCCCTTAATGCCCTCCTCTCCTAACAAAAGGGCACCATTGAGAGATGGAGTTTGGTTTTTGGCCAGGACAGTCTTGAAATGGTGGGGAGTGAGCCCATGTTGATTTAAGGCCAGGGCCTGTAAATTTTGAAGCAAAGCCCTGTCCTCAAAATTGACTGTGTGGAATAGAGACCCATGAAGAAACTTAATGTCCAGTAACTTGGGAATCAGAAATGAAGCCTCTTGTGTCGCTGAGCTCTCCCTTTGTATGCCAGCCACAGCTGTCCTGTGCTGTGGCCCATACAGCCCACATGTGTGTGAAGCATTTCCTTCCCAATGACTCTCTGCCCTCATTAATAGAGGATTATACCTATTTTAGAGATGTGGCCACTAGAGATGAGGTTTGTGATCCATGACTGGGTAAATGGGAAATGAGGAGTTGATCACAGCAGGTTGTTGGGTTTTTTCCTCTACAAGATAATAGCAGGTATTGTAGCAGTAATAATGTGCACCTTTCCTCAGAAAGTAAAATGGGGACTAGGGATTATTATACCTATTGTACTGGGCAGCTGGTACATGCAGAAGCCAGGGTTCACATATCAGTTTCTGACTCTGAGTGAAGGAGCTGAGGAATGGTGAACCCAAGGCCCCAAGTCAGAATCCAGCCAAGCTGTATGCCCCTGACAAGTCACTCCTTGCTGGGGCTGGGGCCAGGTTTCTTCCTAGAAACAAATGGAGAGTGTTGAACTGGGATCTTCCATTCCTTTCTGGTTCTAAACCCTGCTATCTGGGTTTGGGGCCCTTTCTATCCCACCAAGCACCTCCTCTAGAAGTCTAGGACTTGGCAAACCCACATCTTTGGCCCAGAAAAGGTGCTGATAGAATCTTCTGCAGTTCCTTGGTTTGAGATCTTGGGCCTGAGTATTCCTGAAATCTTGACAGTGACATCTTTCTTACAGGAAAGAAAAACAGAGACTTTTCTGTCTCCTTGTGCTTTGTTGCTTTTTTGGGATACTAGGAAGGGGTGTTAAAGATCATCTCATGTGACCTTCTTGTTTGGCTGATGAGGAAACCAAGGCACTTGCTTGTCATCACAGAGATGGGAAGTAAGGGCTGCCATTTGAAGCAGGGATTCCTTTTTACTGTCTGGGCTAGGGGTGATCTAATAGGAAAGTTATCAGAGGAAGAGGTTTTCAGTTTCATTGTTTCTTTAGGAAGAAAGAGAATCCTCTCTCTGAGGAAAGTAGGTGGAGTCACCCTTGCCTTCCCTTTCCATAAATTCCCGGTCCTGACTCCAACAGCCACACCTTTGAAAAAGAGGAGGTCTCAAACTGTCCCAGCAAACCTTGAGGCTGGAGGAAGGCTGGCTGGGGAAGGGACAAAGGAGGAAGTTTCCCTTTTAATCCCCAGGACTTTCTGGACAGATAATATTCCAGAGTGAAATGTCGCTTCCTCCTTGGAGTTCAGTGTTTGGCTCCTGTGTAACAGTAACCCACTTAACATTGTGCGGTCCTTTTGAAGTTATTTTAAACTTCCAGCCGTGCAGAGAGACATTGTAACCTTGGAGAAAGCACCAGTCAGGCGAGGTTTCAAGTTTGCCCTTTCCGACTGTGGAACGTGCCCGAGGATGGATCCCCCAAGGACAGTTTTTTATTTCAGGGTCCTGTATGATGGGCCTCCCATGCAGGGAGCAGATCGTTCTGATTCCCCAGATACTTACATCATCTGACACATTCCCTCAGCCTGCAGGTTATCATCGAAGCTTTGCCCCTTAATGAGACAGTGCAGCCATTAGAGGCCTGTGTTTGGGCCAGTGATAGTGAGGCTCTTCTGTGCCAAGAGCTGTGTTAAGCACTTTCTAAATATGATGTCATTGAATCTCACAGCAACCTGGGTGAGGCAGGTCCTCATTTCGCAGTTGAGGAAACTGAGGCAGGCAGAGGTGAAGTGACATGTAGCGTCAATAAGTGGGGATTTGAACTCACCTTCCTGACTCCAGGCCCAATGGTTTGCATCTGTATTATAACAAATAGCAATTCTTTTAGGGGCCGATCAGGTGGAGTGGGCACATGTGAGTATCATTGTGTCCAGTCAGGAGAGTGAATGCCATCTACCTCTCCTGCACAGGAAAGAGGCTATGTCTCTGAGGTTTTATGGGCTAGCTGGCATCTCCTCTGCCCCAGGAGCACTAACTGCCACAAACAAACTTGGTTTGCAGCTTTGGGGATTTTTAACTCTCTCTTTTTAACGTCCCCTCCTCCCTAACTGCCCATTGAATCAGTCTCCGAGATCTGCTGGCTTTCCTTTCATGCCTTCTTCCTCCTTCAGCCACTTGGGTCCAATTCTGGTACCTCCATCTTGGGAGATTGCTCCTTTTCAGCCTTGTGCAGAATGTGCTGTGGCGGCACCCACCTTCCTGAGCTGCCTCTTCAATACCCCGACTCCAGTCTGCTTTGTCTCCAGCAGCCACAGGAAGCTCCTGGAGGGAAAGGCTGGCCTTCAGTGAAGAAGCACATGGAATCGGAGCAGTAATTCTGGTGGTGTTGGCACCGTCAACAGTCTTCTTACTGGGTGTTTGTGCACACGTATGTGCACAAAGTGTTAATGGCATTGCTTTTGTAGGGTTGTGGTGTTTGTACCTTGTTTTATCTTCAAAACTGTAGCAACTTTGTAAGTAGCAAATAGTTTAGGTTCATATTTGAGTTTATTTTTTAAATAAAAATGAAAAAGTTTTACTCCAAAAAGAAGTGAGCCTGAAAATACATGGAAACTGAAAGTCTATATTGTTCATCCAATGCTTTGTTCTTATGATCTCCTAACAGATAGTTATCACTTACAGTCCTTCAAGCATCCACTCCTTCCAGAGAGCAGCAAAGGCTGCGTTTAGGTTATTCTGGTTAGTAGGAAGCTGGTCTTCGCGACAAGTGAAAACCTGCCTCCTACCACCTCTCAGCTGTTGTTCCCAGTTTTGCCTTCTGGGACAATCAAAATAAGGTCTGTTCCTTCTTCTCTACAACAGCCCAGCAGACAGTGAGCAGAGTTCACAGTAATTTCCTTCTCCCTGAAACATACACATCTGGAGTTTCATCAACCCATCTTTGTGTGATGGGGTGTGTGTGTGTGGTGTTGAACGTGGCCACTGTGTGGATTTTTTGGCTTGTCACAAGGTTCCTACTGTACCAGTACCAGTGCTCTGTATTAACTATTTTTAGGAGCGTATGGAGGAGAACAGGAAGAAATTCTGTTTCAAAGTAACATTTAGTATTAAACACATACACTTTTTTCCCCTCCAGCAAGCAATATGAAATGGAAATCCATGGCTCCACACAGAAATCCTTCTTTGTGTCCTACTGTATGTGGAAAGGCCATGGTGTGTGTCTGCAGTTCAGTTTAAAGACTAGAAAGTTGAGGCTCAGAGATCGCGGTGCCTTGTTCAGTGTCCCACAGCTAACAAGAGGGCAGAGCTAAGCTAGAGACCCAGGTCTCCTGACTGGAGTCCAGTATTTTCCCTACTACCCTTAGTTAGAGTGAATTTAACACTTTTAAAAATCATATTGTCTTGCCTGTAATTTTGTGTGTGGTCTCTGTTATGGATCAGGGATTTTTAACCTTTGTTATGGCCTTTAGTCTCTATGTTGAAGCCTCATGTTTTTATGTAATGGCAGATCAAGCCAAGAAGCATTTATGAAGTGTTTATTTACTGGTGTCAGGTACTATGCCAAACACTGGGAATACAGATATAAGCAGAAAGAAAGATCATCTCTGCCCTCAGGGAATTTTGCTTCCTATGGAGGAAGGAGGAGAGAGGTGCCCATTGGGGCAGAGTCCGAGTGCCGAATGCCATCTGGTGAGAAATGAAGCTGTGGCTAGCCTGGGGCATCCTCCTGAAAAAAAAAAGAGGTTCTGGGAGAAGGCAGCCAAGCTGAGGAGGTGGTTACAGGGTGCTGGTGCTGCCACTGTGAGGTTACCTAAGGGCTAGAGAGGGGGCAGAGGTTTCTGTGGCAAGCCTGGAGTGCCGGAGAACAGCCCAGAGAGGAGTGAAAACTATGCTCAATTTCTGTCAGATGCTAGTGAAATCCATGAACTGCAGGATATCTGCCCAGATCCAGAAAGGACTCTTCCTGGAAAGGAAGAGCAGGAGCAGGCTTGGGTTCGAGTTCTGACTCTTCCAGCTACCTCCACGGCCTCATAGTAACACTTGATAGATAATTGCTGCTCACACCCCAGCAGCAGTCTAAGGCTTGCAATGCTCTTTTTCCACAGCAGTCCCTTAAGGCTGGTAGTACTAGCATTATCCCAATTTGGTCAGTAAGACAAATGGGGCCTGGTGGAGGCAAGCATCTTGGCCCTAGCCATGCACCTGGTAGATGGGATTATCGGGCACATACGGAGTTATTTCCTGAGGACGTCAGCCCCTTGGTAGGTTGATAGAATCTGGGACTCCATGACTGAACCAGAGGTGTGGAATGGTGTTCTTTCAGATCATTCCTAAATTCCTTCTGTGAATTCCTACCTTCTACAGCCCATTGTCCCTGATTTTCATCCTTTTACATTTACACTGAATGGATCTTGAACACACCTTGATATTTACATGTGGTCTGATCTGTCACCCCACCTCGCCAAGAATGTGTGATCTTGAGGGTGGTGACTAGCACATAGTAAGGACTGACCAAATGCTTATTGACTGACTGACAGATCTCAGTCTTTTTTGAGCTGTGTGTGTGGTCCAGATGTAAAGAAGGATCCTTAGGGGTCAGATTTGAGGCTAGAAATGTTTTTAGTGTCTGTTGTTTTGCTTACAGAGAGAATGCGTGCTCACCCCCCCCTTCCCCCCCTTTTCTGTACGCCGGCCTTTTAAAGGACGGGCATGATGGTAGGGAGGTTGTGCTTATTAAAGCTGTTGGAAGAAAGACTTTGATGTGTAGTCTGTTCCAAAGATTTCAGACCAAAGACAGGAGCTCAGTCCAAATGCACTGTGTTTTCTTGCTTCATGTCTCGGGTAACAACACCCTTGAAATTCTCACAGCTGGTGAAAGAGCCGCTGTAATCCTTCATGCAGCGTGGGGTCCTGAAGTTTAGTTACACTCAATTTCCCAGCCCTGCCTTGACTTCATTATGCCCCCCTGAAGCCCAAGTCCCAGGCTGACTTGAATGGGCCTAGAATAAGTGCAGCCACAGCTTGGCCTTCTGCTTAAGACGAAGCATCTGCCTCGTCTTGATTGTTGAATCACCAGGTATATTAATGTTAATATAATTAAGAGCAACAGTTCCCATTTATCTATCCTTTTAAGGTTTAAAAGGGACTTGTCAAAGGTAACACCAGAAGTGGAGGAAATGTTGGTGCATGATTTTCTGTTTGCAGATAACTATGCACCCAGTGCAGCCTCTGAAGCTGAGATGCAACAAAGTATGGATCAATTCTCTGCTGCCTGTGCTAATTGTGGC
Source organism: Potorous gilbertii (assembly GCA_028658325.1). Taxonomy (NCBI): domain Eukaryota; kingdom Metazoa; phylum Chordata; class Mammalia; order Diprotodontia; family Potoroidae; genus Potorous; species Potorous gilbertii. The sequence goes on from CM053773.1 coordinate 238,606,228, forward strand.
CTAATAATCAATACCAAGAAACACAGGTGCTTCATCAGCAAACACCACACCCTCCATACGTGGAACCATCGGTTACAACAAATGGAGAAGTTTTGAATGTGGATAAGTTCACTCACCTTGGTAGTGTACTTTCCAGGGATGTACACATTGACAATGAGGTTTACACCTCATTTGCCAGAGTTAACTCAGTATTTGGGAGGCTCCGAAGAAAGGTTTGGAAGAGAAGAGGTATTAGACTGACTACCACATTGAAGGTCTACAGAGCCGTTGTGCTGACCTCATTGTTGTATGCCTGTGAAACCTGGACAGCCTGGCAGTGCTATGTCAGGAAACTGAATCACTTCCATTAGGAATATTCTGAGGATCACCTGGCAGGATAACGTATCAGACACTGAAGTCCTTGCTCAGGTTGAACTGCCAAATATTCAAACTAAGCTTCAGAGAGTGCAGCTCTGATGGCCTGGCCATGTTGTTCGAATGCAAAATGGACGTTTGCCAAAAAGACTATTTTATGGAGAGCTCACGTGGGGCAGGCAGTCAGAAGAAGCGACACAAGGATGTTCTCAAGGTCTCTCTCAAGAACTTTGGACTTAATTGTGTGACATAGGAGATACTGGCACAGGGCCGCTCAGCATGGTATGCCCATATCAGAAAGGGTGCTGTGCTCTATGAGCAAAGCAGAGTTGAGACAGCACAAAGTAAACGCAGGATGGGCAAATTTGGAGTATCTACCCTAAATGGGGTAGATACGGACTATCTGTGCCTAACCTGTTGTAGAGCATTCTGAGCTCATATCGGTCTGATCAACCACAGTCGGACACATTGAAATTTCACTTTATTGTGGTGGTGCCATTTTGGTCCTTTTCGAAGACGAAGGCAACAACCAACCATAGTAATATTAATATAATTAATAGCAGCAGTTCCCATTTATCTAGCATTTTAAGGTTTAAAAGGAACTTGCCAAAGATAACACACAGGGAGGGAGTAAGTACTAGAAGTGGGATTGGAACCCAGGACCTGTGTCTCCAGAGTCCGGTGCTCTTTCCACTGTGGCACTGCCTCTCCACAGCCACCGTGGGCTTCTCAAGCCTGTGGGCACTTTCCCCTTCCCTGAAAGGTTGTCCAGTGATGCCCTCACTTTTGTTTCTGTTCATATAAAAGGACAAGCTAATTTGAGCCTTTTCATCATCCTGCTGAAAAGAAGAGCACTTTGGTGTTGGCTGGCCTTTGCCCACACATCTTTCTTTAGCCTGATGTAGAGGTGAAGCCCGGTTTGCCCAGCGCTATTGTTGCACCTCCTGGGAGCTCTTCTCTCTGCAATCTTCCCTGTTCTCCCATCTCTCTGTTTCTTCCTGGTCTACTTTGAGGTTTGTCTCTTCCTTTTTCCTTTCTTGGGACCATCCCTCAAAGGTTTCACTCATTAATTCATTCAGCAAATTCTTAGCTGGCCTCCTGTGTTCCTCTGACTTGGCTCTTGAGAGGCCGGCTCAGAGAATGGGAAGGTGAGATTTAGTCCTCAGATCTCCTTTGCTCTCCTGCACTTCGCCAGCCCATCTTCTCCTTGAGCTTCAGCTATCACCTGACAGGGGGGATTGGAGCCGTCACCACTCACATGTATTCCAGTCCCATGCATTCCACTTGGCTTTCCTCCCCAAACATTTCCCTTTTCTAAACCTGTTTATTTGTGTCCCAGGGCCTACCACCTTCCAGGCTCCTAAGTCCATGACTTTGGCCTTCTCAACGTCTTACTCCCCTTTACCCCAGGGAACCAATCACGCTGCCAAGTCTTGCTCCCACCTCCATCCAGATCCCCAGCCCTTCTCCTGGAGATGACTGAGCTCCTCACCCACTTCACTGCCTCAGGCCTGTCTGCACTGCACTCTAGTCCGAGGGATTTGCCTTCAGAGCAGGCCCAGAGCAGGCCTGACAAGGCCACTTCTCTCTAACAACGAAGGTGATGGTGATGATAGCTAGGATTTGTATACTACTGAAAAGTTTACAAAATATGTTAGGAATATTAACTCACTTTGTCCTCCCATCAGCCCTGGGCGGCTTGGTCTCTTATTATCCCCATTTCACCCATGGGAAAACAGGCAGACAGAGGGCAGATGACTTGCCCTGGTTCACACAGCTAGTAAGTGTCTGAGGTAGAATTTGAACTCAGTCTGTCTGACTCTGGTTCCTGGATTTTATAAGCGCACCACCTAGTGGCCCAAGTCGAATCAGTTACTCCATATATTGGAGAATTGCCTTTGTTTAGCTTCTCAAGTTAACTGCAGCCTGTTTCTCTTTCTAACCCCATTAGATATTGTTCCCCTTCCCATACTCTTCATTGCAGTCACATGGATGCCCCCGTCTTCCCTCCCAAGCACAAAGGACTCACCAGGTCTTGGCACTGACCTTTTCCTGTAACTAGAGTTCATTCTTCCTCAACTGCCTGCTAGAATCCCTTCATTCTTCAGGTCTTCGCTCCGGGGTCACCACCTAGCTGGGGTCTTCCCTGATTCTTTCCTTACTGAACCCCTTAATGGTAAGGAGTGGGTAGCTCAGGTACCCTGTACAGCTCCTAGAAATGCTGGTTCATTGACGACTCACGGACGTGGCCTGCTTTCCTTTGCTCTGGGCTGGCATTTCCCCTGTCAGATGAGGCAGTTGAGCTCCTGAGTTTTTTCCACAGTAAAACAGCTTTGATTCTGACTGTGATCAGTAACACGCAGTCACCAGGCATTTACTAAGAACACAGTTTTAAACTTGTCTTTAAATCTTAAGGGTGAGTGCTATTTTTAGACCGTCGGCTCATGGAGAGTTTTGTTCTTGGTCTGTTTCTATAGCACCTGACTGAGCCTGGCACATAGTAGGTGTTTAATAAATACTTAGTGATTGATCCAAGAAGCGCATATTAAGAATACAGTAGTTTCCTGGGTCCACTCAGCAGCTTAGGGTCACAGTGGCCAGAGTCCTAGGCCTTGAGTCAGGGAAATGACACCCCAGGGGGCTCTGGGCAAGGACTTGACCCATTTGTCTCAGTTTTCTCATCTGTAGAGTGAAATGACAGTATTACCTACCTCTGAAGGTCGTTAAAAGGATCAGTTGTCAAATGCTTAGCTAGGTGCCCAGCGCATCACGAGCACTACCTGAGTGTTTCTCACATGGAAGTATGCGAGACAGCGCAGTACATCCAGTGGTTCAATCAGAATGAATCATCTGGATGCCTTAATTTCTGTTCCTGGCTCCTTAGTAATTGGTTTCATATTGAGCTGCCTGAGCTGTCCTGAAGTCCTTGGATTTCTTTTCAGGGCACAGAGCCCCCGGCAGGCTGAAGGAGCAGTCAGTCTATCCAGGCTTGGGGAACCCGGTCACAGGGAGACCAAGCCTCCAACGGTGCTTTTGTTTCTTCAGTGTTTATCGTTGTCATTCTCTTCGGGTCCAGCTCTTGGTGACTCTGAGGTTTTCTTGGCAGAGATGCTGGAACAGTTTGCCAGTTCCCTCTCCAGCTCATTTTGCGAAGGGGAAACTGAGGCCAGCAGGTTGAAGTGAATTGCTCAGGGTCACTCCATTTGCAGTTACTAAGTCTGGATTTGGACTTGGATCTTCCTTACTCCAGACCCAACATTATCCATTGTACCACCTAGCTGCCCTGTTCTTTCACATACATACCTACTGAGATTTATAGGGGTAGGAGAATGTTGGGGCCATGATCCATCTTGTTATAGGGAATACCCACACTGAGGAAATAATAGATTTTTGGAGGAATTAATTTAAGAAGCTGGGTTGGATTTAGGGTGTTCCAGAGCAGTCAGGAATGTGATTTTCAGTAAGGTAGGACTGACCTTGGCATCAGACCCAGGCTTCCTCCCTGATGATTCCATGATTACAGCACGTCTTTGGCAGTGGTGTCTCTTAATGGTGGGTGGCTTCAGGTGGCAGAAGGGCTTTATATGCCAAGCATAGGGGTTGGCACTCAATTCAGGTGGAGGCAGGAGCATCTACTGACTTTGAGCTGAAGGGACCATCTCTGGGTGTGAAGTATTATTATGGTAGTGGCATAAGAGGGAAGACCCCCGAGGAGGCCATCATGGTGCAGTGTTTGCCCGAAGAGTGGAAGGGCTGACCCCAAGACACTGCAGATAAAATCCTCAGCCCTTGGTCCCTGGGGAGGGGGAAACTGACTCTGCGTGGTGTGAGCTGCCTGACTTATAAACCCCGGTCTCCTATTCTGTTTCCTAGATGCACCCGCTGGGGCTCTGTAACAACAATGACGAAGAGGACTTGTATGAATATGGCTGGGTGGGAGTAGTGAAGCTGGAGCAGCCAGAGCTGGACCCTAAGCCATGCCTCACTGTCCTCGGCAAGGTAAGAGCCAGCCCTTGTGGCAGATGTGGGTAGGGGGGTGGGTTCATCCCTTTGGACCCTTCCTACATAAAGAGACAGAGAAGACAAAGACCCCATGGAGAGAAGGACTTAAATTGCAGTCATGGAGCAGAACTCGGTGAATGTAACCCCTTTGGGGTTGAAGTAGCCACGTTGGCTTTTAGAGGGCCATTTTAGAGGCCATTTAGTATGGCCGTAGGATAGACTCCAAGGTCATCACTGTATTTACTTTGAATTTAACAAATGTCAAAAACATTTACAGCTACAAAGCAGAACAGAAAAAGGTTATGTGGAATCATGATTGTTATGTACAGTTTGCTTTTGAAAACTATACTTTCAGCAGATTACTTTCCCATCTGTCTTGCTTATCTACAGATCCCTCTCAACTGCCTTCAGTTTCCTTGTGTATTTTTAAAGATGCTTCAGTGATGACATGGTTTTTGTTTTGGCATCACTGCTGCTAGCTCCCCACACTTCTCCTCCCCCGAATCCCTGTAACAAATGAATGTAGGCAGGCAACGTCCACTGTTTAGATGCCTTGGGCCGCAGGAAGTGACCATTCAGCCACACTTTGCCTTCACTTTGGGGTGGACTTTTTCACTTTCTGATTTTAGATCATGGAAAGAGGTCCTCAGATGTGGCCCTTTGACCAAATCTTGTGAAGTTTGGATTCTGTCAGAGAGCTGCACTTGAGGACCTAGATAGAGGGCCACGTGTGGCTTCAAGGCCCCAGGTTTCCCACCTCTGGTGTAGACTGGTGGAGGCTGGGCTATATAACTGACAAGGGCTTTCCAGCTCTCCATCCTAAGGCATCTGGAGGTTAGAGGGAAGTAGACACAGTATTTGGACTTTGATGCTTTTTGACTTGAAAACCTCCACAAAATTTACTGAGCTCAAGTCCTATGGATTTTGAAGACTCTTGATCCTTTGGGCCCTCTTTGGCTGAATGTTTGAGATCACCTGCTGTTAATCCTTTTGTAGCAGGAAATCTCTGGTTTTGTGGTTCCCTGTCCAAACCCCAGATGGTGATCCTTGGCTTCTCCTGCTTTCAGCTGGCCCTTTGGCTTCTTTGTGTCGTTATTGGTTGGAGCTGCATGGTGGGGGAGAACCTTAATTCTCTAGAGTGGATCCTGGAAGGGGCCAGATACCTTTGAAGGGCGGTCTGTGTTCTGGCTTTTCTTGGCAACTTCATCTCAGACAATAGTCTTGGTGTTTGCCATGCTCCAGAATGGCTTTCTTCCCACTCTCTACTTTGCCGTGATTGGGAAAAGCATGATTTGCACGACTCTGACAGCCCATTTTGTTCATGGAGGGTCAGTGTACATGTATGATGGTGCTAGTGCAGGGTTCAAGGGAGAATGGGGCCTTTGATATGATGCTGAGGTCATGGATATCTCCATGCTTCAGCAGAAGGCCCTACCTGTTGTCTAGTTTTCCTGGCTAAGCCAGTACAGGGGGTGCTCCTTGGCTGGAAGGCCTGGGTGGGCCAGAGCTCCCAGATTCTGTTAATCATTAAACGGCCATGGAGTTCAGTCAGTAAACAGTGACTGCCCCCTCTTCTCCTCTCCCACGTATTGGGGGGCACAGGGCAGTGGACCAGGAATCCGCTCAGGGCCAGCAGAAGCCTCTGGAGTGTTGCCTGCTCCTGGGTTCTTTGACCAGCCCTGAATTGTGTAGGGAGGGAGGCTTTGCCTTGGATTTTTTTCTAAATAGAATCATTAACGGGGGGGAAGGAGAACTAGGTTTATTGAGTCAAGAAAGCTTTCATGATTGTTTAAAACCTGACTCAAGGCAGGGATATCATTAATAGGATGTCTCTGTTTTCCTTTTTGATCTTCTCAAAAAGTTACTTTCAATCACATTTTTAAAAACTTTGCTCAGTGGTGCAGCCCCTGGAGCTCTGGACCTGGAGTCAGGAAGACCTGAGTTCAAATCTGGTGTGTGACCAGATTTGACCCTGTGTGACCCTGGGCAAGTCACTTAACCTCTGCCTACATCAGTTTCCTCATCTGTAAAATGATCTGGAGAAGGAAATGGCAAACCACTCCAGGATCTTTGTGAAGAAAATCCCAAAAAGAAGTCAGGAAGAGTCAGACACAACTGCCACATGACTGAAAAGCCACAGCAATAAACCATGCTTTATCTTCTTTCTGAACCCCAAGGGGTGATAATGAGTATCGTGGGTCAGCTGAGATCTTCATGGACGTACTTTGGCTTTTAATGCCATTTGCCTTGATCTCAGGGACTGAACTTAGGAAGGTGGATGGGAAAGGGGCATAAAAGAAAATGGAAGAAATCAGTAAGCTACCATGCCACGAAACCTTGGAGAGGGGAAAAAGCCCCTTTGAGTGAGTGTTGAGACTTGCAGAAATCCATACAAGGGAGGCAATCACTTTCACCCCAACCATGTCAGACATTCTGGGAAGTATGTGGAGGGATGGGGGAGGGAAGAAAGAGGCAAAACGATGGCAGGGGCCCCAGCCAGGACTCCTCTCCCTGACTCAACTTCCCCTAAGACTTCTCCACTACCCCCCTTTCCCCCAAACAATCGAAGAAGCCAGCAGGCACCAGGGGAGCACTTGATCAAGGAAACTAGAAGGAGAAATTATGTCAGGCAATAGAGGGCAAAATATAACCTATCCTGGGATTCTCTGATTCTTCAGAAACTCAGACTTAGCTGAATTAAAGGTACAGAATAAATTGAATGCACCTTGCTAGCTTTTTGAATGCTTTGAAACTCTTGAGGGAAAGCAGTGTTTTTCTGTGGCTGTCACTGAGTCGTTTCAGTCGTGTCCCTGTAGGAGAAGCAAAGATGGCTTCTGGTCCTCTTTGGGAATTCATCAGAGGCTGTGGAGAATGCTCCATGGTCAAGCTTAGCAATGAGAGAAGGCCTCGGCAGCCAGGGTAGCTGGACACGGGGCGTTGGCATCCCAGCTCTGCCACTCAGCCTTGGGGGCCGCTTCTCCTGGGTCACTTTAATTTTAGTTGTCTGCGAAGGAAGGCCCTTCTCTGCTCAGATTTGATGATTCTCAGGACTATACGAGACTTCACTAGGAGATGGGAGCTTCATTCCACTCTTAACAGCATATTTTTCTCTTCCTGAAGTGTAAACTTGTGTGACTGTTTGTCAAAAGTCAGACTTTCAGTACTATAGAATTGGTTTGTGTCCCTCCCAACCATTCATCTGGGTGAGGTGGAGGCAGCAATGGGGGAGATTGGCATTGGACTCGGCAGCTGCCTCTGGACAAGTCCTTCCCCTCCCTGGGCTTCCATTTTCTCATCCATAAGACAAATAGGGCTCTTTGTCCTTTCTCCCAGTCAGCATCTAAGACTAGTTCTTGTGGTGACTGGCCCAACTTTCGGAGCCATCATCTCAGAGGGGTTTTAAGGAAAGACGAATGACCAAAATACTGCCTTGTTCAGTTGGCACAGATGGCATGGGTTTTTTTCCAGGTTTTAGAAGAGCACAGCATAATGGACCAAGAGCGAGTTCAGAGCTAGAGAGACCTGGGGTCAAATCTCCACTATGACCCTGGGCGGGGTCCTTGGCCTCTCAGTCAGTAGTTACAGAGAAGGTGCCAGCCCCCATGGGTACAGGGGGTCTTCTCTGAAATCGTACCTGTAGGCCCTGTCCCTTTTGAGAGGCAGAGGCTTTTAAAAGTGTGGTCAGTAGGGATGTGGGCGTCACATGACCAATGCTCTGTGTGGTGTCACTGCTACACCTTTGTATCTGTGTTGGAAGAGACTTCCTTGTCCTTCCTTTTTCCCAAAAGGAGACTGGCTCTGGGGCCAACCTCCCCCTCCCCCCTACACACACACCTCTTTGGGACCATGGGCAGGTCTCTCCCTCCTTTTCTGGACTCCAGAGTTCTGATTGTTGAAATGGTCTCAGCTAGTCAACTGCTTAGTAAGCAGTTACTCTAGAACTGGGAAACTTTCACAGTTTTAAAGTTGGAAAAGCCTATTTTAGCCAGAAGATGCCTCTATATCACGGTCATACCTTTAGCTTTAGAAAGTGATTCATTGATCCCACACGACCTGCAAGATAGGGTACCCTGGTGGTTATGGAGATGAAGATGTTGGGCCCCAGCCTCTGAGAGGCACACAAGTAACAATGCAGAAAGGCTTGGGAGAGGGAAAGAGATCCAGGTGACTATGACCTGAGGAAGATGAAGGAGGGGCTCTTGGAAGACTTAGGATTTGATCTGGACTTCCAAGGTTCCAGGCAGGATCTCAGTTTTTCTGCTTTTCGGAGAGAACGAGACTGATTGTCCCCTACTCAGTATGACAAAGGGCACTGGGGTCCTGGGCCTAGAAGAGCTGCCTTCAGGCCTGTTCTTGGACATCAGCCAAGTTGATGAGATGGGTAAGTTGTGTCACTTCCCTGGGCCTGTTTCCTCATCTTCAAAAATGAGTGGTTTGCACTTGAGGGAGAAGTGGGTGACATCGTATGTTAGGTAAATCGTGGGAAAGAGGATCTGAAGGACAAGCCCAGGGGCTTGAGCCTTCATCTCATGGCTGATAAAGAACTGCAGGGAGGATTTAGCTTAAGATAGGGCACAGCAACCACCCTGAAGGTTTTGCCAAGGGGAGTAATACGGAGCAGTTTTGTTTGAGGAAGATTTACTGGGACAGACACTCCTGAGGAGGGATGTTTGCACAAAATTGAATGAGCTGCACTTGGAATGGTGATTCTTGTCATTCACCATCATCCTTTGCTTTCCATCCTTTTCCCTGGTTAGGCCAAAAAGTGGCCAGTGACAGAGTTCTGGGATGCTCACTGCACTCAGCCCCAGCTTCAGCATATCTCATCTGATCTCATCTCCATGCCGCTTAGTCAATCCTTGACTGATCCTACCTCCCTTAGCCTCCCCCATCCTCTACTTCAAGAATGCAGTAGCAAACTCCTGCCAGTGCCTTCCTTTAGAAAGGCTCATTCTGCATCCGTTTACCTTGCCTAGTTTAAATTAAACTCCGTGGCGTAAGGTGTTCCTGTACCTGATTTCCAGGTACTCCCCCCACTGCCAATCCTGTTTGTGTGTTCTATCCTCCCATTAGATTATAAATTCCTTGAGGGCCGGGATTATCTTTCTTTTTATTCATTGTACCTCCAGGGCTTAGCACAGTGCCAGGCACATAGTAAGGGCTTAATAAATGTTTACTGGATTGAATTAGAAACACCTGACAGGCTGCTGGGATGCCCAGTGTGTTATCCTGGAAAACGAAGTCTTTCCGCTAGTGCTCACCTTAATAACTGCCTGCAGAGAGGCAACATCTCTCTGCCTCGGTGGAGTTAGTTATATCATCACAGTTGGGTATGTGCAACTCACAGAATGTTTTTATATACATGTGTGTGTATGTGCATGTGTGAAGTCTCTTCCCCCTCCCCCCAATAAGTCTCTGAGGTGAGGAGACGAGGGATTGTTCTTGTTGCTATTTTAAAAATAAGGAAACTGAGATGGAGAGGACTGCCCTTACACTTCACACAATTTATAAGGATACTGCCCCATGTTTATTCAGGCTAAATGACAGCTCAGATGATCAGCCTGTTTTCTGGTCATCCTTGGTGACTTTTTTTTACGACTCTCTTTACAGAACACTTAGCTCCATCTAGACACATCAGTGTAAATTTGCAGCTACTATGAATAGTCTCATCTTCAGAAATGAGCTTACCCTTCCTTGTATGTGAATTACTCAGCCCTCCTATGTCCTGGCATGAGACAAGGTATTTAGTCCTGTGAACAGTAATCAGCTATGGACTCCCAGAGCTAGTAGAAACCTTTTAAGATGCTCTGTTCGTGGACCCTATTATAAGGACATCTAGCAGATTAACCAAAGAATAAATACTTTCTAAAAATATTAATGGATAATGCTAATTGAGATCATAGCTGACAGCTTTCAGTGTAGTAGTAATAAGTCACAAGAACTGCAATAAAAAGCCAAGTCCCATTCCACATAAAACATTTGGGGATTGGCCTATCAAGGCACACGAAAGACTATAGAAAAATAGATTAAATTACCAAGTGTTTCTTAAGGAAATCACTTAAATACCTGAGGAAATGTTCAGTGCTCATGGCTAGGCCAAGCTAATGTAATAAAAATGACCATACTAGGCAAGTCAATTTACACTTTCACAGATTGTCAAGAGGATACTTTATAGAATTGGATAAAATAATTAAAACATTCATTTTGACAAGCAAAAAGATGTAGAATATCAAGGGAAATGATGAAAGGAATTAGGCATGGAAGGGTTAAATTTCGGTTTGAACATAATATGTTTAAGACACCTACTTGAACATCTAGTTTGAGATGTCTGAAAGGTGGTTAGAGATGTGAGATTGGCAGTCAGTAGAGAGGAGATTTGAGAATCATCAGCATAGAGATTGTAACTAAATCCATAAGAGCTAGTGAGAATTCCCCCAGTGAAGTAGTATAGAGGGAGAAGAGAAAAGAACCCAGGCCAGAGCCCTGAAGGCCACCTGTGGTTAGAGGGCATGACCTGGAGGAGGATCCAGAGAAGGCCTGGGAAAGAACTGATGGGCTGAGGGATCGGAAGTTACGGTGGAGATGGAGAGTAGCGTTTTGTAAAGGAAAGCAGAAGGAGAGTGAAAGTCAGTAGGTTGTGGTCAGAGGAGAGAATGTGGGGGACAGTAAGGTCAAGGGTATGGCTATCTTTGTATGTTGCTGAGTGGGGAGGAGGAGGAACTCATGGTGGAGAGTGTTAGAATGTTTCAGGGAGAATCAGTGTGAATATTGAAGTCCCTTAGTATGAAAGCAGGAGTTGAGGGGAGAGAAAAATTGTAAGCTAGATATAAAACTAATTGAGGGAGGAAGGAAGGGAGTGACCTAGGAGTGTAGACATCAGCTGCCAGGATTTTGATTGGGTAGGAGATAGGAATAGCATGAATCTTAAAGGAGGGAAGGGCAGAAACTGGAAGTAGTGATGAGAAGCAAGGAGTATTTTCACTTGCCTATCTCAACTAGGGAGCTGAGGAGAATGAGTGAAGGTGCAGCCAGTCCTGGAAAGGGTGGCTGGGTTGCAGTAAGAGCTAGTAGATGCACCCAGTGGGAGAGTGAAAGATGAAGAAGAAGGGTAGTTTATTGTCTATGGAATGTCTGTTCCTAAGGGCACATACTATAACTTTGGGGTAAGAGGGTTAAGGGGGCTGGGTGATAGTGATTTAGAGGAGATCAGAGTCCTTTGGGAATGACCAGGTTTGAGAATGCTCATCACTGAGTGGAGAGCCTCACTCCTCTCCCAAAGACAAGTACCACAGGAGATGGGAGACCTGGTGAGAAGTAAGGAGAACCCTTACTTCTTTGTGTTGGAAGTTCTCCTTATCCCTATTGGGGAATTGGACTGGCAGCTGGAGGTGGCGGATGCCCTGTGCTGGGCCACATGGAAGTGGTTGCTTTGAGGGGTTGCCTGAGAAGAAGGTAGGCTGCCATCTGATGGCTTCTCACCTGGGAAGGCTGAGGCAGTAGCAGGAAGTTGTAGGCTTCCTGTGTAGATGGAGGAACATGACTGAACTGTACAGAATGATGTGTGATGGCTACAGAGAAGTACAGATGCAATGATGGCATCCAATCTGAGCCAAGAAAACAGCAGCCATGAGACAACGATGTAAGCTAAAAAAAACAAACCAAAAGAACTCAGCCCCACACCAAGCAACCAGAAGGGAATTACAAGTTGGAAAATCAGGTGAGGCTCCATCCAAGAGAGCCAAGACAGTGTCGAGGTGGGAGAGCCATATGGTTCACACATTGCATATCTGTTGCTCTCAGCTATCCCCCACTTCCAAAAAATACCCTGTTATGAGGATGGCTCTCAGAGAGGGGAAGGAATTTTCAGAACCAAGTTGATAAAACTCACTTAAATATTTTTTTAATTTAAAAAAAATGAAGATTATTAGAAATACGCGTCTTGTTGGAGAATCTCTGGGCTTTTACGAAATGACTACCTTTTGGTTCTAGAATTAAATATCGGCTCACATTTCAATTTTGAAGTTAGTGATTTCTGCACTGCTTTGATGTGCTTTTCTTTGTTGGATCTGAGTACTGGATATGAAAAGAACTTCCCATCTTCTATTCCAGCCCTGTTATTTTACAGAAAAAGAAACTGAGACTCAGAAAAACAAAGTGAATTGGTCAGAGTCCCACAACTAACTCCTGAGTGGCCAAGCCGCGTTTGAACTCAAACCTTCTGGCTTCAAATCTAGTGCCCTTTATCCTATCCTGCCTCTGATATATCTGTACAGAAGACCAGCTGCATTGTGAATTTGTTCAGAACAAGACAAAGGTGTTACTAGGCTTTGAATTTTTTGAACTTGAAATTTTTTGAAAAAAAATTTGGAAAACTCTTTGGTGCTTGACTTTCAGTGATTGTTTACCACAGTGAGCCACCCTTGGGCTTTGCCCTCTGTCCCTTGAGGTGTGCAGAGCTTTTGAATCCTGTGTATTTGTATGGGAGCTGTCTCCTTATTCTTGCCTTCTCTGTTTTCCTGTTCAGTTGTGTGCCTACCTAACACCCAGTGTGAGATTTCCACCTCAGGAGGGACAGGAGAACTGAAATCCCTCTGGAGTTTGTCCAGCTTAATATTAATCAATGCTTTGATCTTCTACAGTAAAAAAAAAAAAAAAAAAAAAGAGAGAGAGAAATCACCTAACCTTGCCAAGGGCTAAAAACCAGTCCCTGAGCTAAGCAGTGACATGTGTACACCCCTCATCTTTCAACAAATCCACCAACAAGCATTTGTCAAGCACACTCCATCCCCAGTGCTGGCTGTTGCTTCACTCTCCCAGTTCCAATACCTAAAGGATACATTATGGATCATTTGTTTGGGGGAACATTTAAGTGTATTCTCAGTCCACATTCTCCTCAATGCCAACAAGTATGAAATCAAAGATTTGACCAATTGGAAGAGAGAAATCTTCACTACCGAAGCTCAAAAACATGGTGTGTGTCTGGGGATTGAAGAATCTGCAGCTGAGATTCCATTTTGATGGCAAATACATTGCCTGTCTTCAGCCTTAGGCCTTCTATCAATAGGACTTGGCCTGTTAATGATCGTCTCAGGGTTATCAGGACTCCAGAGTCAGCAAATTGGGCATTACTTGGAGACGTCTTTGCCGTGTTGTTTGGCAACCCTTACTTAAACATCATGGACAGCAACAGAGAACCTCATCAGGTGATGGCCTCTACCTGAATGAATAAATAAAAAAAATGATTGTGTTCCTAGTCAACTCTGTGGAATTTCTGATTCATTTTTGTTTCATATGTTTGCATCTCCCAAGCAAATTGGTAAACCTTTTGAGCCGAGGGGACTGTGTCATGGTATTTTGGGATTATCCACAGGCATTTCTAGGTACTTAATACTTACGCAAAATTTAATTAAATGATGTAAAGGTAAATAATCTGACACCATTTTAAAAGGCCTTTTTTCCTTGTAAAGATGAGATATAGAATTCTATTTCCCTCTCATGAAATGGCCTCTTTCTTGCAGCAAGAAGCATCTCAGTCAAGATTTTCAGTTTTTAGTTTATGCATCAGATAGTTCAGGTGCATCTACTCTTAAAAAAGAAAGAAGAAAACACCTTTCTAAAAAATTCATCAAGAAAGAAATGATCAGTAAAGTATGGAATGAAGACTTAAACTTTGTCCCTCCAGCCCCCAAAGAAAAGATACTTTAAGGCCCCACTTAGTATCTTGAATTTATCTGTCCTTTCTTATTGGAGAAGAATTGGAAGCATAGAAGAAAGGTGTCGAGAGTTAAACACAATATAAAATACGAGAGATCAGAGACTTGTCCTCTGATCAAGGGCTAATGGAAATCTATATTTGAAACCCATTGAGAATTCCCTTAGGGAGTTGGAGAGCGGGGTGGGTAGGTGGGAAGCATCTGTTGAGCAGCCCAGCTGGGAATTGTAGAGAGCACTGGTGATGTGGTTGTCACCCCTGCTGTTGCTGCCCCTTTTCATTGGCGTACAGTGTGCAAGACAGGGTGTTTGGAAACAGGAAGTGATGGGGCTGTCAGTGTCATGGCCCCAACTAGCCTGAAACTGAGGTCCATCTGAACACCAAAGCCGTTCTTCTTATTCTACCTGCATCAACCTTGAGTTGAATCCTGGCTCTGACACTTAGTCCTTATGTGACCTTGAATCATCTCCACTCCCTGGGTCTCGGTTTGCTCCATAGAAGATGGAAGGAGTTGGATCAGGTATCCCTTAAGCCTTTTGGCAGCTCCAGATCCTATGATCCCAGGGTATTTGTTAGGGACTTGGGAAAGAAACAAAATGGCTTATGTAAAAATTGCTCAGTCGCCCATCTGAATTGGCTCTTGAGAAGCAGAGAGAGCAACGTTGCTGCAGAACCAGCTCCGAGTGTGTAAAGAGGCAGGAAACCTGGTTGTTGCCCTGTCTTTCTCACTAGTCACCCATGTGGTGCCTCGGCCAAGCCTCGGGGGTCTTAGTTTTCTTCTGCATAAAATGTACATGTTGCCTAAATGTCTAACAGAGAAACAGTTAAGTAAATGGTGTATTACTTCAATGAAACATTAGACTGTCCTTAAGACTGTCAAATATGAGGAATACAAAGAAATAGGAAAAGACTTTTGTGAAATAATGCAGACAGGAGAACCCCTCGAGAAAATGGGATGGATACTGACTGCTGTGGCCCCCAAATAGGAGAAGAGCAAATCTATCCCTTTGGTGTGATTAGTGCATAGAACTGCTAGATTTGGGCTCAGAAAACCCCCAGCTTAATTAAACCTTGCCACAGACACCTAGCAGCAGCTGTGTGATCTCATGCAAGTCATTTGAACTCCTCAGGTGTCAGGTCCTCAGCTACCTCATTTGTAAAATGAGAGAAGTTGGATTCAGCCTGTAAGGTCCCTTCTGGCTCAGTCTGCTCCTGGTCCTTTGACCTTTGCTGAGGGTCTAGACGGAAGGATGGAAAAATGGATACTTGATATGTTGAAATTAATTTAAATATAAATGATCACTAAATAAGGCAAATTGCATTGCTGTCCAGTGTTTAAGCTTTTAATCAGATTGTTGGTTGGTGTTGCCCTTTGTTCTCGAAGAGCACCAAAATGACATTTCAGTGTGTCTGACTGTGGCTGATCAGACCAATATGAACTTGGAGTGCTCTACCACAGATTGGACACAGATAGTCCATGTGAATTTTGGGGGTGGATACTCCAAATGTGTGCATCCTACGTTTCCTTTGTGCTGTCTCATTTCTTCTTTGCTCATAGAGCACAGCGCCCTTTCTGATGTGGGCAGGCCATGCTGAGAGTTCCTGTGCCAGTATTTCCCATGTTGCACAGTCAAATCCAAAGTTCTTGAGAGAGACCTTGACAGTGTCCTTGTATCACTTCTTCTGACCACCATGTGATCTCCTGCACTATGTGAGTTCTCCATGAGAGTCTTTTTGGCAAATGTACATTTTGCATTCAGACAACGTGGCCAGCCCATTGGAGTTGCGCTCTCTGAAGCATAGTTTGAATACTTGGCAGTTCAGCTTGAGCAAGGACTTCAGTGTCTGGTACCTAATCCTGCCAGGTGATCCTCAGAATCTTCCCAAGACAGTTTAAATGGAAGTGATTCAGTTTCCTGGCATGGTGCCGGTAGACTGTCCAGGTTTCACAGGCATGCAATAATGAGGTCAGCACAGTAGCTCTGTAGACCTTCAGTTTTCCTAGTCAGTCTAATACCTCTTGTCTCCCAAACTCTTCTTCAGACCCTCCCAAACACTGAGCTAGCTCTGGCAATGTGTGCATCAACCTCGTTGTCAATGTGTATATCCCTGGAAGGTACACTACAAGGTAAGTGAATTTATCCACAGCATTCAGAACTTCTCCATTTGTTGTAACCAATGGTTCCACGTATGGGTGGTGTGGTGGTGGCTGATGGAGCACCTGTGTTTTCTTGGTGTTGATTATTAAGCCAAAATTAGCACAGGCAGCAGAGAATTGATCCATACTTTGTTGCATCTCAGCTTTAGAGACTGGATTGAGTGCACAATCATCTGCAAACAGAAAATCATGCACCAACACTCCCTCCACTCTGGTCTTGACTTGTAGCCTTTTCAAATTGAAGAACTTACCATCAGTATGGTAGCTGACCTTGATGCCATGTTCATCCTCATTGAAAGCATTTGTTAACATGGCTGAAAACATCATGCTAAAAAGCATGGGAGCAAGCACACAGCCCTGTTTGGTGACTGAGAAGGCAAGAGAGCTTTGTCCACTCTCCAGAACCTGGGCAAACATGCCATCATGAAACTGAAGTACAATACTGACGAACTTCTCTAGGCAAGCAAATTTTGACATAATTTTCCTAAGCTTTCACGACTAAGTGTTATATAGGCCTTGGTTAGCTCTACAGATGTTGTGTACAGACCTCTGTTCTGCTCCTGGCATTTCTTCTGGCGTTGTTGGGCAGCAAACACCATTTCGACTGTTCCTCAGCCCTTTCTGAAGCCACATAGGCTCTCAGGTATATTCCAGGTGAAGGATCAGCCTATTAAGGAGGACTCTAGCAAGAATCTTGCCAGCAGTGACTAAGAGAGTGACCCTGCTGTGATTGTTGCAGAACAGTTTATTCCCTTTACCTCTATAGAGATGGACAATGGAGGCATCTTTGAACTCCTGGGGGAAAACCTCCTCTTGGTGTTGGAAAATTTCAGTCAGCTTTTGTATGAGCAATGGTCCCCCTACCTTGTAAATCTCATTTGGAATAGAATCAGCACCAGGTGCTTTGCCACATGAAAGGAGCCTAATGGCCCTCAAAATCTCTTCTTCAGTTGGAAGTTCAGCTAAGAAGGGATTGATCTCAACCTGAGGTAAATGGTCAATGGCCTCAGCATTGATTGATGATGGTCTGTTTTATTTTATTTTATTTTTTTAAATTGTGTTTATTTATTTATTTTTAGATTTCGACATTCATTTCCACAGAATTTTGAGTTCGAATTTTTCTTCCCATCTCTCCTCTCCCCCCACCCCATAATACCTTGTATTCTTATTACCCCTTCCATCAACGTACCCTCCCTTCTATCACGTCCCACCCTTTCCTTGTCCCTATCTTCTCTCTTTTCTTGTAGGGCAAGATAGATTTCTGTACTCCTTTTCCTGTGTTTCTTACTTCTCAGTTATATACAATAAGTATTCTCAACATTCATTTCTAATACTTTGAATTCCAACTTCTCTCCCTCCCTTTCTCCCTATCCATCCTCACTGAGAAGGTAAGCAATTCAATACAGACTATATATGTGTCATTTTGCAAAAGACTTCCATAATAATCATGTTGTGTAATACTAACTATATTGCCTTCTGTCCTACCTCTCCCCCCCTTTTTTTATTCTCTCATTTGACCTGTCCCTTCCCATAAGTGTTTACTTCTAGTTACTCCCTTTTCCCATTTGCCCTCCCTTCTATCATCCCCTTCACCCCACTTGTCCCTTCCTCCCCTACTTTCCTGTAGTATAAGATAGATTTTCATACCAAATTTAGTGAGCATGTTATTCCCTCCTTAAGCCATATGGGAAGAGAGTAAACTTCACTTTCCCCCCCTCTCACCTCCTCCCTTTTCTCCTCCATTGAGCAAGACTTTTCTTATCCCTTTTATGAGTTATAGCCTGCCCCATTCCATTTCTCCATTTCTCTCTTTCTCCTCCCAGTATTTTCTTCCCTTACCCCTTAATTTTTATTTTATTTTTTTTTAAGGATATCATCTCTTCTGATTCAACTCAACCTGTACTCTGTGTGTGTGATTGTGTGTGTATAATCCCTCCACCTGCCCAAATACTGAGGAAAGTTTCAAGAGTTGCAAATACTATCTTTCCATGTAGGAATGTAAACTGTTCAGCTTTAGGAAGTCCTTTATGATTTCTATTTCTTGTTTACCTCTTCATGCTTCTCTTGATTCTTGTGTTTGAAAGTCACATTTTCTCTTCAGTTCTGGTCTTTTCATCATGAATGCTTAAAAGTTCTCTATATCATTGAATGACCATTTATTCCCTTGAGGTATTGTGCTCAGTTTTTCTGGGTAGCTGATTCTTGGTTTTAATTCCACTCCCTTTGACTTCTGGAATATCCAGTTCCAGTCCCTTTGATCCCTTAATGTAGAAGCTGCCAGATCCTGCGTTATCCTGATTGTATTTCTACAATACTTGAATTGTTTCTTTCTGGATGCTTCCAATATTTTCTCCTTGACTTGGGAACTCTGAAATTTGGCCACAATATTCCTAGGAGTTTCTCTTCTCAGATCTCTTTCAGGAGGTGATTGGTGGATTCTTTCAATATTTATTTTGCCCTCTGGTTCTAGAATATCAGGGGAGTTTTCCTTGATAATTTTATGGAAGATAATGTCTAGGCTCTTTTTTTGATTATGGCTTTCAGGTAGTCCTGTAATTTTTAAATTGTTTCTCCTGGATCTGTTTTCCTGGTCAGTTGTTTTTCCAGTGAGATGTTTCATATTATCTTCTATTTTTTCAGACTTTTGGTTTTGTTTTCTAACTTCTTGGTTTATCTCATAGTCATTAGCTTCCTTGAACTCCAGTCTCTCTTTTAAAGAGCTGTTTTGTTCAGTGAGCTTTTGAACCTCCTTTTCCATTTGGCTAATTCTGCTTTTTAAAGCCTCCTTCTCCTCCTTGGCTTTTTGGACCTCTTTTTCCAATTGTCTTAGCCTCTTTTTAAAGGTATTATTTTCCTCAGCATTTTTTTGGTTCTCATTTAGCATGCTGACATGCTTCTCAAACTCTTCTGTGGCCTGAGCCCATTTCATATTCATTTTGGGGGTACTGGAGGCAGAGGTCTTGACTTCCTCTGACAGTATGCCTTGTTCTTCTTCATCTGAAAGGATGGAAATACACCTATTCACCAAGAAAGTAAACTTCTATATTCTTATTTCTTTTCCCTCTTTTGGACATTTTCCCAGCCAGTTACTTGACTTCAGAATCCTTTGTCAAGAGGAGGGTCCTAATACTCCCCCTCTCCCTAGTACTGTGTTCAAGGCTGAAATTCAGATCGGATGCTCAATTCCTCCAGGGTCTTTAGGTAGGGGCAAGCTGCTACTGAGGACTGAGGTTCAGATCAGCTGCTCAATTCCACTAGAGGCTTTAAGCGGAGCTGCCTGGACAACGAACCCAGGCTGCTTCTGTGTAGTTGTTGTTGCCACCGCCTAGGGCCAGTGCTGGGAGAACCCCATTCCTCTCTCTCCCAGCTGGGAAAGCCCTCTCACACTGACCTTTGGCACTTTCTTTATCGCTTGTGAGTTGAGGGATCTGGGACCCTCCCTACTGGGAATACTGCCCCAGAGGTCTGTTCAGGTCCTGTTCCTCCCCAGTGCCACATGGCCAGGGCTGGGCTCCACTCCACTCAGTGTCCCGTGAGGTAGACCTTTCCTGTCAACCTTCTAGGTTACCTTTGGCTGGAAACCTCTTTCTCTCTTTTGTTTTATGGCTTCTGCTGCTCTGGAATTTGTTGAGAGTCATTTTTTACAGGTGTTTTGTAAGCTGTAGGGGAAGTGCTAGAGAGTATACATCTTTCTACTCTGCCATCTTGACTCTGCCTAATGATGATCTGTTTTAATCAAATATTTAATAATAAAATGAAAGAGATGAACTAGATCATTGAGCCATCCAGTTCTGCCAATCTGTGAGCTACTATATCTTGAAATTTCAGTTCTTTAAACTCAAAAAGCTAATAGTAAGAGATGTTTCAGGCAAAAGTGGTTAGATTCTCATAAATTCCAGGCAAAATGGCTAGGTTCCCATAAATTATTGTTTATTTCACAGGCAATCAAGCCACAGGGGCTTTCCTTCTCACTATTCTGTGATTCAGGGTTACATGTATGCCTGAATAAAGCTGCTTACTATAACCTGCATGTGACTGATGTGATCTTGTAGCATTCATTATTCTGGGGAGTGTTGCTTCTAAGTTTTTGAGTCAGTGTCCTATGATTGATTTCTGACAGCCCATAGAATTTTCTACAAGTATAGTTCCTTGTTTGGAATGGATCTCGGGTCATTTAGCACAACTTGTATTTTAACAGAAGTCCCTTCCATACTGGACCTAGCAAGTAGTCATCTAGCCCGGGCTTGGACAGCTCCAACAAGGGAGACCCAACCCAGCGCCTCTGCCTCCGGAAAAGCTTTTTCTTCTTGGGGATGGCTCAAACAATTAGGAAAGCTTTTCTTACGTTAGTTTTTCAATCTTCGCCTGCACCTTTAGCCTACTGCTTGTCCTTGGGCCCCCTTTGCCAGACAGAATCATTAGGGAACATGTACTGTTAAACATGGAGTATTTGAGGTCCTGGGGATATAAGATTTAAAAAGATGAATTGGTAGATGCCCAGGGAGCTTACTTTCACTGGAGAAATATAGGAATATAAATGCATAGAAAATAAATGGGAGGTAACAACAAGCAAGCAAGGATATCAGCAGGTGAAGGTGGAATGGGGAAAGGTTTCCCCAGGTAGAAGGTGATGCTTGAGAGAGATCTTTAAAAAAGAGGGATTTTGTGATGTGGAAAGAGGGAATTCTAGGCATGGGAAATTGAGGACTGTCTGAGTGGAGCCACTGAAAGGCCAGTTTGGTGGGATCCAGGATATAATGGGCTGGGAGGGTGGAAGTGGAGGGCCACTCAAGCCAACCAGAAACTATTTTCTTTCTTTTTTGTTTTTTAATTTTAGCAGCTAGAGGAAACTTCAGGAGTTTGAGTAGGGGTGTGTCATGGTTAGATCTATGCTTAAGGAAAATCATTTTCTCAGATCTATGGAGGATGGACAAGATTGGGAGAAACTTAGGGCAGAGAGGCCATTGAAGAGGTCAGGCAGACCCTCTAGTCTTGTGGATAACAACTCGCATATCCTCCTAAGGCTCTTCTTTTTCAGGGTAAAAGGCCCCAGTGTCTTCAGCCAGTCCTGTCTTGGGATGGTCTCCCAACCCCTCACCATGCCGCCTTCTGGATTTGCTCCAACTTCTCAGTGGTCCTTTTGCAAGTGTGGTGCCCATAACTGACCACATTGTGGTCTGCCTACAGCAGGGCTATCACCTCCCTCGTGGTTTGTGGAGACCTCAAATTGATCTGGTGTTTGGGGGAACACCATAGTAATTCCACAAGGGACTGACCAGAGGAAGGGCACCCCCCTCTCCACTCCCAAACATAACACTCGACTGATGCTGTTGAGGAGTTAGAGGAACCCTGTTCTGGCGACCTAATTGCCTGTGAGCTCATTTCCCCTCCTCTTTCTCTTCCTTGGTTAGGGCTGGATTGAATCTTGCTCATAAACTTCCCCTCCAGCTTACACTTGAACACAGATCTCCTCTCTGGCGTACCTAGTGTTCAGCTGATGAGTCATTCAGCCTCTCCTTGAGGTCCCTCAAGGGACAGTGGAGCTCAGCCAGTTAGCAGTGGCCCTGGGCAGCTTCTGTTTCCTACTCCTTGTACCATCCCTTGGCTTGCTGTCTTTTGCCCAGCCTCTTCCCTATGCTGGGGACTTGATTATTATTTCTACTATGACCCATTTCCTGGTTCTTAATCCTAGTTTTCTGAAATAGATTACACATTTAAATAACTCATATTGAATGCAAATATGATGGAACACAATGGAATGGGCAAAGTAGTTTTCATTGCATTCCTTTGGCGTTTGCAAATCAGATTTTAAAATGCGTGGTGCCCAAAGCTTGCTTGCTTGGTCATCCATTAGGTTCTGGCATGTAGCCAGAGCAGCTTTGCGAAGCTAAGATGGCAGATGGCCCATTGACAGAAGCAAAAGAGTTTACTGTTTTAACTTGGATTTGCTATTTAGCCATCGCAGCATTTCCCCCTTCCTAAAGGCTGTTAGGAGTTTGAGAAGATGTTTTTCACGCTTTATTTTTGTTAGAGATTCTTTGAAACCATGACTTATTTCACTTTTTTAAAAGAATGCTATTTAAAATTTTTTAGTTTTCAACATTCACTTCCATAAGATTTTGGTTTCCATTTTTTTCCCCATCTGTCCCCTCCCCTCACTCCAAGAAGGCATGTAAATTGATATAGGCTCAATATGTACACTCATATTAAACCTATTTTCGTATTAGTCATATTGTACATAAGAATTAGAACCAGTGGGAGAAACCACGAGAAAAAAGAAACACACACAAGAGAGAGCAAATAATATGCTTCAATCTGCATTCAGATTCCATAGTTTTTCCTCTGGATATGGATAGCATTTTCCATCATGAGTTTTTAGAGTTGTCTTAGGTCATTGCATTGCTAAGAAGAGATAAGTCTATTAAATATTAAATTAGTCATCACACACTGTGGCTGTTATTGTGTATAATGTTCTCCTGGTTCTGCTCATTTCACTCAATGTCAGTTCATGCAAGTCTTCCCAGGTTTTTTCTGAAGTCTCCTTGCTCATCATTTCTTATAGAAAAATAGTATTCCATTACATTTATATACCACAACTTGTTCAGCCATTCCCCAACTGATGGGCATCCCCTCAATTTCTGATTCTTTTCCATCACAAAAAGAGCTGCTATAAATATTTTTGTACATGTGCATCCTTTTCCCATTTGTATGCTCTCTTTGGGATATAGCCCTAGAAGTGGTATTGCTAGGTCAAAGGGTATGCACAGTTTTATAGTGCTTTGGGTATAGTTCCAAATTGCTCTCTACAATGGTTGAATCAGTTCACAGCTCCACCAACAATGCATTAATGTAACAATTTTCCCACATCTTCTCCAGTATTTATCATTTTCCTGTTTTGTCATGTTAGCCAATCTGATAGGTGCGATGTAGCACCTCAGAGTTGTTTTGATTTGAGAATGCTGTTGTATTTTAAGAAATTATCTCATTTATCAAAGTTGAATGAAAGAGGGAGAGGTGAGAAATGGTTCCTGTAAAACTAAGTCCCTATAGTTTGATTAATGAATCCTGTGAATTCTAAAGTCATATTATTCAAATTCATACTATTTGAATTGATTATGTGTAAAATATAGTCATTAGTTCCTGTCCAACGGAAATATTTCATTGAAAAATTTTTAGTTTAGTTAAGGTAATAATTAATTTTAATTAATATAACAACAAATGATAGGAAAAATGTATTTCTGATTCAAGTTTATTACAAAATCATAAAGTATTTATAGAAAGCAAATTTTAAAAAATTAAATATTACTAAATACCATAGCTAAAGATAAGCTTATACTGATGATATGACAAAAACATTACTATCATTGAAAATATTTTTTAGCAGCATAAAGTGAGCTATATTCTCTCTTTAAAACTTCATATACACACTGGTAAGTACAGAGAACTTTATTTACGTCTTGGCAGATTTCATTTTCATGTTCTCATTCAATGAACCAGGCAGAGGCAGATGATGTAGCATTGACTAAAACGGTAATACTTTAAATGTAGTATTGTTGGCATTGCAGTATTTTTCAATAGCTAAGGCAAAATAACTTGAAAATCAGTCTTCAAAAATAACATTAGCCACTCAAGCTTTCTTGTTTGACCAGTATGGAACTGAAAGTAATAAATGTTTGTAGTTTCTTGGAGGTCAAGGACTTTGAGACCACTAAGCATGACTTTCAATTTAAAATCCCCATTTCTAATTATCTCCCTTAGACAATTTTCTTTCTTAGAATTGTTCATTTATAGTTTTTTCTTAGAAATATCAGGTGTGGTAGGCATTCTTTTCCAGACTCTCCATTCATATTTTGTTGGTCAGCATATCCACTTTCTTCTTTTATTTTTTCAGAACCTCAGATTATCTACCTGCCATATCGTCATCTACCCTGGACCATCTCTCCAGTGATTTTAACATTATGAAATTGAATTCTGTTTTCAGAGATAGAGCCCAATAATGGACCAACTGACACACAATAGAAATGTCTACACTATCTGCTTAGTTTCCATTTTATTTCACTGCCTTAAATAAGCTTGATGTTTCTTTCTGAATGAGTACTCTGGTAAGAGTAATGGGTTGTTGATGGCCATCTCCAATCCAAGTTGCTAAAAGACGCCCATTTCTGTCGTCGTAATCCTCCTAGTCATTGTAGTCGTTTGCAAACCACAAAAAATTGGAGCCACTTTGCCTCTTTCTTTTATCTCAGTTTTTATTTATTGCATGTTTTGTGGTAGTCTGTGTGGTAAATTCTGGCATCTTGTCTGATTTTAGAGTTCCTATCCCCATGTCTCTGCTGTTCGGTTACATCAGATTTTTATTCTGATGTGATCATAAGCCTCTTCCTTTTTTGCATTGGCTGTGTTTCCATCTAAAGTATTCTTCCTTTTGTCCATTAAAAAAAATGAACCTATCTATTGGTAATAAATTACATCGCATCACCTCCATATGTGGTGAATAGGTGAGTGCAGACTGACAGTATTAAAACTGTCAACTAGCTTGTATCTGTTGTAGCCTTTGCATTTGTCTCATATTAAATGAAACCTGGGCAGGTAAGTGGCACAGTGGATAGATCTGGCCTCAGGTGCTTAGTAGCTGTGTCACCTTGGATAAGTCACTTAAACCTATTTGCCTCAATTTCCTCATCTGTAAATTGAGTTAGAGAAGGAAGTGGCAAAACCAAGCTTGTATCTCTGCCAAGAAGACCCCCAGTGGATTTACACAGAGTCAGAAGCAACTAAATGACAACAAAATGCACCCTGGCATCCATCAGTCATTAAGCATCAATTAAGTTCCTGCTATGTAAGTGCTAGGGATACAAAGAAAAGTACAAGAAAAGCCCTCCTCTCAAGGAGCTCACAATCTGATGGGGGAGATGACGTACAAATAAATATATACAGAAAGGCTTTACTCAGGACAAATAGGAAATAAATAACAGAGAGAAAACACTGGCATGAAGAGGGAAGACTTTTGTAGAAGGTGAAATTTCATTTAAAAATTGTTTTTATTTTATTTCCTGTCCATCTCTCTCCTCCCTCCCCCACCACTGAGAAATACAATACCTTTTATACATAGGAAGTCATGCAAAACCTGTTTCCAGGTTAGCCATGTTGTAAAAGAAAAAAAAAACAAACAAGAAAATGAAAGAAAATCAGTATTTTTCTGCCCTCGGTTCATTAGTTTTCTCTCTGGAGGTGTGGTAGTGTTTTTCATCATGGGTCCTTTGGAATTGTCTCGGATCATTGCATTAGAGTAGCTAAGTCTTTATCACTCCAGCATTGATTGTCAGTGGTCTCCTGGCTGTGCTCACTTCACTTCAGGTGATGTGAGTTCATGTAAGTTCAGTACGTAACTTAAGTAAGATCAGTTCATGTAAGTCTTCCCAGGTTTTTCTGAAACCATTCCGCTCATCACTTCTTTTAGCCCAGTGGTATTCCATCACAATCACACATCACATCTCAGTTCAGCCATTCCTCAATTGAGAATCCTCAGTTTCCAGTTCTTTGCCACCACAAAAAGAGCTGCTATAAATATTATTGTACATATGGGTCTTTTTCTTTTATCCCTTTGGGATACAGACCTAGGGGCGGTCTCTTGTATCCAAGTCCCAGGAGCATGGTACGGAGCCTGGCACATTGTAAGTACTTCATATGCACTTATCTATTCTTAGGCTCTCTTCCCTTGCTGTCTTCTTGCAGACTCAAGAGTTTTATATACATATTCCTTAGGCTCTCTTCCCTTGGTGTCTTCTTGCAGACTCAAGAGTTTTATATACATATAGTTCCTAATTGTTCTTCTCAGTGGCTGGGCTGGTTCACAAGTGAATGAATATTACATTACAGTACCTATTTTTCCACACCCCTGCAGCATTTATCATTCTCCTTTTCTGTCATATTAGTCAACCTGATGTATGAGATGGTGATGCAGAGCTTAAAATTTGCATGTCACTTAATTATTAGGGATTTGGAACATTTTTTCCATATAACTATGGATAACTTTGATTTCTTCTTCTGAAAACTGCCTGTTTATGTCCTGTGACCATTTAGCAGTTTGGAAATGGCTTGTATTTTTACAAATTTGACTCATTTCCCTGTGAGTGAGAAATGAGGCCTTTATTGGAGAATCTTGCTGTAAAAAGTTTTTCCCTAGTTTATTGCCTTTAGAAGGTGGGATTTCAGTAGGGGCTTGAGGGTTGGATTGGAGGAGGGAAGAACATCCAGAGTGAGAGGTGATGTGTCTTGTTCGTGATGGGCCAGGAGGCCAGTGTCACGGGATTGAAGAATACGTGTAGGATGGAGGGTGTTAAGAAGACTATGGAAAGGTAGGAAGGGGCTGGGTTATGAAGGGCTTTGGAGGTCGTTGTTCCTGGAGGCACTAGGGAGCCCCTGGAGCAACAGGATCTGGCCCGTGCTTTAGGAATATCATGTTAGCTGAATGAAGTGAGGACATACTCATGCACACACACTCACACACACCCAAGAGGCTATTGCAGTATTCCAGGTATGAGGTGGTGAGGGTCTGCACCACAAGGGCAACAGTGTCGGGGGAGATTTTGTGAAGGTGAAATGGATAGGCCTTGGCAACAACTTGCATATGGGGGGATCAGGGTAAGACTGGGAGGATGAGGCTGGCCTCTACAGTTATAGGGAAGGTAGGAGGGTGGGAGAGAAGGTTTGGAGGAGGAAAATGAGCTCACTTTGGTAATGCACATGCACTAAATCAAATTTTGCATTATTGCATTATTGAGACTTGCATTAATCATGACCCTAGATATATGCTATATATCATGAATAGTGACCAGATGGAAGTTAGATGGTATGGACGGTTCTGATCTTGACCCTGCCCTGAACTTAGCAAAATATAATAGGCGCTTCATAAGTATTTGATTGATTAACTGACTTTATGACTTTGAGTCAAGCTATTTCACCTCTAGGACCTCTGTTACTCAGCTATAAATGGAGTGAATTGTACTAGTTGAACCCCAAAGTCTCTTTCAGCTTTAAAAGTCTGTGAGTCAAGTTTAAGTAGATTTCCCAGAGTCTTCTTAGCCTATTTTACATACCAGCTGGCCCTAGATCATGCTTTACCTTTCCTTTAGCCATCTTGTCATCTGTCTGCCACCATTATTGTTTCCATACCAGACATAGATCTTCAGAATTCAGGCCCCTGGATCTCCTGGAGAAATTAATCTCACTTTTTTGGAGTTTGGTAACTGATTATCAACTAGCATTCCTAACCACGTGTATCAACTCCCAGGTTCCAGACCACTTCCCCTTCCATCTAGTGGCCTAAGCTACCCTGCTACCTGTCTGTTGGCACATGGGCACCTCCTTCAGCCTGTTTCCCCTTCCACTTCTTAACCTGGACATAGTAACCAAATCAGGCATAGCATTATTTCCTCTATCCAGCAATTTATATGACTCCCCAGACCAGAATTCCCTTCCTTGGCCGCCATTTTCCTGTGTTTTGTATTCATTCCTTGATTAGAATTCAAGCTTCTTGTGGGCAGGAATTATCTCTCTTGTATTCGAGTCCCAGGAGCCTGGCACAGAGCCTGGCACATTGCAAGCACTTCATTACACTTGTCTATTCCTTAGGCTCTCTTGCCTTGCTGTCTCTTAGATTGGTAGGGACTTGAGAAAGACATGAAATCTGCCTTCCTTTCTTGGGACCTTTGGCATTTGGCATTTGACATTTGATGCTCCAAAATGGAGAGGAGACAGTGACTGTTCTCACTTGGAGCTCCCTCTTACCCTTCTCAAAAATGGTAGCTTGGAAATGCAGGTTTTCAGAAGAGCCAGAGATTGTCCTCTTGGTCTCTTTTTCCAAACGCAAACACAAGTCCCTCAAACCGGGTAGAGAGGCATTTTACCTTTAGAAGGGAAGAGAAAAGGACCATTTTACCTAGGGTTCTTTGCACACGCGAGTGGCTTAAGCACACAGGATTCAGGGAGATACTTTTTTTGCTTTACCCACAAACCGTAGCTTGCTCATTGGCCTGAATTTTGAGTCTCCTTGACTTTGGCAGATGCACGTTTCAAACTGCCCAATAGAAAGAAACGAGCTAAGCCACTTGCACACGTCTGAACTGTGCAGAGGTGGTCATAGCTGAGGTTGTTTGA
The DNA here is from genome assembly GCA_028658325.1 of Potorous gilbertii. NCBI lineage: Eukaryota > Metazoa > Chordata > Mammalia > Diprotodontia > Potoroidae > Potorous > Potorous gilbertii. The sequence goes on from CM053773.1 coordinate 238,634,613, forward strand.
AACAAATTCTTTGCCAGAAACTAGGAAGTGAAAATATTCATTGGTGCTATTTCTGGGTCACTTGTATTATAGGAGAAAGATCTTGCAGTATCTTTGATTGATTTCCTCTTTGCCCAAGGGCTGGACATTTTGCCCCATTTACGGTCCATTATTTGTTTTGAGCCTTCTCTGTAGCACAAGCATTTGAGTTATTGCAAAATAAATACATGCCACAGAATAGATTTAGTGTATGTATTCACAAAAGTAACCCTATTGTCCCCTGCCTACCTCCCCTTTGGGCCAAAGGGTATGGTCATGAGTACTCCAGAGCTTAGAACCAAGTTGGGGAAGTTGGAAACATTTTTCCATACAAGCAACTTTACAAGTTGTTATTTAGTTTCTCAGGCCAGAACATGTAATTCTGTTGAACTCGGAACATGACTAAATTTTATGCTAATAGGATCTGGCCTAAGCTCTAGGGATACCTGTGTGTTACAGTATGAACAGGACTGGGCCTGAAGTGAGGAAGACCTGGGTTCAAATTTGAGTTCACACACTTGCTAGCTATATGACCCTGGGTGAGTCACTTAATAAGCTCTTCTGCCTTAGTTTCTTTATCTGCAAAATGGGGGCAATAATTCAGCTTTCAGGGTTGTTGTAACGATCAGATGGGATAATATTTGTAATGTGCTTACCTGGTGCCGAAGTTGGCTTCTTTCCTTCTTGGTTCCAGGGGCCAGTATGTGACCTAAGAGGGAAAGGGAAGAAGGCTGATCTCTCCCCTTTTTCTGTGCACAAGGCTTCCCTGAGCAAACTTTGAGAATAAGCAATTTCTAAAAATTGAATGTTCTTTGCTCATATGCGAGGAAGAACTTTCTCTGAGAAGTTAAGTAAAATTAGGAGTAGATGTGACTGATAGCACATATGACTTTCTATTTTATAGTTACTGTTTATTATCAGAAAAGAAGGATGTGTGATTTTACTTAGGATTATCTGTTGTTTTTCAGTGGTGTCCAACTCTGTGGCCTCATTTGGAATTTTTTTGGCGGAGATACTGGAGTGGTTTGCCATTTCCTTCTGTAGCTCATTTGACAGGAGGAAACTGAGGGTGAAGTGACTTGCCCAGGGTCACCCAGCTAGTAAGTGTCTGAGACCAGATTTGAACTTGGGAAGATAAGTCTTCCTGACTCCAGGACCAGTTCTCTATCCACTATGGCGTCCCCTCGTGCTCACTTAGGATTATAGCCTCATGGAAAAGGATCTTAGCATCAGATTTTAGCCACCTTATTTTACAGATGAGGAAATTGAGGTACAGCAGGTCTCACGGGTGGTCAGGATCAGAGCTGGGATTTGAACCAGCTTTTCCACTTTTATGTCGCTCCAGTACCAGCTTTGGCCTTGATTTGAACAACTTCAGTTTTAGCACACTCAGTTTCTGTTTATGTGAAGGAGACTATCTCTATGGTATTTCTTAGTGTCTGATTTTTTTCCTCTTTCACTGTGTGGTTGCCTTCTTTTGTCTGGGTTGGGCTTCTGTGGGTAAGAGAAAATAAGAAAAATGCCTATTTTTGGAAAGCTCCAGGTGTGTTTCAAAGATTTAGAGTTAAGAAGTCAAGTAAATATTTTGGCAGCCCAACAAAGCTGGGAAAGGGAGAGTCCGCCTAATAGGCATCTCCTATTACCATTCTATCCAAACAGTCCCCTCCTGAAGACACTGGGAGGAGAGGCGCCTGCTTGCTAAGCCCCAGAGGACGAGCTGGGCCTTCAGTGCTGTAGCCAGGCCGCTGGCCTGGGGCCACGTGTTGTCCTGTTGGATTGTTTCCATCTAACCTACTGATGGCTGAGTTGGACGGGCCTATTGCTAGGCTATGATCACATTGTTTGCTCTTTTCTAGCTTAAAAAAAAAAAAAAGCCCGAGTCACTAATTTGAAGTCTAAAAGTCAGGTAAGATGCTTAAAATAAGTGAGAGATTTTGAACCCAAGCGTTGGCCATTGATCCTTGTGTCATAGCACAATTGAATGGACTGGGGATTTTTAGTCTGGAAAAGCAAATCTCAAAAGCTCCGAGTTGGAAGGAACCTTAGACTGTCTAATGAGGCATGTTCAGGACTGTCTGCGTTTTCCCTGCCCGGGGGAGGTGTTGGGGGGAGGCACACACCAGCCTTTACCTGGAGATTGGGAGTGACATGGACCCCGCTTCTTCACCTGGGCTTAGAGGTGTTAAATCTAGGAAGACCTGAGGACCATAGCTCCTGTGAGGATAACTGTCCAGGAGGATCCGCAGACTTTTCAGGGAACAGAAGCTCTTGAACACTAGAAACAGGAGGGCCCCTTGTCTTTTATGCTGTAGAAAGGGCTTAGGAACTGGTCAGGATTGGGCTCAGGCCTGCCTTGCCCCATGCCAGTGCCATGCACCTCCTGTGGTTCCCCTGCCATCCCACCCAACTTATACCACTCCCTCTCCCGGATGAGCTCCAGCCCCCTCCTCAAAGCTTCCTTTTTCACTGATTCCTCAAGTTTTTTGATACTTTGCTTCCTTGTCTCTTATGAATTTGTTAATAAATTCAGTTCAGCTTATCTTTATTTGGTATCTCATGTTCAGGGCTCTGTGCTAGGTACAGGGAATGCAAAGACAAGACACTTTTTCTAGCCTCAAGGAAATTTTTGGTCTGCTATTACCTTTACAGACTTCAGTGCCTTCTTATGAAAGTGCTTGTTTTGGGGGAGTGTAAGAGCTGGGAGTTAGTTCCTAGTTAGTTTGGAAGGCTTTGCAAAAGACAAGTCACTTAAGCCTCAGTTTCTTCTTCTGTAAAAGGGGGTAACTGAACTAGATGAACTCTGAGGTTATTCCCAGTATTAGTTCTGTGATCCCATAATCTGAAGTGTAGGAGAGCCGATGGATTGTGTGTCTGGCCAAGCTGATTTCAGAGGTGCTCTTCATTAGGCAGCCCTTGGTGTGATGAATTTTCTGGGCCCAGTAACTGTGCCTGTCAAGTCATAAAGAAGTCGTGGGGCTCTTCATGGGGGTGGGCGTAGACAGCCTTTGGTAACTGGAGTGTGGTCTGTATTTACAGCCTAGCCCGTTTGTAGATCCGTGGATCATATCTTGTTTAGCTGGTAAATCCCATGACAGGGGCCAGCCAAGTTAGCCTCTCTTCCTCTCCCTGAGAGTCCAGCCCTGGATTCCCCCCACAGGAGGCGTTTAGTGCCCTCAGCGTTGTGGAATTGCCTGCTGTGCTAGTGTCCAGCTTGTGGGGAGTAAGAGATGGAGGGCACTCTCTGCGTGGACGCTCTTCCATCCCTGGCAAAACTCTCCAGCTGCTGCTTTGACAACTTCATCACCAAGTGGTCCCCCTCATTCAGCACTTGTGGTAGGGGCAGCACCAATGTCATGTTTCCGAACAAAAGGAATGAAATTCCAGAAGAGCTTTAATATACCAGTAACTTGTAGACGCTGACACTTTGCATTGTGTGACTTAAAAGATATGAGATCATTCCTCCCTTCTTCCCAGTCCCCTGCCCCTCCGCCCAGCTGAGGCCTGAGGAGGCAGGACTGAGGTGGGGGTGGGGGTGCCAGAGAAGGCGGGTGTGGCCAGCTTGATTTAGTGTCTCCTTTGATCACTGTGCAGCCTGTTTGAGGCCCCACTGCCTGCAAAGGCCAGCCAAAGACTTGGGCTTCACTGATCTGATGAGGCGCTGAATAGGACCGGAGGGGGAATGAAGAGAGAGAAGAAAGCTTTGCTCATGAAAAGGAAACCCCATGAGCCTGGTGAGCATTATTGCCTGGATTTTCCTACCAGGGAGCCGCGGGGGCGTTTTTTTGCCAGGCTAAGCCTGCCCCTTCACCCCCTGCCCCTCCTTTCTCTTCTTTTCAGACAGGGTGTGTGTTTTGTGTTTGAATCCTGGCTGCCGCTCTGGGCCTCTCAGGCTGGGAACCCACTGCGCCTGTTGCCATGACCACTGGGAAGCTCAGCCTGCCATGTGCTTCAAAGGGAACCTTTCCCCCCATGGAATTACTGCCTTCTCACTGGCAGTGCACAATGAAGCGTTCTCCTTCAGCGGCCAGGCCTCCAAACCCACACCACCCACGAGAAAAACTGACTTCTGCAAGAGATGCTTGGGCGAAGTGGGACACATGCAGGGGTCCTCATGAGCGTACTGTTAGTCTAGGCCTTTGTGCCCAGGTGGGATCGGAAGGGAGTGGAGTGAAACATCATTTTAGCATCCCAAGAACTGTCCCGTTGGCCCTCCTTAGACTGCTTGGCAGGTGCAGATACTATCCATTCATAGGGTTCCTGGGGAAAGATTTCCTTCATTTTTTGAATATTGGTTTTCTCCTGGGGGCTAATAGAAGGGGACAGAGGAGGAGTGAGGGTACACTCTTCCCTTCCTCCCATGGTAGGAACCATTGCCCTCTGACAGTGATTAGCTTTGGTCTAGAACACAGGGAATGTTAGGACTGCCTTTCCTTCCTTGGAAACCAGGGCAGTTCAACCTCTGGGCTAGTTCATCCTTCTCTTTCTGGCAGTAGTTGTTTTCATCTCAAAGTTTTCTCCCTATCTTCTGTTACACAGTGAACTTACATCGCCTAGTTAAGACCCAGTTGCCAAGCTGCTAGTTTAAGGGAACACCCTTTAACACATGCAGAAAGGACAGGATGGGCGAGGAAAAGAATCCTGCTGAATTATTTGTCTAACAAGGCAGCTCAGGCAATGAAGGAACTCTGTGGGTCAGCGGGGGAAAGAGAGGTAGGTGTGGAGTGCTTGAACGTTGTTAGGCCTCATGTAACAGGAGAGTTCCCAGATACTCTGAGCTTGTAGAGGACATGAAAAGTTAATTTCTGCTTTAGATTTGATTTCTAGGAGACTTTCTGAATCTGAACTTAAGAGCAGAAGCCTGCATGGTACGTTTCCTATAGTCTTTGAGATGTTGGGCATTGTGTACTTCAAACTTGTGGTAGCCCATGTCCCTTCCTAAGTGCCTTAATTTAATCCAAAGTCAGAGTAAAGGATCTTGGGACATCTGATGTGGTCCAGTCCAACCCAAGGAGCAGGGCCTACTGTGTGTAGAAGTACCCATGTTTTTCTTGAACTTACCTGCTGTGGTGGGACTGCTACTACCTGGAGAAAACATGACCAACGTCTTCCTGTGGGAGGCACACATGAACCAACCTATTAAGGAGGCTTGGGATCCAAGGACAGGAGAGAGCTGTCATTGCAGGCTTGGGGTACAGCTTCTGCCAAGGAAAGGTGCAGAGGTGGAGATTCCAGTGCCAAATGCTGGGAGAAGGAAGTAGGTGGGGCAAATCTGCTCAAGCATTCCACCCCTTACCGGGTGTGGCAGAGCAGTCCTCTGATCCTTGCTGCTGCTGCCAGCTTAGTGGAGAGACTGAGCCAGGCAGGGGGCCACCCCAGGAGGGGAGGGGTAGACTAGACTGGGTCAGAGCAGGGCATACATGCATGATCACTGTACATTCTGCCTGGGCAGGGTCGAGGCACCTGAGCTTTTAAAAAAGAAAGAAGGAAAGTAAAATAAAAATTTCTTCAAAAGTAATTGCCAATCAGTGGTCATTTAGCCTTCACTAGGACCTCAGGGGCCACCTTGGAGGATGCATTTACCTGTTACCTACATTTCTTCCAACTTGTGCGACTCTAATCATTCCTCAGTTTGTTCCAGTTAGTGTGTCTGAGTCTGCTTCTCTGCGACATCCAGCCGGAAGTCTAATTTGTCTTCTCAGTGCTGTTTATCCATTGTTTCAGGGGACCAGTGACATCCCCATTTGATGACTGGTGTGGGAATTGAAGTGAGGCAGAGTTGTAGAGAGGCATCTGTCTTGCTTTCCTAGAGTCATGGAAGTGCAGGGGCAGGACAGAGTTAGGACAGCTGGCAGTGGCCTGGGAAGCAATGGCATCTTCCTACCTTGGCATCTTCCATGTCTGCCCAAGTTCTGAGCACCCTCCAGTGCCTGCTTCAGTCGCCTTCAGGGCTGTTAGGACAGGGGAGGCCTTACATTCTTGGAATAGACACTCCCCTAAGGCACCAGGTTTGAGGCCTGTCAATTACCCTCTGTCTGCCTGGACAGATTGACTGGGTTTGTGGCTGCCACACATGCCACAGTTTGTTGGAGCTGTAGGTGGATAAGCAGCCCTCCCAGAAGAGGTGGTGGTCCTCCCTGAACACCCCATACCTCTGGAATAGCTCATTCTAGTACCTGAAGACAACTCTCATTTCTCCAACAGCCCCTGTCGTCTTCTAACTAATCTTTTCTTCTCCTTCCTCAGGCTTCTATAGCATGCCCTTCAGAGCTTCACCAGGCTGGTCACTGATCTCTGGGCCTTGTCCAGCTAGGTGATGTTCTTCCAAAAGCATGGAACCCGGAGCTCCATGAGGTCTGAACAGACTGTCACTACCCCTGTTCTAGACACTGTGCCTTTTAAACAATGGCTATTTTTGTTTTTGCATCATCCACATTTTCCACTTTGTCCCTCTTCACTGCCCCTCCTAAAGCCATCTGTTATAACAAAGAGTAAAAATGAAAAAAAAAAACCAGTTCCCCAAACTAGCCCCATTGCATCTGTGTCAGCTGCGTCCTCTACACAGATGGGAGGGAGATGGGCCACCTCTTTTCCATTTCACTTTTTTGGGGATGCCCTGCTCTTTTTTCCACTTGACATCGTGGTGGTTATGCCCATTAGTGGCCTTGTCCAGTTCATTTTTCTTGGCTCAGTTCATTGGCATTACTGCCTTACTTCATGTGGTCTGGGACAGGTTAACTTCTTGGGCCACCATGTCACAGTACTGGTTCCTTGGGTTTGTAGACCCCTCAAGCCCAAAGATTTTCTTGGTTATGGGAACCCTGACGCTCTTGATTTGCTGTCTGTAGAAGACCTCTGACAGCCCTAGTGATCGCTGTTTCTTCCATGCCGGTAGCTTCAGGAGTGAAGGGACCTTTTCACATCTAGCCATTATGGCTTGAAGAAGTCTTTCTGAACCTGGTTAAACTACACCAGTATATCATGGTGGCATCTCCCTTAGGAACTATTAATGTAGTCATCAGTAGAGCCAGCAGCCTTTTCTCTCTTCTTTATATGAATGACTTTTAGAGAAGGCCCATTGGCAGCAGAATCTTAATTTCTGTGCTATTCGCAAAAATAATGGTAGACAATATTCACAGAGTGCTTTGAAAGTTTGGAACGTACTTTACAAATACTCTCTAGTTTGATCTTCACAATAACCCTGGGAAGTAGATGTGATTGTTATGCCCATTTTACACTTGGAGTAACTAAGGTAGGCAACTAGGAAATGACTAACCCAGAATCACAAAGTAGCATGTGAGGCCAAATATGAGCTCAGGTCTTCCTGACTCCAGATCCAGCTCTCTGTCCACTACATCACCTAGCGGACTGAAATACAAGCCACAGACATCATTTACACATGGATTCATGCACATAAAACAACCTTTGATTTCTTGCCAGAACACGCTTAGGGTTTGTTAAGGCCTTAATAAAAGATAAAACTATATGCTCTGACTTCTGGAAAAGACTTCAACTTGTATGGTTCTATTGATACACTCCAAGTCGCAGAGCTTGGGATTCTCAGGAAGGAGAAAAATCTTAGATGCTTAGTTCCAGTAAATCATGCAAAGTCTTAGAAGGAAAGCTAAGGATTGGCCGATCTGCCCTCCTTCCCTCCCCATCCCCAGGGGAGACCTGGGTCATCTCTTTCAAAATGCCTACCTGCATGATTTCTCCATAAGTTACATTTAAGTAGTTTGGCCTTTGCCAGTGTTGTGGCTTCTTTGTTGGGCACGTTATATTTCTGTTTTTCATGACAGTCTTTGATTGCTCTCCCTTATTTGTAAACTTGTAAGCAGTTCACTTTCATCTTCAGGAGGGAACGGAAAGTGTCTGATGCGAACTTACTCCTCTAGCCAAATTACAAGTGTCATCTTTTCAGAAGAAAATACTGCTAACCATTACTGGCAGGAGAACACCTGTTCTTTCTGTTTCTCCAGTCCCTGGGCTGTCTGGTTCTTGTTTCATTGATGATAAATGTTGTGTATTTCTAAGAGCAAAGACCTGGAAAGTTCCTTTTCTGGGAAGCTAACTACTCATATGCAATAGGCAAATAGATACCAGTGGTAGCATTGGCAAGCTTGAGTGAACAAATAAGTTTGGCTGCTTAGACAACCTAGTCAATGGGTGATGATGGAATTAGTGGTGGGCCATTCATTCATTCATTCAGCAGATATGTTTCTAAGCATCTCCTGCTTGCAATAGACTGTTCTTGGTTCTGAAAGCTAGAAAGAAGGTGTTCTTCCGATAATGTTTAATTAGACTATAGGTTTTAAGTACACCAGTGACAAATAAAGTGCTTGGAAAATGAACTGCAAGAGACACCATTTCCTACTGGGAGAAGAGAAGGAGGAACTCAGCTGGGTCAGAAGCATAGCCCCGCTCACGTGCCTGGATCCAGCTGGGACTTGGACTCAGGGAATAGGCCACAAGCCGGAAAATAAATATAGTCGATTCAGTTCCAGTTTTCGTGGTGTTTGTGAGCTAGTGCCTGAAAATCTTTCGTGCTGTACAAACATATTTTTAGTTTTCAATTGAGGATTCTCAACATCACCTAGTCCAGTCTCTGCAGCTCCAGAAGAGGAAATTCAGACAACGTGTGAGCCAGTGACTAAGCCCAGACTAAAACCCAGGACTCTGGATTCCTATCAGATGGACTTCCCATTGTACTGGAGAGCTTCTCGTTGCTTCCATTGGTCTCCAGTGAGAACAAACTAAAGAACATCGAGTGCCATGTCCTCTTGGGATGCGGAGTCAGGTCTCGGGATCATCACAGTCTTCCTGACTGTGCTCGGGTGATGGCTACAGGAGTGATTGCTGGCATTTATGAAACACTGGCTCCTTCCTGCTGTTTGGCTTTCTGCTTCATTAAGACATAGAAAGAAGCGATTGCCAGTTGTTTGAGGCATTTTTATTATATTGATTCCCTGGGGTGATCCGACTAGATAATGAGATTTTTACAAAAGCAAATAAAAATGTTACGGGAACAGTTTTACAAGGAGGAATGAGTGCCATGGACTGAGCAGTTCAGCATCTTTGTTGGTGAAGAAACTCTGCTTGCAGATAGAGTGATGGCACCAGCTCTGACGGGGACACCCTTCCTGTGCCTGGGCTTAATGCACATCACTCTTAAGGTGTGAAAATACCAGACATTTTGGAGTAGTGTGTTTCCTGAGTCCAAAGATCGAGGAATTTAGAACTTTACTCCCAGAGGACTGTAGCTGATAATATTTGGCCGCCTGGCCAGAGTATAGGCCAACCTAGTATTCTCTTTAGGTAGGCATGGCATGAAGCAAGTGAAAAGTGAGCCAAATGAGAAGGTGCTCAGTGCAGGCTTCCCCAGCCACTCTGGTCATCTTTGGAATCAGGAGGGCCTGTGACCGGGGAAAGAGTGGGGTAGATAGGGGTTAGGGATTGGCCAGACCCCAGAAAGCAGCCTTGGGGAGAAAGGGAGGTATTATGTGCAGACAGAGGAAGAAGGATTTTTGTTTTTAAAGAGCGCACTGCTTTTATCTCTGTTCTGAATGGAATAGTGTTCCCTGTAGCAGAGCCGGCTGCAAAAGCCAGGCCAGTTAGAACAGTGTGCAGGCCGGCAGTCACCAGAAATGGCTGGCCCCGCTTGGCTCCGAGGCTCCTGGGCTGGAGAGCCAACCTGTGGCCTCAGTGTAAATCCCCCTGCTGGGGAACAGCACTTTGGCAAGTGAAGACCCTAATTAGAGATGGAAGGGTTTCTGTTTTGTTTTTCTTTAATCCTTTCCCTGGGGCCTTTGCAGTGCAGCCCTGTCTCTGCTTGTGTGCAGAGAAATTTCCCATTTCATTTTGTAACAAGATCCTCTTTGGGAAAAGAAGCCACCAGCTGCCGTAGTGGGCCCACCACAGCCCCAGGCCCCTGAAGTTGGCTACATGGCACTGCCAGGGGAGAGAGGGCCTGGAGCACCTTTACTGGAAAGGTCTGGCATGTGCAAGGCCCAAGGACACAAGGAAGTTGTAGCGGCTCCTGTGGACCAGGCCCACAGCAGGTCTTGTTTTAAAGAACTTGGGGAGAGGTTTGGCCTTAGCAGGTGCTGGTTGTCCTGTGTCCTGGCCTCTTTGAACCTCCCAGAGCCTAGTCCAGGACCTTCATAACTGGAGAGTAGGTGTCTCATGAACATGTTATTGAGAACACTTGTCTGACCTTGGGGCTCTGGGAGGCAGGCAGGGCCACTTAATCTCATCTTCATTTTATAGATGAGGAAACTGAGGCCCAGAAAAGCCACATGATGTGCCCAGGGTTGCCTAGATGGCCAGAGGGTAACCCAGTCTTTCTCCTTCTACCATGTCTTCTGTTTCTCATTATTAATGATCAGTGTAGAACTTGCTTATTGTGAATCTGGATACTTTTAATCCATCGTCCAAGACTTGCTCAGGCAGTGTGTGTGGCTACATGGCTTTCTTAGCTAATGCATAGACATCATTAGAGAGGAGAAGGAAGGGATCCAGACCCATGTATATGGATGGTCTTGTGGGTGCATCTTTTTTGTTAGAAGACAAAGCTGCTGGTCTTGGTTTCACCGACATAATTGAAAAGACCCATCCCAGAGGTCCCTGTTTTCAGAGATGTTTGTGTCTCTGTCATTTAGGATTCTCGCGGCCCTGTTAGAAACCTGAGGGTTTCAAAGAGCCCTTGCTTCCTTGTTGCTCTGCATCACATCAGGATCTATTGCTTCTGTTTCCTAGAAACCCAGTTAAAGCGTCGTATCTTGAGCCATCTCTCAACACTTCCCGCTTATTTGTCCCCTCCCTTGTTTGGGGTACCTTGACATGCCCAGGAGAAACCATCTCTTTCAGTCCATAGCTGGAGAATGAATCTGATGACCAACTCTCCAGTCTCTGAACACTCTAAGTGATGGGGAAAACTCACCATCTAATTAAACCACCTATTCTATTTCCAGTCAGCCCTAGTTTGAGTGGCAGAAATTAGTCCTTGCCTGCTTCTCCCCAGTAATCCCTGTCCATATCTGAAGCTTTCTATCTGACTTTTTCATTGATCTGTTCAAGAATACAGATGTGACAGGATCAGTCCTACCTCTAATAACTATAGATGATTGACTTCTTAAAAATTAGTCTGTATTGATATCTTTCATTCTTGTATCACCTACATTTTCCTTCCCTTTTCCAGAAAGATGTCTTTGGTAACTAAGTATAATAAAACACCAAAATTAGCCAACATTCCAAGTGTCCCATGTATTCAGTGTGCTACAGTGCACCCCACCCCACCCCCGCCCCCAACAGTGCCCCTCTGCCTCTGCAGAGAAAAGTAAGAGAGACACAGTCTCATTTTGTCACTATAACGTCACAGCTTTCATTTGTAGTTATGCTGACCTTTTCTTTAACTTGGATGTCATTGGGCGAGTTGTTTCCCTAGTTCAACTTACTTCATTGTGTAGAGGGAATGGGGAGGGACCAAAGGAATCTTTACTATCCTAGCTTCCTCCAGATGCTCCTATTGGCTGATCTGCCAGTGGCAGAACTTCATAGATGAGCTCTGTGATCCCTTAAGAATTCACCCCATAGATGATTTCTGAAAAACCTAGGAAGACTTGGATAAATTATCTCAATGTGAAATGAGGAGGACCAGAAAACATTGTACACAGTAACAGCAATATTGTAGACAGTCAATTGTGAAAGACTGATCATACACTGGTCCAAGGCAATTCCAAAGGACTCCTCCAGGTAGAGGACCTATGGACTTGCAGGGTGGATGGAAGCCTCTTTTTTTCTGTTTTATTGCTTGCCTTTCTTTTTTTTTCCAAACCTCCTCCCTGCCTCAACATGGCTAATGTGGAAATGTTTTGCACAACTTTATATGTACATTGGGTAGTGTCTTTTTTGCCTTCTCAGTGGGTAGGGAAGGGCTGTGGAGGGAAGGAGAGAATTTTGAACTGAAAATAAAATACATTTTTTTTTTTAGAGTTCAGCCCATCTACACAGGAAAAACCAAGTGGATAAAGAATACTTGTTCCAAGTATGATAATGCAATTGTAGTTAGAATCCATGGAGCTGATCTGTTAGGTCATCCTTGATAGATTCTGTGAGTTGAACCTGTGCCCAGAATTGAACAAAAGGAGGATCTGATATTTCCTCAGAAAAATTACAAGGCTTTTAATGAGCTCAAGCTTCTTTCTGAAGCAAAGACCTATCTTTTTAACATCAGCATCATTCCACGAATATTTTATGGCTATAAATCATGGGATATTAAACTCTCCAAAGAATCTAGACTGGGAGAGTCCCTGAAAGGTCAATGGAGGAGTACATGGCGGTGGGCATGGGGAACTGCCAGTGAAGGGTTGTGTGTCCAGGACAGGAGAAGAGTTTTATAACCATTTTAAGGTTGGCCAGGCACTTTGCACGTTGTCTGTCATTTGATCTTCACAGTAGCCCTATAAATGCTAGTGCTTTTGTGATCCCCGTTTTATAGGGGAGAGGTGAATAAGAGACTAGCCTTGGGTCCTGCAGCCTAGCCAGTAGGTGTCGGAGGCAGGATTGCTGCCACTTCATGCCATGCAGTCTTGTGGTGTGGCTCAGAGAGTCCCTGAGTGACCTTGGACTACTTTGTAAAATGGAAATGCTGCTGGATTTGGGCTGTGTGGAGGAAGTGCATCGTGTTAAGTGGTTAGTGAAACAATTGTGGTGAAGTGCCCCCCTATCAGGAGCATAATTTTCCAAATAGCATAGTCTTTGGGTGATGATTGGCTTAACTCATTTGATATCAATGAGTAGAGTTACAAGAGCCATTAAAAACCAAATTCTCCATCTCTAGTTGTATTACTGGATGATCCCAAGCTTCCCTCTTCCTTGTGGGTTAGTGTTCTGAGGGGTAAATCATGGTCTTTGCTATTGAATATTTACTTGTTCCTGAGCAGGCCATTTGTTTGTAGATGCAGCTGGAACTTATCTGAGCCACTTGGCTTCCTCTCGGTGGTGCGTCAGACTCGTAGCAGTGTTAAGGTTGTTGTACAATAGAAGGCACAGTGTAAAGAATTTTTCAGGATCGTCAGAGGACAAAGCTTCATGGGAGATCAGGATTGGTAGATATGTCATTGTTAGGCATTGGAGGAGTGAATGAAGGAGGAATGAAGATAGAATATGTGCTGATGAGAAGGCCCTCTGTTCAAGGGGAAGCCACTCCTAGCCTCTGCCCTCCCCTCAACTTCCCTACTGCTGGTGGTTCCTGCTCCTGAACTACCTGGTATTTTGATCTGGATGTACTTTGGGATTTTCTTTTGTCTTGTACTATTTCAGTATCTGTTGGTCTAATTCAACCAAGCAAACAGCTCTTCAAGTGCTCATCTTGTCCTCAAGGGGCTTATATTCTAATGGCGGATTGCATCATCCCATAGACTAAGGATGGGAGGAGGCTCACCTCCTTGTGACCTCTAACAGTGACTGTCAGTGTCCTCAGTCAGGATCAGCCTCAGACAATATATTACCAGTAATAACAGATGCTTGTTATGCAGTGCTAGACTCAGGGTATTATGTGAGGAACTGGAAGCAGGCATCAGATACATGCAGTGAGGTATTTATGAAGGACCTGCTGTGACCAGGTACTGCCCAAGGAGCTGGAAAATGCCAGCATAAGAGCAAGCCAGTCACTGCCCATAGGAGCTAGGTGTTGAACTTGTAGAAGGGAAGAGTTGGGTTCAGATCTTGCTTCTGACCATAGGAAATCTTAACTTCTTTAGACCTCAGTTTCCTTATCTATAAAACAGAGATGACCCTTACAAGGTTATAAGACTTTAAATGATACAGTGTGTGCAAAGTGTGGGGTAAGGTAATACATAATAACCCCTGCATGTCACTTGAGGGGAGGGGAGGGGTATGCTGGGCGCTGGCATGAGCATAGTGCCAGGCAGTGTGATGTATATTAGGCCCATTGCCCTGAGATGACTACAGTGACTGAAAGCCTGGGAGGAACCTTGAAATGTTAGCACCTAAGTCAGTGTGAAGTAACTGTTTCTTTGAATATAAGAAATAAATGGGACGGCATTGGGTTTGCAGGCTCTGTTACTTGTTACTGCCCTGGTGATCCATCAGTGATACTGAGGGCAGTGGACTGAAAGGCACTCCTTTGTGTCCTGGTACCAAAATAAGGGCAAGAGGTTAGACATCCCAGTTTCATAATTACTGGAAACTCTTTGGTGGTATAGATCATGATAAGGTGAACAATAGATAAATACCCATGGGTTAGACTGAAAAAGTGAATGCTTTTATTGGCTATGAGAGCACATCAAGGCAAAATTGGAAATATCAGAGACTTAGTTGCCACATTCATCAATGCTATCTGGAGCTCAAAGTCACTGGTTTAATAAGTTAATAAGCATTCATTAATAAGCCTGTGTACCAGTCTGAACTAATTGCTGGGAATGTAAAGAAAGGCAAAAATAGTCCTTGTTCTCAAGGAGCTTGAGGTCTAATGAGTGTACAGTAAGAGAGTAGACAACAAACAACTATGTAAAAACAAGGTGTAGAGTGAGTAGATTGGGGATAGTCTCAGGGAAGGAACATACATTAAGGGGCATTAAGAAAGACTTCTTGCAGAAGGTGGGGTTTGTAGCTTGACTTGAAGGCAGGAGAGGGAAGGATTCTTGGTACCCAGAAGCAGAGATGGTGCATCTTGTTGGAAGAACTGCAAGGAAGCTGGTGGCCCTGGATCGAAGAGTACATGAGAGGGATAAAGGTGTAAGACGACTGGAAGGGTAGGAGGGGGCCAAGGATGAAGGGCTTTAAAAGGAGGATGTTCTTTTCGGTGCTAGAGGCAATAAGAAGCCCCTGGTGGAGTAGGGAGTGAACAGTCCCATCTACTCCTTAGGAAGTGATTTCAAAACTGAGTGAAGGATGCACAAAAGTGGAGAGAGACAGTCAGCCAGCAGGCTGTTACAGTAGCCCAAGGGTGAGCTTGGAGAAGAGGGGCGTGGGTAAGAGATAGAACAGAGACTTGGCAACTGATTAAAAATGGGGTGTGAGAGAAAGTAAGGAATGGAGGGACACCTCTGTTTGGAACCTGGGTCGCTGCAAGGATGATGGGAGCCTCCATAGTAATAGGAAAGTTTGGAAGAAAGATAATGAGTTCAGCTTTGGATGTTGAAGTTGTAAGAGATCTGAGAATCATTTGCATAGAGGTGATAATTGAATCTACAGGAGCTAATGAGATCTTTTACTGAAATAGTCTAAAGGAAAAAGATAAGTGACCCAGGAGCATGCCTCAGGGCTTTTTAAACCCTTTGTGTGCCTGGATGGAGAATCCAGCCCATGAACTAGGAGACAGTCATGTCGCCAAGACCTAGAGAGAAGACAGTATCCAGAAGGCGATTCACAGTGACAAAGCCTGCAGAGAAGCTGAAAAGAATGAAAACTGAGAAAAGACCTTTTGATTGGACAATCAATTGGTGACTTTGGACAGAACAGTTTAGTTGAATGATGAGTCCGGAAGCCAAACTATAGAGTTAAGAGACTGAGAAGAAAGGAAGTAGTTCGCCATCATAGACAACTTTCTCAAGGGCACGTTGTTAGCACATGAGCATGTCACCCATGGAATTCCTGGGATTTTGTTCTTGGATCTTAGCTCTTTAACAGATTCCACCAGGGACAGATCCCTTGACTTTATTATATTCCACACTAAATTAATGGCATATAGCTATCATTAACCTGACTATAACTGAAATGATAATCTGTTTCTGCAATAGTGTTTCTGAAGATTTTTTTTTTTTACCTATCTGCCCCGGTCCATAAGAATGTCTTTCACTCCTATTTTTCCTTAATGGCAGGGAATTGTTAGTTTTGATGGCTGCCTTGGATTGATTCCATGTTTCATTATTGCTGGTTTTTGTGAGGAGGCTTTTCCACATCTGTTGTGGTTTACTGGTCCAGATGTGAACATTAGTGGTAGTGTTGCCACCTATCGATTTATAAATGGCCATACAGATTGTGGCATGTGAATGTAGCATAATATTATGGTGATGTAAGGAAAGATGATGTGATAAATGCAGTGATGCATAGAAAGAAACCTGTGAACTGATGAAAAGTGAAGTAGGCAGAATCAGGAAAACAGATACACAGTGGCCATGACAACGTAAGAGGGACAGACAGAAGTAACAGTCAAAACTGAATGCTATGTAACAATAACTAAGAGCCCCTCCACCCCAGCTCTTCAGAGGTGCAGGCGAGGGGCACGGCACAGTTCATTGATGCCAGACTTGGTTAATACGTTACTTTTGCTAAACCACATCTTTCTATTTTCTGACTTCAAATTTATATCTCTGTGGGATTCATTGGGAAATGTAGGTGATATAATAAAACAAATGATACTGATTGTTGTTCTTTTTTTTAAAGACTAGTATCTTAGAGGCATTAATTGCCTTTGAATGATTCTTCTCATTCAGCTTTGATGCCAGCACATCTTTAATATCTTTATGGTTAGTGTGTCTTGATGGTGAGAGACTCAAGTATTTTTAGATACTATATTAATCCATTGATCAGGTGTGTGACTTCCAGATTCAAGCTAAAATCCTTTGTCTCATTCTTTCCTTGGCAGAATTTTCTTTTTACCAAGCTCAAATGAGATTTTGTTATCGTTGGAGAAAGATCCCATAGGCTGAAATAACTGTTTAATGCTTTTTTTGATACCACCATAGAAGTTGATGTCATCTGTGTGCATTTGGTGATTTATAGGATGTTTGGTTCACCTGCTTTTAAATTTGGAAGCTGTAGTTGGATTCATTTATCAGAGATAATGCAGCATTGAAATTTCATTCTGCCTGAAATACAGGTAGAACTTTAATGGGCTTAAACTGTCCTCCTGAAAAATGTCATACTTTCTAAATATTTTTAAGTAGAGAGCACTTTTCCATGTGGATATCAAATATTTTGTGTTTGTATTATAATAAGATTTATTACATATTTTGTATATGAATAAACCTTGTGTGTGGAACTGATCTAAAGACTTTTGTGATAGAAAAGCACTGAGTTGGTGCATTCAAGTGGTTTGTTCAGTGATTCCTTAATAACAAGTTTCTCTTTACACATGTGGGACTTTTTGATCCTTAGATGATAAAATTATTGATTTCTTCTTTTTTTTAAGTGGGCTAAACTGTGAGTGCTTGGCATAAGGCACATAAACCTGTGATTGGCACATATTTGGAAAGGTCACTGGGGTTCTCACCTTGTGATCATAACAACATTGTGACAAGTGTGTGCATGTGACTGAGGCTTCCTCTGAGGAACGTGGCAAGGTTCTTTCTAGTAATTCATGCACTGTGTGCAGCACAAGGATTACCTTGCCTATAATTATGGACTTCTTGCCCTGATGATTTCCAGTTTGACAGAGAAGCAATAGTTTCCTTCACCTCCCGTGATGGTCATTCTGTTCCTGAAGGGACAAGTTCACCCTTTCTCACTGGATCCAACGCTCATTTTTACTGTAACCACATAGATGACCAGACATTTTTACCTCTTCCTCCTCCTTTATCTTTACTTCTCAAGCCTGTGTAATAACATTTTTTGGTTGGTGATAAATTGTTTATTTTGTTCTTTTCCTGCTTTGATTCCTTACTTGTAACCTTTTCACTTGTGCTCTTAATCCCTGACCAAAGCCTTTGTTTGAGGGACTCCTTTTTTGCATATTTCTTTTGTGCTATAGTTTATTTGGGAAATGTGCTACTCAGTTTTTGTATCATGTGTACTGACTTGACATTGACATCGACATCTGGCAGAACTGTGAAAATCAAGCGGATCTTTGAATGTCTGCACTTAGAGGAGGGGTCCTCAAGCCCCTCCTTTCCTCCTAGGATTCTTACCATGACAAGGGGCACTTGCACACTGCTGTTTGCAGCATCTCAATTATTTTACATTTTCTGACAGAGATAGCATGTGAGTGTTGATGGTTATAGCAAGTACCAGATTTTTTGAATTACCAGCTTTTGATATAGTTAACATGCTAGTTGGATTCATGTTATCAGACTCAAAAATGGCTTTTCACAATTCCAATCTCAGTGTGACCATCTCCTTTTCAGAATATTTGGAGATATCAGGGTTGTTGGGGTTTTTTCCCATTTGTTATAGATGTAAGTTCTGTAGTTTGTGTTAGGAAAGAGAAGGGAACAACCATTTATTAAGGGCCTGCTGTGTGTCAGTGCTGTGCTAAGTAAGCACTTGCTAAATTATCTTACTTGATCTTCACAACAATCCTGGTAAGTGGGTGCTCTTATTATCAGTCCCGTTTTGCAGTTGAGGAAACTGAGGCAAACAGAAGATGAGTGACTTTGCCAAGGGTTACGCAGTGAGGCAGGATTCAAACGTGAATCTTCCTGACTCAGAATCCAGTAGTCTGTCTACCGGGCCACCCACCTCCCTTGTCTCATGGACCATAAGATCTTCAGCTTCTCCCTCTTCATATTTTAGTAGCTCTAGAATTTTATCTTTTCATCTAATCTGGGCTTTAGAATGAAGTCTTTTTTTTTTTAATGACTTTGTCCTGGTTCCCTGTGCTCCTTACCCCACTACAGCCAAATGATTGCTTGAACTTTATAGGGCTTGTTGCTGCTGCTGCTGCTGCTGTTAGGGTAACCACAACCATCCTTATGAGGATTCTGCAGCAGTAACTACAGGAAGGTGCCAGGCAAAATGAGGTGTGTGTTTCCTTCAGATGAGCTCTGAGTGTTCAGTCATGGCTGTTTTGGTTGGTGTCTTATTTGATTTTGTGGAACTTAGAATCAGTTGTTTGCTGACTGTCCATGTGTTGGTGTGGCTCAGAGAGAAGTAGACTAGGAACCAAGGGTGTCAGGGTGATATGATAGGAGGAAGACAATCCCTGTGGTTTGAGGATTGGGGTTCAAGTCTTGCTGCTGACAATCTCCAAGCAATCTTGAATGAGTTACCTGACCTCCCAGAGCCTGTTTTCTCTATGTGTGGCCTTTGGAGGCCTTTTTGTTCTATATCTGTGTCTGTTGATTCTCAGACAGTTCATCAGAAGGGAAGAACCTTAGGAAGAAACACTAAAGGGCCGTCAGCTGATCCAACCTCCTCATTTTATAAGAGTATCAGGAATGAAATGACTTGTTCAAGGTCATGTAGTGAATTAGTGGTAGAACCCTCATTAGAATGTAGGTCTCCTGGGCTAGTGCCAAATACTTTGTGGCTTCTGCCAAGTTTTAGCTCTTGGAGAAGGAGGGTGGGAAGGATAGGGAGGAGAGTTTGCTGGACAGACGTGGAGTCTTTTGCTTATCCCAATAGCAGGCCAACCCTGAAACTTCAGTTTCTCCCAGGGCCCCTTCTTCCCACTCACCGGAGAGGGTGGACAGGAAACATTGGAAAGTTCTTTCCAGATCTCCCATATTCCCAGGACACTGCCACCAGCCAGACTCCACACATCATGCCCCTGGCTGGTTACTCTTCCTCCACCCCCTTTTCAGCTTCTTTTTACAGTTTTCTCCCATTAGATTCTGAGCTTCCTGAGAGCAGGAATGACCTGCCTGTCCATCATCAGCCCTAAGAAGAGTGCTTAGCAAGTCTAGTAGGCACTTCAGTAATGCTTATTGACTGACTAACCCCAAGTTCTAGATGAAATGGAGACAGGTGATTTTTGTCTAATGTCTAAAGAAAATTAATTGTTATAGCACAGTCTTCTATCACCTCCAGGACCCAGGATATAAAGTCCTTTGCTTGCCATTCAAAGCTCTTCATTCTATCAGTGACTCTGGCCTCTATCTCTTAGCTCCAGGCATTTTCACTAGCTCCCTACCTTGCTGGAAACTGCTCCCTTCCCACTCTCCCCTCAAGACTTCTCTGGTTTCCCAGATCCCCCTTAATGCCAGCAGTACTTCCCCTCTGGTGAGAATCTCTAGTTTTGTCTTGTAATAATGGTTTACATGTTGTTTCCTCATTGGACTGAGTTCCTTGAGGGCAGGACCTCATTCTCTGTGTCCCCAGCCATTGGCATAGTGCTTGGCATGGAGCTGGCCTGTTTGACAAGCAGGTGATGGGGTGACAAAACCTGCCCTTTTCTTTTGCTGTGTGCTTTCCTGTTGTCCAGTGAATTGAACCTTATAAATATTAGAATTGAATTTATCTTAGAATTTATCTCTTCCAGCCCCTTTTGCAGAGAGAGAAATTGATTCTTAGTGGTATTAGTGACTCTGCATGATATCTGGTCTAGCAAATGACCACTAGAACCGTCTGCTGAAGGTTCTTTGAAGCAAATGGGAGAACCAAGTCAATACATGATTCAGGTTAGACCACAGCTGTAGGAGACACTGTATTTTCATGGGAGATTGATTGTTAATATTGAAATGCTGAGTAAGTCTTTTGACTGACGAGGGAGGTACTCTTAACTGAGCCAAGAGAGATTACCAAAAAATAGATAAATAAAGATATTCCCCAAATGCCTCGAAGCTCACCTTCATAATGAATGATTGGGAAGTGTAAGACTTTCCCTGGGGTCTAGGCTTGGATAGAGAGAGTTATGAGCTCTGCCTCAAGTGAAAGGAATACAGAAAAGGTGTCTTCTCAACAGAAACATACCTGATTAAAACCAACAAAAGTGGAGAATGATCAACACATCTAGCTAGGTTATGTCAAACATCCTGGGCTAACGATTTCTTTAAGAAGACTTAACCAGATCACAGAGAAGCAGGCACGGCCTGTCTTTCTGAGTCACATATTTGGATGAGGTGGATTTGCTTTAAACGCTTGGTGCGATCGATCAAGGGTTGTTCTGTCAAAAGACTGGAATCCCATTCCTACTGACCCTGGGCAAGTCCCTTGGCCTCTCTGGCTTCTTCCTTTCTAAAATGAAAGTGCAGACCAGATAATCTTGTAGGCTTCTTTAGTGCTGCCTGCATCTCAGGAACATGATAAGGAGTCATCAGCTCCCATAATTTGGTCACTTATTTAGACTCATTGAAATCAGCATTTCATTAGCTTGAATGGTGGGCCTGGTTTAGCGGTCAGAGAGGAGTTAACTCAGCCCAATATGACTAGCTGTAGCCGATGACAAGTGAATTTTCATTTGCCAATGAAAATTAGGAATAGTCAGGTGCTTTAATATGAAATTCTAATATTTCAGCTGCCTGAGTAAGAGAACTGTATAGAATGAAGACAAGGCATGGCATTGGTCTTAACTTTTTGAAGAAAAAAGAAGGCAGCATTTTAGCATGTACTTGGACCAGTGCCATCCAAGTGACCTGAGAATTGTACATTAACCAGCTAATGTCACTGCTGAGTTAATCGATAACTTGTGCTGTTAGCTGTTAATGTCACTCCCCTCCCCTCCCCTCAGCTCTCAGTCTGAACCTCTTCTGTGCAGATGGACGTTTACTGATGACCAAGGTCTTCGTTTTTTCTCCTGGAAAAAGTATAGTAGAAGTGAAGGACTGGGAAAATGCAGCATTTTGTGCCTAAACAAGCTGCAGTTTACACTGGCTTGGCTGGTGTTGCCAGTGCAAAACTTAGCCCATCCTTACCCCCACCCTACCTGCAGTGAGTTTGCTGAGAAAAAAGTATAGTTTAAAGTTTGGAGCTGATAGTAACTCCCAGAGATATACCCAGAACCACGTCTGCTGACTCCAGGCCAGTCTTTGCTGTTTTCTGTTATCTGTCTGGCAGTCTATAGAACCCCTTCTCAGAAAGGGTTTTAAATGCATGAAATACAGAAGAGTACAAAGGGAAGAAACCAATTACATTAAGATGTAGTTACCAGTTTTTTTATGAAGTTCATGGACCCCAGATTAAGAACCCTTAGTCTCGTGCTCTCCTACTACCTGGCACATGCTAGTCTCTTGTTAGATGGCCAGTAAACATATATTAAATGCCTGCTATGTGCCAGCCACCACAGTATTAATAACTGGGGGTACAGAGAAATGCAAAAGATATTCCCCAACCTCAAGGAGCTCAGAGTCCAATGGGGGACTTACTCTGTGAATAGCTATTTACAAACAAGATATCAAAAGGATAGTTTGGAAATGAGCACCCAAGGGGAGGAGCTTCCAGTATTAATGAGGATCAAGGAAGATTCCTCAAAGGAGGTAAGAACTTAGGTGGGACTTAAAGGAAGATGAGGATGCAGAGAACTCCAGGCATGGGGAAGAGCTCCTTAGAAATCCTTGTTGATTAATTATTGATGGGTTATGATAAGTACAGTTCAGATGGGGTGTTGTAGCTTTGAACCTATATCTTAGGTATACAAACCATTCTGCTCATCTCAGTGACCTTAAAGCTGTCTAAAGGAATTTAATAAGCACTTTCTTTTAAAGACTTAAAGTGTCCTTTGTAGCCATTTAAGGAATGTACTCTGGTTAGTTCCCTTTGTCTCTAAATGTTACATTCTGTGCTAATAAAAATGTACCTGGTTTTGTTAAAACACAATGTTTCAGTGAACTCCTTTGGGCAAATTTTTAATTTTGCAGGGTTCTGTTCTGGTATATCCTCAGTTTAAGCAACATTAGCATTTAAAGATTAAGACTTTTTAAACAGCATAAGTTAGAGATTATTCTTAACAATAAGTCTTCACTTTGGGATCCTTTAAAGAACTCTCCTTTATTATGCATTTATAATTATTCACTATTCCTGTTAGGTTCCTTTTTGTTATTTGATAAACTATCATTGGAGAAGAATCTAGTTATTTTCTGGTTTTTCTGAATATCACCTCACACAAACTTGCTTTTCTCCAAATATTTGTTCAATTAAAAAAAAAAACTTTCTCTGCATTTCCTGTTTGCAAAGTACTCTTCTGTACTTTGGAGGTATAAACAAGAAACAAATGGTCTGACAGTCAGATAGCGTGTGATTCTCCTGGGGCTGAGTTTATTCCCTGACATTACTTTAATACCCACAAAGAAGCTGTAAAAGGATCCAGTGCAAAGAGGTAGCTGTTAGTTGGTTGTTGCTTTTTTCTTGCCTGATAGCTAAGGTGCCTTTTAAAAGAACACAGGGTCATCGTCATTTGCTGAAGCTTTGGATTCCTCCAAAACAACCCCAGAAGGGATACACTCACACTGCACTGTTACTTCCCTTTTTGGGCCTCAGGTTCCTCATTGGCATAAAATGGTTGACTAGTAATCTTCAAGGCCCCTTCTGTATGTATTCTAGGCTACGATTTTCAGGGAGCCCAGAACCTCTGAAAGACAGAAAACAAGAAAGAAACAAGACACAAGCATCTGCATGTCAGATCCTGAAAAGGGCTCAGTAAGCCCTCACACCAGAGGTGCTAGTCCTCCCTAAACACCTCGTATACTCCCCATCCACTTGTGGTATATAACTTTCACTCAACTCTAGTGTAGAGCTCCAAGGAGTTCCATGTGGTATGTGGTAAAAACCATCTTGGTAGCCAGGCTATACTGGGGTGAGAGTAACTGACAGGTTTCAGGCCTATCAGTGAGTTAGGGGGGTGTCTAGCCCAAACATGTGAACTCTTCCCCTGTGGAATGGGTAGATGAGAACAGTTTGTTCCAGCAAACATGAAGGCAGCTATTGCATGCACTGTGAATGAAGCCTTAGAGCTTGGTCAGACATCAGAAATGCTAAGGTTATCCATTGCATTCTTGGTCATCACCAGTGGTTCTGATTTTGTCCCGTCACTGGAATTTGATGACTGGAAGGGAGAATGAAGCTGACGACTTTGTGCAACTTTGCCTCACTTAAACCCAGTTTATGCACAAGTCAAGACATTGCCCCATGATGTCATCGTACCTCTTATAAAATGAACAACATGTCAGGCACGATGATACATACTGGTGATATGAAGACAAAGTAAAATTCAGCTTTTGCCTTCAAGAAGTTCTTTTGGGGACATACTTGTAAGTGAAGTGTAAACACCACAGTTTGTAAAGGAGGAAGGGAGGGTGGCAGTTAGAAAAAATATGGCATCCTTTGGGAGTCATGGGATATGGTAGGCATGAGAAACCATTAATACCTGTAGTTGTTGTAAGGATCAATTGGGATTGTAGAAAGGCTTTGCTAACCTGAAAAAATCATGAAAGCATCAACTATGATTTTTCCATCTCTCTGCTAGGATCCTATTCCAGTTTCTTATCCAATGGTGCAGGTAGCCACCTGGGCTCTCAAAGGTTGTGCCAGAGGGAGTGCAAACTCAGGCAGAGAATCACATCCTGGAAAGGCTTTGACTCTGGTCCTGCTTTCAGAGCACAAAGAATCTTTACCACCAGGAGCCTGGCCATTTGGTGATGAATTTGTTGGCCTTGGCAACTCATGAAACAGAAATACAAAACTGGTCCTCAGTCTCCTATGGCCTCCTTCCGCTTAGGCATTGACAGGAACAGAGTGTCAGAAAAATAGCTGTCACTGTGGTTTTTTTCTTCTTTCTTTTTTTGAACTACATAAAAATTCATTTGGATAGTGGTACTCCAAAGTGGAACATCCTTGGCAAGTGACCAAGTGAACATACTCCTAGAGAAACCGAGTCATAATGGTCTGAGATTCTCTCTATAAGTGAAACCAGGAGACCCAAGGTCATTCCAGCTAAAGTGGGGAGGGATGGAGGGGGGGGCGGAGCCACGATGAGGAGTAGAAACACAAACCTGTAGAAGCTACCTCCCATAGCCCATAAAATACCTGTAAAAAATGACTCTAAACAAGTCCCAGAGCAGCAGAAGCCACAAAACGACAGAGTGAATGAAATGTCCAGCCCAAGGCAGCCTGGAAGGCCAACAGAAAAAGTCTATCGCACCGGGATCTGGGTGGAGCACAGCCCTGGAGTGCAGCCCAGCCTTGGCCTCGAGGTACTAGTAGGAACAGGACCTGAGTAGGCCTCAGGGGGGTGGAATCCCCAGCAGCAGCTGCAGTTCCCAGATTGCTCAACCCAGAAATGCCAGAGACAGCTTCAACTGTCAGTGAGAAAGCTCTCTCACCTGGGTGAGAAGAGAACATGGTCTGGCCCTGCTTGCAGCAGCAACATCCATTTTTGGAGCCCTCGGCCTAAAGACTCTGGGGAAATTGAGCTGCTGATCTGGGTCTCAGACCTGAGTGGCAGCCCTGGGGTGAGGAGGCATTCTGACTGGCATGGTGGAGCTGGTGGAGGCTCTGGAGAGGGAGACCTACTGGCAGATCTTGGGCAGCAGAACACAGTGCTTGTGGTTGCTCCCAGACCAGAGTGAAGGCCAAGGAGAGGAGTAAATGCCTCTCCCTTGATTGTGCTATGTTGGAGGAACTGAGAACTCACATATCCCCAGAGTATGCCCACCTCTTGTCAAAAGTCAAGTAACTGACTGGGAAAATGCTCAAAAAAAGGGGGAAAAAATAAGACTATGGAAGCCTACTTTCTTGGTGAACAGGTATTCTCTCCCATCCTTTTGGATGAGGAAGAACAATGCATACCATCAGGGGAAGACCTAAAAGTCAAGACTTCTGCATCCAAAACCTCCAGAATAAATATTCAATCATCTCAGGCCATGAAAGAGCTCAAAAAGTATTTTGATAATCAAGTAAGAGAGGTGGAGGAAAAATTGGGAAGAGAAATGAAAGAGATGCAAGAAAATCATGAAAAGCAAGTCAACAGCTTGCTAAAGGAGACCCCAAAAATGCTTAAGAAAATAACACCTTTAAAAATAGGCTAACTCAAATGACAAAAGAGGTTCAAAAAGTCAATGAGGAGAAGAATGCTTTAAAAAGCAGAATTAGCAGAATGGAAAAGCTCACTGATGAAAGTAGTTCTTTAAAAATGAGAATGAAACAGATGGAAGCTAATGACTTTCTGAGAAACCAAGAAATCATAAAACAAAACCAAAAGAATGAAAAAATGGAAGAGAATGTGAAATATCTCATTGGAAAAACAACTGACCTGGAAAGTAGATCTAGGAGAGACAATTTAAAAATTATGGGACTACCTGAAAGCTATGACCAACAAAAGAGCCTAGACATCATCTTTCATGAAATTATCAAGGAAAACTGCCCTGATATTCTAGAACCAGAGAGCAAAATATATATTGAAAGAATCACCTCCTGAAAGAGATCCAAAAAGAGAAACTCCTAGGAATATTGTAGCCAAATTCCAGAGTTCCCAGGTCAAGGAGAAAATATTGCAAGCAGCTAGAAAGAAACAATTTGAGTATTGTAGAAATACAATCAGGATAACACAAAATCTAGCAGCCTCTACATTAAGGGATCGAAGGGATTGGAATATGATATTCCAGAAATTAAAGGAACTAGGATTAAAACCAAGAATCACCTACCCAACAAAACTGAATATAATACTTCAGGGGAAAAATGGTTATTCAATGAAATAGAGTACTTTCAAGCATTCTTGATGAAAAGACCAGAGCTGAATAGAAAATTTGACTTTTCAAACACAAGAATCAAGAGAAGCATGAGAAGGTAAACAGGAAAGAGAAATCACAAAAGATTTTCTAAGGCTGAACTGTTTACATTCCTACATGGAAAGATAATATTTGTAACTCTTGAAACTTTTCTCAGTATTTGGGTAGTTGGAGGGAGTTTACACACACACACACAGCACTGGGTGAGTTGGATAGGAAGGGATGATATCTAAAAAGATAAAATTAAGGGGTAAGAGAGGAATATATTGGGAGGAGAAAGGGAGAAATGGAATGGGGCAAATTATCTCTCATAGAGGCAAGAAAAAGCTTTTTCAATGGAGGTGAAAAGGGGGAGGTGAGAAACTTACTGTCATCACATTTGGCTTAAGGAGAGAATAACATGCACACTCATTTTGGTATGAAAACCTATCTTACACTACAGGAAAGTAGGGGAGAAGGGGATAAGTGGGGTGGGGGGAATGATAGAAGGGAGGGCAAATGGGAGAAGGAAGTAACTAGAAGGAAACACTTATGGTGAGGGACAAGGTCAAAATAGAGAATAGAGTGAATGAGGGGCAGGATAGGATGGAGGGAAATATAGTCTTACACAACATGACCATTATGGAAGTTATTTGCAAAACCACACATATATAACCTATATTGAACTGCTTGCCTTCTCAGTGGGGATGGGTGGGGAGGGAGGAAGGGAGAGAAGTTGGAACTTTAGGGATGAATGTTGAGAATTGTTTTTGCATGCAAGTGGGAAATAAAAAATACAGGTAATGGGATATAGAAATCTATCTTGCCCTACAAGACAAGAGAGAAGATGGGGATAAGGGAAGGGAGGAGTATGATAGAAAGGATGGCAGATTGGGGGAAGAGGTAATCAGAATGCATGGCATTTTCGGGTGGGGGAGGGGAGAGATGGGGAGAAAGTTTGGAACTCAAAATTTTGTGGAAATGAATGCTGAAAACTAAAAATAAATAAATAAACATTTAAAAAAAGAGTAAAGTGGGGAGGGATGATTCTTAGGTTGTCTTTGAGCAAATAAAATAGTTTTAGTCTCCATCCAGAAAGCAAGAAGAAATACGTGGTGGCACATTTGATTTCATAAGTTACATGTGTGCTTGGGTATTTTTAATAAACATTTGAAAAAATGCCTGTGGTGCTGATTTCGTCGTCTTTGCCAGCATCCGTTACTTAGATACTGAGTCTTGAGACAATTTTCTTTAAGACTCTCCAAGTTAAATCATCACATTCTTTAACACTCTGTGACTTTAATTGTGGGACTAGGTAAGGATGATAAGAAGTACATTAGATTACATGGTACCGAGAGTAAGAAACAAAGAGTCCAAAAGCTTCACACATCAAGACCATGGATAATTTCTTGACAGTTGAAAGATAGCATGTATGGCAAGCACCAGATAATATACAGTTGATACTCTCTTAGCAGACTGGTGACTGATAATGAGTCATTTCCCAAACAACTGGTTTGTTAGCACAAAGGCAGGAATCAGTATCAGACTACAAACTAACAGGCAGTTGAGGCAGCTCTTATCTGATCTATTTAAACAAACCAAAAAGTGGATAAAAGGAGGCAGAGTGGGCAGAGATGATCCCCATTTCCTTCAAAGTTTAAATGCTGTAAATTACTTGCTACCACTAAGATACCAGAAACTCTCGATTACCTCTCACATCAGCAAACAGCTGATTTCCTTATAAACCCATTCTCACATAGAAGCAGAGTATAAAATAGCTAACATTTCTAGAGCTCATTAAGGCTTGTAAGTACTTGCATTATCTTATTTGATCCTTGTGACAGACAATCCTGTGAAGTAGGAGCTGTGTTTTCCTCATTTTAGGGCAGCAGCAGAGCAGTGAAATCTCACAAAACTAGTAGAAGTAATGAAGGAAGAAGTAAGCTTTACAAGGTTGTTGCTTAAGTAAGTTTAAAGGCATGTAAAAAGGAAACTGAAGACAAAAAGAGGGAAAAGATCTGTAGAAATTTCAGTCCTATTTTTTTCTCTCTTCAGTGACAATGAAACCACCACATTTGAAGTCAATATCAGAGCCCCTTATGTGCTTAATTAGAAAGGAGAAATACCAACAAATAAAATAAAGATGGGAAAATGATTTTTATTAGCATGAAACTAGATAGATAGATGATCCGTAAAGCTATTCCATCGTTGCTTCTACCATGGACAAGCACCCAGAACTAACTAGTCCCAGTGTTGACTACCAATTAGGAGAGTGATTTGGATCTGGCCTTCAGGAAGCACTCGCTGTGCTTTTAATGATCCTGAGTTTCTTCCTGAGATAAAGGAATCTTTTCAACATCAGTACTCTTCCAATAATGCTGCTACATGGCCACAAGTTAGTGAAAATCATACTCCAAAGAATTAAAAGTTGTATACTAACTAAAATGGTGGGGACAGCAAAGACAGCCCACGAAGATGAGATTTCAGATCTCAAAGATCTTGTAATTGCCAGACTCTGGCATTGTATTCTGGCTTCTTTCTCGGGGCTCCTTCCTCTCTTTTAGGATATTCTTCTTTCTCTAAGTCCTTGTTTCTTTTCTTTACCTGTCTAATCATTTCTTTTTAATCTCCTCTGCTGCCCTGTCATCCATTGTAGGAAGCTCTTGCCCCCAGCTCTGTCACAAGCCTTCTCTGTTGCACATTTTTCTCCAGGATCTCATCCACTCTCATGGGACTCCCAGATACATAGAGCTGGTTAGTCTTAACTGCTCTTCCTTGACCTCCAGCCCCACACCAGCTATTGCCTATTGGACATTTCCAGCTCAGACAACTTAAACTCCATGGAACTCATCCTTCATCCAAACTTCCTTATCAATCAGTCAGCAAGGTTTGTTACAAGCCTGCCCTGTGTCATGAGCCAAACTTTGGTGATACAGAAAAAACCAAAAGACATCAGTGCCCTCATGGAGCTTCTGCTCTGATGGGAGAGACAGACAAGTACAAACATGTTGTATACAGGTTAGAGAGGAAGTAATTAAAAGAAGGAAGGCACTTGAATTAAGAAGAGAAAGTCTTTGTGTGGAAGATGGGATTTTGTGTTTATCCTTCAGTGCTGAAGAAGACCATGCCATCAGAGAAATGATGACATGACTTGCACTTGACTTTGTTTTGAGTGAGGGAGGGCTGTGCAGGTCACCAGTCTCATTTTTCCTCCAGAGCCATCTGAATCCAGTGACCAAATATTCGTCAGGATGACTGAAGATGCCCCAGGATGGGGCAGCTGGGGTTAAGTGACTTGCTCAAGGTCACACAGCTAATGAGTGTCAAGCGTCTGAGGTGAGATTTGAACTCAGGTCCTCCTGACTTCTGCACTGGTGCTCTATCCACTGCACCACCTAGCTGCCTGGAAGATGGGAATTTATTCAGCACCTGAAGGAAGCCAAAAGGCAGAGAAGAGGCAAGAGAACATTTCAGGAATGAGGTTTAACCAGAGAGAATGCCCAGAGCTGAGCCGTGGAGTGTCCTGCCTGTGGAACAGCCAGGAGGCCTGTGTCACTGGATCTGGCAGTAAGGTGCAAGAAGAAATAGAAGGGTAGGAGAGGGCCAGGTCATGAAGGGTTTTTTGTGGGGGGGGGTGACATGATTGAACCTACACTTCAGGAAAATCTCTGGCAGCTGAATGGAGGATAGACTGGAGTGGGGAGAGACTGGACACTACTACTGCAGTAGTCCAGGTGTGAAATGAGGAGGGTCTGTACCAGATTGATAGCAGCACCCAAGGAGAGAGAGGAGCTGTTTGAAAGATGCTGCACAGGCATCCTCATCTTTTTAGAGGGGACTCCCTGCTCTAGTCTGCTATGTTGTTATCCTCAGTCATCCATGACTGTTACTGTCCTCATCTTCCCTCTGGCCTGGCCTGGTCTGGTCTTCTTCCTCCACCGTGGTCTTTCCTTCAGCTCAGTTCAGATGCCACATCCTCCATAAGGTATAAGGGCTTTTGCAGCTGCTAGCACTAATCTTACCAAGATTAACCGTGTGCTTATTTTGTCTGTCTGTCCCCAAGGACGTGGTTTTGTGCTCTCTAGAATAGAAACTCTTAAAGGTTAGGGATCATTGCGTTTTTCTCTTCCTATTCCTAGCACCATGCTAGCCAGATAGGGGGTGCTTTGTAAGTCTTGTTGATTGATATATTGCTAGACCATGAAGTAGACTGCATGACTAATGCATCAAGAACCTGGGATAACCACTCTCTCTCACATGTTCAGTTGAATCCATGTCCCAGCATAAGAGACCCCTTTGTAGAATTTTCCACTGGACATGGACTGGAGTCCTGGAGGATGAAAAGGCATGAATGGGTGGTGATACAGATACTGAGCAGGAGGAAGTTGATGGGATCCCAGATCCATCAAAATAGTCCATCTCTGAACCCTGTGGTCCCATGGCTCACTTACGCTTTGGGAAATTCAAGTTCTTTCAAAAACTAGGCAGTATTCTGAACTTGGAAAATGTTCTGAAAGCAGTTCCTATGAGTTCTTCATGTCCCCCAAAGACTGGAAAATTCATATAGTATGCTTAATTAAATGCTTTTTGACTAACTTTTGAAAACTAATTTATTCTCATACATGAGGTTCTTCTAGACTTGGATCAGGGTAGCTTATGCAGGGATATTTAAGAACCCTCTATTGTCTATCACCGCCCCCCCCCCCCAAAAGGAAGGGCAGAAGGAATTGAACCCTTCTGAGGAAGAAAAAAATAAGGAACTTTTTTTTTTACTAAATAAATGATGAGATATAATGGAGCCTTCTCTTTTATTTTCCCCAATGATTTTATCTCTTTTTCTCTCTTTTGCCCCATCATGCCCTGCTTTGTTTCTTACCTATGTTCTTGGGTTTCTAGTAAGAGACACAATCTGTAAGATTCTGGTGTGCACAGACAGTGACACTTGCTGGTTTTGAGTCCCCTTCTCCTGTTGAGGTGGGTTCCCCTGCCTCAAGTCTTGCCCCACTTCATCTTCACTCAAATGCCAAAGTGATTTTCCAATGGCATAGGTCTGACAGTGTCACTGTGTCACCCCTGTTCTCTGTGAGCTCCATAGCTTGAATAGAAAACCTCTCTGGCATTTAGACACTCACAGCTTGCTCCTTCCTCTGCTCCTTTTCCTGTCTCCTTACGTTTTGTTCCCTTCCACTCATGCCACAAGCTGGCGGCATTGGCCAGCTTGGTATATCTTGAACATGATGCCCTGTCTCCCAACTGGGAGACTCCCTGACTCTTACACCTAGAATGTTCTTCATCCTCCTCTCTGCCTCCTTCAAGACTTAGCTCAACCCCTGCCTTCCAGTAAATAGTTATTAGCCTGGTGTTTCCCCAAGGAGATCATAAGCCCCTTGCAGGCAGGGATTGTGTTTTTTGTCTTTGCACAAGACCTGGCAACGTAATAGGTACTTAATAAATGCTTGAGGACTGACTGACTTAGGAAGCACCTCTCTCATTGATAGCCGACACTGTCTTTGAAACTTGGAGTCTTAGAGAGCTCTTGTCTCTGTCTAGACTGAGCTGTGCTCAGCAGTACCTAGCTGTGGAGATTAGATATTGAGTAATGTCCCTCTCCTCCACCCCCACCTCACCCATTGGTCATTCTTATGAAATAAGGGAGGAAGGGATCCAAAGGACAGGTGATACAGGGAGATGAGGAAGCCTTCCCCTTGGAGATTTGGGGTTGCACTTCCAAACCTTGTCTTCTATGTTTCCTCCAGCAAAGTTTGCCAGGTAAATGTGACTGCTGGGAATTTTAGACCCTTCATTCAGGTTTTATAAACTTAGGGCATCCAGTGCCAGAGGCTGAGCATGGCCCACCTCTGTAGAGCCATGGAGGTAGGAATTGGGTAAAGCAAGCAGGTGTATTCAGCACATACTTATGACCAGAAATAGCTTGGTCAGGGAAGGGAAGCTGCCTGTATCCTCATGGTGTAGAGTGACACTAGAGATTTGGGAATTTATTTACAGCCAAAATGGAGACAAGGTGGACTCCTCTGTCCCTGGCCCTTACATGTGAAGTAGGCATGGTCAGGTCTAGAAACCAGATCTACCCCACTGGAACTGGGCTAGGTTCTCAGCCATTGGTCAGTGATAACAGATGTGGGACTCCCAGGCCATTAAGATAACCATGTAGATAGGCCTGAGCTCACTATATGTGCCCACATAAGCGTGTCCTTTTAAAAATTGAGTAAGGGAAGAGTAAGATATGCACTCTAAAGGTTGTGGAGTATCATGAGGATGTGGGTGATATGCTGGGACTTTGGGGCTTTCTGTTGTCTGAGAAATTCAGCACAGGGAAGAACATCGAAGACCTTCTGCCCAAGATGCCTGCTCAGCAACCCACAGAAATCCCAGGTTTGCACCAGGCTGAATAATATTCAAGAAATCCATTGAGAAAGTAGTACAAGTGACTTTTTCTATCCCCAAATATCATCAAAAGTCAATGAAAAGCCTGTGGACAGTAGGAAAGGACACTTCCAGCAAAGTCAACCCCAGTACATGTAAAGCAGCTGACTCCCAACATCCACTGGCCAGAGACATGTGCTGCTTGCAAGGCCCTATCTCTAGATGCATCAGCCCACTCAACATCAGAGAGAGGACCTCTGAGCAGGACAGCCCAGGCCTCCACAGGGCAGCTCAGGTACCCAGGGGTTCCAAGGAACCTCTCCTACTGACCTGAAACACCATATGTGTGCCCTGGAATCAGCCCTGGGAGGTTATGGTCAGTGTGAGAGTGTGGAGAAAGGGGGAGACTCAGCAGGGCTGAGCACCCCATGCAAAAATGACCCCTCTGGCCACCTTCCATGTGTTAGTCACCAGGACAGCTACTCAGTCACTAACTTGGGCAGTTGTGTCTGACTTCTTCATGACCCTGTGGGCAGGGGGGCAAGATACTGGACTGCTTTGCTATTTCCTTCTCCACTTCATGTTACAGATGAGGAAACTGAGGCAAACAGTGAAATGCTTTGTTCAGATTCATACAACTCTTGAGGGTCTGAGAACAGATTTGAACTCAGGAAGATTAGTCTTTCTTTACTCCCAACCTAGTGCTATATCCACTGTGCCATCTAGCTGCCCTTGCTGATCTTGGGCAGAAGTGCCTTTTCTTTTCAAAGGTATTTATGATCAGAATAAAAAAAAATTTGTAAAAGAAACAAAACAGGGCGTTGAAGTAGAACAGGAGACCTGGCCACTGTATGTGTAACCTTGAAGTGAGTCACGGGCCCATAGCTTCTCACTACTCCCTTTGGGGTAATCGTGTGTTTCTCCATTTTCTCATCTTTAAACTCACTTGTAATTTAGAGTGAGAAAGAAACAGAAATATGGAAGAGTCAAGTCCACTTGTCCACTCGGTGGTTCTGTCTGTCTTAGACCAGATTCTCCTTAATCCCAGTCCACAGTCTCACCTGGCAAAGTCAGCTCCTCCACTGTATCCACACACTGCCCTCCTCAGACTGTACAAGGCTCTCTTTTTCTCAGGGTGTTGCTGAATTCACTTGGAAAAACAATATACTGCCCCCTCCCCATGCTCAGGACCACCGTGTGAATTTCCCTGGATACTTATCTCACTTGGAGGTGATTCTGTCAGTTGTGATTTCACAGAGAAGGGGTAGGAGTTCGAGAAGATGGGTTATGATCTCTTTTTGTTAGAAATATATTTGTTATGAGTCAAGATCCCTGGGGTTACCCACACAATTTTAAAGCTCCCATTATCACATAGCTAGAGACAGCTGAGCAAGAATTAACATGATGTGTGGGTTTCACTGGTTGAAAACATCTTTGAAGGATAGACAGATGGATAGACGACGGATGGACGGACAGACAGATGGATGGGCACAATTAGCTAAGACATGTTGGATGTAGCCTCCAACACAAAAATGATTCAACTGAAGACTAGCTTTTGAGTGGGGAACCCTGCCCCCAAATAGGAAAAATTCTTTTCCAGACAGCTTTGAAGCAAAATGATGCAATGTGGAAATCCACTGGAAAGACTCCGGCCTGGAACATGGGTCCCTCAAGAAGGCTTTCAGATGTCCAGGATGGTTTTGAAAGTGATCTGAAATCTGGAGGGATCAGCCTGCTCCTGGTTCTCCTCCCCTGGGGGAGGAACAACACCCCTTACTCCCTCCATGCTCTGGAGGTCATCCCTCTTCTGGGTTCGGAAGTGCCCTCCCAAAACAGCTTTTGTTTTTGGAAAATACCTGTACTTGGTCATTATTTCTCCAGCTGTTCATCAGGGCTTGGTCCCACTGGAGGCTGATGTGTTATGTCCCTCCTTCCGGTGACAGGCAAAAATCAGTATAAAGAGCCCCAGCATTGGAGTCAGCTGAATTCACCTTGGAACCTGGCTCTCTTCCTCACTACCTGTCTGGGCTTCAGTTTTCCGTTCTGTAAAATGGGAAGAAGACAATTGGGTAAAACTCTACTCCTTCCATTTCCCTATCTTATGATACCTTTGTCAGTCAGCCAGCACCAAGCCTTATGCTGCAGCCATTTAGCTTCAGACTAAAATGGACGGGAGCCTGAGGGTTTTTTTACCTTTGTATTTGGGCTTCTAGCACGGAGCACTGCACTTAATAGGCATTCACAATGTTTATAGAATTGGAGGACCTTCATCTGTCAAATGAAGGAAATAGACTCTGGGAAAAAGACACCTTCCAGACTCTAGAAGGGTCCGACTTGCCCTCCCCTGGTGGGTGTGCCCCTGCCCAGGGAGGTGAAGGATCCCCTGGGCCCTGGAGAGGTCCCGAGAGGTCACGGAGCTGCCCTCTCCTCCCAGGGCCGGGGCTGCCTTTGCCAGCTTTGCTCCATCTTTGGCAAGAGAAGTTGTTTTTGTTTTCTGGTTGCTTGTCCCTATAATTTAGCCAACTAATTAACTATGTGTCTATAAGGCATTCATTAGTTACCATCTACCCATAGAAAGGGGTGGTCCCCTTTGAAGTTTTCCTGGCTTCAGGACTGTGCCTTAAGGAAGCAGCAGGCCCCTGGGAGTTCCACCTCCAGGGTTTGGTCCTGGGGCTCTGCCTGTACTGACTCACTTTGTAACTGCATCCTATAAAATCAAAGGTTGGGTCGCCTGACCTCTAAGGCTCCCTCTAGGCCAGCAATCTGTGGAATCTAGGACTGATGAGATCCCCTGCCACCTACAGGGTGCCGTGCAGCATGAGGGTGCTGAGTCTGGGGACACAAGCTCCCACCCCCTGGGGCACATCTTTGACATTGAAGGTCTCGAGGAAGACAGGGGACAGAATCAGAGTCTTTCTGTGGTCCTGGAGCTGGTCTTCCAGAGGGTGGTTGGTGTGGAGGCAGGTGGAGTGTATCAAGGTAGCTGGTGGTAAATGATGCCTTCTCCAGGGGCTCAGCAGCTTCAGTCTGCTCCAGGTGGCTTGTCAGGGGCTGAGGGCCCCTGAACTGGTCCCTAGGCTGCCCCCCCATCAGATTGTTGTGGTGGGAACAGGAATGGAAGGGGGCTGCACCCCACCTGCCCTCCGCAGGTGCGGCCTCTACTCCCAGGGTGCCCCAGGCTTTTTCTTTTTTCTTTCTCCTTTTTTTGGATAGTGATCATGGAATGGAAGGGGGAGGGGTGGGCAGAGCCTGGTGCTTCCTTGCGGGCTGCCCCTTAGTTCTCCAGACAGAGCCATTGGACTTTGGGGGGCTGGGCTGCTCGGGAGGACAGGGCAGAGAGTGGAGGGAAGCTGCCTGGGAGGGAGGGAGGCTGTTTGTGGCTCCAGCTCTTTGATCTCTTGCCAGGGAAACCTGGAAGGTCAGGCCAGGCTGTAACTAAGCTACGGAGAGCGGAGCCCTGGGAATGCTGAACCGGACTCTGTCTCTGCAGCTCCCCCCAATCTCCCGCACACCAGCACTTTCTGCCGCTCACAGAATGACTTTCAATGGCACCCTCTTTGTGACCTGTTTTCTGTTTGTCACTTGGGACACAGGGTCCCCAGGGAAAGACCCTAAAAACTTAAATAACATACTTTGAGCCTTAGTAGAAAAGTCGTTGACAGTGATTGGCACAGCCCTGAAAGAGTTACCAAGAACTTCTCAGATGTTGTGGCCTGCGAACTCCCCCCCCACCCCCATCAAACAGTCACTCGGCTGCGTGTGATTATCTTCATTTTACAGATGAGACACCTGGGCCTTGGAAAGGTTGAGGGGCCCAAGGAGGATCACACATAGAACGAAAATTGGAATGCAACAGGGAGGGTGACTTTAGTGGAAGGAGCAGCGACCAAGAGCCAAGAGGGCAGGAGGCCAAGGCTCAAGCTTCTGCTCCCTTTGTCAAACTGGAACCTTGAGAAAATGGTGGACCCTCTCTGGGCCTCAGTCTACACATATATGAAATGAGAGAGTCCTGCTGGATAAGGTTGGATGTGCTTTCTAGCTCCAGATCCAATGAGTATAAGTTTCTACCCCAGTCTTTCCCATCTAGCCAAAATATGATTGCGAATAAACTTCTATTTAGCACTTACTGTGTGCATGCCAGGGACTGTGCTAAGTCCTTCACAAGCATTATCTCATCTGATCCTCACAACAGCTCTCTTAGGTAGGTGCTGTTATCGTCCCCATGTTAGAGTTGAAGAGACTAGGCAGCAAGTCATCAAGTGACTTACTCAGGGCCACACAGCTCGTAAGTGTCTGAGGTCAGACTATTGGTCCTATTATTAGCAATGACTCTCCCGTCTTCAGGGGAGCTTGGCTTATTGAAAGGTAGGAAGAGAACCTGGATTCTAAATTCCAACCCTTTTATTTAAAAACTGTAGGCCCCAGGGTTAGTAGCATGACTCTTTGAGCCTCAGTTTCCTTGTTTGTAATAGGTCAGACTAGCTGATCTCTGAGACCTCTCCAACTCTAAGAACCTTGGAACATGTGAGACCCTCCTCTGGTTCTTTACCCCAGGAGTTTCTCACTAGTTACTGAAGTGTATGGGTGTGGGT
The DNA here is from genome assembly GCA_028658325.1 of Potorous gilbertii. NCBI lineage: Eukaryota > Metazoa > Chordata > Mammalia > Diprotodontia > Potoroidae > Potorous > Potorous gilbertii. Next base: position 238,671,922 of record CM053773.1, read on the forward strand.
GTATGTGACCTCATTTCCTGTGGAATGAAAGGTTTCTCTTTGGAAACATGGCATTTCTTGAAACAGGACTTGGAAACCCAAATCCCTTGCCTGGTAGAGAGTTACTTGTGTCATCTAGTGACTCACGGCCTCAGAGAAGGGCAGGCAGCTGACAGCCGGGCTTGTTAGGCCGACTCTTGGGTGGTCACCTCCAGAGAGCATAGGAGCAAAGGAAAAAGTGACCAGAGAATTTCAGATGTTTTGCTGGTCTTTGAGGAAGGGAAAGCTAGAAGGGAGGGAGACAAGTGGCAGCGGGGAGGAGCTGTTTGGCTTTCCTGGATGTAACAGTTCATGCCTTTTTAACCAGAAGACTGAGGTAGCCTCCTGTCTGAGCCTTCATCATGAGCCACTCTGGGACCCCGCCAAGGCCCCCAGCCTAAACTCTCCCAGGCTGTTTTAAGCCAGTGCTTGAACTTGCCAAAGAGCACGTTACCAAGGTGGGGATTAGGGCGGGGTGCTGGCCTGTGGTTTCATCACAGAGGGAATCCTAGGTGAGGAACCCCCATCAGCAGTGCAGAACAGCACCTTGTCTGCAGTTTACATGATAGTGGTGCTTGACAAATGTTTAAGAAACTACACTTGAACCCACATCTCCTTAACGCCATGACCAGCTCTCTATCCCAAACTGCCTCTCTACTACTGGAAATTCATGGATGAGAAACTGGTTCTGATGTCTTTGGTGTAGTGATCATATAGACAGATGTAGGGAAGGTGCCCACTGACTCTTAGGGCTTAGCCTCATGCCTGGCACACAGTAAACGCTTTGTGAGTGCTGATCTCCATCCTCCTTCCTTTCTCCTCCTTCTCTCCCTGTCTCCCTTTTTTCCTACTTTCCATAAATTCTCCATAGATGATAGACCTGAAGGTTTCCTTAATCCTTAACCTCACTCTTGATTCCCAGACCCCCACTCATTTGCCTCTCTCCATAAGCAGGATGATGTCTTTCTTTTTCTCTTCACGTAGCCATTGATGATGGGCTGCACCCTGCCAGTACTTAATGTGATCACAGATAGAAAACTCTTCATCTTGCTTTCTGTGCAACAAGTTTTAATGGTGGCCCATGTGGATGTGTTATTCTCGTGACGTCGCTCCAGAATAGGACGAGTGCTCACCAGCCTCCTACCCTACACTGACCTGGGACAGAGTTGGCTCTGAGGTTAGATCTTGCCCCTGGGTGACCTTCCACATGGCCTTTGGCCGTCTTTATGCCTCAGGTTCCTCAGCTGTAAAATGGCCCTCCAAAGGCCCGTTCAGCTCTCCATCTGTAATCCTCTTCCTTCAGCAAACATGTGGACAGCCGACTTCTGGTGCTAAGCTTGCTCTGCTTCAGGCTGTTCACAAAGATGACCCTAGCCTTTTCTAACAGCAGGATTCCTGGCAGGATGATTGAGAGCCTAAAGGGACACCATTCTGTGCAACCTCTTCATTGCCTGAGAGGTGATGTCCCACAGCTGCTCCACCTCTAAGCTGGGATTCAAACCCAAGTCTTTCAGACTCCCGAGGCTGCTTCTGCAGGAGCTGCCAGCTCCCCAGAGCCACAGTCTCGCAGCTGAGATGTCCCAAGCCATAGGGCATATAGCCAACAGTATATCTCAGAGTGTTGGGTAAAGGGCTTCCAAAGATCATGGATGGCTCAGCCAAGGCCCAGGCTGCCTGAAGAACACTGGTCATTGGTGCTATGCCAGGAAATAGACCCTACTGAAGCCAGGTGACCTCCAGGGGCAACCCGTAAAGTATACTGTGGTGCTCAAACTCAATACTACATCTTTTTGTTTTTGTGGTCTTGGTCCAAGGGTATGGTCAGGCCTGTGAAGCTAGGTCCTGTTACTGTCCCTGTTACCATTGGGATCATGGCCCTTCTTGACCAAGTTGTCAGTGAGGATGCCCTCCTGTAATGTCAGCTGTTTGTTTGTTCCCATGTTCTTGCTGTTTTCCTATTCTAAGAATATGATCCTGGTGCAGAGGGATATAGTTCAAGAAAAAGTAACTCCATACGGGATGGCCACCAGGAAGTACCAAACATTATGGGACAGAGAAATGAGATTAACAGCTCTAGTGCTGCCCGATGTCCGTGTTCCAACACTTTAATGCCTTTTTCTGACCCCACTTAATGAAGAAGGAATATTTATTAGGGAGACAGCATTGGTGGTAATCCAGAAATAATTAAATCCTCTGTAAACAAAGGGCATTGAACTAGACACGTCCCTGGTCTGCTGATGTGCTCATGATAGTAAGGACTGTGCACGTGTGTGCCGCACACATACAGACACGCATACGTGCACGTGTGTCTGTGTATGTGTGTTTCTTCTCCAGTTTAATGAGAGCTCCTGTTTTTATAGAGCTTTTCTCACCACAGCACTGAGGCAGGTAAAGCAAGTTTTATTAGTCTTTCTTTGACAAGTGAAAGGATTCTGAAGTTCCCAGAGATGAAGTCATTTCCCCAAGGTCCTCAGGAGACCTGGGATGACCAGGGGCTTGCCCCTCCGCTCCTTGGCCAGAGTTGTGTGCACAGGCATCAGGGCCTCGTCCAGTCCTCTTCTCCTTCACCATCTTATTAAAAAATCCTTAGGGTCATTGCTTTGGGGTCTCGGCATGACTCACACACGTGGTCCACTACCATAAAGCTGGCCACTTGTAGTCATGATGGCATGATGGCAGTCACTACCAAGATCAGTGACTTTCTCCAGTGATACCAAGTTCCATCTCTTCCACCTAGGTACCAGGATTAGGGCCATTTCTGTCAATGATTTATAGTGATTATACCCACAAGTCACCGGAACTGGTCTGTATCTACTGTTGACTGGAGAGAGGTGGGGAGTAGCAGGCCTGATAGCGGCTTCTCTTCATCTCTGCCACAGGTGGCTTTCCCCTGATGTGTGGATCTCTCCAGCTTTCTTGAACCCCTTCAGCATCTCCCAGAGTCTTGTTCAGAGACTATATGTTCCCTTTATCAGTCTATGCAGAACAGTCAGGAAGTGATGCCTACCGCTGGATGATTGTGCCATTGTGTTGCCATAAACAGCAGGGATGAAGGGCAGCTATTAGACCAGGAAGGTGGGAGGAGGGAGGAGGAGGTTTTGTTGACTTAGGACTCTGGGCTTTAAACTCTTGTACCTGAATTTGGATGAAGAGATGGAAGACCTTAGAACACCTGTGTCGGTCTGTCTTTGATCTCCATGCACCTCCCAGGACAGGGCAAAGATGGTTCTTCCTTTTCTTGAATTCAAAGAAACTCACAACTTGGAAGCCATCCAGTCCAACCCCCTGCACTAATAAATCCCATCCATAGCATCCCTCATAAATTGTATTGTACCTCACAAACACCTCCAAAGTCGGGGAACACAGGATTATCTCAGGTAGCACCCCATTCCACTTGAACATGATTGTCATTTGATGTGGGATTAATGTGGCATGTTGTGAAAGGTCTAAAATACCAAAAGCAGAACTATAATGTTGGTCAGAGGTAGATAGCTCTGAATTAGAACTTTGCCTCAAACCTCCCTGTCTTCCTCCCTCTCTGCTGCCTCCTGTCCCCTTATTGTTGAAGTGGCCAGAATGGGAGCAGAACACTGTCTTTCGCCAAGTTGGGAGGGCATCATTTCGGGGATCATCTCTTGTCTTTAAGGTCTTGGCTTGGTAGTTCTTCCTCTGGTTAACCACCAGGTGAGAAATGGTTATGGTGTCTATCAGGACTGAGGTCTGGGAAAACTGTATTCTGTATCAGTGAAGATTGAAGCCATCGAAATCACAACTATTTGCATGAACCAATTAAAGAAGAAGTGAGATGCCAGAGATGGATGTTGATGTGGGCCATTTTGTGACTCAAGTGTGTGGTACAATCAAATCCCATTTTCGTGCAACTTGCTACTGAAAGGAAAGATGCCAGCTGAGTTTGTGTCTGTGTATGTATCTAGATGTGTGTATGCGCATACATAATCAACTCTAGGACTTAATGTTCTCAAAACCACAGGGTGGTAAGGAAGTTATTAGAAAATACCATGCTCATTCATGTTGAGGTAAACACTTCCTCCAGGTCTAACCACATCTGCTTTCATTGATTTCCTAGAATAGCTGTGATCTGGTAGCCCAGAATAATGGCATGCCAGTCCATCATTCTTCCATGTTTAATAATTTACTCCATTTCATCATTTTGTACCACTTCGGTACCTAGCACATTAACTTTCACAGAGACAGTACCTTACGCTTAGTACATAGTTAACAGAGGTTGGGGCGGAGGGATCTGTTTAAATTGATATCTGCAGAAATGAAGATGTCCTATAAGAACCCCTACTTTATTGCCTCATTGTGGTTCATTGAAGTGATTTGAGTTCTTGAAGGATTTGGAGCAAGCCAATTCTGATGAGTCCTATCAGAACCCAGAGCTCTGAATGATGTCACACTATGTGTCAGCCTGGTATTAGGATCACTCAAGCTCAATTCACAGAAGCTCTTTTTCATAATGTTGGCTACCAGATCATTGTCTTTGGCCAACGACTCATTTTAGAGAATGGCAGGCCATATTGGTGAGATGGGAAATACCATAGGATACCTAGTATTACACTACCTTCTGTGAGTTGGATCTCCAAACAAATTATGGATAATTTGGAATGGGTCTCAAATGTAGTTCAGTCCCTCCATTTTGCAAATGACTTTAGGTCCTGACTTTAGGGCTTGGGATTTCATCATTGCAAGAAGTCTGTAATTGGCAGTGTATGGTCAGGGTCAAAGGTATCACATCCGTCTTCCGACTCTTCTCTTAAAAGACATGGGCGTTTCTCTCTTAGGTCTTCAAGTTGGGTGACCATACAAACCTATGGTATCTCCTCATAAAACTTTTGGAAAATCGAATAACCAGATGTGTATAAAAGCAGTTTCCAAGCATCAAAGAGCTATATAAGCCATGATTAGAGGCTGCCATTTATGTAGACTTAGGTTTTATTACCTTTGAATCAGAATGTTATCTTCTAGACTTGAGTAAGGCAGCTACAGGACACACCAAATGAACCAGTTCCTTGCTTTCTTATCAGTCTTATTTTCTCATGTTATATTGTCCCCTTCCCCTGTAGAATTTAAGCTTCTTGAAGTGTTTCTTGACCACGTGATGGTGCCATCTTATCTTCGTTGGGCTGTTACTGCTATGTTAGTGCCTGGTGTGGTACTTCCAGGGATTGGTGTAAAGAGTGCTCTGTTTACGAAGGTTTTCCACCCTCAAATTTCTGGCTCCTATTGCTTCTCCTAAGGGCAGTGTGGTTGAAATATCAGTGGTGTTCAAATTAGAATTCTTGGCTTTAGAGCGGGAAAGAATCCTAGCAATCATCCCAGCTAGCACCACCATTTTGCCAAGGAGGAAAGGGAGGCCTGACGAGTAACTTGCCCAAGGCCATACAAATAGTAACCAAGGTTGTTTTCTAACCTCAGGTCACAGAATTTGAGAATCAGAAGGGATCTCAGCAGCCATCTAGTCCAATTCACACACTCTTAACATTGCTGATGAGTGGTTGGTTGTTGGGTTGTCCTGGCTCTTCCTGAAGATCTCCAAAGAGAGGAGACTCACAACCCTCCAACGAATGTAGTGCTACATGGCAGCAGGGCAGTATTGCCCTCGTGTATGCTGGTATTTCCACAGAAGTGTTAGTGGCATGATGGTGAGTAAGCAAGGCCATTTTGATTGGTTAGAGGCAGAAATACTTGCACTACCAAACTCAGAGTTATAGTTATTAAGAAGAGTGTATAAGAAACGGCTTTCTTGCTCAAGTGTCTCACAAAGCTAAGTTAATGTCAAAGTTCCATGGTTTCAAGTCAGTCCAATATTAAGTGCCTACCGTGTGCCAGGTATGGTGCCTAGAGATACAGACACCCTCCCCCCAACAGGTCTTGCCCTGAAGGAATTGAGGAAAGTCAGTGGGAGGTGGAGGAACCTGGCTGGGGCATCAGAAAAGGCCTCTTAAATGAGGTAACATGCCAGTTGGACCTTGCTGAGAAGGAACAAGGGATTGACTGCCAAGGGGTCATTGTACCTATGGAAAACCACAGTGAGGAGATGCAGCGTCCTGCGTAGGGGCAGCAGGTATGCCCATTTAGCTAGGATTCACATTGTGTATGTGGCCAATACCTAAAAAGATAGACTTGAACCAAATTGTGAAGGGCTCGATGCCAGACAGCAGCTGGGGATGCCATGGTGTATGAAGCCCTGGAAAGAGTCAGGAAGTGTTGAGTTCAGAATATTTTTATTTCATTAACAGGTTCATTCTTTCATTTGAGTTCTGATCTGGTCTCAGACCCTTCCTAGCTGGGCGACCCTATGCCATTCACTTCACCTCTGTCTGCCTCATTTTTCTCATTAATAAAATGGGGGGTGATCTGCCTCCAGGGTTGTTATAAAATGAAAATATTTGTAAAGTACTTTGCTTAAAGTACTATAAAGCTTTCTATAAGTAAATGCTAGCTATTGTTAACTCCAGTCAACTGAAGCTTTCATTGAAAGTGATAGAATTTGGAATCTTTAGTATCTAACTTTGTAAAGACACTCCATGACGATGTCAGTGGTTCTCATGCTGGTGTTGGTCTTGGAGCCAGAGCCCTGGAAATGTCTCCTTGCTCTGGTGGGTGCCTCTGGTGGGTGCCTTTGGGAGCCAGAGGTCAGCTCAGTGCCTCCTCACTAGTATGGCGATGGTACTGCTCATGCTACCTATGGCAGAGATGGATGAAAGGCCCCACAAGAATGTTGAGTGTGGTTTACCCTTAGTGAATCACTTTTCTGTTTGCCCACAGCTACTGACTAGAGTTTAGGTGCTCAAACCTGAGTCTTCTGACCTTAGATCCAGTATTCATTCTCTTCCACCACAAATGTATTCTAAAGCATGCCCCTCACACGGAAATGCGAGGCTCTTGGAGAGTGGACCATGGGAACATCCGTAGGATGCAGTGAGGAGGCCTCGGAACTCAAAGATTTATTCTTGACTAGCTTTACAGAGTGTAGAAACCAAGTGTTTCCTATCATACCCTGCCAGAACAGGGCCATCCCCACAAGTCTCCAGCCTCTAAATTCCTGAGCCTTCATGTTTCCTTTGAGACAGAAGACCAAAGGGCCTGTGATGAGGCAGGCTTTGCTGGAGCCCTGCCTCGGAGGCATGTGTCTGCACTAGCAAAGGGATTGCTCTGCTCGAAATTCCTTCAGCCTTTCATCCCCAGCAGCGATTAGTGTCTCTCCAGGTGTGCCCGCATCAAAGAGGACAGGCAGGCTCTGGAGGTGCTCATCCACCAAGACCGAAAACTGGGAGTTCACAGAGCTCATTCCCCTCAGGTGCTGTTTGATGTACTTGATCCATGTTTAAAATGAAAGCCAAATAAAGGTACAGAGAAATGGCTTGTTTACCTCCTTGTCAAGCCCTGATGGTCAGGCTTCAAGCTCCATTTTCTTCTCCCAGGAAGAGTCTCTCCAGCAGCTGATGAGGGGTCTCATGTACATTTACCTGCATACTGGAGCCCTTGGTTTGGGCACAGCTTAGGAGTTTTTTGTTTTTCCCTTAAAGGAAAAGAAGGCACCTTACATTTGTAAATCACAATTTATATCCCTGTATCCCAAGATACATAAGACACATATAAGATTTGCTGAATTGACTGATTCTATCTGGAGAATGTATGATGGTAATCTTTTCTATTTCCTGCTTTTCTCAATCATCACCAGTTACCTGTCTTTTCAGAATTCTCTAAGTGCTGTTTATTGCCCCATCACAGGCCCTATTAAATAAAATGTTTGGCACACACTCCCAGTATATTTGTTTGCAGATTAGATGTTGGTACGACTGTATTCATATTATATTCATAATAAAACCTTCACAAAATGGAAAATAGAAAAGTTAGGCTAAAAGTGAAATGGTATAAGGTGCATTTTAGCAGTACAAAGCATATTTTTTTTGCTTTTGACTAATATATATATAATTTTCCTTAAAAGCAATGTGATTAACTATACTTTATAAATATTTTTGTGACTTGGTTTACCTGGCCAAGGTGGGTGTCTGGTACCTGAATTCTTGCTACCAGGGAGGCTAAAGCTAATGGATTGCTAGAGTTTGGGGACTTGGAGGACCTGATGGGAGTCCACACCGTAGAGACACTGACATAGTGACCCCGTAAGAGGGTGCGGGGCTGGCCCAAGTCAAATCTTGAAGTTGTGAAGTTGGGTAGGTAAGTGGCTGGCATGACTGCCGACCTTCCACCCCAGCCAAGAGAGACAAGTGTTGACTCTCTGTCCCATGCATTTTCATATGCCCCCTCCCCCCCCCCCCCACCGCCCCAGTCTTGTAAGGCTTTGTGAGGTTCTTCCAAGGTCTAGTTAGTTCTAAGCCCAGTTCATTTAAATATTTGATTTTAATGACTTTTGGAAGGAAGGGAGGAAAGAAGAAAGGAAGTATAGATCAGAGTGGACCAAGTGTTTTGTTGAAAACTGTACTTAACAAACTGTTGTCTTTGATCCCACCTACCAGTTATGCCGAGGTTTTCCTTGAGATCTTGCTACTAGCTGTAAGTCAGGCCCCGGGTTTGAAGGACCTTTGGGTACTGGTTCTCCAGCATGGCGGGGTACCAGGGTACTTGGAAACTCCAAGGGGAGTTGAAGAACTCAAGTCCCGTAAGACCCAAGCTGGCTACAAAGTCATGGAACAAGTCTGCCCTCTAGTGGATAGATGACTTTGCTGCCCCCAAAGGAGCCATTTGTTTTACTGCCTGACTTTCCTCACTGCCTCATTCAACAGGACAGCTACATTAACTATGTCCCGCTGTCTGAGTCAACCCCGAGCCTCCCCTGAGCTCTGTACCCAGTGAAATGTACCCTATAAAAATAGCCACTTTAACATTTAGCAGTTCTGTCCATACCTTACTTGTGATTTTTGTATAGATGTGCGTCTAATGCTCTCCCCTAATTAGATAGCATTCTTGAAGGCAGTTTGTCTTATGTTTCTTTGTGTTCCCCACAATGCCTAGGATAGGGCGTAGTAAAGATATTATCTTTAGTTTTTTTTTTAAGAAGAAACATATAATGATAAACTAGAATAACCATTGATTGGAAGGAACCCAAATTATTTGCCATGGTTGGTAAAAAAATCCTAATGTGGATTCTCTAAATCATTGCTTCAGCCCAACAGATACCTCCCTTATGATCCCAGAGCGTGGTCTCTGGTGGTGGTCCTATTCAGCTGGAAAGGCTGACCTGAGAGGCTGTCTGCCAGCCTTCTGAGACACAGGGAAGTTCCCATAAAGAACTCCGTGTAGGGAGATTTTAAAGAGCTGCAGGTCTGGGGCATTAACTTGTGTTGTCTTTTCAGGCCAAGCGAGCTGTACAACGAGGAGCTACTGCAGTCATCTTTGATGTCTCAGAAAATCCGGATGCCATTGACCAGGTAAAACCTCTGGTTTACATTGAAGACCTCCGGGTTTACATTGAAGACCTCCCTGCTCTGTAGGGGCCCTTGACCTTGCCGTGAGTCTTTTCTGAAATGGAGAAAAGGTCCAGAAGCGAGGCCTGTGGGGCTCAGTGCACTTATTAATCACCTTATTAAAGTGAACAAAGCCTGAGGGATAACTTGTGTCCAGGCATCTGGTTGTAGCACTTGAGCTGTATCTCTGCCCCCTGATAGCTTCGAAGTGCAGTTTTCTTGTTAATCTCCAAGTCTGCATTTCCCCAAGGCTAGAAGCTACCAAGAATGAGCTGGAGGAAAGCAGCTGGACCCTGGCCTGGGGGCACCTCAGAGACAATAAGCTTAGAAAAGGCCTCTAGCTTGTCACTTTCACCACTTTGCTCAAGGACCTTTAAGTGACTCCATTAATTGGTATCTCCTTTCCTAGTTGAACCAGGGCTCAGAAGATCCACTGAAGAGGCCCGTGGTATACGTGAAAGGGGCTGATGCTGTCAAACTGATGAACATCGTTAACAAACAGAAGGTGGCCCGAGCAAGGATTCAGCACCGACCCCCTCGGGTGAGGCTCCCCTAGGTCCTTCCGGATACTGCTTCTAGCACGGCTGATCCTGTGCCTAGTGCCACTCTGAGTCTTGTTTCTGGCACCTGGCTCTGATGTCCAGGTACCCTGAGCACCTGAGCCTTTGAGAGCTGGCCCTAGGGAAAGCCTATCTGTGTTCTAGCTGCAAATGTCAGGAATAGCTAAGTAGAGAGCCTACACTTACTCAGAACAGTTTATCATCTGCCCAGCAGCCCCATTTTTTGGGCTCCCCTCCCACAGGGCCCACTTCTCAGGCTCATGCTTGTTCTCTGGCTCGGATCCTTATGCCTTCTCCACCTTCTCATTCTCTGCTGTTCCACAGCCTTTACAGGAAGAAGAAAATTAAAGCCAAAAGTAGTAAGATTAATTAGAAAGAATAAATAGAATTTTGTTTCTCCTCATATTTCTCTTCCCCCTACATTTGTTTAGACAGTGTGCTTGAGACAAGGAGTCTTCTTGTGAGTAGGTGAATTTACTTCTATGACTTAGATTAATGACTTCAAAAATGTAGCTCTTAGCAGTGACAGAAAAATTAGAAGTCTGGTCCCAGTATGGGCAGGAAGGATGCTGATTACCTCTGGCTCTTGTCTGACATCTCTGGCCCAAGCCTTTGCCTGGAGACTTGTGCCAGCTGGGGATGGATGCCCCACATGCCTTTCTTCTCTCCTCTTTGAAAGAATTCCTCAGCATTTAAGTGCTCAAGTTGTAGGGAAGAACACCATGCTTTCTCCTGAGCCTGTAGCTTCTCTGTCCTTAGAGAGAAGTCTTCTAGGTTTGGGGAGGAAGGTTTCTGTGAGCCAGAGACGCTACTGACAAACTGAATGGCTGGCTTCCTTGTAAAGGAGAAAGGAGTGATGCCATGGTCAGTATGAGTCAGGGTAGTGAACATTGGCATTTATGGAGGTAGCATACAATTTTCTGAGTTGTTATAACCATTAATTGTGTGGCTAGTAATCACTGTTCCCTCAAACGTGACACTCACTCTTTTGTTGTACGGATGTCTGTTTGGGTTTCTTTGGGAGGGCCTTGCCGTAGAATGTCTCCTTGCACATCTCTGGGGTTCTGGCTTCTCAAAAGCCAGCCCTTTTCTGCCCACTGTGCTAGAGGGCACCAACTCAGGCTTGCTAACACATGGGCTTGGGCTAAGCAGTTTTCTGGAAAATGCAGAGAGGTGAGGGCCAGCACCTGTGCTCTTAGGGTCTAAGGGTCATGATCCCTGTGTGCTCCTAGAGACCCTGCTCAGGGATAAAATGAAGGAAGAGAGGGAAAGTTGGGAAGGGATGAGGAAATTCAAAGCAATAAGTTAACCACGATCTCTTTTTTTCCCCCCAGCAACCCACTGAGTACTTTGACATGGGCATTTTCCTGGCTTTCTTTGTGGTGGTCTCCTTGGTCTGCCTCTTCCTCCTTGTCAAAATCAAACTGAAGCAAAGACGCAGTCAGGTAAGGCTCGAAGGCCGCCCCTGGATCCAGGCCCTCCTGCCAGCCAGTAGGCATGAAAGACCCCACCCCGTCCTCGATCCCCAGCCAGAAGTCAACAAGCACCCATGAAGTGCCTGGCATATACCAAGCACTGTGCTGAAAAAAGACAATAGTGAAACCATCCTTTACCTGAGAAGCCTGTATGGAGGGGGTAAGGGGGGGGGTGAGTTAGAATAACAAGTACATTAATGGAAAGGCATTTACTAAGCACTAGGGATAGAAATACAAGCAAGCAAAAGAGGGCAAGGAAGCTTCCCGTCTCACTAGGCATAGAGGGAGAGGGATGAAGACAGGGCCTTGATTGCAAGGGGCACAGTTTGAAAGTGACCGGGAATAAAACACATGGTCCCCTCCTGCAGCTGGGGAATCCACAAAGGCTTCTGCCAAAGGTGGCTCCAGAGTTAACTGAGTCAGGGATTCAGAGAGGTTGGAGTTCAGCCAATACAAAAGCATGGAGATAAGAGATGGGGAACAGCCACCCCGAAGTGAATGAGGGCACTCCTGGGTGATGAGGCTGGAAAGGTTGGTAGGAACCGGCTTATTCCCAACTGACATGGAAGAGGCTTGAGGGAAGGAGTCTGATGAGGAGACTGTTGTGAAAGTCCAGGCTAGAGGTGATGGGATCTGATAGAGGCTGGTGGCTGTCTGGGAGGTTGTGAAGGAAAAATGACAAGAATTGGCAGCTGGTTGGATAAAAGGGGTAGTGAGTGAGCATGGGGAGTACAGGAGGGGCACTGAGATTTTGCACATGGCTAACTTAAAAGGATTTTGATAATCTTTGACAGGAAAGTAGAGATATTTGGAAGAGTGGAGAGTTTGAGAAGAAATAATTGATTTTTGGGTACATGTCGCACCTCAAAATATGCAATAAGTGGTGTATTTGTGACTGGAGCTTGGGAGAGAGAGATTATGGAGTCATTGGCATAAAAAAGATGATTAAATTTATGGGAGTTAATAAAGTCACTAAAAGAATGTAGAAAGGAAAAAAAACCCAAGAGAGAGCCCTGGAGTTCACCCGCAGTCAGAGGACATAGTATATAGTATATATAGTATGTAGTCATACAACAAAGCAGACTGGAAATGAGTGGAGTAGTGAAGACTGACAGTGAGAGAACATCACAGTAACCCAGAGGAGGAAATCTTCCCTTTCACCACCCCTGCCCCCCGGAGCTAACCATAGTAATTCCAGACTTAATCCAGACCCCTTATTGCACAGACCAGTGCAGCTCCGAACCCAGATCCACCAACCTCTGAACTTCCCAGTAGCCAGAACGACAAGTGTGCCTAACAACAGCCATCCAGGCTTCTCTAGGAGTTTGGCTGAGAGAAAGAAAGGACAAGAGCTTGAGGAGATGATAGGGGTTACTGAAAATTTTTAAAGGAAGCATGAGGTTTGAGTATCTTTTTAAGTAGCAGGGAAGGAGTCAATAAATATGGAAACATTGAAAATAAAGGAGTGGGAAAAGGTAGCCCGATAAGAATTCCCAAAAGAGTAGGGTGTTTGTTTTATTTTTTTTTTTAAAGGAAGAAATGAAAAAAAAATTGAGAACAAATGAGAACTCTGTAAGAAAGATATGAAAAAATAAACAACTTGGTAAAAGAAATATAAAATCTTACTGGAATCTTACTTGAAAATTAGAATTGGCCAGAGGGAAGCTAATAACTCCATGAGGCATCAAGAAATAATAAAACAAAGTCAAAAGAATGGAAAAGAAGAAAATGTGAATTAATTCCTTTTTAATAGTATTTTATTTTTTCAAATGACATGTAAAGAGAATTTTTTTTTAATTTTAAAATTTTTTTGTTTCATTTAAAAAAATTTTTGAGTTCCAAATTTTTTCCCTCCTCCTGTCTTTCCCTTTCCTAAGATGGTAAGCAATTTGATATAATTTCTGTTTGTATAATCACGTCCATATTAGTCATGTTGTGAAAAAAGAAACAGACTGAAAGGAAAAAAAAACAAAAAATAAAATGAAAATAGTATGTTTCAGTCTGCATTTAGATTCCACCAGTTCTTTCTCTGGGTGTGGATAGCATTTTTCATCATAAGTCCTTTGGAGTTGTCTTGGATCACTGTATTGCTGAGAAGAGCTAAGTTTATTCCTAGTTGATCACTGTACAATGTTGCTGTTACTGTGTATAATGTTCTCCTAATTCTTCTCACTGAAAATGTAAAATATTTCATAGGAAACAATTGGCCTACGTAACAGATTGAAGAGAGATAACTTAAGAATTATTGGGTTACCTGAAAAAAAAAACCCTAGGCATCATATTTAAAGAAATGATAAAAGAATTTGTCCAAATCTTTTAGAACCAGAGGGTGAAATAGAAATTAATTGAAACCATCCACCATTCACTTCCTGAAAGAAAAAGCAATTCAGGAATATTATAGCCAAAATCCAGAGCTCTTAGGTAAAGGAAAAAATACAACAGGTAGTTAAAAGAACACAATTCAAGTGCCACAGAGACACAGTCAGGAGCACGCAAGATTAAGCAGCCACAACATTTGAGGAACATAGATTTGGGAATGGGAGATTTCAGAAGGTAAAACTGAAGATAATTCCACAGGGGAAAAAATGAAATAGAGTACTTTTCAAACATGCTTAATGAAAAGACTAGAACTGAGTAGAAAATTTAACATTCACATTCGGAACTCAAGCATAAAAAGAGTGAACAATTGTAAAAAATCCTATGGGACTAAACAGCTGTTAAATTGTTTACATTATTATACGAGGAGAGGAGAAGTGTAACCCCTCAAAATTGTATGATCACCGGGGTCATACAGGGAGTCTTAATTAGACAGAAAGTCTGGGTGCGGTTCTGTTCTGTTTGAATGATCTCAAAAGAACAGAAAGATGGTGAATAGGAGAACAATGGGAAAAGGGAGAGGAAGAATGGGGGAAATTACCTTCCCTAAATGAGGCACGCATTGAAGAGTTCATACGATGGAGAAGGCGGGCAGCTCTTAAATCTCACTTTTATTTGAATTTTTTAAAGGAGAGAAGAATACCCATAGACTCAGCTGGGTAGGAAAAAAAATCATGTTATTCAGCAGGCAGGTTGTTCAACAGAGGTTAAGAGAAAGGAGAGGAAGTGGGGGTAGAAATAGGAGGGAAGGTAGATCAAGGGAGTCGGTGGCAGAAGTAAAACCTTCTTAAAGAAGAATTGCAGAGTGGGGAAGAAAATGTGTAAGTAAATAGGATAGAGAGAAATGCACAGTGAGTCCTAACAGAATGTGAGTCAGGTGAACTCCTAGAGTGGAAGAGGTTAGGAGATCCAACAATACATTATAAAAACCACTTGAAATATAAAGATGCACAGAGTTAAAAATAAGGGGCTAGAGCAGAATATGTTATTCTTCAGCCAAGGTAAAAATGGCAGAGAGGTAGCAGTCATCATCTCAAATAAAGCAACAGCAAAAATAGAAAAAAAAATTAAAAGAGATAAATAGGCATACCACATATGGCTAAAAGGTACTATGGGCAGTATATTAAATCTCAATACTAAACATACATTCACCAAACTGCATAGCATCTAAATTCTTAAAGGAAAAGTTAAATGAGTTACAAGAGGCAATAGTAAAGCTAAGTAACTTACTTCTGAAGAATGGGCAGCTCGGTAGTGCAATGGATAGAGCTCCAGACCTCTGAGTTCAGAATCTGCCTCGGGCACTTGATAACTTTGTGACCCTGGGCAGTTCACTTAACCTTGTTTGCCTCAGTTTCCTCATCTATAAAATAAGCTAGAGAAGGAAATGGCAAAAACCACTTTTAATGTCTTTGTCAAGAAAACCCCAAATGGGGGGGTCATGAAGAGTTGAACACAACTCAACAAAAAAAAGAATGAACAGGCCAAAGGACAAATCAGAAAAGCACTCATTTCATTCGAAATAATAGTGACAATGAAACATTGTACCCACATTGGTGTGATGCAGCAAAAAAAGTGCTTAGGGGAAATTTTAAATCTCTAAATGCTTACGGCAATAAAAGAAAATGCAGATTCACAAATTGGACATGTAGTTTGAAAAACAAAAAACCAGCAAATAAAAACCCCAATTAAAGACCAAAATAAAAATCCTGAAAATCAAAGGAGAGATTAACAAAATTGAAAGTAAAAAAGCCAATGAGCTAGTAAATAAAACTGGGAGCTGTTTTTTTAAATAAATAAAATAGACAAACCATTAGTTAATTTGATTTATTTAAAAAAGAGAGAAGAATTTCATAGACTAAAGAAGAGAATGATGGGGAATGGTTGGATTATCAAGGAGCTATGAGAAACAAAAGGGGAAGAAAGGAAATTCCTGGCAGTGACCTCTGCTTCTTCTGTCTAGTATGAGGTGCTTGGCTCAGAAGTTGGGAGGGGACTGGAGAAGAAAAGAAAAGACTTAAGAGAAGTTGATTCATGGAGTGGAATGAACCCAGAGGGAGGAATGAAAGGGTTGCCCAGTTGAGATTAGAGAACATATATTTGTGTTAGATTCAGTCAGCATTGTCAGAGTGGTGTCGGCATTGGAAGCCCTGTGGGTTAGTTAACACAAAATTAGAAAATGAAGAATTACAAGAACTAGAACCCCTCCTCAGGTCTCTTGACTCCCAACTGCCCTCTTTCTGTTCCCCTGCCCAGAATATGACCTACCTGAAAGTCTGGGGTGTTAAATGGTCTGTTGCTCTAAAGTGCCCAACCTTTACAATGCAGGAAATCTTTTAGGGAGTACTTTCTCACTCTGAAAAACAGAGAGCTAGATTTCTCTTCATTTCACTAAGGATGAAGGTTGTAGATTAGTGTCTGAAATTCTGAAGCCTTTACAGATCTGCTCCTCTGAGGAGGAGAAATGAAATGAATCCTGCAGTCCCTTATCTCAAATCAGCAGTGGCATGCTATGTGTGTTTATCTGTATGTGTGCGTGTGCATACGTGCCTTCATCCATAGGTGCACAAAAAAGGCAGGATTTCTAGGTGAGGGAATCCAGAACCTTGAGTATGTGCTGGTATGAAATTTCAGGAAAACACCTGTGTTCTTAAGCAACTGACCTGATGCAGAAAGGGCTGTTCCTCCATAACAGTAGTCTACTGCCCTGACCTGGGTTTGACCAGAGGTCCTATTGTCAGCATGCCATCTTGTAACTGTGTAATGAAGGTGAGATTCCTGATAGTAAATTGAACTACTCAGAATTTTCTGAGCCCAGATGATGGCTGTGCCAAGTTTCAGTTGAAGTGTTCTCCCCATGATCCTTAGCAAGCTCTTGCCCTCTCTGTGGTGCTGTCTATATTGAGCATCATGGATGCTCTGTGTGACTGGTGTGGGCATGGGGTGACCTGATCCTCGGGATACTGGCAGTCTGGAACATTTCAAACCTGTCTTGTTTCCAAAGACTATAGGGACTGGCTACTCTCAGGATGACATTCCAGATTTGATGTCTTCTTTGATCCAGAAAAGACCAGTTCCTCTTGGGAGTGTACTTGACTTTGAAAGACTGAGCCCATGGAACCTTAGCAGATCAGAGAATTTTCTGACTTCTACAGCCTAGCAAAGCCAGTACTTTGCTTCCTGGGATCATGTTAAAGAAGTTAACTGAGCTTGTAATTAGGGAAATAACCTCCTGTGCCTAGCTAAGACTTGAAGAGGCAGCTTTTCTGTACCTATAATCTAAATTGGAGGCATGTATACATACAGAGTAAAATGAATTTGGGGAGGAAATAGATATGATTTGACTGAAAACAGACCGCATCTCCCCACAACTGTAAGGGTGGAAGTTTTGTGTGCTATGTTACCAGCATGCTTTTATGTTGAGTACAGAGTGCTGTATTTCTAAAAGTAATTATTTGAAAGTCCTCCCGTTTGCTCATGTAAATCCTGCTAACCTGTCTCTTCTACTGCCTCTAGTAGAATATCTCTTGGGAAAACTTATCTGTTATCAAATTGGGTAAATCAATAAGGATTCTCACTTACTTTGTGAAATGGCACAAGAAATAAGAATTTTGAGAGTATCTTAGCAAAATTTCTGCCATATTGTTGAAGTGATATCTGGCTTACTATCTTAGGACATTTTATACTGTGAAGATAAGGATGTTCTCTGCTTGTATCATTCCTTTAAGGACTAAGTTTTTGACTGGCAGGATAAGTTATTTTCTATGATTAAATAAGTTTTGGGTCATGATAATTTTAGGTTTTTTCTAAATTGCCAAGACCTATCATTTTTTTACTGTGGAAGTGAAACAAAGGACAGTGGTCCCTTTGTCTGAGCTTGACTCGTAATCTGATTGTGTTGCAGAAGTGAGACATTTAAAAGAAACATGAATGTCAAAATGAGAGTTTTATATTTAATGTTTGTCAGCAACCACTGTACATTGTATTGGGGTGATAAACATAATTGATTATTATTGTTTGGGAGATGACCCCCTGAATCACATGGAATATATCCACTGAAAAAGAGAAAGGTCTAGGTTTCTCAGAAGAGTTTGGTCAGTGATAAAAGAGGCAGCCCCTGCCTTTGGCTAAAGGTTAGTGCCTGCTAACCCCTGAGTGCTTGGAAAACATGTCCAATCACACAATCTGGCCATTTCTCTGTCAACTTCTAATGACTCTTGGCTGCTGAGCTTGGGAATGTTTGATGTCCAAATGCACTGCGGTGTGGTCCCCTCCTCAGGGCAGATTCCTGATGGAAGTGTCGTTCTCCCTTGCAGAATTCCATGAACAGGCTAGCTGTGCAGGCCCTCGAGAAGATGGAGACCAGAAAGTTCAAGTCCAAGCCTAAAGGCCCAAGGGAAGGGAGCTGGGGGGCCCTGGATACACTCAGCAGCAGCTCCACTTCAGACTGCGCCATCTGTTTGGAGAAATACATTGATGGAGAGGTAATAGCACTTTCTCCATGCAGCACAGGGCAGCTGGGTGGCACCATAGTACAGAGACCACTGGGTTTGGCATCAGGAAGACTCAAATCCAGCCTCAGGCACTTACTAGCTGTGTGACCCTGGACAAGTCACTGAACCCTGTTTGCCTCAGTTTCCTCATCTGTCAAATGAGCTGGAGAAGGAAATGGCAAACCACTCCAGTACTTCTGCCAAGAAAACCCCAAATGGGGTCACGGAGAGTCAGACATGACTGAAAAATTCAGCATCCCTCTGCTGGTTTGCCAGTGACAGCCAGACAGGAATAAGACATTGCCCCGCCCTTGGGGAACTGCTCTGTCCCAGGTTAGGATGGACATTGCCCCACATCACCTTCTCATTCTCTGCAGTGCCCAGGCCTTTTGCTTTCCAAGAAGAAAAGTAGCTTCAAACAGTAAAAGGGAGTCCCAAGGGAGGAAGAGGTCAATCCAAGATGAGGAAGTTAGAATTGTCCAGCATGGAACAGGCTGCCACAGAGGGTGATAGCCTCAACCTTTCCCTTCATTGCTTAGAGGGCTCTCCACAAAGGCTGCTGGACTTGATGGGGAATGCTATTATAAGTAACATGCATCATTCAGAGAGTTGGACATGATCTCTCATGTCATTTTTATCATCAAAATTTTGTTTCTTTTGATCCAGATGTAGGTGGGGCCCATTTTGACTTCTCACTTCCGTATCTCAAAGATTCCTTCAGCTTTGCTTTCCCTGGGGTGATGCTCCTGCATGAATCCAGATCCTAAGACCTTGTAATCTAGTAAATGACTTTGGCTAAGCCAGAGTGGTGCCGGCCTCTCCTGGTGGAGGCTGGAGGCCCTTGGTGGTCCATTGGGGCCCACCACATCCACATGGAGCCCTCAGCACATGCTGTAAAGGGCCTTTACAAGTGTCCCTGAGATTTTAATGTACGCAGAACATGTGGCTCCTACCAGCGCTGAGGGGGCAGCTAGGGAAGGGACATTGTTCTTTTTTTACAGAGGAAGGAGCTTGGGCCCAGAAGAGTGTGGGGAGTTGCTGGCAACTTGGGGCCTGTGCATCTCCATACTGGGAGCACCATTTCTTCAGCTTCCTGCCTCACCAGAGCCCAGGAGTGATGACTGAGGCACAGGTCCATGGGGCCAGGTGGCACCCAGGCCTCCGTGGGGGTTCCTGGGAGCTGTTCTGGCTTTGTTCAGGATTCTGGAAGTGAATGTTGTTCTCCTGTTACATTCCTAGGAGCTCCGGGTTATTCCTTGTACTCACCGATTTCACAAGAAGTGTGTGGATCCCTGGCTGCTTCAGCACCACACCTGTCCCCATTGCCGTCACAATATAATAGGTGAGTAGGATGGCAGGGGAGCCCTTGGGAGGGGCACCCGCCTGGGACCACCTCTGGGCTTCACTAGCAGATCAGTGAGTCGGGCCTCAGGGCCCACACTGGGTCTTTGGCCATTCTAGCTTCCCATCTTCACCAGCAGATTATGCTCCCACGTCCCACTAGGCATTTGGCAAGTATGTGAAGGCAGTTTAAGGAAGGAAAAGCTGAGCTATGGCTTTATGGCCAGCTCTGGTCTGGTTACTTTAGCCCCTGCATTTCCGGGATCTAGCTCTCCTTGGTGTGTGTTGATTTCCTGGGCACCGATTATTGCCTGGATGGGTCCCCTGCTTGTTAGATGGCTCTTCTCTTTTAGCCTGGGAGTTCTCAGAAGCCTCCCATGTGTGCAGTCAGGCCTCTAAGCTGGACAGCTGAAATGGACCCTCCCAAAATGGGGGTCTCCTTGATTTGCTGTCAGTCCCACCCAAGATGTGCATCCTCCTACTGACTTGGGCACCTGCCCTTCCTTGTTTTCTGGGTGACAAGGCAGGGGGCATAGGGTGACTGTCATTCCTTGAATATAAACGTTTTACAGTACAGTGATGCGGTGTAACAGTGCCAGCCTTTTTACAGGGGGGCATGGCCTCATTTCACTTCTCCCTGGGCCTCTCTCAGGAAGCAGAAGGACATGGCTGAGTTGAGCCATTGCCATCACCCACCTCGGTTTCTTTGTGTGATGTCCCACCTTTTTTTCCCTTTCCCCTAGAACAAAAGGGAAACCCAGGCCCTGGGTGCGCAGAACCTGGTAACTCAGCACGGAGCCGGCAGCCGAGGGTCATCTTACCAGTGCATTATCCCGGGCGAGTGCACAGGACCAGCCAAATTCCGGCATATCCCATGCGGACGAGTATGGACTCCCAAGGAAACCCTATCACGGTGCTCACTGTTGACCCCCACGGAGAACAGAGCCTTTACGCAGGCCAGGCCCCGGCCTACCTCCCCAGTTACCGGCCGCTGCACCTGGACCATGCCCTGAACCCCCACCGCTGTGGCTTGGAGCACAGGACTTATGCACCTGCCCATGCCTTCCGCAGGTCCAAGTTTAGTGGGCGCAGCCTCTCTAAGGCTGCCTGCCTCTCCCAGTATGAGACCATGTACCAGCATTACTACTTCCAGGGCCTTAGCTATCCAGAGCAGGAGGCACAGGCCCCACCCGGCCTTGCTCCTCAGGCCCCCTCCCGTGCCTTCCAGCCCAGCAGCAGTTTGCTTTTCCCCACGGTGGTGCACGTGGCACCACCTTCCCACCTGGAGAGCGGCAGCACATCTAGCTTCAGCTGCTACCACGGCCACCGCTCGGTGTGCAGTGGCTACCTGGCCGACTGCCCCGGGAGCGACAGCAGCAGCAGCAGTAGCAGTGGCTCATCCGGCCAGTGCCGCTGCTCCTCCAGCGACTCAGTGGTTGACTGCACTGAGGTCAGCAACCAGGGCGTCTACGGGAGTTGCTCCACCTTCCGCAGCTCGCTCAGCAGCGACTACGACCCCTTCGTTTACCGCAGCCGCAGTCCCTGCCGTACTGCCGAGGGGGGCAGCCTGAGCCAGGGGCCTGCTGTGCTCTTGGAAGGGCCCCCCAGCGAGGAGCTCCCGGTGCCTGGCCACAGCCTCCGTGGCGGAGACCGTCGGCCTGTCGCAGCCTCGCCCTGTGGGGACCAGCTATCCAGCTGCAGCCTCGACGTCAATTACAGCAGCCATTCCTCTCTGGAGCACAGGGATGCTAGCAGCTCTACCTCAGAAGGGGGGCTCGAGGCTCCTCCGGGGGCCGCATGGGATGTCAGGAGGGCCTGGAGGGGCCTGGAGGCCTCCGTGGCAGCTCCCGACCCATCATGCATGTGCTGCTTTGAGGCCCCGCGCCCAGCACTGGAGTCTGGTGTGGGAGTCTCCTGTCCGGGCCCAGACCATCTGCGTAGGACAGACGGGGTAAGGGGCGGGGGCTTGCCTTGCTTCTTCTATGAAGAGAAGCAGGGGGGCCCTGGTGGTAGTGGCAGCAGCTGCTATACTGAGGACTATGCCGTGAGTGTGCGCTACACGCTTGCCGAGGAGACCCTGCCAAGCTGCTACCTGGGGTCACGGGAGCTGGGTCAGCGCATCCCCATCATTCCTGAGGACATGGACTGTGATATGGTCCTGCCCACAGACTGCCAAGGGACCCAACGCTACAGTTCCTGGGATGAGCCCCCTGAGTCAAACCCTCAGCCCCACCAAGGCCTGGGGGAGGCCCAGGAGGAGAGAGACTTGGGCTTTCGGGCCAGCACCTTCCAGCTTCCCCAGGATGAAGAAACCAGGGCCTTCTTCTCTCGTGCCACCCTGGACTCTCCAGAGGCAGCATTGCCCACGGAGGCTGCAGGTAAAGAGGCTGGGGCAGCATGCTGAGTGAGAAATGACCCCAGTCAGTCAGATGCTTGGCAGGTGCTTGGGGCTTCACCCTGGACATGGGGAGTGGGTTACCCTAGAACCTTGTAGGAGCAGGGCTAAGGCATCCCTTGGCCTTTGAACCCTTCCCCTGCCCCTCCTGTCTGGCTGGTTTGTCTCACTCCGCCTTGTGTTCTCTCTCCCAGGCCTGGGACCTCACGCACCACTGGACAGAAGTGGCAGAGTTATCTGAGCTCAGATGGACTTTTAGCTGGAAACAGCGACTCGGTGGAGACTCCAAATTGTGTGACTTCCTTTCAAAAGAAAAAGAAACAAAATGGCAGAACTTTTTTTAGCTTTGACAAACAGAAAAGTGGTAACATGGAGAGCCAGCCCTCCCCCTTACCCAGAATGTGAGCCACGACTGTGGCAGTATCCCCCTTGAAAACCTGCCCTGCTGCCCACCCCCAGGCACCATGCCCTGAGCCCTCTCCCTTTCCTGACAAATGTTTATTCTTGTATTCTCTAAAGTGTGCGCTTTGGGGTCCTGAGTGGGGTAGGACTGAGCTCTCTGCTTTTTAAAAAATGTTCTATGTAAATGTAAAAAGTGTTATTTAAATATATATTTTTTAAAATCTTAAACTCACCCACTTTGCTGAAAAGAAAACACACACTACTGCGTCTTGTGTAGACACTGTGGTCTCCCCCAAGGGAGTTCAGGCCTTTGATATGCTCAGGGCTCTACCTGCCTTAGAAAACTAACCAGAAACTTGAAGTGTGATTGGTCGATATGGGTACAGCTTGAGGAGCAATGCAATTCTGCATTTTCACAGACCTTGTTGTTGTTCTAGTCACAGACCTTGAACCCTAGTGGGAGGCCAGGCTAGGCATGGGGCCAGGGCTCCCAAAGTTCTGGAGCCACACCTTTAGTCAGCAGAAAGTTAAGCTGGGGGCCCACCTCATACCTTCCATGAGGACTGTGGGGGCCATGGCTCTTCCTGAGACAGTGCAGCTTACTCTCCCCACAGACCCAGGGCAGGGCCATGGAGCCCAGCTGTCCCAGAGAGGCTAGCTCCCATGGAGGTGCTTGGCTTGGCTGCAGCCCAGAGGGAATGGGTTTGGTTGCCTTGGATACTGTGCAAGTGTGTCAATGTGAGTTATGCTCCCCGCTAAGTAGCAGGACCCTCCTTGGAGCCCATCCACCCAGTCCAGGGATGGCAGCTGGGGAGGAGGGCTGGGCGTCAGGCTGGCTGTGTAGGCACATGCAGATGTGGGCGCTGACTTCCAAGAACAGCTCCCACCAGCATGGTGCCCCCTCCTGTCCCCTCAGTCTCCCTGGGGGCCTGTGCCTGCACATGCCAAGGCCCAGCAGCTCTTTGGTGGTTTGGAAACAAAGGAGCGTAGATCGCCCAGCATGCTTATGATCCGCATGTGTCCCATGGAAGCAGCCACTTGAAGGCTGGGGTGCAGCTGGCATTGCCCATCTAACCACCCTCCTTGTTCCCTACAGGGAAGCCGGGCTGTCTTCCCTTGGGCAGATGTGGGTGACAGCCTGAGGCCCGGAGGGATGCTTTTTTAATTTTTATTTTTAATTTTTTTTAATGAAAGGGGGTGTGAAATACCCAAGAAATTATGGGAAGACTTTTCTTCATTAGAGAATCTGTTTAAGGTATTTTCAGTCCAGAATTTGAATCTTTTTTTATTGTTGTCAAATATATCTTTCCTCCCAGTCTTCCTTTTAAAAAAAATTTTTTTTATAGAAATAATGACATTAGCCCAGTGTTCACTAACTCTTCTAGTCACCTCTGTTAAAACACAATTTATTTTATTCAAATTTTATTTATTGCCTTACTTTTAAAAGCTTGACCTGTGCGTTCTAAGCCAGTTACCTGAATGGGAAGCAGCAAGAGAGTGTCAGCACAAGGGGACGTGGGGAAGAAGAGCTTCCCCCCTCTCTGTTTCCAAAGACAGCTCTAGGTCACTGAATGTTTCTTACCAAGCTAAGTGGGAGTGGGATAAGCAGATGGGGAGCTGGGCAGGTAGGCTGGCACTCCACCAAGGCAGTTACTCTTAGCCAGTATTTCAAAGAATAAGCCATGAGCTTCCAGTCATCCGGCGCCCTCCCCCACCCCTTTTACCTGTGGAAATCTGTTGTAGTGAGCTTGGGAGGGGCCTTGGCAGCCCACCAGGACACCTGGCCACCCCACCCCACAATGCCTGTTGGGGGAGGGGGAAAGGTAGAAGGGCTGCTGTTGCTGCTGGGAATGTGCCAGGAGGAGGAGGCCCAGCAGGACCGATTTCTGGGGCCCCAGCAGCAGCTTGAGATGCGGGGCTCCAGAGAGTCATATCAGTTGGAGGCCTCTGCCTCCAAGAAACTGCTCTCAGTTGAGATGTGGGTGTGGCATCTTCCAAAACCCTGACCCTAGGGAGCTGCTCCCTGATGCGTGGCCCTGAGGGCTTATGTCAGAAGTATAGGAGACTTAATAGCTACAGGAGGTCACAGAAGCCCTGTGTGGCTCTTCCCCACAGGGTGGAGGTGACCCCAGCACTCTTGAAGGTGATCCCAGGGAACTGTCAATTTTGGGCAGGTTCCACAGGCTTCCAGTACAGCCCCCAAACCTAGTTGGGTCTCCCTCCTGAGAACGAGCCAGCAGAAATGCTGGGCTCAACTCCAGGGCATTCAGTCCAATCCAGCCCGCCACGAGTCTGGCACTAGCCCTGTGCCAAGCCCTGCAAATACAAAGACAGTAACACATCTCTCCCTGCCTTCAAGGTGCTTGGCCAGGGCAACTTTATATGTACATGTGCACAGGGATACATCTACTCATGGCTCAAGGAAATCCATTAGATATTTTGTTTTTATTTAAAAGGGAGTAGTAGCAGGAAAAAAAGATGAACTGTTTGGCATGGCTTGAGTTTTGGTTTTTGGTGTTTTTTGGCGAGCCCATGAGGCCTCCAGAGGAGGATGGCGTAACATGTTCCACTCTGACTGAGGCTTGAAGGTCCCGTAACTGCCCTGCAGCCTCTTTCAGGTGAATCTCTATGCTGTGTGGTGGTTGGATGGAAATGATATCCAGGGGCTATCACTTTTTCCACTGCAGCCCCGTACATCAAGATGCACTTGCTTTGGGTGTGGGCCTGCTTCCTGCAGCCAGACCAGGAGATTTCAGGCCCCATGGCCCCCTCTCCTTTCCATGTGGGGGAGCCAGTGAAGAATGATTGTTCGAGTGTTTCCCCTGATGAGGTGCAGCCTCAGTGACATGGCTTGCGGTTTGCCCCCATTTGATCCCCAAATCCAAGCCATTGTAAAAAGCTATTTTTCCACTTGACAGCCCCTTCCTTATTCGCTGCTAGGCCCTGCTGAAACTTCAGGCAAATAACATGAAAATCAAGATGACGGTGTTAATTTTAAACAGCCCTGCTCTTTCTGTTCTTTCTATCCACTGTCTCCATTGTGTTAGGCTAATGGGGAACTGCTTTCAATGTTCTTAAAATTTTCTCCCATAGCACTTAAAATGTTTTGTAAAAGACTTTGCTGTAAAGATTTGTAAGAAACTGGTCAAAGGGCTCTTTCTCCAACATTACCATTTTTTAAAATGTTTTAAAGGCTAGAAAACAACTTGTGTATATTCTGTATATGTATAGCAACACATTTCATTTATGGAAATATGTTCTCAGAATATTTATTTACTAATATATTTATCTTAAGCCATGTCTTATGTTGAGAGTGTGACCTGATTGGAATAATCATTGGAATCACTAACCCAAGGCCCTGTAAATACATGATAATTCTCCCAAATTCTGCATATTTGCCGACCAAAAAATAAGATTTAAGTTGTAGTCTTCTACCGTTTTGTAACAAAGTGTACAAAAGACTGTAAAAAAAAATACAGTTTTATCAAGTATGCGTGAGGTGCTGTCATTCTGTCTTGTGAAAATCAGCCGTGGTTCTGAGAAAAACCCGTAGGCTCTGATGCGTGGTCCTGGTAGAATGCTGTTGGATTCAGCTCTAAGAGTTTACTGGGAATTCCACCCTTTCTCCATGAAGAGTAACTTGGGGCTTCAGCAAGCTCCAGGCCCTGTGTTCCCTCCTGTGAAGTGAAGGAGGTTAATAGGTGATCTCTATGGTCTCTTCTGGCTGTCACGCATAAGCTGGTTGTCTTATTAATGTCTTATGGAACTTGACGTCAGCAGAGACCCATGTTGGATTTGTACCTCTAGCCTGGATAAAGCACTTCACCTCTTGGAAACTCATTTTCTCCATCTGTATGACACAAATAAAGCCTGTGCTGTTAGGTCCTGGATAGTGCAAATAATCACTCTGCTGAGGTGGTCTCACACATTAAAGGTTCTCATTATATACAACATGGTCAGTGGTTCCAGCCCAACAGAAATATGCTGAGGGCTGGGAGGGCGAGTTTTGGTGTCCACACTAATCAGACATGGTTGAAGTTTAAATGGGATAATGTACATAAAGCATCTTATATACAAGGTAAGGTTCTATAAATGGCAGCTGTCATTGTCTCCACTACGCTAAGATTCAGAGGCATGCACGCTGGTTTGGGAATGGCTGCTAGGGCCCCATTGACTTTTGGACTGGGCGTCAGTGACCGTGTAGAACCCAGCCAAAACACTGAGCCCCCTAGCTCGTCTCAGCGTAGGGAGAGAGGAGGGAAAACATAGGTGGAGTCATTCAAACTGGCCACATTTATTTTATGTGTGCCTTACAAGCGTCATCTGTCCGACTTCTAATTAGGAGTGCCATGTTCTGCCCTGATGCAAGGGAAGTGTATGACCCTGACCATTTAGTTCTCTCCCCATTCCATGTGCACGCAGGCACACACGCACCTGGAATGAAAAAATGAGTGGCTTGGGAGAGAACCCTTAGATTTCAAAACCAGCTGGGGTCTCCCAGATCACTTAATGCAAGGATTCCTAACCTAGAAGAGAAGGTAGAAGAACTCAATTTTAATTTGACAATTGAATTTCAGTATATTTGGTTTCCATTGTAATTTTTTATTATAATCTAGATTACATTTTATGCATATAAGAATACCTTCAGAACGGTTTCATAGACTGCCACAAGTATTCATGACTACAGGACATCCCCCCCCTCAATCCAAGAGAAAACTGAAACCCCAAGAAGGAAAGGTCTCACCCAAGATTCCATAGCTAGTAAGTGGCAGAGACTAGACCCCTGATCTTGCCCTTTTTACTCTCCCTCCCCCATATGACCACAGGCTTCAGCACTCAGGATAGTGCCTCAAAGCAAGGATGGAATGAGCACCCAGTCTATACAGCAAAAGACCAAGAAGGCACTTTCTCCGTACAAAGTGGTTTATTTTCAGACATCCAGTATCAAATATTCTGATCCTATGAGTGGATGTTTCTACTCTTTCTTTTACATTTCCGCAGTCTTTACTCTGTCTTTGGCCATTTGGACGCTGCCCGTGGCTCACTGGTATCCCTCTCCAGTGTGGGACCTGTGCGCTTCCCAGACAGCATGGGGTGTCCGGCCCCTGCCCCAGGGCTGGGGGTCTCGGTCTGACCACACAGGGCTTCCCAGAGCTTTCGTTTGATGACCTTCCCTAGCTCCAGGCTGTATCTCTTGGGGGTTCCTGATGTTTTCCAAAGCATGGGCTCCACCACTGAGTGGTACAAGGCTGCATATTGCTCAACAGAGAGCCCATGAATAACAAGTGTGTCCCGGGAATGTGGATCTCTTTTTTCCAGAGGAGGGTCTTGGATTTTCCAGGCTGTTCCCTCAGTTTCCCCTGAGGGGATTTGGGTAACAGTCCCATCCTGAAGATCTTCACCAACTGCTTCCTTGTCTTCCTTTTGACTTTCTTTGCTCTAGACAGGAAAAAAAAAGAGCTAGAAGCGGAGGAGAAATCTGTGGCTTAATTATTCAGTCTCAGGAACCAGAAAGCTCCATTTCTTTGACTTGTTGATGAGAGACAAATACAAAGCAGAAATAGGCCCTCAAGTAGCTTATATTCTAATGAAGGAGGATAGAAAGTAGGGAAAGGAACTAGACCCATGACTTCCCTGATTTAAGGAATGCCAATGCTTGTTGGCAGCACCTACATAACCTAAGGATCTAGGGAGTTACCAAGAGGAGATGACTTGTCCAGAGCCACAGCCAAGATGTGCCAGAGAGACAACAAAAAAAGATGCAAAAGAGGTGGACAGGGAGAACAGGGAAGGAAGAAGGCATTGGAGATGCATTTTACAGGAAGCCACAGGTCATAAGGGACAGAGGAAGGAGAGCATCCCAAGTCATGGGGGACAGTCTGCAAAGGACCGTAACTGGGTGGAGCGGCGCAGGAGGAAGAACAAATAGGCCTGGATGCTAGAGTATGGGAAGGGGCCATGTTTGGAAGAACTGGTCTTGGGTGATTAAGGGGGCTCCTGCTGAATGGCTCATATGCTTCAGTCTAACTTTTTTTTTAAAGAATCTTTTATCTTGCTCTACTTATGGCTACTTCTGTGACCTTGGGCAAAGCACCTCACTTCTGACCCTCCCTGGTATAATTCTGTATGTAAAATAGGAGTCTTAGGATATCCTTCACCTTTCTCAACAGAGTGGCAAAGCATCATGAGGACCTGATGTTACAAACACACCCATCCCCAAATACGAGTCACCGTGAGAATCATCTACCTAATTTTTTTTATATACTTATAATTGTAGTCTGGGGGGCCAAGGCGCATATTGGAATCTATCCTCTACCTCACTATTGTGTCCTGTGGGCCCCATCAGATCCGATGTGACAGACAGCTTCCCAGAAGGGCCCTTGTTTTCATTTGGGACAGACGCTCTGGTCTCCTCGTCCCCCAGGTCAGCCCTCTCTGCCGAAGTCCCCTTGGTCTTGACCTTTGGATCCTTTTGTGCCTTCCCCTCACCACCTAACTTAGGAGATATGGGGGAGCATTTGTCCTTCAGCTGCCTCCTGAGGACTAACTTAACCAAAGAGAAGGAGCTTGAAACTAGTGGGTTCTTGACAACTTCCCAGGAAGATGTGGGACTGCCCTTCACAGCTACGTTCGGGTTTGCACACGTTTTGGAAGTCCATATATTGGTGAGAGTGGGTGTGTCAACATAACAGTCCTGGAGCCGTTTATTAATGAGGATAGACTGCCGAAGTCCATAGGTTGGAATGCTGGTATTTCGTCTCACATAGATGGGGTGCTAGAATTCCAAGAAAAGGAGGAAAGAAGTGGGAAAAGGCCAGTTAGGCAGGCTGCAGAGAGAAGATACAAGGTCATATCACATTTTTCTAGAACATCCCTTCCTTGAGAGCCTTCCCTGGCCTTGCACACACTCACCAGAATACTTCTACATAAAGTAGGAGCTGAAGAGAATGGGTGCTCGAACCCCACCCTATCCTACCTGAACAAGAATCCTAGAACACTCCCATAAAGTAGCCAGCCAGCCTGGGGGGACAAAAAGGCCCTTCCACCCAGGCCCCAGCCAACTAGCATGTTCTTAGCACCCTCTATGATAAGGAGTGTAAGTGCTTTTGGGAAATTCACAAGAATTAGAAGGCTATACCCTACTTCCCAGAGTTTTTCCCCCAGCCTGCTTTCAAGGACCTTACCATCTAGTTGGAGAGACTAGGGAACAAGGGACCAGGAAAAACTAGAACCCAGGTGACCTCACTCCCCAGTCAGTCACAGTGCCTTTGAGCCCCACCTGCCAAAATCAAGCAATGCAGAGGTAAGTGTACTTGGTGTCCATAAACACAAAGGCACAGAAGCATCATTTAGGCTAACAGCGGGTCTTCCAGGATCAGAACACAGACATGAAGGATGCCATAGTCCCATAGACTTGCAATTTGCTTGACTAGACTAGATTCCCAAACTGAAACTAGATTTCTAAATAACTGGATCTATATTTTTAAAAATAAAAAAAAATCAGAAAGATTGATTACCTTACCATATTTTAGTTGTCTTAAATTTTATTTTAGCTAGCTTAGGAAAAAAATAGGTATGTATAGCGTTTCTTTCCCCTTTTTTTAAAAAATATTTCTAGTCACCTGCCTTTCTCTGGCTTAGTCATATATGGACAAATTGTTTTGTTTAGTTCTGGTCCCTTGAAAGCAGTTTGGTACTGTTACCTCCAGTATTTGTGATGTCACTTGGTTTGTGATGTGTGAATGTGTGTTACATCATGGTATTTTATAATTAAATTGGGTTGAGAGAAATTTTATTTGCTTATGCACTAGATGCAGAAGTTTTATGAAAGGCCATGGGTTGGGATAGGGTCGAAAATATTAGAGGGCAATAAGCCTCAACTAGAACGGTGCTGCTGAGGCCACTCAAGCCAGATCTTCTTTGACAAAGTCATTTCCCTTATCTGAGCCTCAGTTTCCCCATCTGTGAAATGGGAGTGAGAGCTCACTAACACTTTGATGGTTGTGAGGATCAGATGAGATGGTAGATTGGAAAGGACTTTTTGAACTTGAAGAAATGTGAGCTTGGGGAGACCAAGTGGTAGTAACAAATCTTATCTTCTCTTGGCGGGGGGGGGGGAGGGGGCTTAGTTTTTTTTTGTTGTTGTTAATGTGACACCTGGCTGGGCTTTTTTTAATGGATGGTTTGCATCCTAGGCTGAGTGGTCAGAAGATCCAGTGATGTAGACCTGACCCATTGCTGTATGACCTTGAGAGCAAGCCTCTTCATCTCTGTTGCCCTCAGTCTCCTCAAGGGTTGACCTGAAGGCACTGGACTAGATCTTTAAGCATCTTCCCATTCCTAACAGTCTTGAGTTAAGACGTCTCTGGGTCTCTGCATCTACTTCTCTAAAATGAGAGACAAGACAGTTGCTAAGGTCTCATCCAGCCTGCTCTAAAACTCAAGATTCGCTTGCTCAAATGGACATGTCAAGATTTCCACATACAAGTTAGTTGGATCCACTTTGAGGGAGTCACATGGAAAACCTACTCAAGCACAAGAAGCAATATGGAACCTAGGATGGAAAGCAGAGGACCTGAGTTCAAATCCCAACACTGGACAAACTGACCCTCTGGAGTAAGGGGGTAGGACTAAGATGGCCCCTAGTCTCAGCTCTAGACCGAGCAACCTTTAGACCCTGGCTGGGCCTCAGTTTCTCCATCTGTAAAACTAGAGGGACGGACCAGATGGACTTTGAGCTTCCTCCCAGCATGATAATAGCAGTAGCACTAGAATTTATATAGTGTATTAAAGTTTGTAAAGTGCTTTCCATATCTTTTGATCCTTCCTAGGAGGGAGATGCTATTTTACTTCCATTTTACAGCTGAGGAAACTGAGGCTGAACTGTTAATGACACTTTATTCACTATCCCTTTCTTTATATATGAGATGAGAGTGAGGGACCAGAGCTGGGGATCTTTAACCTGGGGTCTGTGAACTTTTTAAAAACATTTTTGCTAATTAACTATATATGTCTATTTTTCCATATATATTTCAATATAATTCATTTCCTTTGGATTCCTTTACATTTGATGCATTTATGAGCATGACTGTGAGGAAGGGTCCAGACTCAAATGGATCCATGACTCAAGCAAGGTTGAGATTTTATCCGAGATGTCCTCCAAGGTTCCTTCCAGCTCCTCAGGAGCTCCTGCGTGTCGGGAAAGATGGTGCCATTTAAAAAACTACCTCAAAAGCGTTGCTAGGGCCATCATAGTCCCATTAATTGAAGGAACACTTGGGAGCTGGGTGGCCCCTGGCCTCTCCCTGTGTATTTCTGAGGTTCCTCCATCCCTCCTGGAATGTGGTTTTCTTGTCTACCCCTTAGCAAATGCACTAATTAGAACTGAGTTACAGGATATCGAGGGCTTGAAACTAGAACAAAGACTTCCCAGAGAAGCCTTACGCAAGGCAAACAGTCCTTATCAGGTCTTTGTCGTGTTGGTGGTTTGGGCTCTTGACAAAGCTGAGCTCCTAAGGAGGCTGACTCCTGAGAGGGGTGGAGAAACAGGAGGGATGGAAAAATGTAGTCTGCTCCTGGCAGGCTCCCTTCGGAGCCCCACATGTTGTCTGTTTGAATGTTCAACAAGCCTTGTCGCTGGAGCAGATTGCAAACTTGCGGGCAGACAGCGACAGGGCCCAAAGTGGAGTGGCTCAGGGGGTGGGGGGAGCTGGCACTCCGGAGAACAAGGGGACCCATTCAGCAGCGGTCACCCAGCCCCACCCCAGGGAGGTCGGAGAGGAGGGTTTGCCACCGTCTAGAGCTGGGGAAGGCCCAGCTCCCTTTCAAGGCCAGATAATCCTGGATCACTAGTCCTGGGGAGCTATTTAGTTACCTGCACATCACTGGCTGCCTATTTATAAATATCCCCTTGGGCCCCTAGGCTGACGAGAGACCAGAAGGTTTCATCTGCAGAAGTTAAGACAGAAGAGCCTGCAGGAAACTCCTTCTTTGTGCCACCCACTCGTACTGTTTTCTTTCTGGGAACTACATTTTTCGTCATCTTTCCAGGGCTTCATAGTAACACTAGGTAGCACTTATGCAGTGCTTTCAGGGTCACAAATATTGTCTTACTTAATTCTCACAACTTGGAGAGGAAGGTGCTGTTATCATCCTAATTCTACAGATGAGGAAACTGAGGCAGACAGGGTTGATGACTTGTCTCAGAGTCACACAGCTAGGAAGTGCCCAAGGTAGGATTTGAACCTTG
Source organism: Potorous gilbertii (assembly GCA_028658325.1). NCBI lineage: Eukaryota > Metazoa > Chordata > Mammalia > Diprotodontia > Potoroidae > Potorous > Potorous gilbertii. The sequence goes on from CM053773.1 coordinate 238,704,686, forward strand.
GTTCTCCTAGCTCCAAAGTCAGTCACGCTCTATCCACTTTGGGCCCCCTAGAGGTTTCCCTCTCCCTCCATCTGTTGTACTACCTCCACAAAGCCTCTCCTAGGTAGACCGAGGCAAGCTGCTAGGTTCATCTCTAAACTCCTAATGCAGTTGAATCAGATAGTTCATTGCTGAGCTCTTGTTCAGGCTCCATTCACTGGGTGACTGGGTGATTCACTTTCCCCTCTCTGCCTCAGTTTCCTCCTCTGAATTTTGAGGGGGAAAGGTTAGAGTAGATGATCTCTAAGGGTTGTTAGAGAGGGAAAAAGCTTAGGGCAGGAAGACCCATCAGAAAGTTGTTGTCACAGTTCAGGTGAGGGGGCAAGGGTCTGAACCAGGGTGACCTATCTGAGGGATATTGTGGAAGGGGAGACTGCAAAATCTGGGAACTCACTGGGAGAAGGCAAGAGAAGAAGATGATATGGAAGTGGTAAGCCTAGTGACTGGGAGCATGCTGGGGCCCTCCACAGTAAGAAAAAGGCTGAGTTTGAGGGGCCGGAAAGACACAGTTTGAGATGTCCAAAAGGTAGTGGGGGGCTGAAGTCTGTGAGTGAGAGCAATCCAGTCACCCAGAGTCCATCCCTCCAACATCTGGCTAGAGATGTTAATGTGGCAGCCCCCTCCCTCAATGTAGACTGTCCAGTCTGCCACAGGGCAGAGGGTGCCCTAGGGTACACAAAGTGATTCGACCCCAGTAACTTAGCTGCTCTGGGTCACAAGCAGGTCTTGAATCTAGAAGATTTAGAGTTGAAAGAGGCCATATGGTCCCACCCCCTTATTTTACAGAGGAGGAAACTAAGGGTCAGAGAAGCTTATGCAATAGATCTGGGGATTCTCTCCCAGGTCTTCCCTACCCACCACATTGCCCTGGCTTGTGTGTGTGTATATACACATATGTGTATATATGTTGTGTGTATACACACATATGCAAGCACACACATATACACACATGCATGCATACATATGTGTGTGTTCACATAGAGGCAGCCAGTAGAGAAGGTCCTGGCCCCTAGAGTCAGACCCAAGTTCAAATTCAGCCCCAATCAATGAGCATTTATCATGTGCCTACTATGTACCAGATACTGTGCTAAGCACAGGATGTTTATTAGTTGTGCGACTCTAGGCAAATGACTTCATCTTTGTCTGCCCCAGTTTCTTCGTCTGTAAAATGTGAATAAAAATAATAGCCCTGTCCTCCTAGCGCTGTTGTGAGGACCAAATGAAATAACACTTGGAAAGCACTTTCTAAACCCTTAGAGTGCATATAGCTAGTACTACCATTACATTGTTTTATGAGGGAGACACAGTATGGTCTCTTGGACAAGATTTTAAGTTCTTGAGGAGAGGGACCATGACTGATATGAGTGATAACTCAGTGATCCCTATAGTGCCTTATCCATAGTAAGCTCACAATTTCAGGACATTCTTTGCACTGGATAGAATAATACCCTGCATTTATAGAGACCGTTAAGGTCTGCAAAGCATATTAAAAATATACTATTTTTCTCCTCACAACAACCTCAGGAGATAGGGGCTACTATCACCCCCATTTTACAGATGAGAAAACTGAGGCAGACAGAAGTAAAGTGACTTGCCCAGGGTCACACAGCTAGCAAATGTCTGAGGCCAAATTTGAACTCGGGTCTTCTTGACTTCAGCCCTAGGCTCTATCCACTGAACCACCAACAGCCTAACAGAAGCTCCAGGTTTGGGAAGCAGAAAGTTTAATTGTTGTTCAATCATGGCTGACTCTTTGTGACCCCATTTGGGGTTTCCTTGGCAGAGATACTGGAGTGATCTGCCATTTTCTTCTCCAGCTCATTTTACAGGTGAGGAAACTGAAGCAAGCAGGGTGAAGTGACTTGCCCAGGGTCACACAGCTAGTAAGCATCTGTGCGCTGCAGTGCCACCTAGCAGCCCAGAAAGTTTAGACTGGGAAAATAATTCACCTTTGTAAAGTACTTTCCTTGTTGTTAAATTCTTGTTGGGGTTTTTTGTTTTTGTAGAGTACTTTCAAGTCTACAAAGGACTTTCCATGTAACAACCCTGAAAGGTCAGTTGCTATTCCTATTTTACAGATGAAGAAACTGAGGTTTTGAGAGTTGCTGTGACTCCCTCATCACAATCACCAAACTAGGAAATGTAGAACTGGGCTCGTCCCCTGACTCCAAACCCCACACTTATCTCCCAGCCTGTAAGTGCAAACTCTGAATCCATAGGAGCTTGAAAAGTTTCTTTAAGAATTCCCCAATCTTTGCAGATGAACAAACCTACAAGGAGTATGCCTAGTACGGACTGTGGAGCAAGTTCTGTGCCAGGTAAGGACTATGTGTGAAATGAAAGATATTGCCCCTGCTGGATTCAGAGAAACCTGGGAAGCCTTGTATGAACTGATGCACACAGACAGGAAAGAAAATTTTCTGAGATACTGTAGATCATGTATAACAGCTTTGAAAGAATTAAGAAGTCTGACCAGTGCAGTAACCATTCATGACTCCAGAAGATTCAGGACATAGCAGAGAACTGGAGGTTGGGAGCACAGAAAGCACACAGGAAGGAATTTGAACTTAGATCTCTCCTGATTCCACTTCCAGGGTGCTTTCTGTTCTCTGCCTCTTAACAGTAGAAAGGCATTGAAATATGAAGGCATAGAAGGTTATCGGGGAAAGGGGTGAGGAGACTGTTCCAGTGTGTTTTCATAAAGGGCACATGTAAGATTTGGGTTTTTTTTTTCTCGCTTGTACTTATTTATTATGAGGGATGAATTTCACTTCGGGGGGGAGAGAGATAGAGGTGGAGTGGAGGGGTTGGTGAGAGTGGTGCCAAAATGGAACATCCATCTAAAAGCTGTATGTAATTAAAGTTGATATTTTCATTTTCTTGTCCCCAGCACTTAGCAGTATCTGGCACACAGTAGACACTTAATAAATGTTTGTTACATTATAAGGAGATAATTTTGTTACTACTGTGTTAAATGTAACATCCACTATGTATGTAGCTACAGTTGATAGTTTCCTACCTCTTTTTCTTATCTTTGCATACTGAAATATTTGTGGTTGACATTTGTTAACGTATGTATGTATGAGGGTATATATATACATACATACATACATGCATATGTTACATATATTGTCTCTTCCCTCTGGGCATGTACAAGCTAATTGGAGAAAGAGGAGGCAGTAGACCAATTACAATGAAAGGTTTTTGAAGCAAGAGTGGCACCTTCTTACTCCAGTCTGTTCTGTGCCTATCTTAGTAAATGATACTAGCATTACTGTAGTATTCTAAAATTTTCAAAGCACTTCACTTTAAAAATTTTTTTTAAATGTCTGCGATCCTTTCCCCCACTTTTAGAGCTGAGGAAACTGAGGCTAGGTGACTTGCCCAAGGTCACACAACTAGTAAATATCCGAGGCTGAATTTGAACTTGTGTCTTCTGATTTCAAACCTGGAATTCTAGCACCACCTAGTGGACTACTACCTGCTATGAGAAAACTCACCACGAGTAAAGTATCTGAGTGATTGAAAGGATGGTGTTGGTTGGTGTCTGGGGCTTTTTCTGGTTCTAAGGCCAACACTCTATTTCTACTTCATAATGACTCATTATTTACTCGTTGTCATCCCTATAGACTGTGAGCTTCTTGAGAGGAGGAGAGGGACTGTCCTTTGTCTTTGCATCCTCCCCACTTAGCACAATGCCTGGCATGTAGTAGGTGCTTAATCAACGTTGACTTGTATTATTATAAAATATTGTAATCATCATTTTACAGGTGGTCAAACTGAAATTTAGGTTCAGAGATTTGCTTGGTGACAGCACCCAAGGTGGGCTTTGAACTTAGATCTCTCCTGATTCCACTTCCAGGGTGCTTTCTGTTCTCTGCCTCTTAACAGTAGAAAGGCTTTGGAATATGAAGGCATAGAAGGTTATCGGAGAAAGGGGTGAGGAGACTGTTCCAGTCAGGTAGGACCAGCCTACACTTTTGCTCTGAGTGTGTCTGTGTGTCTCACTGGCCTGTAGGAAAGAAATGTCCCCTCTGGGAAGAAGATCCCAGAATCAAAATCCGACAGGACGGTCATGAGGTCAGGAGCCTCTGTTCCTCACCCCCCTCCCCCCAAAAAGGAATAGGTCAATGGTGGCCCCAGATAGGACTGTCTGGGAGAGGGTTTTATAGAATCAGTCAGAGGACGTAGGTTCTAGTTCCAGTTCTGACCCTGACTCACCTTGATCTTGATCCAAATCGTGTCTCTCATCTCTTCTGGCTCTAAACTTTAGGTGTCTCCAAAGCACCTGGATTGTCCCCATGCTGGAGAAGTGAATCCCTTGAGCCTTGGTGCTCCAGCCCAGTTCATTGGTGATTGAGGGCAGATTGCCCTGCTTGGCCCATCGAGTCTGCTGCTGGCCTTGCCCCAAGAGTCCATCCCAACCAGCCAGCCAACCCACAGATCAGCCGCCAGCTTCTGCGGACAGGCCCTTCCTCACCCTGCTTTCCATTCCTGGCTCTGGACACGGTGACCATATCAGATCTGGAAAGGACACAGTCACGGACTGCTCTTTGTATAAATCATGGCAGCACTGTCTCTGGATTCCCCTGACCAAGCCTTTCTGACCACTGCTCCCCTATCTATTAGAATGTGAGAGCAGAGACCATCCTACTCTGTCTGTCTCTTAGCACAGTGCCTGACATTTCGTAAGCTCGTAAACAGAGATGGGGGGGTGGGGAATGAGGAGTAATCAATTGATTAATAAACATTTTTAAAATGCCTACTGTGTGCCAGGCACTGTGCTAAGCCCTGGCAAGACAATCCCTACCCTCCAAAAGCTTCTGAACCATTGGAAGAAACAACATGAGAATAAATATATAGAAAGCAAGCTACATCCAGGGGTAAACATTCCCAGCTTCTTGCACTTATGGTCTTAGGACAGGGATTCTAGGCCTTTCACCAGCCCACTGCCTGCCTGCCCTTGGGCTCTGTCCAGTTTGTCTGAGCCCTTCGCTAACCACATGCCCAGGACTGTACCCAGAGCTCTGAACCCAGTGGTCTGGGCAGGGCAGAGGACTCTCCCCTTCTTATTCCTGGATGTTTGGACTTTTTCTTAGTGCCAGCCTCTTGGTGTGAAAAACTGTCCTTGGAGCCAGGGAACAGACAGTCCAGAGGAGATGATGCCCATAGGAAGCTCCCAGTCTAGTAAAGAGATGACACACAAACAGTGAGGACGGAAGGGAGACTTCTCAGAGGAGACAACAGCATTAGAGCTGGACTTGGAAAGAATGAATGAAAAATAAACAGAAACATTTAGAGAACATCTTAAGGTTTGCAAATACCTACAGCTTTTATAATGAGGAAAATGAGACAGATAGAGATTAAATGACTTGACTGGGATATTTATTAAGTGCTTACTTAATTCACAGACCTGTGCTAAGTGGTAAAGATACAAGGAGCTAGATTCTGCCTTCAGGAAGTTTTTACTCTAATGAAGGAGGCAGAGCATGTAGAAGGATCCACCTCTATGTTCCAGAGCAAGGCCCAGGGGTCTTTATGGTTTGGCAGCAAAGCAGGTGATAATACATCTTCTTTAGTGACATTTCCACTAATAAAATCATATCTGTTTAAGGAAGGATGGCCATTCAGTCACCAAGAGAGAAGGTGTTGAGCAAAGGCACAGAGATGGGAAAGTGGTTTGGGGATGTCATAGTTGGGTTTCGAAGAAGGCCAGTTCTAGGAAGTAAGATCAGATTTGGAGTAGAATGGAACTAACTCTTTGAGGTCTGTCTTTACATCTTTACCGAGCCTGCTGCTTGGTTCAGAACAAGTACTATGTAAATACTTGTTCTGTTGAATAATGTAGGAAAGGCAGACGTGCCAGACTGTAGGGGGCCTTTGACCATAGTTAAAAAGCAGCCTGAATTTTGTCATGAAAGCGAGAAGGAAACGGGAGAAATGTTTGAGCCAGAGAACGTGACCAGATCTGGATGTGAGAGAAGGCTCAGCCGGGCAGCAGTGGGAATGATGGATTAGAATGGGGAGCTAGCCAATACTGGAATTACATGGAGGGGATGGGGGAGGGGAGACTTCCCATAACCTCGATATCTCCTGGCTTTCCATGCCTGGCCCCTGAGTAAGCCCCAGTAGACAACCAGGCAGGCCCTTTCTGGATCTCTCCCAGCCCTTACATGACCACAAGGCTCGGGTTGCTTCTAGCAGATGAAAACTGTTGTCTTTCCCTTGGGCTCAGGGATGGAAGACCTCCACCCCAGACTTGCTGTAGTCACTATTTCTCACTCTTTCCATGAAATAAAGCTCCGAAAAGCTTCCACGTGGGAGCCGCTGAAATGGATCCCCCCGGAGGCTGACCCTGTCGGGGACCAAGCAGCTGAAGAGAAGACCTTGGACAGCTAAGCGCCGTGACCTAGACAGTCTCTACTGTATTTTTAGCCATGTATGCAATGTTTCCATCACCTGTGCAGGCTTTTCATCTTGGAGAGGCCTTAGCAGGATGGGGGGCAGGGGTGGGGGGAGGAGGTGGGAGTGAGTTTAGTCACACACGGATGGATGAGCCTGGGGCCTGTTCTTTCATGGGCAAAACTGACTGAATGCTTAGAAAAACTGGCCTTCCCAAGGAACAGCCAGTCTGAGAGGAAGGTTTGTGGGGCGTGTTGTATGGGTTAACTCATTTGATTCCACATGTTAACCGAATTGATAAATGACATTTTCAGGTCTGCCTAACATACATTCTGCCCCATCTCTCTGTCTCGGTCTCTCTGTCTGTCTCTGACTGTGTTCCCTAACCCATGACTTCACTGCTAGAGAGAACTCCCTCTAGAAAAGCAGGTCAGACGCTCTTCTGCACCTTATAGTTGGATAGTTTCCTGGAGCACCTAAAGGTTAAGTGACTTGGCTAAGGTCACACAGTCAGTCTGTGTCTGACTCTAGGGCCCACTCTTTATCCACCAGCCAAACTCCCTTTCCTGCATCTCATTTTTCATCCTTACAACAACTTTGGAGGGATGGGCTATTATAATTTCAAGTTTACAGATAAAGAAACTGAGGCTCAGAGAGCTTAATTGACCTGCCTGAGATCACACAGTGTCGGTTTCTGACTCCCCATCTAGCACAGAATCACTGTCTGCCTTTTTTAAAAAAAATTAATATTTTTTTTCTTCAATGGCATGTAAAGACAATTTTTAATGTTCGGTTTTTTTTTTCATTTTGAATTCCAAAATTCCTCCTTCCTTCCCTCCCTCTCCTGCCCTATCCCTGAAAGAGTAAACAATGTGATGTAGGTTTTATGTGTGATACTGCCTTTCTAATGTCTTTCTATGAGATATTTTGTTGAGTCATTTCAGTTCTGTCTGACTCTTCATGACCCCATTTGGGGGTTTTCTTGACAAAGAGATTGGAATGGTTTGCCATTTCATTCTCCAGCTCATTTTATAGATGAGGAAATTGAGGCCAACAGGGTGAAGTGAATTGCCCAGGGTCACATGCAGCTGGTAAGTGTCTGAAGTCAGATTTAAACTCAGGTCCTCCTAACTCAGGGCTGGCGCTCTATCCACTGCACCACCCAGCTGCCCTTTCTATGAGGCATGCTCTGCTTCCAAATAATAGAAATTTCTAAGGAATTTGTAGCTGTATATTAGGAGAGGATGATGATTCTAGGGTGAGGACAGATGCATTTTCCAATCAATTAAAATCCTAATTCTTATATTTATTTCACTGTGACCTTGGGCAAGTCATATAACTTTCCTAGGGCTCAGTTTTCCTCTTCTGTAAAATGAGGGGGTTAGCCAAGAGATAAATAATCAAAGGTTAAGGACAGACAGTTCTCCAAGGTAGACATCCAGGCTTAGCAATAGACAAGCTAAAAATGTCCTCAAATCACAGTTAGAAAAACACAGGTGAAAACCTGGAGGTTCCATCTCAGCCCTGTCCAATGGACAAAGATAACAACAGAAGAAAAAACAAGAATTGCTGGAGAGGCTATGGAAAGACAGATGCATCAATGCGCACATCAACGCACAATAGGTGGCGTGAATTAGTCCCACCATTCTAGAAAAGCAATGTGAAACTAGGGTTCCAAACATCACCAACCTGTGCATAGCCTTTGAACCAATGATAATATTAGTAGCTTTATAACCAAGGAAATTAAAGAAAGAGGAAAAGGGCCCATTTGTACAAGAAATATTTATAGCAGAGCTTTTTGTTATAGCAAAAAAACCCAGAAAAACTAGAAACTAAGGAAATTCCTAACAGTTCAAGAATGGATCTGGAGTCAGGAAGACCTCTGCTCAAATCTGGCCTCAGACACTACTAGCTGTGTGACTCTGGACATGTCACTTAACCCTCTTTGCCTCAGTTTCCTCATCTGTAAAATGGGGATAATAGCCCCTATATCTCAGGGTTGTTTGGTGGATGAAATCAGGTAATACTTATAAAGCTCTTAGCACAGTGTCTGGCACATAGTAAGCATGGAAATGTTATCTGTTATTAATATTATTGTAAGAATTAATTATCATATTTATTGTAAATTTATTTCTGTTGAGTTTATTGTATTTTTGTGTTTATTTTGTATTTATCATGTTTTTGTTGTATTGTAGCTGTAATATTATTGTAAATATTGCAATTATTGTAAGAATTAATATTACTCTAAGAAATGATGAAAAAGCAGCATCTCTTTTTGTTGTAAGCAAAAACTGGAAACTAAAAGCACCTCCTGTCCTGTGGTGTATGAATGGAGTAGAATGCTGTTTTGTCATGACAAAGGGTGAAATGGACCATTTCAAAGGAAACTCCTTGAACTGATGCAGAGCAAAACAGCAGAACCTGGAAAGCGATTTCCACTGTGATGACTTGATGGCAAAGAACAGCTTGGAAAGGCTTTAGAACTCTGGTCAGCACAAAAATACATCATGAGCCCAAGAGAATGAAGATGAAACAGGACACTCCCCTCCTGACAGAGAAATGATGAACTCAGAATGCCAAAGAGACATATTTTTGGACGTGGCCAATGCGGGCATTTGTTTTCTTGGACTAGGCAACTATGTCTTAAGGGTTTCATGTTTATTGGTAGTATTTCTTAAAATTTGTTCAGTGATGGAGGCAGAGGTCGGAAGAATAGATTAGTTTTTAAAATGCTTGTTAATAGCAAAAAAAACCCCAACAAAAACAAAAATGAATAAAATGATGAAAAAATGCAGTTTCAGAGAAACCTGGAAAGACTTGTATGAACTGATGCAGAGTGAAGTAAACTGAACCAGGAAGGTAATTTATAGAGTGGTAACATGACAGAGAAAAACAACTTTGAAAGACTTTAGAACTCTGATAAATGCAAAGAGGGCCAATGATGATGCTTGTAAAGTGCATCCTGATGGAAAAGTGGTGGACTGAGGTGTAGAAAGAAACAGATATTTTTGGACATGGACCGAGAATCTATTTTACTTAACTATGCTTGCTTGTGGCAAGGATTTATTTTTCACTTTCTATTTGAGGAGGATAAGGTGTAAGAGGCAGGGAGGAAGCTGGTCATAGTGTTAATTCACCCCCCAGAAGAAGAAAAATTCAAGAAGTTCATTGAAACATCTTTTGAAAAGCATAGAAAGAAATTCAGAGAGAACTACAGACAAACAGGACAGCTTTGAAAGTAGTATGTTGAATTTATTATATAAACTTTTTTAAAGCCAAAAATATGTGTAACAACATTTTTATGATAACAAAAAAATGAAAAAAGTGGGTGCCCATTGATTGAGGAACATTAAATAAAGTTATATATATATGTGTGTATATGTTTGGAATATTATTATATCATCTACACAGTGTAGTAAATGAGGAAATCAGAGAAACATACAAAGATTTGTATAAAATGATACAGAATGAAGAAAGGAGAAAAAAATAAACAATGACTTAAAATGAATGAAAATGACAATAAAAGAAAATCATATTAATTTTTTTGTGATTCAGTCATGTCTGACCTTTTATGATCCCATTTGGGGTTTTCTTAGCAAAGATACTGGAGCAATTGGTTTGCCATTTCCTTCTCTAGCTCTGTTTACAGATGAAGAAACTGGGGCAAACACAGTTAAGTGACTTTCCCAGGGTCACGCAACCAGTAAGTGTCTGAGACCACATTTGAACTCGGTAGAATGTCTTCCTGACTCCAGGCCTGGCACTCTTTGCCCTGTGGTTATCTCCTAGCTGCCCTAGGATTGTAGATCTGGAGTTCAAAGGAATTCTCAGAGACAACCTCACTCACTGGTGTTGAACTCAAGTATTAATGACTGCCACTAAGCAATACATGAGGATCCCTGCAGGTCACAAATTGACTAAGAAAATCATACATTCACATTATCTATGTTCTGTTGCATTTTTATTTATTTTGTTAAATATTTCCCCATTACAGTTTAATCTGGTTTGGGCTATACTCAGAAGGGTTGTCGTCCTCATTTTCTGACCTCTGATCAAGATGAAACCCCTCATTTTACAGATGGGGAAACTGAGGCCAAGAGAAAAGAAATAAGATGAGACTCAAAGAATACATGGAGAATTGTGTGAAAACAGGAAAGATAAAAAGGTACAAGATTGTGAAGGGCTTTAAAAGACAGAATTTCTATTTTATTTCTAAGCTGCTGTAGTTTATTTAGTGGGGGAGTAACATCAGTTTGACAGCTATGAATGGGGGATGGGCTGTAGAAGGGAGAGACTTGAGGCAGGAAGACCCTCCCTCCTAATGAGGCTATTACAATAGCTCAAGTGTGCAGAGATGAGGGCTTGCCCCAGAGCTCGGTGGCTAGAGCATGGGAGGGAGTTTAGGGTTAGATAAATAGATCTCAAAATCTTGCCCAGAAATGATCACTGAACCCGTGGGAGCTGATGAATTCATCAGGTGAGATCTGAGGGATAAAAGGAGAGGAACCAGAGAGCGAGGATGAGGGGACGCCCACAGTTAACTAAACAGGGAGATGAGGCACATGATACCAGGAGTGGGCGGACAGGTAGGGGAGGAAGAACCAGCAGTGCCAGTAAAACCTAAGAACAAGATCCATAGTGTGAGAAGCTGCAGATGAGAACTGAGAAAAGGTCATTCGTTAGGTCTGTGAATGAAGAGATCATTGGTGCCTTTGGAGAGTAGATAGACACATAGGATGAGAGCTGACAAGAACAGTGATATCAATGAAGAGCTATAGAGATGCATGTGTGTATATGTATACACACGTGTGTATGTGCATGAGTATACACACATGTGTACAGGTCTATACATAGATGTGTGGCCACATGTGTGTGCATACACCTATGTGTATCTGCACATGTGTGTATATACATATATACAGTCATTTTTCAGTCACATCTGATGCTCTGTGACCTCATTTGGGGTTTTCTTGGCAAAGACACTAGGGTGGTTTGCCATTTCCTACTCCAGTTTATTCTACAGATGAGGGAACTGAGGTAAACAAGGTGAAATGACTTGCCCAGGGCCACACAGTTAGGAAGTGTCTAAGGCTAGATTTGAACTCAGGTCTTCCTGACTCCAGGCCTGGTGCTCTCTTTCCACTGTGCCACCTATCTGCCCAGAGAGTTTTTTAGGAACATGAACATGCTTATATGCATTTATATAATACTATAAGCCAGGCCCTGTTACAAATATTTGTTCCATACAGCAACCTTGGTACTAAGGAAATGCTGTCATTATACCCATTTTACAGTTGAGAAAATGGAGGCAGTCAGAGGTGAAGTAGCTTGCCCAGGGTCACATAGCTAGAAAGTATCTGAGGTCAGTTTGAACTCAGGTCTTCCTGACTCTAGACCCAACCCTTTGTCCACTTCACCAGCTGCCCCTGTAGACAGCAGAGAAGTAGCCAGGGAACACAGAGAGCCTGAAGATAAGTTAAAGGATGGGGATGATGGAGGGACTCGTCTGCTGGAGAAGATGGAATGAGATGGGATTGCGTGTGCAGGGAGAGGGGTTTGCCCTGGCAAAGATTGAGGGACAGGGGTGAAGGAGGTGAGAGCGTGATGGAAGAAGAGGGAGCTCTCAGAAAGTGGCCCCAGTTTTTCCAATGAAACATGGGACTCTCAGGTAAGAGAGAAATGGGAGGGAGAAGTTTGTAGGAAGTTTGGGGAAGGATAAAAAGATTTGGAAAAGTCAATGCCATGAGTAGGATGGGGAATTAGATAGAGAAGGGTGATAGAAGGATTGCCTTGTGGCAGTGAGGGCCCAGTGAGTTTATATATAATGAATTTGTATTGGATCCACAGTCAACATGGTTTATTGACTTGCTCCCTACTCTGTTGAGCAGCAGGTGAATCAGAGGGAAGGCAACTGCTTGGGGTGGGAGGTAGGGGGTGGAGAGTAATACAAGATTATGGTTTGGCAAGACATGATCAATAGGACGTAGGGACAGCATGGAATTGAATTATATCATATTAGATCCATATGAGGAAGGAAGGAGAATATAACTAGTATGGTACAGATGGTTCTAGGGTGGCCAGTGTGGAAAGAATGGTTCTAGGGTGGCCAGTGTGAGATGGATGGTTCTGAGGTGGCCAGTGTGGGATGGATGGTTCTAAGGTGGCCAGTGTGGGATGGATGGTTCTAGGGTGGCCGGTGTGGGATGGATGGTTCTAGGGTGGCCGGTGTGAGATGGATGGTTCTAGGGTGGCCAGTGTGGGATGGATGGTTCTAGGGTGGCCGGTGTGGGATGGATGGATGTTTGAGTAAAGAACCCAGTGGAAGCAATAGAGGTCAAGGTGAGCATGAGCTACAGTGAGGAGCTGCAAAGCAGGGGGAGGGATGGAATGATAAGATGGTGATCTGCTCAGAGAATTTCCAGGTTAATAACATGGAAGTGGAATGTTTGTGGTTGATGACAAGCTCCAGGGTACAGCCATCTAGCTCACCGTGTAGCTGTGAGGCAGAGGAAGTGGGAAGTGAAGGCATCGGAGGGAGTTTCTACATGTATGTTAAGAAGTCCCTTAGCATGAAGGTAGGAGAGGATTGTGAGTCAGGCACTGAACTCATCAAGGAAGGAAGGCATGTCCTGAGAGATCATAATAGCAGTTGTTTGTCTTTCCTTCTTGGAGAGGACTATGACATCAGGGAGGTAAAGCCATGACATACAAGTGAATTGGATTTAAGTGAGGTAGGGGTGTGCAAAGTCTCCAGCTTCACTCTCTTCTCTGGAGCCATGTGGGTCCAGTGGATGCCTGGAGATGACCCAGGATGCAGAGGGAGACCTTGGCCTTTTTAAGCTAAGGTCTTTCCCAAGTCTCCCATTGTCTGAGGCAACACCCATTCAGTGATTAAGGCTAGGAAAGCTCAAAGCAGCTACTTGAATCTTGACTCAGTGATAAATTTGGATTGATGGCGCCATAGTGCACAGAACGCTGGGCTTGAAGCCAAGAACACTCATCTTCCTGAGTTCAAATCTGACCTCAAGTACTTGCTAACTGTGTGACACTAGGCAAGTCATTTAACCCTGTTTGCTTCAGTTTCCTCATCTGTAAAATGAGCTGGAGAAGGAAATAACACCACTCCAATATCTTTGCCCAGAAAATCCCAAATCAGGCATAACTAAAAAACTATTGAGCGAAAATTTTGGATTAAATGAATTTCCGATGAGGAAAGATTACAGAGTGATGGTGGTAGGGGGAGCATCTGGATATGGACTGGGTCTGTGATTTCATTGGTCATTTATTAACTTGCATTGATTAAGTACTTATTATGTGACAGTCACTATGCTAAGCTCTGGAGATAGAAAAAGAGGCAAATGACAATCTCCCTAGAACTAAGAGAAGCTGAGGAAAACAAACTTTCCCTCCACGGTTGTTCGGCTCCTCTGCATCAAAGGGACATGCCTAGAGTACTGAGAAGTTAAATGATTTGCCCAAGGTCACACAGCGAGGATATCAGTGATGGAGTAGGAACAAAACAATCCCTGCCCTAAAGTTGTTCATTGATTCTTCTGGGGGTGAGGAGAGGGACAGAAGAGAACGTGATGGGCTCCTGACCTTCTAGAGAGGGCAAGAAGGGACAGGGTGAATTTGGTGGGATTTACTTTAGCATTTTTTCTCTGACCCACAAGAAACTGTATGTGGAATGGCTCAATGCCAGGCATACCTAGAAGAGGATGTTATAAGAAGTAAAAGGAAATCTAGTGGTCATAGTACCATGGGAATAAGTGCTGGGAGGGACCTTAGAACAGAGGATGTCAGAGCTGGGAGGAACCTTAAAACATGGGATGTCAGGGCTGGGAGGTCCCTGAAAGATCCATCTAGGCCAATCCCCCTCATTTTACAGTTAAGGAAATGGAGACCCTGGGTGTAGGGGAAGAAGTCTTCTCAAGTTCCAGAGCCATACCTACGGGTGGCCATTAGAGCTCTTGCCAAGGTGCTGAAATTAGGGCTCTGACAACATTTTACTTTTCCAGCAGGTAGCAGAGTGCCTGGCACAGAAGGTGTTTAATAAATGTTTGTTGATTATTAAGGTAGAAACACATGAATTTAGTGCCGTTTTTTTTTTATTGGTCTAGGCCTGGGATTTCATTGGTATGAGAATCCCTAATGAAACAATCCCCTAGGTCAATACAGATCAGCCCGAAGGGACTTGCCTAGGGCCGCACAACCAGTCTGTCAGACCTGGAACTTGAAAGCTGACTGTCCTGATTCCCAGCCCAACTCTCAACCCCCTTTGCCATACCACTGTACCAGTGCTTTGGATGGTCCCTGGCACATGGGAGGCAATTGATAATTGCTCCTTCACTTAACCACTCTGCATAGCATCGAATTAGACCCATAGATTTAGAGTTGGAAGTGATCTTTGGGGTCATCTGGTCTAATCCCCTCATTTTATAGATGAGCAGATAATTAATAGGACCAGTTAATTAAAATAGAAAGTTTACAGGATCTGGGCTTCCCTACCCTCCTCCCCACAGCTCATCTGCAAACCAGGCAGGCTGCTTTCTGAGCCAGTCAGCCCTGACCACCTCCCTTTACTGCTGCTGATCTCTGGAGCTGGGGCTTCATGATATCTTGTGACTTAGTTTCCCTCACAGGATGGAGACCTAGGTCCTAACTTCCCCACTTCCCATGGTATTTTGTGTGCCAACATTCAAGGTCTCCAACCACCCACACATCTAAATTTGTTTCCAAGAGTTGATCTGAGGACACCTTGATTGCTTTGGATACCAAAATCACCAGGCAGGACTCTCTCTCAAGGTCATAGTGTGACCAAAACTTGAGCTTACATCCTGTTTGCTTTCTAAAGCAAAGGGTGTTGGAAGGGTTGGAAGGACAGTGAGACTTTGGGACCATGAACAAGATGACAAAGGGTTGGGAATTCATGCCCTAGGGAGATTGAGTGAAGGAACAAAAGGAGTCTGCCTTAGAGAAGAGAAGGCTGGCACTTCTGTAGGGACTCCTTCTCCCCAGTGCCGAAGGGCTTCAGGCAGAGGCTGGACTGGACTGGCCTGGAGTGAACAGCCTCTGAAGTCTCTTCCACCTCAGAGATTCTATGGACAAGAGAGTACGGGAGGAGGAATTTCTATTGGCTGCTACTAAAAGTCAACATAGGTCCTTGGACAGAAAAGAACACAGTGAAAAAATGTTTAAACAAGATTATATGTGCAATATTGTAACGTGGAGATCCAATAACGATCATCTAGGATACCCCTAGACTAATCCAGACCTAAAGTGAGGGCACTCAAACTGGGGAGGCAGTTTGGGAAAGAGGAAGAAGGGGAGGACATAAGATTGGGTGAAAGAATGGGGGATGGTTAGCCTGGAGACCAAGAAAAAGAGAGGAAAGAGGAGGGAAGGGGATGGGAGAGAAAAAGAGAAAAAACAGAGGAGGAGGGGAGAGAAGGGGAAAGGAGAGGAGAGGAGGAGAGAAAAGGATAGAAGAGGAGAGGAAAGGAGGAAGAGGAGAGAAGGGGATAGGAGAAGGAGAAGGGACAGTTGGGAGAGGACAGGAGAGTTCGGATAGGATAGAAATGGAGCAGCAGGAGAGTTGTCTTCAACTATTTCAAGGACTATAGGACTGTCTTGTGGATGAAGGATTATTCATTAAGTGTTTACTAAGCACCATAAAGTGTCCAAGGGCTGGGGATGCAAACAGTAAAGTCAAGCCAGCTCCTGCTCTCTAGAAGTGGAGTTGTTGTCCAGACGTTTCAGTCACGTCGTAGTATTTGAACTCAAACCCTTGTGCCTCTAGAACTGTCCACTGCACTACATACTGGCCCGCTAGAACTAGAGACCTAAGGGTGCGGACATCGGGTGGATGGCAAGTCAGTCCTCCGTTCCCTCTATAGACCAGATGGCAGCGCTCCATGAAGGACGGCTGCTGGTAATGCCTGCTCCTGTCACCTGAAGGAATGGAGTTGTCCACCTCCACCGCATGCAAGCCAGGTGAGCAAACAGCAAGGGTTCCCCTAGTGGTGACAGCTAGTCACTACCCTTTCCTGGGCTGAAGGGCTCATTTGGGTTGATGGGAAAGGGAAGGTGAGAAAGGAGGGCACCCTAGTAACTAGCCAAGGCCGGATGTTTTGGATGAGTTCTAGGGCAGCCTGGGATGGAAGAGGCAGAGAAATGGAGGAAAGTCAAGAGGCTGTGGTGGTGGGCATGTGGTAAAGAGGGAAGAAATGTTGTGCTTTGGCCCTAAGGTTGGGACTAGGAGAAATCCAGTTCAACGAGCATTACGTGCCCACTCTGTGCTAGGACTTGTAATACAAAGACTGAAATAAAAATAAAAGCCCCAACCTCCTTATCCCCAAGGAATTTACATTCTTCTAGGCAGAGGGGCAGCAAAAAAGGCAGAAAGCTGGCAGAAAGCCACTCAGTCCCTGTACGCTTAGGCGAATCACTGGGCCTCAGTTTCCCCATCTGTAAAATGATGGTAGACAAGATGACCTCTGAAATTCCTTCCAATTCTAAATCTGTACTATAGATCGTAAGAAGCACATTTAGGCTTGATCTGAAGAAAGTTCCTAACGATGTGAGGTGCCTGGGAGTGGGTTGGGATATCTCGGGATGCAGGGGGCTTCCCATTTCAAGCGGAGAGGCTGGTTGCCCGCTTGGGATGGGGGAGGAGTGGTAGGGGATCCTTGGCCAGGTGTGGAAGGAACCAGACCATCGTGGAGGTCCCTGGGTGTACTGGGATTCTGAGCTTGAAGGCGGAGGAAACAGCGGAGGTGATAGGAGGTGGACTGAAGCCAATCATAGAGCTCCCAGCCAATCAGGTCCAGGGCTTTGGGGAGCTGAGGGGTGCCCCTAGGTCAGGGCCTGAGATCAGGCTGGGGGCGCGGTGCCGGCAGGAGACTCTGCGTGCCAACACACGCGGCCAGAGCGTGGCACCAGTGCCAAGGAGGCGCAGGTTGCCACATGTCAAGCAGACTCCTAGAGCAGAGGCACTAAAAAGAAACCTGCGCAGGTCCCTTGGCCCCTCGGGCTGTCCTGGCTTGAACCTGCCGGGCTAGCTCCTAATTACAAGGGGTTTTAGTCAGATCCAAAGGAAAATCCCCCGTCTGCTGCGGGAGAGATGTTGGGTATGCTTGGGTGCCCCTGCTTGCGGGGATGGGCGGGCACCAGGGTTGCCCAGGGCTTTGGTGCTGAGTTTTGTTTAGACTCAGTCTGCTTGGCCCGCGGGCGAGACGATGCCCAAGACCAGATTGGGGGGAAGAGAGAGACTGGATGGCTTCAGTTTCAAAGAAAAACAGCCCACTTGTGCTAAACACAGACACACACAGACACACAGACACACACACACACACACACACACACACACACATACACATACCATACTCACCAGGTGCCAGGCTCTGCCCTGGGCTGCTGCTGAGATTTCAGATGAAATAGATCATCCTTCGAGGAGTTGTCCTTCTATTTCTAGACCTTGTCTAACTGACCGGGCACCAGTAGTTCCCATGCTCCTGTTAGAGAGGAATCTCCCTGAGCACAGGGGTGTTTTGGACCTTTCTTTATATCCCTGGGGTTTAGCACAGAGTCTGGCACATAGTAGTAGCTTAATAAATGTTCATTTCTCTATAAGCCCTACTGTGTGCCAGGCTCTGAATTTACTAGGTGCTGGGAGTAGGAAAGGAGAAGACAATAAGCTTTTATATAGTACCTACTAAGTGCTAGACACCGTGCGAAGCGTTTTACAACAGTGCTCTCTTTGGCAAGGGACACAAGTACAACGAATGAAATGATTCCTACCAGCGAGTTTGCATTCTTTTATTGGCGGACTGAGACAAGACGGCTCTGAGTTCAAATCTATCCCCTGGGAGCTATCAGTTGTGTGACCAGATGCAAGTGACTTCATCTCAGTTTCTCCATCTACTTTCCAGTTCCAAGAGATGAATCTTTGCTTTGCAAACATTCCGGTACGAGATCAGCCACCTGACTGATGGGGATGTGTCGACACCTCATACACACAGATATGTAGGTTGCTCATGGGGAGTCGGCAGCAAAGGAAAGGTCCTAACCAACTGCTCTAGGCGAAAGAGTGTGAACTTTGCAGGTGTGTAAGGGAAATCAGAGAAGACGTCCCGGAGGAAGTGGCCCCAGGACTGAGCCCCGAGGGAAGAGAAGCCCCCCTTTCCCAGCTTCCTTTTACCTGCTGTTGTCCTCAGGTTTTAGCAGTGCCCTCCAGGGGCACCATAAGTGCTCAATAAATAAATACTGATGATAAAGGAGAACCCGACAACTTGAGAAAACTGTCCAAAAATGGCACGGACTGCCTGGCTAAGTAATGAGCTCCTGGTTCCTGGAGATGTCGGAGCTGCATCTGGCCCACCCCAGATGTCGGTTTAGAGGGGATTTCTCCTGGGACTGGGCTGGATAGTTATACTCGAGACCTCTTAGTTGCATTGGGTTCCCAGTCACGTTTGAACCTCTCTGGCCAGTTTCCCAGTCTTTAAGATGCGTAGATGACACTTGACAGGTGCTTTCCCTTCCATTATCACCTCGGGAAGATTTTGTACATTCTCCTAGTTGGCTCTGTAGGCCAGCTCCCCAGTAGAACGTGAGGAACCGAGTTCAAATTCAGACAGAGACCTTTACTAGCTGTGTGACTCCGGGCACCTTGCGGATCCTAAAACGCCCCATGGACCATTCATTCCTTCATCTCTCGGAGGGCCGGTCAGTGCCCAGCACATAGGACAAACCCTAAGGGATACTGTCATCTTGCGCTCCTGAGTCCGGGGGGAGGGGTGAAGGGAGAGTAGGCTCTCCTTCCGACTTCGCTCCGCTTGGGGTGGCTCTGGCTCACCCATACATCCCTTCCAGGCATCGCCACCGCCCCCTTGCTCTTCCCCTGCTTGTCCCGCCCCTCCTCCTCGGCCGGGCCAATTGAGATCGCGTATGCACGTAATGGGCGGGGCCTAGAGCCAGCTCGTCCTCTGGAGCTTAGCCGAGCGAATGACAGGAGTGGTTAACGAAGGAGCTCGCCCCCCTAGGGGGCGGAGTCCAGGCTCCCTCCTGGCTGGGTCCTTGGGCAGCGGAGGGGCGGGGCTTGGTGTAGGGGGAGCCTGGCGTGCGCATGCTCCATCTCGAAGGGAGAGGCGGCTCCTCCCGGGTGAATGGGTGAGCGAGTAGGCGACTGCCTGGGGCGCGGAGGCGGGGTTGTGACGCTTTGACTGAGCATCCCCGCCCCTAGGCGGGGAGGGGGAGTCCTGGAGACGGGTAAGGCGTGCTTGGGCGGGGAGGAGGCGGGGCCTACGAGAGGTGGGCGGGGACCCCTGGGGGCGGAACCGTAACGAAGGGCCTGAGCGGCTCCTCCCCTCGCCGTCTCAGCAGCTTGCGTAGGCGGGTCATGCGGAGAGGGGCGTGGCCCCGTCGGAGATGAGATGAGAGGGGCCTCTGAAAAGTTGGGCGGGGCCGTGATTGGGGAAGACTGAGCGGCCCCTCCCCTTTTCGGCCAAGCAGGGGCGCGAGGCGGGCCCGCGTAGGGGGGCGTGGCTCCGCTGGAGCCGAGGCGCATGCTTGGGGCGGAGGTGGGGCGAGAGGGGGCGGGCCGCACGTGGGAGGCGGGGTCTGCGGGGCGGGGCCTCTGGGGGCGGGGCCTGGCCGGGCAGACTGCTGGGGCCCCGCGTCCCGCTCCCATGGCCGGCCCCGGCTCCCCGCGCTCCCCCTGCTCCCCCGGGCCGCGCCCCGGGGCCCCGCACTGACCGGTCCATGGCGCCGCCCGCCGCCCGCCTCGCCCTGCTCTCTGCCGCGCTGGCGCTGGCCGCCCGCCCCGGCCCCGGCCCTGGCCTCGGAGCCGGACCTGGACCCGAACCGGCTCCCGGTGAGTGACCGCGCCGCGCCGCGCCCCGCCCCCACGAGCGCCCCCGCGGGCTATGCGACCCCTTGCCCCCTTCCACCGGAGGACCCCCTCACAGTGCGGGTCCCGCCGCGGGAGGGGTCTGGAGCGGTCTTTTTACAGGTGGGGAAACTGAGGTCCAGAGAAGGAAAGCGGGGTGCCAGATCGAGAGCTCTCAGAGGAGAGCTCGGGGCTCCTGAGAGTGTGACTGGGGCGGGGGCAAAGCCCTGCGTCCGGGGTCTAAGGACTTGGGTCCGTAGCCTGCCCCTGTCCAGTAGTGACGGACTGCAGGGCTGACCTTGGGCATCCGACCAGTCAGCAAGTATTTGTGGGGGGTGGGGACGGGGGGCGATGTATCAAAATGTGCGTGTAGATACGTCGTATAAAAGGAGTAGACCGATGGGTGTGCAGACGTATATACTTAGTTTCTACATACTCCTGTATGTTTCGTATCTACGTGTGTCAGGTACTGGGCAAGGCACCCCGCTGTTGGGAAGGAGAGCCTTAGACTAGGGAAGGCTGCCTCTCCCTCTATGGGGTCTGTGACCCTAAGATACCAAAGCCAATGTTCTTTCCTCCTTTCCTTCTGGGACTGGGGCTTCCTGAGGACCCTGTCGTGGGTCCTGGGGTGCTCTCCCCAGGACTCCAGCTCTTGACCAGGGAAACCAGGCTAGATTTGCACTGTCCCAAGTTGAGGTTGTTGGAGCAGATCTGAACAAGAGCTGGAATGTGGGGGTCCCAGAAGTGGCAAGGGCAGTCCTATGAATCCCTGCCCGGGCACCTCACTGGCCCTCCTAGCTTTTCCCAGTCGGGTATGCTGGCTTTTCTGTAACTTTATTCCTTCAGAGGAAGCCAGATTCCTCTTGTGCGATGCATTTTGCCAGGAGATAGAGTGTGAGATAGAAATATGAGTGGCAGCCTCCTAGGCATCACTGCCTGAAGACCCCTTAACTCTTTCTGCCCCCAAAGGGCAGACTGCTGGGAAAGGGGTGCTGGGCAGCTGTCTAGCATGAGGTGTCAGGTAGCCTGCGGCCTGGGGACAGGAGGGGCCCTGGGCTGGGGGATTTTTAGCCTAATGGACAGATGTGCAGTATTGAGCTCTGACTGTCACTTTCCCAAGATAGAGTAGGACCTACTCTGTTGGAACTTGACTGTAATTAGGGTAAAGGGAACCAGCCCTATGTCTGTCCTTAGACAAAGGCAAAATCTGCTCCGAGGTGGGGCACCCAAAGGTGAAAGGGAGATTTAGATGCTCTTCCTTCCAGCAAAATCGTTTGTGGGATGAAAGGACTAGAGGTGTGGGTGGAAAGTGAGGCTGTTTTGTGTTTATTCACGAATTATTCGGGGGTGAGACACTCACCTCTGAATGCTCTAAAGGGATGGAAAAAAAAGTTCATGAGGAAGTCCTCCAGAGGGTGAGAATTGATCTTCATTCCTCAGTTTTAATACTGATTTAGGCCATTTAAAAGCAGCGCTTTAATAGCAAGACAAAGCAGAACAATGCCCATATGTTTTTCTTACGTCCATATAGAAGGCTGTGAGATTCTCATTAACTCTAAACCTCATAGAAGGGAAACTACTTTGGCCGACTCATGGAACAATCAGTCACTCGGCAAGCACTGACCAAGGTCTCTCAGAGCTGAAAATGTCTCAGGATTCCCGAGGGGTCAGAAAATGGTGGTGAAGGATCAACCTCCTTCCCTGGAAGTTTCGAAAACCTCTTTTGTTGATTTTCTGGGCCTCAATTTTCTCGTCTATAAAATGAGAGCATTGTTTCACGTCACCTTTCTTGCTCTAACATTCTATATGTATGTTACATGTGACATACCTGAGGGGTTTTGTATTGTCCAAGAAGTCCAGGACTTAGCAGAACAGTGACTTGGTAACCTTTTAATTTCCCGTTTCCTTCTGTGTGGTCTTGGATGTGTCAATAGAATAGAGGAAGGGATGAAAATACCTGGGCTCACCTTTGATCCAGGAGAGAAGCAGTAAATGACCTTGGCCTTTATCCTCCTGGGTAAGCAGGACTCATCTTCTCAATGATACACTTGCTTGGTTTCAAATCAGATAAATTGGGGCTTTTTTGGTGAGGGAAGACCCGCAGTTGGGGGCCGGAGAAATAAGCCACACTCTGCCTGAGTCCCTAATTCCCCTCCAAAGTACCCATTCTGAAGCCATCTGGGGCCACTGCTGCCAGGGACCCCCACCTTGGGATTTCACTGTCCTTTCTTCTTCCAGCACATTTCCAGGAAGAGCCCTCATTGTCTGAACATCATCTCCTGAGTCCTACCCACCACTTTCCAAACTCCATTTCAATAAAAAAAACATGTCTCACTCTGAGGATCTGCCAAATGCATCATTTTATTATTTTTTTCGATACTGTAATTTTCTCAAAGTTTTGTGGATGGAAAAAATTATTTCAATGCTTAGGTTCTGCACAATATTGCAATATTTAAACTACTGGTGGTTTGCATTTCTGAAGTCTGGCTTTCCAAAAGCAGTTAGCTCATTGCCCTCTCTTGTAACTCCTCCTGATAGTCTCTAGCCAGCCCCAGATCCAGCCCCAGATCTCCACTCTTTCCCCTCCTTCAGGAGTGATGGAGAGGAAGGCAGAGCTTGCTCATTTCATCCTGACTCTCATCTGATGGCAGGGGAAGAGAGGAGCAAAGACAGGGCTGGGAGGCGGCAGCTGGCTGCTGTGGGCATTTGGATACAGTGGTTCCTCCCACGCCTTGGTGGAGAGCTCATCCAGGGACTGGATTCAGTTTTGCCCTTTGCTTTGCATCCTGGTGCAGACCACATGCCTCAGGTGCCCTCCTGAATTTCTGCCTCATTTTCACAAGCTTCTCCACTGCCAAAGCACCATCTTGAGTCAACCCAGCTTCCAATTCCTCTCTGCCTTTTACTGCCTGGGTGACTGTGGGTGAAACACTTTCCCTACTGGTCCCCCTCTTCTCTGTCAAACAAGGGGCTTGGATTCCCTGGCCTCTGGGGTCCCTTCCAGCACTCGGCCTGTGATCCTACAGTCAGGCATGAAAGCCATGTCACATTCATGCAGTCCACCACTGAAATCACCTTGTTTGAACTCACTTGAATCTATTCTTGGTCACCTTTAGCTGCCCAGCAAGCAGCATGGAGAGGGAAGGGTTCCCCACAAGCCCTGAATTAGAGTTCTGGCTTGGGCAAGGTCTGTGGGACCTTGGACAAACCTGTTGGCCTGTGTTGTCTGCTAGCCCCATCTTCATGACTCCTTAGGGCTGATGGGAGACAGTGCTGTGTGGTGGGAAGAATCCTGGATTGGGAACTGGCTGTTCCTTTCTCTAACTCAGTTTCCTTACTTGTCAAGTTAGGGATTTGGACTGGATGATCCCTAAGGAACCTTTTGATCCCATGATCCCATATGGGCAACTCTAGGCCAGTTGCTTCCCCTCTGTGGGGTCCAGTGTGGTAGTGTAGTAGATCAGACAATGGGTGTAAAACAAGAAGACTTGGGTGCAAGTCCTGCTGCTGAACTGTGCTGACTGTGATCTTAGGCAGTAGAGTCACGGAAGCCTGAGTTCAAATTCTGCCACTAACTAGGGCAAGTCACCACTTCTCCGTGCCTTAGTTTCCACATTTTAAAATGAGAGGATTGGACTGGAAGACTGAGGTCTCCTCCAGCTGCAAGTCTGTGACTGTGTGCATTGAACTGTTGTTGCAGATACCAGTGGGAGCGTATTGAGTTGGACCTAATCTTTCTGAGTGCAGGAGACCTCTCACTTCTCACGCAGCCTTGGTGTGTAAACACAGAGAGGTCTCATCTCCTAGAAAAACCCACCAATACCTCCCTGCACCAAGGCTGTGGGGATGCCCCTCAAATGGGGCAAGAAGAGTTCAGAATGCAGCCTCAGTGCCCCACCTCCTTGCAACCCGATCCCAACGCAGCATTGGCTGCCAGGGCAATAGTCACAGAAGGGTGGTGATATGAATTGGTGGAGGGAGAGTGCACAGCCTGATTTTAGTGTGAGTTCCCGGAAGACCAGATGCCGCTTTCTAGGAACCAAATATATCTGTGTCTGTGCTTTGGGGAGCTGAAGGAAGGTGAAGCTTCACTCAAGCATTGAGGGCTCTGATCTCTCAGTCACTTAAAAAACCAAAATCTGCAATGAGTTCTATCCATTTTTAGGAAGATCTAAGTTGGGCCATAGTTTTTTGACCGACCCCATAAGAAGGCCCAAGGTCAGAAACTTTCTGTGCTTTTCCTAATGCCAGGCAGGCATGTGCCATAGTGAGGAGAGCACAGGAAGCTTGTGGCTGTAGTCATCTCAATCACCCTCCAGTGACTAGCCATCCTCCATGCAGTTCTCCATTTCCCACCACTCTGCCTTTGCACCAACAGTGACCTGGATCTGACATATTCCTCCTTCTCTCCCCTCCTTCTTGAAATCCCAGGCTTCCTTCAGGATGCCCCCTCCCAGTCACAAGGATTAGTTTCTCCCTCTTGACATGGTTTTGTATTGGCTTGTACAGATTATAAAAATTACACTAGCTGCATTCCAGTGGTGTTTTCAGGTAGCTGGAGGAGCACAGTGAGAGGGTTGGGCCTGGAGTCAGAAGACCTGAATTCATATCCAACCTCAAGACACTTCCTGGCTGAGACCCTGGGCAAAGTCACTAAATTTCTATCTCTGCTTTAAAAAGCAGGGGTAAGCAGCCATGGTTACCTGCCTTCCAGTGTCATTGTGAGGACTCAAGGAGATAATCCTCATCAAGCACTGAGCAGGTCCCTGGCACATAGTAGGAGTTGTATCAAAGGTAGCTGTTGCTGCTGTTACGATTGGCTGTACCACCTGGCTATCTTGGCTTGTGTAAATGGGAGGTAGAGAGAACATCACTAGCTCTGCCTCCAGAGGCATGGGTTCATGTTCTGCCTCCAGATCCTATGAGCTGTGTGACCTTGGACAAGGCAGGTAGCCTTCTAGGGCTTCACCAGGTTGCACTTGATAGTAGCTTTTAGCATCATATCGTTTCCCCTCAATAGGATGAAAGCTCTTGGGGATGGGGACTATTTAAATATTTTTCTCTGTGATTCTAGCACTGAATGGAATGCTTTGCATGGAGTAGATGTTTCAATGTTTGCTTCGCTGACTTTAGTTGAAAATGCTGTCAGGGCCTTCCCTCTAGGCCTGTGGGGTTTTTGGTAATGGGCAGGAGCCCCATGGGAGTGGAGGTTCATGGGAGGACCTGGTTCTGGGGCTTGCCATTGTGACCCAAAGATGTGACTATGCCTGTGTTTCCCAAACTGCCCTGGAGCATCCTGATGTCTCCTGGTCCATGTGAATGCAGCCTTAACACTGGGTCGAAACATCACCTTGTTTCTTTGCTTCTCTTCCAGACATATCAGCTAGGGAATTGTGGTGATCAGAAATGCTTTGGGGAGGTCCTTTTGCAGTATTAAAGTAGAGGCTGCCAAGCCAGGCTTGAGTTTTGGGTCCTGTGATCAGGAAAGGGCAAGCCTCTTGATGAGCTTGAACTAGCCCAGGCATAGGGCTGACCTGGGATATCTTTATCGTCCGGAGCCCCATGTGACGCTGGATTGAGAGCTGCCTGAGCACTGAGGAAGCAAATCATTTAGCCAGGATCACACAGTCAGGATGTGTATGAGGCTACCCAACCTTGCTGTCCTGGTTTGCAGTTCCACTCTGTCTTCACTACAGCAGTCTGCCTCCCAGAGTATTCACAAACTACTTATAAAGGGCATCTTGATCAAGTCCTTTGAGACAGCAGCACAGACATCCCCAGCTCCACCACACAGATGAGGTCCCTGAGGCTTAGAGAGGGGGAAAAAGGACTGCCTAGGCCCTGCAGCCCGTGGGGAGCCAGATTCCATGGCGAGGACAGTGGCATCTGCCGGCCCAAATGGGCTCAGCTGTGATAGGATGGCAGGTGTGGTCTGGGGGCTTTGGGGCCTGGAGGCCTGAAGAGAAATCCATCCATGGAAAACATTTGTCACTTCTTTTAAGGGGGATTTCATATCACCATTTCTGTCATTCGACACTAAGCAGAGCATCCTTTTCCAAAAGAACAGTATGATTAGTATGGTGGATTATTTTGTTTTAATTAAGTCTTTTTTTTTGCAAAAAAAATGAAATTTTCAGACATACCATATTGATTGTGTTTGTTCTGTGGAACACAGAGTTAATGCAAAACACTCAAGAAGAAAGACTTGTTCTCTTTGTATGTGTATGTGTGTGTATTGTGTATGTGTGTGTATGTGTACAAAGCTTTTGTCCTCTGCCTGGTTACCAGGAGAATAGGGAAGTGCATAATTTTCTAGCCACACCCTACCCCCCAACCCTCTTGGAAAATGCTCATAAACAGGTTTTCAAGGCTGCCTCAGGCCCCCTGTAGCTCCCTGGGCATCAAGTGTGTAGGAGGGCAGAGAGCCTTCCTAATCCTTCTCCCCTTTCCCTCAGCTGCATTGGGGTGATCCCAGATTGCCTTGGATTCCTTGCAGACTTGGCTTTCCCATGTCCCTCCTTGAGGACTCGAGCTGTCCCACTTCTGTGCCGAGCCCTGAATCAGTGCTTGTGATTGATTGACTTGGAGGTGTGGCTCAATCCTGGTCCCTGCTCTGCTCAGGTCTGGACTGCCCTACACATACTGATTATTTCCTCCTCTCTCAAATGAGAGGTTTAGATCCTATCTCAAGGATCCTCTAGCCAGAGTGCTCTGATCCAGTAGTCTTCCCCATCCTCAGTCTGATTTTAGGAATAGCCTCCCTCTTGGGGAGCCCACAGGCTCTTCTCCCTTCTTCTCATTCATTTCACCGATGCCTCATCCTCTTCATTTAGTTGTTCAGTTAAAATCATTTCATTCAACAACTGTTTACCAAGTGCTTGGTAAGTGTAAAGCTTGGCAATAGGTACTGTAGGAGAATAAAAACTGAAGACATTGTGCCTGCCCGCCATGAGCCTGCAGGTCAGGAGGCAGAATAAAGCCAGTATGTGAATGACAAGAATGTAGGGCAGAGTACAAGTGTATTTAGAGAGCATCTGGCAAAGGAGGCTTCAAAACACATGAAGCTATCAGATCTGGTCCCCACCAAGACCTTAGCAGGATGGGGACCCCAGCAGAACAAGGGCCTCTACAGGACGGGGACCCCAGCAGGGTGGGGAGCCTGACTTGAGAGGCAGCAGATTGACTATCTAGAACTGGAGGTCTCTTAAGGTTATCCAAGCCGTTCCTCTCATTTTACAGATGATGAAACTGAGACCCAGAGATGGAAAGGGACTTGTCTGAGAAGATACAAGCAGGGAGGGTTAGCTTATCTCACCTTGAAAGTTTCAAGGCTGATTACAAAGACAGACATGGAAATAGACCCTCCCCTCAAGGGGTTTATATTCTGCTCTGTGTGTGTGACATGTATATAGCTAAGTCCATACAAAATAAGCAAAAATTAATTTTTTAGGGGAGGATGGGGTTTGAAAAGAACTGGAGAGCTCAGGAAAGATGGCAGAGATGAGGGAGCAGGTATATTCCAGGCTGGGGTGCAGGGGGTGGGGGAAGTGGGACAGAAGCAGGAGAGGATGTGTCTTCTCTGGGACTTGTCGTGAGTACAGAATGTATGAGGTTTCAACAGGTTGGGGCCTTGCCTTCCAGATAGAAGGAAGTGCAAAGATTCAAGGGGGCTGGAGGTGGGAGATATAGAGTGTTTGGGGGAGCAGCGAGTAGTTTAGTGAGTGGCATGGGGTATGGGTAATTGAGTCGTGGAGAGGTTGGCTGGGGCCAACTCCTGAAAGGCTTTGAATGCCAGGCTAAGAGCTTAGACATAATTCCTTTGGCCCTGGAGGAATCATGGGAGGATTCTGAGTAAGGGAGTAAGATGATCCAAGCTGTACTTATATTAATGGTGGTGGAGTGTTTGGTTTCTTGCGGATGATGCTTTGGATGTCCCAGGAATGGATCAGGGTAGGAGAGAGACTTAAAGGCAGGGAGACAGCTGGGAAGCTAGGCAATGGTAGATAGAGAGGTCCTGGTCTTGAGTGGTATCAGTAGGGGATGAGTAAGAAAGGTCTGAGGGTGGAGAGGGGACCTGGTGACTGAACAGCTGGGGGCTGGGGGGAGGGAGGAGCCTGGGAGGCCTTCTAAAGATGAACAGCAATGGGACAAAGGGAGCTTGAGGAGGGGTCTGGGCTGGGGGTCGGGTCGATGGCAGTATTCTGCCCGAGAACAGAACTGAGGGAGGAGGGAGAGGGGAGGGCAGAAGAGAGGAGAGGTTGTCAGAAAGGGGCCCCTCGATTTCCCAGAAGGAGCCAGGCGGCTTTTCAGCCCGCAAGGGGATCCTCTTTCACTCCAGGCAAATACCTCCATGGCCTGGACTTGTACCAGAGCAGTTCTAGGAGGTGCACAGTTGGGTGGTAGGCAGTGCCCTTTCACAGACAGGCTCCTGACATGCAAGGTCCCGTCCATCCCTCCTTCCCATGGGCATCGGGATCCTCTCCGGGTCACCGCCCCCCGCTCCCCTGCCCGGCCCACTTGCTGGGGCCCAGCCCCTACTTTCTGCTGTCACTGATTGAAGCCTTGGCAAGTAGCCTGGGCATTAAACTTTTGATTGTTTGACTTGCCACAAGGGTGGGGCCCTGCTTCTAGTGGGCTTGGGGGGAGGACTTCAAGCGGAATGAATGCCTGTCTCAATTGTCACCCGGCTTCAGCAGCAGCCCCCTCCTTTCAGGCTGCCCAGACCCTGCGATGTATGTATGCCAGGGCTTTTTACAGGGAACCCACCTCCCTCCCCCACCCCCCACTGTGTATGGGGGAGGAGTGGGGGGGGTGGGAGATGGTGTCTCAAAATGAGTCAGGGTGGTATGTCACCATCAGCACATGTGACTGGATTTTTAAAAAACTACTTTTCATCTCTTAAAACAGACAGCAGTCATATGAAATGTCTGTATGGAGTCTTGAGAAACATGGCAACCAAGTGGTGGCTGTCTTTTAGGGTGGGGTGGGCCACCAGTCCCCACTAGCCAATCCAGTCCCAGTATGTAAATTACTTGCTGCTGTTCAATCTATAAAAATTCATCTTCAAAGAAAATTATTGGGCTGGTAAAAATATTTTTAATAATGACCACAGAAGCCATATTTGTTTTTCTTTGATGTCCCCCAAAGTCCCTTCTGGTTTGAATCAGATTGTTCCCACATAAAATACAGTGGAAATCTACAGTAATAAAAGCCCTATTCCTCTGTCTGTGGGGAAGGAAACAGGATGGGGACTGTCCTTTTAAGGGTCTTTTCCCATCCCTTTCCCCAGACTCAAAGCTCCTATTACCAGTGGGTGTTTTGGCATCAGTTAAGTGCCTTCTGTCCTTCCCTCCCGCCATGTTTTGCTCTTTCATTAAAGTGTTTCTGTTGTCTAATTATATCCTTTCAATCAAATTAGAGACTGCAGCATCTGGTTAAGGGTTGTAACTGCTGCCATCTGCACCGAGTATGTACAGGCCTCTTCAGCTGAGGATCAGTTGACTTCCAAATGGCAGGAAGAGATTTGGAAAGAGGGAGGTCGGAGGGGAGGTTAACTTGAAAGAGCGTCTTCAAAGGCTTGGGGAGTTGCCCTGTCCGCCACTGGGATGTGTGTATGTGTGCAGGAGCTCCCTTCCCAGGCGTGGCAGGCGAGCTTGACAGCTTCCACCCCCCTGCCTGCTGCGGGCTCAGACGGCACCCTGGACGTGTTTGCCTGCATTGTTTGGTTCGGTACCTCCCTTCCAGTGCTGTTGGAAGGATCAGATGAGAGAATACTTTGTCCATATTTTACATTTGACAAACCTTAAAGCCCTGTAGAAAATAAGCTACTGCTGCGATTTCCGAGAAAGCCTCAGGTCCATACACACCTCACTGGACCACGTTTTTGGTTTGCCCCAAATATCTATTATCTGCTTCAAAATCTGTAGGGGATATCCAGTGCCATTGGCAGCCATGCCTTCCTGCCCCATCACTCTCTACAGGCCAGTCTTCTGAGGGCCCCGATCAGTTGCTGCATTGGTGACAAGTGCCTGGCTCAGACAACTTGTTAAAGGATAGCCTGCCCAGTCTCAAGAAAGCCTCTAAGACCTCTGAGGATGGGCATGAACTGCCCTAATAGCACGTGAGTTGGTCAGCACTTCCTCTTCCTCTCCAGCTTCTCCTTGGGCTGCTCATCACAAAAAATTGATCTTGTCAGTGGTTCTGACTGTGCTCAGTCCAGCGCTCAAGCCCAGCATCAGCTCCCCTCACTGGTGGCCTGCCCACCTGAGCTCCTGAGGAGCCTCTCACGCATGATTTGGCTTTTCTCATGGATTAAGCCAGGAACCAAGCCCTGACTGCGTCTGCTCTGATCAAGGGCCCTGTGCACACTACCCAGTGAGGAGGCCAGGCTGCAGACGGTGCGGGTGAGAGTTGTGCGTCTCCACCAGTTTTTACTTATTCTGGCTGTGACCACTTAGGTCGTGGTCAGCAAGGTGTGGAGGGATTGTGACCGAGATCAGAGAAAGAAATGGCAGTGCCAGGGATGGAATGCTGCCCTTTCTGCAGTGTCGAAGGCGCGAGCTCAGCATGTCAAGGGTCACATTCAATGCAGCCAGCTCCCCCTAAGACCTGGGGTGCCAGGCAGAGCCGCAGCAGGAGGAGAGATGGTTCCAGGCCTGGCTACAGCCGAGCCACATACCATCGTGGGAGGCCATGGGGACCAGGGGCAGGCCTGGGATGAGGACTTTTGGGTCTTAGGTCTGGAGATGGCCCCTACTGCCACTCTCTCATTTGACAGTTAAAGCCTGAGGCCTGGAAAGGACAGCTGAGCTCCCAAGCTGCTGCCCTCTCCACAGCACTGTGGTTCAAATCTCTGCTGTGTCCCTGATTTGGCCTAGGTGACCTGGGGCCAAGTGATGTCCCCACTGTGGGCCTCAGTTCCTTCATAAAGTATAGAATGAAGGGATCCCCACCTCTGCTTTGGACCAACCACAGAGAAACTCAGTCCTGGGATACTTCACAAAACCAATCCCTCACCCTCATGCAGCCAGAGGAAGAAAAACAAAACTCACCAACATATCGGGAAAGTGTGTTGTTCCGTGTAGGCCCATGCCCATGTTCCCCTGGCAGAGGCAGAGAAGTGAGGAGGGGAGCTGGCTTCTCAAATCTCTTTTTTGGGGTCACACGTGGCCATTACAATTTTGGAGCAGTCAGCTTTTTACAATTGATTATTAAAGGAATGGTTTGTAAACATTTAGAAAAGGAAAGGAGGGCTTTGTGATCTACACACAAAGACTGGATGAGGACCTGGGAACTGGAGGGAAATTTGCACTGGTGAGAGTTGAACCAGAAGGTCACTAAAGGCCCTTTGGGCTCCAAATCAAAGACCTGTGACCTCAGAGACAAAGGAATGTGAAAGCACAGAGAATGTGTAGAGGGCTCAAAG
Organism: Potorous gilbertii; assembly: GCA_028658325.1. NCBI lineage: Eukaryota > Metazoa > Chordata > Mammalia > Diprotodontia > Potoroidae > Potorous > Potorous gilbertii. The sequence continues at coordinate 238,736,437 of CM053773.1, forward strand.
AGGTGGGGAAGATGGAGGGCCTTCCGGCTGGACTGGCCTAGAACCACCTGGCCTGTGGGACCTGAGACTTTGGTGGAGGCCAGAGACAAAGGAGGCAGACAGTGAACTGGGAGCAGGCAGAGGGCTGGTGGGAACATGGGGTTCATGAGGCCAGGTAGCTAGAGTTGTGCTGCTTATCCTCATTGGATCTCAGTTTGTTTAACTGTACAATGGGAACTCTGTCTCTCTCCCCCTTCTTCCCCCACAAATTTCTGGCTGCTGCAGAGCATCTTATAAATGCCAGTTGTTCTTATTGTCTCTGTCTGGCTTCTCTAACCCTAACCCTATCACTAGGCCCAAAGATGGGAAGAGCTTGGTCCAAGGTACTACAGGTGCTGAGTATGAGGCAGGATTCCAAAACAGAACTTTCAAACTCCCAAGCCCAAAACTCTCTCCAAGGGCCAGCCTCAAGGGGACTGTGCGCAGCCGGCAGATATACCCTTGGGAACAATCCTTTGGCAGTTCAGTAGAGTTGCCATCTGTCCATCTGCCTTCCTGACCCATTGCAGACCTGCCTTTTGACTCAGGGCTTGGCCTTCTCTGGGTGTCACCTCAAGAGACTTGTTCATCTGGAGGTCATTTTTCCAAGAAACCTTTTAGCATCATGTCCCTGCCCTCTGCCTCTCCTTTGGCTTCAACTCCCATTGTCCCCTGTATTTAGCACTTCAAAGATCCATGACTTCATCAGTATGGGTTCTCCCTCAGATTCAGTTCACAGTCTCCTCACCCTTTGATGAGTCGCTGTGGCCAAAAAAAATTTCCATCATTTGGTGACTGGTCTTGTGGCGATGAGCAGCTTCTCCAAACATGGCCTAGTCTGTTCTCAAGGGGCAGACATCGACTCTGTTATGGGCATTGTGCTTTCAGCCCTTTTAGCTTGGCGGGGGAGGGCATCAGGGCTTGTGTCCTAGTGGCAGGGCCTCCAAGAGCCCAGGATCGCCTGTGGGAGCTTTATTGGAATCCATGGCCATTAGAAGGCCTGATTAGCGGCTCTAGGATGCCCTTGGAGTCTTGGCTAGCTGGGAGCAGGCCCTCTGGCATCTGGAGACTCTGAAGTGCCCCCTGATGCATCTGAGAGTTGGCAAAGTAGACCCCACCCTCGTGTAGAGCCTTGTTACTTCTGCCCTCCACAAAGGAAATGGCTTATTCAGGGTCCTGAGTCTAAGTTGGCTGCCCTAAAGACTCCCATTCCTTTACTTAGCATGAGTTACATTTTTGATGTTTGTTTTTGCTGAGTCCATTATCTTATTCATAGTTAATGTTTTGTATGTCATTGGAGTTGGTTTGACATTTAAATATCTAAATGGCTGTAATGTGTAGGGGGATGGGCCAGGATGCCCTCGTTATCAGTACTCACTGACGAGTCAGGGCCCACTGCCATCTGACTTTCTGTGATGATGAGCAACAACTAACCCAGAAGGTTGGCCTTGACCTCAGAGCGCTTAACCCCAAGGGGATGATCTCCTTGAACCCAAAATAACAGCTGACATTTCTGTAGGGCCTTAAGGTTGGCAGAGCACCTTGCAGACATGGTTTCATTTGAGAGTATCTCACAGGGCCCCAGAGAAGAAAAGCCTGTGGGATTATTGGTCCCCAAGGCGGGCAACTCAGGGTAGGGAGGGAACTAGCTAACCCAAGGCTGCCAGAGGCAGGGTTTGCCAACACAGTTCCTCCTGACTCCACAAGGCTGTAGTGCCTCTCCAGAAAGAAAAGTGAAGAAGGATCATTTTATGAAGATCTAGTGAGTATTAGATTGCCTCCCTCTTTACCCATGTTTTGTTGCGTTACTCATATGGGGTGAGGATGCAGCTTGCTCTGTAGAGAATCTACTCCCTGGTTCATTGTCTAGACCAAGCTTCTTAAGCTCTTGTGTGTTCTGGCCCTTTTTGTGATCTGGTGACGCCTATAACCTTTCTCAGAAGAAGTTTTTAAATGAATGAAGTGAAAAACAGGATTCCAAAGGAAACCAATAAAATCAAAATATAGTTTCAATTTACCTATCTATATATTATCTATATTTAGAAAAAAACAAAGTTCATGGGCTCCTGTTTAAGAACCCTTGATCCTAGACTATAGAATTCTCAGATGAACAAACCGATAGGTTCCTCCCTCAGCAGATCCTGGACTGTATCATATAATACACCATAGATCTGGAGTGGGCAAGGACTTCAGAAGCTATCTAGTGCAGCCTCTCCTTGATTTTGTAGTGAAGCCCATAGAGGTTAAATGACGAGCATCAGAGGTATTAAGAAAGGTTTCGGTGGGCGCAAAAATCTGTTGAAGGTATTTGCTGTGGCCCAAGCCAAAAGGTATGAGAGCCAGGCTTAGATACTTCCTAGTTGAAAAACCCTGGGCAGGTCACACTACTTCTCTGGGACCTCTTTTCTTCATCTGAAAAGTAAGGGGATAAGACTGGATAACCACTCAAGTCCTTTCCAAGCCTGTGATCTTGAAACAGTAAAATAAGCCACCTTTATCAAGGGTCCCAGTAGCCATCAGAAGGCCATGTTTACCCACAGAATACATGCTTTCTTTACCCATGGTGCTGAGACCAGAGAAAATGAATTTTCTCAGATGGGTGCATTCAGGAGAAGCATGATTGGCCATGACTTCATGATAAGCTTTCTTGACTGGGTTTCATTCATCCATTCATGCCCATTACAAGGGCTCATTTTCTCCTACCCATGAAGCACTTGGTCATCTTTTAGGATAATACCTCCATATCTAAAAGCAATTCTCTCCCCCCCCCACCGCCCTGCCCCCAATTCCCATCTGATTCTAAGACAGCATGTCCAATCTGGTCGAGCTAATTTGCCTAGAGCTCTGGTAACTTGGGATCCTGCTAACATATATAATCATTCAATATTTGCACTTCTGTGATTTGGACAGCATACAAAATGTACACAAAGATCTTTATCTTCTTTGGAGGGGTGGCTTGTGAACATTTCACAACACTAATGGCTGAAGACAGGATTATTTCCATTAATTGCATTCCAAGGAGCCACCTCATTTTCACTGGCTTGTGCCCTTTTCTTCCCCCACCTCCCCAGGAGTGTAGCAGAAATCTTTTTGTAAAGTGCCTGTGATAACCTAATTCCCACTGTGGGGAGTCTCCCTAACTTGTTGAAGACTGCCTGCAATTCCTGTTAATTTTCCTGTGCAGAAAAATGTAGACTAGTCTAAAAACGTTATCTGTGCATTAAAATTCTAGCTATGTATGCAATGATATCATGTAATATGGGGGCTTTCTTCCTAAAAATGAGTTCTTTTCATTTTCATGTTTTAGCCCATTGGGGGGGTGCCAGTTAATGACGCTTAATTCTGATTTTGGCAGAAGACTGGTAATAATGAAGAACTGAGACCCCTTATACCTAATCTCAGTAGTTAAGACTCATCACCTATTTCGCCATGAAATAGATTTTTGTTTTGGAAACGAAGAAAGATGAGGAAATTCTCTGTTCCTCTTAAGGGTGCTTTCCAGCATTGGGAATTTTTAAAAAGATTGTTCAGTGTTTTAAGAAAGACACCACTTGACCTTCCTGGACCTAAAGCCCCCAGATTGTTTTCAGGGCAGTTGCTTTCTAAGCTTTGGGTGATCTCTTGATCGCCATTCAATGTGACCATATTAGATTCAGCCCGAGGAGAAATTCGTCTTTAGCTTTTACCTCGAGTCTCTCATGGATGGGTTGTTTTTTGTAACCCATGTCTCGTGCAATGGGACCCACATATAGGTTCCGTAGAGAAGAGTAAGACGGCCCTTAGAGTTAAGACTTCCATTGTTCCATCTCCTAAGGCAACTTCTGCATCTAAGAGCTTCTGCTTTTTTAAATGAGTGCTCTTTGCTGGGCTTTGGAGACTTGGAGCATTGGAGGATGAGACTTATACATACAAGTCGTTTATCCTGAATCCTTCGGCGGGGGAGGTGGGGGGGCGGTGCAGAATGGGGCACCGCAGCTTGGATGGAAGCTCAGGAATCTGTTCTCGGTATTCTGTCACTTAACCAGGAGGAACTTAAGAGGTCCCTCTTCCCACAACTTCCAAAGCTGTGAAGTCTCTCCTATGGCATAAACCTAGGTCCTGGGGCCGATCCGAGGTTTCTACCAGACTGTTCTGTCTCCTCAATGGCCAACTGAAGGGTTACAGCTGATAGAGAAGCGTGATGTGTAACAGAAAAGAAAAAGGAACTAGCTATAGAAGGGAGGGGAATGTAAATGACGTCCAAGCCTCCAAAGGGTCCCCACGTTCAGTGTCATGCATGTGGGAGGAGGAGGCGAAGGAGGTCCTGTTCAGCTCCAACAGCTTTTTGTGTGCTGTCTTTCTTCATTAGAAGGCCAGGGCCTGTCTTTCTTTTGACTTGTATTTGTATCCCAGCACTTAGTATCTGGCCTGGTACCTGGTGAGTTTTTGACTAACTTTGGACATGTCAGGCCCCTCCTGGGGTGGGATTAGATAAGTATACCAGTGACACCTTGGTAAGTCACTGGGAACTTAGTGGCTTCCTCCTCCTGGACTAATTGTGGTGAGATTTTTAGTAAAAAGAAAGTGGGGAGAGGAAAGCCCCCAGTACCTAGGCCACATTCTGGTGGACTGATGACACCAAGTCCAGGCATCACTTACCTTGCCAGAACTCACAGGACTTTTCCTCATCTTTTCTTACAGTTGGCATTCATGGGAAAATGATGACAGGCAACAGTTAATCTGATGTTCATAAAATCAAAATTAGAAGGAAATTAGTGAAAGGAGGCAGTGTGGCCCAGTGGAAAGAGCACATTGCTGATGAGGAGACTGAGGTCCAGGGGCACTTGTGACTTGTCCAGGGGCACACATTGCTAAGTGCCCAGCAGCAGAGCCAGGGACTGGAAGCAGGCCTCCCAGCCGAAGGCCCCTTCACACCGGCCAACTCCCCGGTTTGCCTTTGGACACCTCCCCTTTGCCCACACTTCCATTCATGCATGAAGCCAGTCCACTGAAGGTGGACTTTGTGTAAGTGTTGTGCCAACCTAAATAACTTGGGTTGTGGGCATGGTAGGGATATCCAGCTTATTCTTCTGACCCAGAGAATTGGGTGGTTCCAGTAAAAGCAAGACCATGGGTACTGATTGGGGACATGGGCTCTTCCAAACATAGTTTCTGAATGACCAAAATACTCCATGAAATGCTTTCCAGAAGAATGTGGCCAATGGGGTTGGGTCAGGGGCAAGCCCTGACCCCAAAAAGGAAAACCAACTGATCTCTGGGTCTTTAGTCATAGGAGTCAGAGAAGGAGGGCAAAGATCAGAAAAGAGAGGAGGCTGAGACCTGAGACTATAACTGATTTTGAGAGGCTTTGACATGAGACATCCTTGAAGGACTCCTGCCATTTTAGTTAATACATTGATTATGGTTTCTTTGCTGAGTATTTGTCACGAATGCTTCTGGGTTTTATATGGCAGGGAACAAAAGCCTGTCAGCCTGAGATCTCCAAGGGGCCTCCCTCCCACACCTTGCTGTTTTGGTCAGTGAGGGTCTCCTAGGGACTGATGCTCCTGGGCATTTACAGTGTGAAGGCTGAGGCCCAGCCCCTCTCTCCTGTTCATCCTGTGTCCCAGCACCTCCATCCCCAACGCTGTTGGGAGGACTGGTCCTCATTACTAGGGAATTTGAATCATTCCCCCTCTTGTGTGATTGGGATTCCGAAACATTTCTGTATGCAAGGGATTGATTGAATCCAAGTGTCAGGGCTGCCTCTCTAGCTTGGAGGGAGTGCCGAGCTACAGCTGGGAGACCTGGTTTTAGTTACAACACAAAGGCACTGGCAAGAGTTGTGACCCCCTCCAAGTACCCAGAATTCCAGAGGAGTGTCGGCTGCCAACTCTTCCCAGATCAGGGTTTCCTGGTTCATTTCAAGGGCCCACCACTTTCCAGTTCCATCTGCCTGTGGTCAGAGCCAGCTTCTCCATTGCCCCTTGGTGATCATCCCCCATATCCGAGGTGCTACCCCTGGTCACACGCTCAGTCCAACAGAGCCAGCTGAGCATGGGAGGACAAGGCCCATCTGAAGCATCAGCCTCTTGTTTCTTCTTCCTTCTAGAGTGTTTCACTGCAAATGGAGTGGACTATAGGGGCAGGCAGAACTGGACAGCGCCACATGGAGGGAAGGCTTGCCTCTTCTGGAATGAGACTTTCCAGCACCCTTATAACACACTGAAGTACCCCCATGGAGAGGGGGGCCTGGGAGACCACAACTACTGCAGGTGAGGGGCCACGGGGAGACAACAAGGGCGAGGGAGCGGATTGGAGCACATCCAAAGAGAGACTAGCAACTTGGGAAGGGAGGGCCAGGTCCTTCAGGGGATCAGGAAGGGTCAGTTCTGCCCTCTTTTCTCAGCTGGGAAGCAGCCCCTTGGTGCCATGAGAAAAGTGCGGGATGTGGGATGTGGAACTGTAGTGTCTGGGTTCCACAGCTGGCTCTGGACAAGGCCTTCCATTCCAGCTCTGTAACTCAAGGGGTTCATTCTAATGGAGCTCTGAGGTCCTGCCATATCAGTCTGTGACCCTCTGGGATCTATGATCTATCAGGATCCCCTCCATCTTTGCCCTTTGTCCTTCCTTCTTGCCATCTAACTTGGGCTCCCCTCAGGTTGTCTTAGGCAGGGTCCTTGCTCAGATCTCTGATCACTCCCCTTTCTGTGACAGTGTGACATCTGTGACTCCTCCAAACCAGATGTGTGTGGGTGGGAGGGTGGGTGGGGGGGTAGAATGCTGGACCTCAAATAAGGCAGGCCTGTGTTCAAATCCTGCTTCTAATACCACAACATTGGCAAGTCACGTGACCCCTCTGGGTTTTAGCTCCTTTGTCCATTTGTAAAATGGGACCGATGATGCCTCCAGATGCTATACCACTGGATGGTTGTGTCACTCTCTCAAATGAGAGAGCAAGGCTAGCGTGTCCTTTAAAGGATTCTACCCATGCTTGTGATTCCTGGGCCCTGAAGCTGCTCAGGACAGCCTGGGGACAGCTGTCGGTCCTCATCAGACTGACTGTGTTTGCCCACTGGCTGGGCCCACAGGGGCTGAAGAGGCTGAGGGCTTTGGGCCACAGCTGTGCACACTCACCCTGCACTTGAGGTACTTAGGCACAAGACCCTGGTAACTTGATTCATGGCTCAGGAATTTGTAGCATTTAGTTATTAGAACAGGTGCAAAAGCAACACTTCCCAGGCCATCGGAAATGGGAAGCAGTGGCTGCTGGGGGTGCCCCCTGAACCCCACTGGTTTACCCTGCTCATCCATGAGCCCTGGAGTGGCCCCCACTTCCCTGCTAGACTCCCATGGTGCTTCTGGGAAAAGGCCTGGGCACACAGGGCAGGTGTGGTCTATCCCCTCTATTCCTCTGCCTGGTCCTCACTGGAGCTCCCTCCAATAAGGGTTGCCTGAATGTCCATGATCCAGAGCTGTGAGAGGCCTTAGAGGCCTTCCAGGCCAACACCTTGAGCTTAGTACTCTCCCAGAGGCCAGACAGTAGGGGACTATCAGGCAAGATCTGAACCTAGGCCCCCTCAACACCAGTTTCCTCTGATTTCCTTTACTAGAAAATGGCTTGATAACCAGATGGGTCGTCTCCAGTTTTCTGCTTTCATCTGTCTGGAAAGTAAATCTGAGTATCCATCAAGGCTGTTTTTTTTTTTACCTGATGTTTCCCAAGCAAACAGTGGGTGGCATTGAGGGAGGCTGAGACTCATTCATCAGTAACTGTTATACATTAATACAGTGAGAACTCCTGTGTAAGGGAACAGGGACAGCCCCACCACCTCCCAGCCAGTCAGATCCAAGGTCCAAGTGGCAGATCTAGAGAGCCCTCCTGGCCCATCAGCCCCACTCACTGCTGCCCTACCCCTAACCCCAGCCCCCAGCATGGGGAAGGCTGACCACACCAGACCTGAATTACAAGTTCCTACTTCAAACAAGAGGGGAGCCACCCGCAGTTGTCTGGTGGATCCTTATCCCACAGTAGAGCAGGTGGGACCTGAGCCACCTCCCTCAGTAGTAGGGGAGTCAGTTGCCCTTGGTTCTTGGAGGTGAAGCCGCTCTGTTATCATTCTGGTGCCCAGGACATAGGGACCAGTGATTGCTTCTGAGGGTTTCACCTAGGATGCAGGTGAGCAGAGAGAGCCCTATATTGAAAAGGGTGGAACCTGAGTCCACCCCTTTCAATGTGGCTCCAGCTGGCTCTTCAGGGAGGCTCTGTACATCCCGGCTGCTTAGATTTCTCTGCCAGAGATACCCAATACCCTGTTTATCTTAGCATTGACTTAGACATGTTCACTTGGAGATGTCTGAGAGCTGAGAGTGATAGGAGCCCGTTTGCCTTGGTATTGGCAGGAGAAGCAGGGCTGGCCAGGCCCCTGCCTTTGGGCCCAGGAGTCAAGGGCCCCATTGTGTTCTGGGAAGGCTTATCTTGCAACCTGAGTCAGGACACACAATAGGCTTATCCTTCTCAGCCTGATAGGGGCTGCCTGAAGCTCCAGGCTCCAGGGCCTTGGTGCCCATTTCCGGCCCAACAGGAGGGTCAGGTTTCCAGTGTTCTGGATCTGGATAAAGGAGAACGTGTAGAGGAGCTGGGTTAGGTAGAGCTTCCTGTGCCCCCCATATCCCCTGCCAGTTTTCAGCAGACTCTCATATTCCCATCTGTAGTTTCTGGTAACTTTGAAAGAAACAGAAAAATGAAACTTTACTAGAAAGAAATCAGAACCGAGATCATGCAGTCTGCCTGAGGATTGACTTTACTGCTTCAGGTAGTTCTGACCTGAATGCCCTTGCTTTGTGGCCCATGAAACCCTGGTGGCCCTGTCCCCAGGATGGGTCGTTGGGCAACTGCACTGCAGTGCCCTCCGCTTTTCCTAACTGATTTGGCCTCACTGAGGGATAAGACTTTAGAGCTAAGAGGAACCTCAGAAGCTATCCCATCCAACCTTGATGAGGTCCATCCTTTCCCTTCCCATGTTCCCCTTCTGTTTAAAGATGGCCAGCAATGGGAAATTTGTACCCTCCCCCCCAAGGCTTCCCATTCCATTTATTATTCGGAGCTCCTAAGATCCTGGCTTCAGAGCTGGGATGCCCTTGGAGGCCCACCATGTTACAGGGGAGGATACTAAGGTCCAGGGCATCTGGGTCACTCAGCCATCAGTCATAGGAAGCAACACTGAGTGCACTTAATCCTTCCTCCATGGCTTCTGACAGATTGACCATAACCTACCAGTCCTCTCATGCATTGCTTTGGGGCCTCTTCTTGGTCTCCCTTCTGAGTACACTCCCGCTTGTCAGCAACCTTCCTAAAATGTGGTTCCCCAAACTGAACCAACGGCGGTCTGCTCAGGGCAGAGGACAACCCTCATTCTGGGATGGCCCTCTCTAAGGGCAGGCTGCGGTACCAGCTAGACCACAACAGTCACCTACCTCCCTGAGGACTGCTTCATGACTCTGGAATTGTGTGATGTTCCACCTCTCTCCCAGCTTCCTCCCTAACAGTCCACCGTGAGTTTAGATGCCATGACTCTTGATTGGGGGGGGGGGGGCCTGTAACAAGGGGAGGCATCCAGAATGAGGAGACCAAAGGAGTGAAGCCAAAATTATCATTGACAAGGCCTAAAATGGGTTCTGTCTTCTTTTCCCCACAGGAACCCCGATGGAGATGTGAGTCCTTGGTGCTATGTGGCTGAGCATGAGGATGGTGTCTACTGGAAATACTGTGAGATCCCAGCTTGCCAGAGTAAGCCAATGCGGGGGAGGAGGAGGGGGCCTGCAAACTAGACATCACAAGCTCCGGGCCAGACACCCAGCACTGGTGATGGATGGGAAGATGCCTAGTTGCCAGGGGGGCCTTTCTCTTCAGAACCCTCAAGATTTCCGTAGTTCTCACCAGGGCCCATTTCAGCGCTGACCATCTTGATAACACACTCAGCCTGTGTCTCAACTGTTAAGTTTTTTTTCTTTGTCCGTCTTGAGAACAGAAAACAACTGTTAGATCAATAACTTGGGGGCCTGTACTTTCAGGATGTCGCCATTCCCTCCACCGGCTCAGATCACAGCTCGTACTCCCCTACTTAGCATCCTAGTAGATGGTCTGCAGAGGTGCTCTGGGCCCAAACACATATGCTTGAGGCCAACCTGGGGCAGCTGAGAGGGAAGGATGGAGCCCCAGACTTAAGAGTCAGGAGGCATGGGCTCAAGCCCCTCCCCCATCCATGGCAGTGGGGCCATCATGGGCAAGTGGCCTTGTCTCTGTGAATTTAATTTTCTCATCCACAAAGTGGGCTAATAACTTTTGCACCTCTTTTTTAATTGCCCCAGTTTGTCTTTTTTTAATTAATTTATTTGTTTCCAGTTTTCTACAATCACTTCCATAAATCTTAGATTTTCTCTCCCTCCCTGCCTCTCCCTCCCCAATATGGCATGCAGTCTTATATGGGTTCTACACATACATTCTTATTATACACATTTTCATATTAGTCATGTTGCATAGAACAATTAAAATGAATGGGAGAAACCATGAGAAAAACCCAAGCAAAACAAAACTTAACACAATAGAAAATGTTCTGCTCATTCAGCGATCCAATTCCATAGTTCTTTCTCTGGATATGGAAGGCAGTTTGCCTCAAGAGTCCTTTGGGAATGTTTTAGGTCCTTGCGTTGCTGTGAAGTACTAAGTCTACCAGAAAAAGTCCTCACACACTGTGGTTGTTGCTGTGTACAATGTTCTCCTAGTTCTGCTTTTTTCACTCAACATCAGTTCATACAAGTCTTTCCAGGCCTCTCTGAAGTCTTCCTGGTCATCATTTCTTATAGCTTAATAGTATTCCATTACATTCATATACCATAACTTGTTCAGCCATTCCTCAGTTGATGGGCATCTCCTTGATTTCCAGTTCTTGACCACCACAAAGAGAGCTGCTATAAATATTTTTGTACACGTGGGACTTTTTCCCATTTCTGTGATGTCTTTGGGATACAGTCCTAGAAGTGCTATTGCTGGAACAAAGGCTATGCACATTTTTGTAAGTTCCAAATTGCTCTCCAGAGTGGTTGGATCAGCTCATAGCTCCACTAACAACGAATTAGTGTTCCAACTCTCCCACCTCTTCTCCAACATTTGTCATCTTCCTGTTTAACTTTTGCACTTCTTACTTCATGAAGTAGTTAAACTGTGGACCCTGAAAAATAACTTTATAGGTCAAAGACCTCATTTAGCCATATCTGAGGGAGGTGTTAACCCTTCTTCCCCTCCCCATGCCCAGTATCTTAATAAAATACAGTAGTGACGATGTCAGGGCAGAGTCAGCAGAAAGATCTCTGGCTCAGAAGCCAAAGGAGCTGGGCCCCAGTAGTCCCTTCTGGTCCTGCCTGGGGGTCCTTGGGCAGCTCTGCCCTGACTTCAGTTTCCTAATCTACAGAATGAAAGAATTGACCTTCGTGACTTCTGAGATCCCTTCTATCCACACTATTGAGAATTCAATGCTCTAATATTTCTCTGACCAATGTAGGGCCTGGGTGACCAGACTGTCTCCAATGCCTCCCAGAAGTCACAGTTGCCTGGATTTGACAGTGGTTAGAAAATTGTCTGGAGAGTGAGAAGCCAGCCCCAAACTTGCTGGAACTTCAGACCTATTTTCTAATTTTTTCATTCCCACCTTTGGAAAAACTTGGGTTTCTTTCCTGTTACTTAGCATAAAATCATCATGACTGCCTTGGATTTTCTTGGACAAGTGAGCTTTCCTCTCTGTGCCTGTTTTCACATCCATAAAAATAAAAAATAAAGAAAAATTAGTGTCTTGGAGTTCATGACCTGTGAGGTCCCTCCCCAGCTTAAGGACCCAGGGCTCTGTGCATTTTAGATTCCCTCTAGGAGCTCCCAAGAGCCATACACTTCACCCCAAGGCGTGGGGAGCTCTGCTGTCTTAGCACTGGAAGGAGCTGTGGGATCCTCTGGGCTGGCCTCCCCGCCCTGACTCCTGACCTCAGCCCAAGCCTCTTGTGGTCACCTGCTCTTCCCTGCTGCCATGTACTCAGTCTGCTCTGCCTCCTGGTGCATGCAGATGTCATGTCCCATTAGGGTGGGGTCTGGAGTGGGGGAGAACAAAGGGAAGTGATCACACGGTCTCTGACCAGGTCAGCAGAGTCACCCTTTCAGTTCTGCTCCCTGAACTTCTCCCTTGATCTGAGTTCTCATTCATGCCCACCAGCATCCAACTCCTCCTGACACCTGGCCATGTTCTTCTTCCCACCTGTGCATCATCATTCATTCACAAAGCTGAGAACACTATCAGGGAGGAGCCATTTTCCTTGGGCACTTAGTCAAGTTTTAAAAGTGGAAAACATATCTCTTGGCTCTCGTTGTTTCTAAAGGAATGAGAGGGGAACAGACTGTCCTCGGTCCATTTGTTCTGCACAAAGATGGCCTTTTAGTGCTGCTGGAGTGTGGCCTAGGGAAAAGGGGATGGGCATCTGGAGTCTCGGCTGCTCCTCCCAGGTGGGCACGGCCCTGTGGAGCCTGGGCCCTGGGGTAAGAAACTTCAGCAGTGTGGGCTAGGCCCAGATTGTGCCTTCTGATTCTGAATGTCAACATGATAGGTCCTCCACTTACCTAAGGAGGAAAGCTCAGTGACTTTGGGCACCTTCCCATTTTCAGGAAACCTCGCAGTGATCCTCATAAAGCTCCCCACTGTGACCCTGCGGTGATCCATAGGTGGGATTAGCCATCTTTTGCACAGAAGAGTGTGAGTGTTTCCTTGGAAGTTTGGCAGCACTTAGCTGTTGAAAAGACCTCTTTCTTCAGGCTGAGACCCACAGGGAAAGCCAACACCCTCCCATTCTGCTATGGGAAGGACATCTTCCTGCTGGCATGTCTGATCACACAGTGGAGACCCTCTTTGGTGCCTCTGCTCTGGCCAGACACCTTGCTAATTTCGCAGAGCACCCAACAGAGCCCCAGCCTGACTATTTTAGGCCAAGTTTGCCCTATTTATGGACAAGGAGTCATAATTTTCCTGAGTAATACTCCCCCTCTGTCTGAAGCCCATCTATTCATTAAACTGATCATATGGGAAAATGCTTTGGCTGTGATCAGATCCCTGGGAAGTTCCTGTCTGCCCAGAGCAGACCCAGCAGGAATTGGGGCAAGAATGTTTACGGACAGAGGCAAGGTTGGCTGAATGGGGGGTCCTTGTGTGAGGAACAGAATCCCTTCTCTACAGCTTATGAGGGAGGGTGCTGACAAACAGGTAGGGAGGCCGAACTGTATATGCTTGTGACCTGCCGAGAATAATCTACCCTTCTTGCCAAAAGAAAAACTCAGAGGAAGTGGGAGCCAGTCTCCTCCAAACCATTCGCCAGCACATTTCTCGGCAGCAACAGGAGTTAAAGCACTTTTCTTTCTCGTTGCCAGAGGGATGAAAGCAAAGACTCTTATACAGCAAACCACTAAGCTCTTCCTCCAGAGGGGTCTTTGAGTCAAAGGGGTTTGATGGTGGAGGGGGGATGTCACATGACTCCCCGTCCACTGACATGAAATCTAGCTTCTCTGCACATCTCCCCTTCCCTGGCAGGCCTGCCACCCTCACCGCCAACCATCAAGAGAGACCAGACCAGGAACAGACACACCTTGTACTCATCATTTCCCTTTGTACACAAGCTCCTTGGAAGGCCTTCTTGTAGCTGGATGAACACTCTTGAAGTGACCTTAAGGAGAGTCTCCTTTCTTCCCACAGGGTGCCATTTCATCAGTCAACAGTCAGCTAACTTTAATTAATTGCCTGCTTTCCCTCCAGCAGTGTGCTAGGTGTCGGGGATTCATCTCATCTACATGAGTCTTTTTCATCATCATAGGATCCAAAATAAGAATGTGCCAGGTCTAGCTCTGTGATCATCAGCCTGGTTTATGTTTATCCAGCTTTTCCTAAAGTGCTTTCCATAATTCTTATGTCTCTCCATAGCCTGTCTTGGTGCTTTTCCACTGGCTTCACCCCGTGCCTGGAATGCCCTCCCTCTTTACCCCAGCCTCTGACTTTCTTCAAGTTTCAGCTTGTAAGTCATCAGGCCCATCTTGACCCTCCTCTCAACACTATCCCCTCAGTGGAATGTAAACCCCTCTGGAGGGTCAGGATCACCTCACTTTGTCTTTGTACCACCAGGACCCACAGAAAGCAGTTATTTAATGAATGCTGGTTCAATAAGTCTGCTTTGTAAATGCCACTTGCACAGTGGTTTTTGAAAATCTAGTTTTCTTTTATGTTCAGGTCCGGAGTATCTCCATCTCCTTATTCCTCCCTCAGTCATTGAGATGGCAAGAAGTGTAAAACCTGTTACAAACATGGAATCATGCAAAACAGATGTCCACATTAGCCTTGTTCCAGGGGAAAAATACAAGAAAAAAATACATATTTCCAAATGTTCTCTGAGCCCCTCAGCTCTCTGTCTGAATGTGGATGGCATTTTTCATCATGAACCCTTTGGAGTTGGGGGGCATGTCATTGTATTGATCAGAGTAGCTAGCTTATTCACAGCTGATCATCACACAGGATTGCTGTTACTATGAATGAGGTTCTTCTCCAGGTTCCACTTACTTTACTCTGCTGCATCAGTTCATGGAAATCTTCCCTGGTTTTTCTGAAGCTATCCTGCTCTTTATTTCTTATAGCATAACCGTATCCTCACAAGCATCACAGCATTCAGCCATGCCCCAATAGGTGAGCATCCTTTCCATTCCCAGTTTTTTGCCATGAAAAAGAGCTGCTATAAATATCTTGTTTTTATGGATCCTTTTCCTTTTTCATTGATTTCTTTGGGGTATAGAGCTAGTAGCGGTATTGCTGAGTCAAAGAGCATGACTGCTTTTGGAGCCTAATTCCCAATTTGTAAAGTGTTTCTGGCAGATCCACAACTGAGTTCCAAAGCTCCCTAAGGCCTTGATGAAAGCCCTGTGTTTGGGGCAGTATCTGATCACTTTCCATCTAGACATCGTCAAATCTGACAAATACTTATTGATAACCTTCCATTGTTAGACCCTATGCTAACCTTTTCCTTCCTTGATGATAGGTTAGGTCCTAAATAAGACCAAGTAGGACGTATCCATCATCTAGATTGTACCTCTGTGCAGGGACCTGATTTTAGCATTGGAAGCAGAGAACCTACCTTTATTAAGGACAATCAGAAGGATGGGACCCAGAGAGAAATAGCAAAAGAAGGCAGCAGGTATGCTTGGGGCCTTGAGAGAATTACCAGGAAATGCTGAGATCCCTTGTGGATTGCAAGCTGGAGATGGTGGGAATATCAAGAAAGCTCCTTGTGTGGGATCAGAAGGGATAGGCAGGATTCATGTAGGTAGAAATGAGGCAGGAGGAGTGTTCTGGGTAGAATGGGTGCTATGAACAGCAGTTCACAAGAAAAGGAGGAACATTACTGAAAATCCCAGTGTTGCACTGGGAGGGACCTCACCCCCATTTTACAGATAAAGAACCCAAGGCTCAGAGTCACACACTTCATAAGCAGCAAAGCCAGAGCTCAAACTCCTTTCTTCTACCTTTGAATCCAGGGCCCTTCCCTGCACCAGGATACATATGTGTTTGGAAATGGCTGCTAGACCCTTCTGGGCGGCACACAGGGGAGGTGATGGGAGACCTTGCCATAAAAGGTAGTGAGCTCCCTGTCACCATCATGTTAATGATAGCTAGCATTTATATTACGCTTTGAGGTTTGTGCAGCACTTTACACGTGCTATCTCATTTTATCCCTGTAGCAGCCCTGAGAGTCAGGTGCTGTTATTTTACAGAGGAGGGGTAAAGTGACTTATCCAGGGTCACACGGTGAGTCAGGGCTTTCTGACTCGAAGTCCAGTGATCTGCCTGTGTCCTCAATGACAGCTGCTTCATCACCAAAGACTTTCAAACTAATCACTTAAAGGGAAAGAGGATGGGGTCTTAGATCCTCTGCCTCCTGAAGTTCCTTCTAACTATAGAATTCTATGATTCCTTTAATCAAATGTACTGTGCACATTGATACTGACCTTGTTATCCCTAGTCAATGCAAATTTCTTTTAGGAATCTGTAACCAGGTCAAGGGAGTTGGGTGGGGCCAAGGCATAATGCCTGTTGAGGATGTTGGATCACAGAGGGTCTCTGACCCCAGCAGAGGGTGGTTCCTCATTGTCCCAGGAGATGGCTTTTATACATGACTGGGGCCCCCAAGCCCCATACCTTGGCCTGCCTTTGAGCCAGATTCAGGGCCCCTCTGAGCTTACACTCCCTGCAGGAGCCCAAAGTTGCCTCTCTGTTATGAAGAAGCAGTAGAGGAAGGCATCTTGACTCACAGAATCTTGGGGCTGGAAAGGACCTCATTACCCTCTGGTCCTTTCTCCACCAACCCTAACAGATGACCTTCTCATAAAGACCTCCAAGAAGGAGGGTCCCACCATCCCCCAGTGATGGCCTGTATCACTCTGGTACGGCTCTGATTGGGAAACCCCAGGCCTACATCTCCCTCCTCCTGACGCCCCCTGCCCCCACCATGGCTTCTGATTCATCAGATTTTAGAGTGAGGAGGCACCTGCAGTATTTTTGTCCTGTACTGTTTGACTGTGCCCAGGGCTCAGCTGCCTTTTGGGAATTGTGAAAGCCATGGCTTAATCGACTGGCGACAGAAGGTCTGTTGCTCTCACTGTTTGTGGAGAGCCATTTTCTTTCCTTTCGTAGTTTTAGCCAATCCCAAGCTTCAGGAGTGAGCAGACTATGATGGTATCCAGGAGGCATCCCCCATTCCGTGGGATAGCCTTGAGCAGACTGTGAGCTCCTCTGTGGGGGGTCCAGGACCAGCTGTTGTCAGCTGGGAAAGTGCACTCTGAGAAAACTTAGCGTGAAATTCTGCATAGCAGCTTCCACCAAGAGGCCTGGCATCTCTGGCAGCCTCTTCATGCTGAGTCCCCGGGGTGGGGGACATCCCCATAGGCATTCTTTATGTCTTCCCTGTGATACCTAGCTCCAGACTGCTCTCTGTTAGATCCTTAGAACAGTAAAGCCCTCTACGTTCATTGTCTCACAGCAGTCCAAAGTCCCTCCTAGCTCTGAATCTGTGAACACCAGGAGAATTGAGAATGACCATTACCCAGAGACCACTATCTGGATAGGGAGGGAGGAATCTGGTAGGATGAGAAGGAAGATGGGCCACCTCTCAATAGGCCCTTCTTGCTTGTTCTTGAACCTGGAGGTGGCATTAGTAAAACCTGACGACATGGGATGAACATGAGACCCTTGGATCTGGTGGCCAGGAAGGTGGCTCCCTTGGCCCTTTCCTTCCTGGTCTGCCTCTTGTCTTTTCTCACTGTCATGTGACAGCAACCCTGCTGTCCATTTGCCTTCCTTGGGGTTGGGCATCTTGCAGGCCTAGGGAGTACATGCAGGGGTCCCCGATGGTGACTCTCTTTACACTTGGTTCTATGAGCAAGTCTGGAGCAGACACACTTCTGAATTGTCTGTGAAAAGAATTGTTTCTGGACCAAATAAGTGATTCCCTCCCAGACTGTTCAGAATATTAGCATCCAAAGATACCTCAGCATCCATGCAGTCCAACCCACCCCTGGAAGGAATCCTCAAAGTGGATCCTGGTCTCTGCTGGAATATCCTCTGTCATGCATTTCATGCCTCCTGTTATTAAAAAGCTTTTCCCACATCAAGCCTCTTTTGGCCTATTTTCATATCCCTCCCCTCTTCCCTGACACTTCTGGCTGCTCCCCAGGC
This sequence comes from Potorous gilbertii, assembly GCA_028658325.1. Taxonomy (NCBI): domain Eukaryota; kingdom Metazoa; phylum Chordata; class Mammalia; order Diprotodontia; family Potoroidae; genus Potorous; species Potorous gilbertii. The sequence goes on from CM053773.1 coordinate 238,754,238, forward strand.
CCAGCAGATTCTTTTAACCCTCCTTCCAGAGGATGGGCCTTTGGGGCCTTGAAGACCCCCTTTCATCTCCCTGAAACATCTTCTCCAGGCTAACAACCCCTCCCCCCCAATGTCTTCAAAGGCCGCTGCTTTTTTAGGAACTCAGACCTGGGTGTCTTCTCTGAGGACTCTAGCCAGTCAGTGGATCTGGAGCCAGAGGCCTTGGGCTGGAACGTCAACCCCACTGTGGCTGAGCTTTCGGAGAGCTCCTCTGGAAATAGAGTCATGGGTACCTCAAGAGTATCCAGTCCAACCAAGACCTAGGACCCCTATCTCCTCAGCAACACACACAGGAAGCAATCTTGCACCCTCTGCTAGAAGCACTCAGGAGGGGAGGCAGCCCATGGCCTCCCTTGTACCATCCAACCCCAACCTTGCCCACTTGCCCCCGCCTCCATGCCCAGCAGCACATGCCTTGTCCTGCTTGGATGTAAAGAGAGCTGGCCAGGGTCTCTCTGCCCTCCTCTTAGGCCTCATCTGCAGATGAACATTGGGAAGGGGAAGGAGAGCAAGGAATCCTTTGAAATTTGAAGTAAAACTTTAGATTTCAGGCTGTAGGGATTCAGTAAACTGAGATATATTTTAAACGGAGCGGGGGCATACCTTGTAAAGTTTGAAGAGGAGGATATTATCCGAGATAGCACAAAGGGGTTAGCTCCCTTTCCCTCCCTCCTCCCTTCCTTCCTCCCCTCCTTCCTCCCCACTCCTTTCCTCCTTCTCCTTCTTCCCCACTCCTTTCCTCTCTCTCCTTCCTCCCCCTCCTTTCCTCCCCTCCTTTCTCCCCCTTCCTTTCTTTCCTTCCTTCTTCCCTCCCTTCCTTCTCCCTCCTCCTGTAGCTCTCTGACTCGGTCAGACCCTCCCAAAACATTTGTTGAGCACAGTGTCCTTGGTTGGCATCTCTGGGTTTTAAAGTCTTGGTGCTAACAAAGGATCATTTGTAGTTTGAGGTGCCTTTTTTAAAAATTCAAACTGAAGAGGGAGAATGCATCACAAAGTCCCAGAGATCTTAAAGTGGCCCTGGAAGAAACAAGAAGTTGAAAGCAAATGTCCTTTTTCAAGTTGAGTTGAGTGGTTCCCCTGCCCCCGGGGAATTGAATGTCTGAAAATCCATGCCCTCAGCCTAGGGAGGCAGCCATCCCTTGACCTGCCACAGGGTCACCTCAGCCTATGTAGGGTCTCTACTCTTCTGAGACATCCGGAGGATTGGATCCAGTCAACAAGCTCTTCTCAAGTGCCAGCTGTGGGCCACAGAGGCAAAGAAAAGCCAAACCAGGCCCTGCCTTCGGGGAGCTCCCAGCGTGATGGGGAAGAGGACATGGAGACAAGCGTGCTCAAGCATGTACACACGCACTCAGATCATCAGCAGAGGCAGGTGCTGGCACTGAGGGCTAGCAGGAGAGTCTGAGGCTCAAAGGAAACCAGGGAAGTCCAGATGGTGCTGAGGAGGGCGAAAATTCAAGACACAGAGAACTGACAGTGTAGATGTCTGAGGTCAGAAGATGTAGCGTCTTGTGCAAGAATAGCTGGGAGGCCTGTGTGGCTGGAGAGGGTCAAGAGAGGGAAGACTTTGAATGCCAGAGCTCCTCCTTTAGTCTGCAGGGGTGGCAGGGATAGAGCAGTGCCCCAGCAGCTATGGCAGTGGTTCCGGTGTGGAGTGATGGCGGTCTGCACAAGGGAGGGGACAGGGTCAGAGGAGAGAAGAGGAAAATAGAGGCCAAGGAGAGTCGATGGAACTTGATGAGAGCTTGGATTGGGTGGGGTGGGGTAAGAGTTGAGGGTCAGGGATGGTGCTGAGGGTGCCAAGTTCAGTGTCCTCCACCGTAACAGGAACTCTGGAAGAGACAAAGGTAACTAATGAGGTCTGATCCGAACACGCTGAGTTTAGATCTCGTATCAGACTGTCCAGCGTGCGCTGCCCAGCTGGGCCTTGGTGGGGACTTCTAGGGTTGTTGAGGAGTCTTCCTCTCATGGAATGGAAGGAGAAGGGAGCAAGGAAGAAGCATTTATCCAGTATCTACTGTGTGCAGGATCCCGTGGCTAAACCCTTCTTACAAATGGCTCTCGTTTGATCCTCACAATTCCCCTGGGAGGCAGGTGCTATTATGATTTTCATTTTAGAAATTAGGAAACTGAGGCAGAGCTGCATCTGAGACTGGATTTGAACTCAGGTCTTCCTGATTCCCAGCCCAGAAGAAATGACCTCTCCTAAGCCCTTTGTTTTATAGAATGTGCCAGAGGCCTCGTACCAGCTAATGACCATGATGGGACCAAATTCAGTTCTTCACTTATCTCTGGATCTGGACTCTGAGGACCTGAGTTTAAAGACTCACCCTGCGACTGACTGACTGGGTGACCTTGGCCGAGTCACCCTTTCTGGTCCTCAGTTTCACCGAATCCAGTTGAGCCTCCCTCTCTTAGACTATAATTCTATGAACTTCAAGGAGACTTTGTCAAACAGCGAGCCCTGGCCCCTACCCACCTGCTGTGCCATCCCCAGTGAATGCCCCACTTCCCTCAGTGTGTCCTTATCCACCTGCAGGTTGAGAAAGCGCCTTGGAATTAAGCAGGCATCCTCACGCTGGTCAGCCAAGTCCTGTCCCCTCTCCTCTGCGTTCTTTCAGTCTCTCTTGTTGCCATTGTACACATGCTCTTTGTTCTGCTCTTATTACTGTGCACCAGCTCATAGATGTCTTCTGAGTGCCTCTGAGTGTCATCTTCCTCATTTTTTAATGGTACATTTATATTTCACCAGAGGCATGGGCCACATTTTATCCGACCATCCCCCACTCCTGCCTTTCTCATCTTCTCACATGTTGCTTCTTCGAGGATCCTGGCTGTTCCTTGCACCAGCCCCTCCACCTCCTGTCCCCCGTCCCTTTACTGGCCATCCCCCAGAGTTGTGATTCTCTTTCCTCATCTTTCATCAAATGTTAGCTAAAAGCTCTGCTTTCTGCAAGAAGCCTTTTCTTCTCCTCCTTAAGTCAGTGCCTTCTCTCCGAGATTACCCTGAATCGCTCCTCAAGAGGGGGAAGAGAATCGATGGCAGAACCCTGAGGGGCATCCATGGCATGAGGGTGAGATCTACAAGAGGATCCAGCAAAGGAGACAGAGAAGGAAAGGCCAGAGAAGTAGGAGGAGAACCAGGAGAGAGGGTGTCCAGAACACCTAGAGAGGAGAGGATCCAAGAGAGAGTGATCGACTGTTTCCCAGGCTACAGAAAGGAAGGATTAGGCCTGTGAAAAGACCATTGGATTTGGAAGCTAAGAGATCGCTGGTAACTTTGAAGCGGGCATGTAGGCACAAAGGGGTGAGGATTTCAAGGAGATTGGTTCACCAAGGATCACGATGAGGAGAAGAGAGTGACCAGGACAAGGCAGGGCCTGGGATGGAGGTCATAGTGTTTAGGGTCAAGCGTAGGGTGATGGAAGGGAAGGCCAAGGGGGAGGTGATGGCTGGGGAAGGGGATTTCAGAATTCCCAAAGTCTGGGGGTGACAGCAAGATCATGGGCACCGCCATCTTTGTGTGTGGCTGAGATAGGGGGAGGGTGTTTGAGGGAGAGTCAGCATGGGAGTTGAAATCCCCCAGGATGGAGGCAGGACCAAATTGTGAGGCCTGGCCCGAGCTCATCAGGAAGGAAGGGGAGCCCCGGGGATCTCTAGGCAGTGGCTGCCAGAATTCACACCCAAGCCCACTGTCCTTCCCTCAAGGATGCTGGCCCTGTTTGGACCTTCTAGTGGCCCGAATCCCTCCCTTGGCAGACTGAAACTCCTTATACTGGCTCCTGTGGCCATCCTGTGTGCATCCTGAGATGAGCTAGCAGGCCCAAGGTCATTCAGCAGGGGCAGGGACCTGGCCCCCTCTCCCCTCCTCCTCCTGCCTCTAAATTATTGGTGACTTCAAAATGAGCTGGTCTCAAAGCCAGGGTTTTCTTTCTGCCTTTGATGTGCCCAGGGAGTTGTGCATCTCACAAAGTTTATTAAACTGGGCTGTACAGCCCCCCAGGCTTAGAAATACAACCATGTCTGATGAGCCACATGGCTGTCATTCAGGAATTGGGCAGCTTGGAGCCCTGGCTGATCTGGAGACCAGGCACCACTGATGTCACTGCCTGAAGGGTGAGCAGCGGAGGAGGACAAAGCTTCAGCTGGAAGGGTCCTCCTCCAGAAGGGTCAAGGGACCCAGCTTCAAATGTCTGCTGCTTATGTATTCCCTGTACAACCCTGGGGGAATCCTTTCCCAGGCAGGCTCAGCATGAGGTCAAGAGACACTGAGTTGAGTTACTGGTCCCTCTCATTTCTGGAGAGATTGAACGCCAGAGTACTACAGACACATCATCAGACCCTGGAGAGAGAGATCCTGAAGAGGCTCCTGCCCTGCCCTTCTGCCTCTCAAGGATAATCCAATTTTGTCTATTTGGGCCACTTTCTGTCTTTAGGAGCTTTCATAATATGGTGGGACCCCTGTGTCTAGGACTGTGAGGTCAAGTCTCCACCTGTGCATCCTTGGATGAGAGGCTGTGTGGTCCAGTGATCAGAGCTCTGACTTTGGACGGGTCCCTCCCCACTGGGTCTCAGCTTCTCCTCCATTGCAGAAAGAGACTGGAATGAGAAGTCCCCTGCATTCCTGACTCTAAACCTTATGCCTCTTTGACCTCTCGGGGTCTCAGTTTCCTCCTCAGTAAAGTGGAGGTTGGATGAGTTGGTCTCTAAACCCTTCTAGTTCTTATGCTCTGGAGCCGCCACAGGCATTTAAAGGGAACCCATGCGTAGCATCTCCTCACAAACGCTAGCTCATGCTAGACCTCCTTAGCAGAGGTGTATGATTGGCTGTGGAGGCTGGCACCTTATGTCCTACCTTCCTGTTGCTCTTGGGCCCTGGAACCAGGATTTCTCAGCATGAGTACATGCAGGAAATCCTGTGGGCAGAACTTGGGCTAGTGCCCTCACATTCAGGGGCTCATTGAGACAAGGCCGGGGAAGGGGGGGATGTTGCTCCTCGACTACATCAGCCTTCTCCTTGTGGGCATTCTGTGGCTGCTTTCACCAAGAAGGGATCTTCTCCATTGTTCCTGGATCCTGTTTTCAGATTCTTCATCTATTGCATGTTACCATTCAGGGAGGCCTCAGGTATCTGGCTTCCTGTTTGTGGGAACCCAGGACCTTGGAGCCAGGGGTGAAATCTGGTCAGCAGGGTAGGTTAGTGGAGGGACATTTCATATTCTAGGTTCTAAGGGCCCTCCCAGCCCTTACATTCCCTGTTTTATGTCCCAAGATCCATCCCTTCTCTGACATTCCATATTTGTGTTCTCTTTCCAGGCTTGCCACCCTTTGTTCTGTATCCTAAGGTTCCTTCTGGCTCAGACATTCTGTATTCTAAAGTCTCTTCCTGTCTGGCATTCTATGATTCTTTCCATTTTTTTTCTTTCAGTGCCTGGAAATCTTGGCTGCTATAGAGACCATGGGAACCCCCCTCCTCTGACTGGAACCAGTAAGACGTCCAACAAGCTCACGATTCAGAACTGCATCAGTTTCTGTCGCAGTCAGAAATTCAAGGTAAGAACGTCCCGGCCTACTATTAAGGGGCTTTTCCATATTAGAACCTTCTGAAAATACCTGAACCTTTAGCTAAGCAGCTCTTTTCTGAGACAGTGTGTTTAGAATTGTTTTACTTAACTTCCAGGGAGAACTAGGGATGAGGCCTGTGCTTTCATTGGTCTGGGAAATTCCCAAGGGAGGAAGCCCCCTCCCCCAGGACCTCAGAGCATTAGTCACTGGGCCTTTGGGAGGGTCAATGACTTGCTCAGGGTCACACAGCCCACGATCCTCAGAGTTGAGACTTGAACCCATGGCTTTGAGACTGACCCTCTCTGCCCTTCCCCTGCCCATCTATGTGACTCTTCTCTTCTGCCAAATAGGTTAGAGCCAGAAGGGGCCTCAGAGTCCTGCCAGAGGTCTCTCCCCTCTGCTTGGATGCGTCTTGTAATAGGGAACTCACTGTCTCACCGGGCAGCCTGTTTCTTTTTTTGGATGGCTCTCATTGTTGGATAGTTGGGGCCCCCTCAATCCCCCTCCTTCTGACTCCCCCCCATTGCTCCTCTCTTTCAAGGCCACAGTAAATCTAATCCCTGTGATCAAAGTCAGCCCTTCTAGATGCTTGGCTCCCCTGGAGGACCCCACCACTGGTCCTCAGGTGACACAGACCCTTTGCTTGCTGGACCCTTGTGGTGCCTTGACTGCCCCCAGCCCCCCAGCTCCAGACCTGGGCCCAGAGGAGCTCTGGTGGCTGCCACAACAAACCGTGGATATTTCAGGCATCCTGGCAGTTTAGGGTGGCGGTGGGGGAAACATCTGTCCTTATATCTGATCCCAGAAAGCCACCTGGCTCCAGGGACAGCTATCTGAGCAGGCACGGTACCCTCTGCTTGTCTGAAGAGCCCCAGAAATACCAGCTCACCCTTTAGTCCCTGCATGGAGGATACACAGGGGAATGGTCCTGAGTCCTGGGTTTGACTTCCGCCCTTTCCCTGACTCCATAGGTTCCCCATCTTGGATTCTTCCTTTGACATCTCCTCCCAGAATCCTTTATTGGAGTAGGATCCTCTGGGGGTCATTGTATCTGAATTCCCAGGGGCCAGCCCATGTAGGGTGGCAGAATCAGAGTAGCATCTGGGAGGGGGCTGGAGAGGGGGGCTGTTCCTTCCCTTTAACTGATGTCAGCTCCCACTAGTCTGGATGCTTCTGTTTCTCTTGCCACAGTTTGCTGGGATGGAATCAGGTTATGCATGTTTCTGTGGCAATAATCCTGATTACTGGAAGTATGGGGAAACAGCCGGTACCGAATGTAGCAGCGTCTGCTTTGGGGATCACACCCAGCCCTGTGGAGGTGATGGCAGGATCATCCTCTTTGACAGTGAGTAAGCCCACAGTCCTGGGGCCGCCAGTGACCCTGTAGTTCTAACTGGCTCCTGCAGGGTATTGAGGGAAGGGGGCCACAGAGCAGCTCTGGCTCCTTCAAGTCCTGGCCCTCAAGGACCTTCCCAGCTCATTCTACCTGACTCCACCCCTGGCCTGCACTAAAGCTGAGCCTGTACCCTCCTGATAAATATCCTCGAACCATTTCTGTATCTGACGGGATGTCAACTCCTTGAGGACAAGGACCGTTCTCCAGGCACATATAAAAGGCCTTCCTTAGTGGCTGAAAGACACTACCTGGCACAGAAGGGTGAGGCTGCCCCCCGATCTCCAAGGGCTAATCTAGGAGTAACAGGGAGGTGAGAGTTGTTAGAGGACAGTCTCCTGGCCATTAGAGCCACTGCTAAGGGGCATTAGCTAGTGGCCAGTCTGGCCTCCCTGGAAGGCTTGTAGCGGAGGTCAGCTGCCCCTTGTTAGGGGCTGTAGTGGAGAGTCCTAAGCAGATATGAGTTGGAGTTGATGGCCACTAAGCTCCCTCTCTCCACCCCCCCAGCCCCATGAGTCTGTCCCTGCATTTCAGGGGCCAGGGAGTGGGCAAGCAGAAGGAAGGTCACTGGGAAGAGGCAGGAGGCTAGGAATTCAGTTGAAGGCCAAGTTTTTCTACCAGCAGCAGACTGTAGAAGGGACTCGTGCTAGAAGGTACATTGACCAGGGGGACAGGGCCTTCCCAGGCCAGATGACAAGTTTCCATTCACTCCCAGAGATTGTGAGCAGTCACTGCAGCTTCTGGGGTGGGGGTGGGCCCAGGGAAGACCCAGCAGGGCTAGTACCCACCAGACTCAGCCACTCTGCTGGCTGCCATAATGCCTTTTGGTCCACTGCCCTCCCCTCCCACCCTTGTTCTAATGTCAGGCCCTATCTCCCTTTCATGGATTTGGGAAGTAGATCATTTGCATCTGAGTGCAGGGTGGCATTTGGCCTGGTCAGACTCCTCTTCTCCTTGTTCTAGCTTGTTGGACCCTGTCTGTCTTCCTCTAGTGGGTCCTCACCACCACGTCCCTGTAGGAAATGTGGGTGACGCCAGGCACAGATGTCAGAGGGCATACCCTCAGCATCTCTCCCCACCCAGGCTCTCTTCACTCTAATAGCGGCAATGGTCCTGATGTCCAAGCTTATTGCTTGGGGCCCTCGGGCCCTCATGGGCTCCTAGCTGGTAGCCGTGGCTGTTGGGGCCAGTGGAGCAGGCTTCTTTGAGCACTGTCTGCCCTTCTCTTAAAGCCATTGATTTCAAAGAAATGGCAGCTCTCACTTCTACCTCAGATAAGTCACATAACTTCTCTGGGACTCAGTTTCCTCTTCTGTAAACTTTGAGCATTGGATCTTTGATATCCCCTTCAAGTCTTGATTCAGAGCCATTCTCTTGAGGCGAAGATCCCCTTGGAATCTGCAGAGGGCCAGAACCCCTTGGAGGGAATGAGAAGATTGTGCATCTGGCAGTGAGTGTGGGCTGAACCTGGGGACCCTGCCACTCTCAGTCTCTTGTACTGGCTGCCAGCCCCTTGGGAATCCATGAGCTGTGAGCCCTTAAGGATAGCTCTCCTTACTTAGACACTTTCTTGTACTGTTCAGGCTGGACCCTGGCAGACCAGTAGATCACCGTGGGGCCTATTATCCTAGCAGACAACTGAGGCTCCTTGTTTCTGGAGAAGTCAACTGGGTTTATATCAATGAGGGCCTGGGAGAGGTTGAACAGGTGTGAAATCCCAGGCAGGGGAGACATGGCTTGGCTCCCCTCAAATGGCTAGCGGAGGGATGGGGCGCGGAAGTGACTCAGCTCCCCTCACCACATCCTACAAGTGCAGAGAGAAAGGAAGGTGAGAGCAATTGGAAAGCCACTCCTGTGTGCCAGGCAGTGGGTTGAGCGCGTTGCAAAGAGGATCAAGTCTGGTCCTCATAACAACCCTGGAGAGAGATGCTCTTATGATCTTCCATTTTATAGCTGAGGAAACTGAGGCAGGCAGAAGTGAAGTGACTTGCCCAAGGTCACACAGCTCATAAGTATCCGAGGCTGGCTTTGAACCTGGGTCCTCCTGACTCTCTATCCACTTCTGTTTCTACTGCTTTAGAAATTTGAAAGAATGTCTAGTTTTATTAACATTTTATTATTTTATTTATTATTTCATTATCATTAGTTTTATCCTGTATCATTTGGAAAGTGCTCTTGCTGCCAGCCCCCACTTGAGCAGCGCGGTACGGTCATGAACCCTTTTCTAGGCCTTTATTTGTTTGGATCCCAGAACGACTCTTTGTGGTGTAGATAGGTTTAAGCATGTTGTCTGCCCTGACCAGAGACACCAGAGCATCTGAAAAGCTTCACAGCCAGGAAAGGATAGAGGGAGGGTTTGAAACCATGTCCTCAGACCCCAGGCCCACACTCTCTGTGTGCCATGTTAGTTAGTGTGGAGCCCAGGCCAGGGAACTCAAGCAGAGCAGGGCTAGCCCAGGCCAGAGGAGGAGCCAGGTAGAGCTCATCCTAGCCTCCACCATCCTGGGCCAGGGCAACAAGATCTCTGCCTGACCATGAGCAGCTCACCAAAGAACCCAGGAGTAGTGGGTAAATGATTCTATTATCCCACAGAAACTCATTCATCTCTCTTCTTCTTACATTCATATGCATGGGCTTTCTAGAATTTACTTCCTTTTATATTCAACTGGGGATAGGAGATTTACTGAGAGCAAGAGGTTTATGGGGACTGAACAAAGATAGATGGAAAGACAAATAGATGGAGAGAGAGATAATTGATGAATAGATAGACAATGGGATAGATGGTGGATGGATAGATGATGGGTAGATAGATGGTAGATGGATAGATGGATGATGAGTGGATAGATGGTAGATGAAGAGAGAGATATTGGATGAATAGATATTAGATAGATAGATGATGGGATAGATGGTAGATAGATGATGGTGATGGGATAGATGATGGGTGGATAGATGATAGATGAATAGATGATGGATGATGGAATAGATGGTGGATGGATAGATTGATGGGTGAAAAGATGGTGGTTGGGTAGATAGATAATGGGCAGATAGATGGTGGATGGAGAGAGATAATGGAAGAATAGATGATAGATGATGGGATAGATGGTAGATGGATAGATAGATGATAAGTGGATAGATGGTGGATGGATAGATGGATGATGGGTGGGATGATAGATAAATAGATGATAGGTGAATAGATGGTATATGAATAGATAGATGATGGATGGATAGATGGTGGAGGGAGAGAGAGATTAATGGATTAATAGCTGATGGATAGATAGATGATGGGATAGATGGTGGATAGCTAGATGACAGATGGTTAAATAATGGATGGATAGATGATGGGTGGATAGATGGTGGATGGATAGAAGGATGATGAGTGGATAGATAGATAATAGATAATGGGGTAGATGATGGGTGGATAGATAGTGGATGGATAGATGGATGATGGATAATGGGATAGATGGATAGATAGGTGGAGAGCCTTTATTAAACACTCATTTCATGCCAGGCACTGGGGATGTGCATCCATGTGAGCCAAACTGTCCTTGCCCCCCAAGGATCCCTCTCCATGGGGTAGATAATACCTCCAGAAGTGCTGTAATGGGAGAGTGGGGAGAAATTCTGGTATCTGTGTAGACAGCCAGAGAGGAGGGGCACAGGAAGTTATGGAAGGTGCTCCTTTCAGAGCCTCACCACCCAGACAGTAGGCCACTAGAGTTTGAAAATGACCCCAGGAATAGAGCCACGCCACAGGGGCAAAGTGACCGGAGCTCCCCCCAACCTCCTCTGTCTCTTCCTGGCAGCACTTGTCGGAGCCTGCGGGGGCAACTACACTGCTCTGTCCTCGGTCATCTACTCTCCCGATTTTCCTGACACATATGCCGCTGGGCGGGCCTGCTACTGGACCATCCACGTCCCTGGGGCCTCTCGCCTCCTCTTCAGCTTCACCCTGTTTGACATCAGGGACTCAGTAGACATGGTCGAACTGCTGGATGGCTATACCCACCGCGTCCTGGTGCGCTTCAATGGCCGCAGTCGCCCACCCCCATCTTTTAACATCTCCCTCGACTTTGTCATCTTATACTTCTTCTCTGACCGCGTCAATCAGGCCCAGGGATTTGCTGTTGTATATCAAGGTAAGCTTTCTCTGCTCTCCCAGAGCTCCGGTGCAAAAGGGACACGGGAACCATAGAGAGTCCCAAAGTGGGGGAGGCGCCTCCAAAGTTGCCTAGACCAACACTCATTAGACAGATGAGAAATGGCTGTGGCAGGGCTGGGCTCTTCCCACCCCACCACTGACTCCCACGCTGGCCCTTTGCCCTTGCTCCCTGTGCTCCTTGTTCCAGTTTCTCAAGTGAGGAGCAGATTTGTGGCGGAATGCTCCCAGTAACCACTTCTGCTTGGACGCCACAGTTGTTGTCCCCGTGGCAACTTGGATAAGGGTCAGAGCTGCCAGCCTGTGCAGGGCTTGAAGGTTCTTGGAGCCACAGGCCTGGAAGGGCACAAAGGAGGTCATCTTGTCCATCCCTCTGCCTCAAGGCAGGACTGTCCTTCCCCCACAGCAGAAATCTTTCCCCTTTTCTTTAAACCCTCTGTGAAGCCTCTCTGCCTTGTGCAGCCCCCAATTCTTAGAAGTCCTTGAGCACTCATTGCCCACCGGAAGCCCAGCCTGCCTGTCCCTGGCTACTCTGTTTTGGCCTTTGCTTCTTCAACAGGTTTTACCCTAGGACACACTGAGGCTGTTCTGGGAAAGATTGATTGGGTGCCTGTTCTGCTCAAGGCGACCCTTGCCTCGGGGCACTGAGATCACTTCCTGGGTCAAATAGCTAGGAAGTGTCTGAGGCTGCATTTGAACTCAGGTCTTCCTGATTCCAGCCCCAGTGTTCTACCCACTGTGCCACCTTGCTGTTTTAGAGAAGCACCTGGGTCATCCTAGGCAGGAAGCACCGTGTGAGCAGAGGTGAGGAGGCAGGAAATGATCAGATGTGTTTGGAGACTGAGACATCTGTCATCTCTGGAGGCAGCAGGGGGTCCCCAGCAGCCAAACTAAAAGACATGCTGGTCATTGAGTCTCAGTGCTCCTTGAAGGATGAGGGGCGCAGCCTCCTCCAGCTGCCCTAGCTTCCATGCCCTGCCTTTTACACCACCAACCTCCCACATTTCATTTGCCTTTCAGCTCTCAAGGAGGAGACACCTCAGGCAGGGCCCACCCTCAACCAGACCCTCACCGAGGTGATCACTGAGCAAGCTAACCTCAGCATCAGTGCTGCTCGAGCCTCCAAGGTCCTCTACGTCATCACGACCAGCCCCAGCCACCCTCCCCGGGCTGTCCCAGGTAGTTACCCTCCCAGCACTTATGCACGTGGCCGGGGCAGCCCAAATCCCTTTGCCTGCAGCTGTCTCTCCTGGCCCTTCCAGATCACTCCTCACCACCCTGTGCATCCTGGATGCCCCTTTGGCATGATGCCAGCCTCCTGGCTCCTGCTGTCTGTGGCCTGGACCCCAGGCTTCCCGCTTCAGTGCTGAGTCTCTCGAAGACTCAGCTGTGGGAATTGCTGGGTACTTAATCACATTGTGACCAGAGGGTTTGGGTCCAGGGCTTTCCTCATGCCAGCAGAGCCGAAGCCTCTCCAGCCCCAGAACTGGTATCACAGGCTCTTCCAGAGAATGTCTAGCACACTGCCTGGCATGTAGTAAGCCTCAGCTTCCCTGTTTGTAAAATGAGAGATGGTAACTCCTTGACCACTAAGATCCCTTCTGATTCTTTGAAGTGGGATAGAATCCTGTCCCCTCCTCCAGTCCAGGATCCCCAGCCTCCGTTCTCTCCCCCAGACTACAGCTGCTTCAAGATCCCTGCTCCCTGATCCCAAGAGCTCTCCTGTAATGAGAGCTTGGAACATTTGAGGATTGCCTGCCATCTGTCCTCTTCAGTCCTGGAAGGCTGGCAAGGGGTTTTATATATGTGTTAGTAAATTTGACCCCCACACAGCAACTCTGAGAAGTGAAGCCTGGAGGGGAAACGGAGGCTTGTCCAAAACCCCACAACTGGTCTGAGCCCAGGCTTTCCTGACCCCTGCCCTCTTATCTACACTGGAGAGGCCAGGGGTCTCCCTGTGAAGACAGAACACATGGTAATGCCTGCTTTCTACCTTTTGCAGGGTGGACGGTATACGGCCTTGCAAGCCTCCTCATCCTCACCGTCACAGCCATTTTAGCCAAAGTCCTCCTGCATGTCACATTCAAGTAAGTATATGACCTGTCCCCAGTCAGTGCAGGGAGGGACCACGTGGGTCTCCAGACCCCCAGGGGCCAGCTGCTATCCTAAGCCTGGACCCCCAGCCCTGGGCAGTGCAGCAAGAATGTTGTGTGCACCATAATCCTGACAACTGAGGAACACAACTGGAAAAACCCTCTGGTCTGGAAAAAGAGAGACTGCCCCATCCCCAGGAGGTTTCATGGGAGGGAGGACCTTAAGATTGCTTAAGATTGGAGCAGTTTGAGGATACAAAGGGCGAATGAGCAGCTTCCCTTCTTGGTCAGTGGTGGCATTTGTGGGGAGCAGATGCCAGCCCCCCAACTGCCTTCCTGAGCCTGGCACCCACCGTACCAAGGGAGCAGTGGCCAAGGGGTGGGTTTTCATCCTTTGCCCCCCACTTCCCAGCTGTTTGTTCCTGCAGAGGGTGTCTTCTCAGAGCCTTCAGCTCAAATTCTTTGGGAAAAGGGTTTCCTTTTCTCACAGCATCCAGCACCCAGAGCAGAGCCAGGCCATTTGGGGCTGGGTGTGCCTCCTGAAGAATGCCCCGGCCACTCCTTTCATCTCCAGCTCCCCCTCCTCACCACCATCAGGCTCTCCTGTCCCACGGCCCTGCCGAACACCTGTTCAAACAGTCACTTCTTCCACTGCGGAAGCTACCCTGATCTCTGCCCCTCCCTCTGGTGCCAGCCTCCCACTGCCCATCATTCAGGGGCTTCCTCCCTCTGTGTACCTCTCCAGTCCACACTTTTCATTTGTCTCTGGAAGAATGTCCTTAATTAATGTTTACCAAGCTCCCTCTCATGCCCTCTGCCAAGAAATCATGACTTAACATGTCCTGGGAGGGCCTCCCACTGCCTGAGCTGGTCTGCTCCTGTCTCTGCAGGGCTTCCCGGGACACTGTGCCTAGGCAGCTTTGGGGGGACCTTAGGGGCTGGGCCGACTTTGGTGTTGGCCTTTTGTAAAATGGGAGGTGCTGACCGGGTGACCCTGAGAGTGAGGTGGTGATGATGCAGCTTCTGGGAAAACCCCATGCTTGTGCTTCTGCAGGGCCCAGCACTCGGCTGCTCCTGGGGAGCTCAGGGGCTTCCACCAGCCCGGACCACCTGGAGAGATCTGGAGTATCTTCTACAAGCCTGCCACTTCTGTATCCATCTTCAAGAAGAAGCTGAAGAGCCAGAGCCAGCAGGATGACCAAAACCCGCTCGTGGGTGACTGACCACCCCCTCCCTGGCCAGGTCACAGGGCAGCGGGCCTGGCATTTGGCACTCACATCCCACCCCTCACCCATTTATCTGGCCCAGGGAAAGGCAGCCACAGGCTGCAGCTGAGGCCATGGGCCAGGTAAGTGGCCTTCTCCTTCCACCCTGCCCTTTGTCTGGTGACCAGGTCTAACTGGTCAGTAAGAGTCTGGATACAGGATTGGCCTGGGCCTGGACTCGATCAATCTGAGAAATAGCCACATATCGAGTTCTAGACAGCGAGACTTCACATAAGGCCATGGCCCTGGGCCACCCACATCCATATCCTTGATCCTCTATGCCCTTTCTATCTTGGCAGTCTGAGAAGAGCCATTGGGGGCCCTCCTTGGCCTATACCTGTGCCCAGTGCTGAAGGTCACTCACTTCCCCAGTGGCCTGGAGCGGGCAGCCCAGTCACAGCCTGGTAGCATTCAATGTGGGCCTGATGTCCTGAGCTGCTGTCACCAGATGGCCTGTCTGCTAGAGTAGGCTCGTGGAGCAGGCATTCCCAGGAGCCGATCCAAGGCCATCTGACTGCCATGCCATCCTGGTTGGGTATTGTTGTGGCTGAGGTTTCTGGGATGTGAGCCTGAGGTCTGGAGGTGTCCCCCCACCGCAGGGGCCTCCCCCTTCACATCCACCACACATGCTCCATCCCTTCCACCTGGAGGCCAAAGGGGGAGTCCAGAGAAGTGACCAGCACAGACCCACAGACTCAGAGACAGATACTCCTGGCCTTTGGGCCCCCAAGACTGAGCACTAGATGCCCTGGACTGGTGACTGACAGCTGTCGCTATTTTAGAAGCTCCAAGGCCATTTGAGAGCAGACAGAGAGGTCAGCAGCAGCTGAGAAGAGGGCAGTGTGCCTCTTGAGGGCCCCCCTGGGTTTCGTGTGGGTGTCTGCCGGTGCCATCTGTCTGAGGAGGGGCTTTTGTGCTGCACTTACTTCTGACTTCACCCACACGGTATTTTAAGTTGTGTGCATACCTCCCCAAAGTCCTTGAGCCACTCCCCAGCGAGTCCTGTGCCAGGGTTGCAGAGGGAGTGGAGGAACAGCTGGGTTCTGTCTGCTGTGGGGGGCAGTGGTCGGTAACCTGAGTCTGGGGCAAGGACAAAGGAAGCAGAAGAACTGAGGATGCACAAACCAGACCCTGACATTCTGTGCTTTGCTTTAAGGGCCCATTAGGATGTGACCGGAAGGAGCAGGCGTCTCAGTCTGGCTCTGGGGACCTGAGGGTGAGACAGGAGCCTGTCCTTAGCCGGGGGGCTTTGCTAGCAAGGCCACCCTGCCGGGCTATTCTTGGTGCTCCTGGGATCTGCTCACAAACACTTGGGACAGGTGTGTGTGGCCAAGGGACTGGGGCGAGAATAACCTTGCTAGAAGCACAGGGTCCTGACCCTCAGCCAAGATATCATCCCAGCATGGGAGTGGCTGTTAGGCTGGTGTTTAGGAAAATCTTCCCTGACCCTACCTCCTCCACACAGGCATGCAGGAGATGTGGCCATTCAGGACCCATGCTGGCCAACTTTCTCTGCCTCGTTCCCCAGGGCTCTGGAATGAACTGGGAAACATTAGTTTCCCCTTCATACTTCCCCAACCCCAAGAAAACAAATACACAGCTGGGAGGTGGGGTTGGGAGTGGGGGCAGAGTCAGATACCAGACTGCAAGAAAGCACCTGAGAAAGAAGGGGAAGGCCAGGCCCAAAGGCTCAGCCTTTTAGGGAGGAAGCAGGAGATGAGCATTCAGTTAAACCAGAAGCCTTCAAATTCAAAGCACATAAGAGCTTTCTGAGTTCCTTTTCAGGAAGGCAGTGATGGAGGGGCTGCTTAACTACTTAGCTGTTCTGAAAGGTTGGGGGTTTGACCCTGTGACACTGGCCCAGCCACCAGCCTCCCAGCAGGCTGAAGAGAAGCCTGGCAGGCCTGGTGCCCAGGAGTCCTGGCTCCTTGAAGGGAGGGCAGTGGTTCCCTGTGACTGTGGTTAATCCCAAGTGGGTCAGAGCCTCTGAGATAGAGGGGCCCTGCTGGATTTCCTAGTGTCTGCTGGCTCCCAGGCCCAAGAACATGGGCTCAGGACAGGTGCAGTAGATGGTCACCAATCCCTCCCCCTGCTCAAAGTCAGAGCTTCCCAAGGAAGCCCCCCCCCAACCCTCTGACTGCCAGACGCATGCTCAGTGCCCAGTGCCAGCTGCTCCTGGTAGGCAGCAGGGTGGGGGAGGGGAAACCCCATTGAACCTCAAGCCCTCTTCCCCTCCATAGGCCTGGTCTCCTCTGTAAGGAAAACTTTTCAAGACCTTTCAGCTCTAAAGATCATGTGTGCCTAAGGCTCAGTCTCCTCTTCAGAGACCTCAGTTTCCATGGGATTGGTTATGGGTGAGTCCGTGTCTTCAGGTGTAGACAATGGGATGTTTGCACTAAGTCATGAGAAGCACTTCTGTGAACAGCAGCATTTGCCCTGAATGCCCAGCTCTGGGCTTCCCTGGGTCCAAGGCCCGCTCTCCCTACCCTTGCCAATCCCTCTGGCATCCACTGTTGGATTCAGGGCAGGTTATTTCCTCTTGGTGTGTCTGCTTTCCTCATCTCTTTGGGGGATGGCACTTCCTCTGTCGCCCTGCTTACCATCCCTTTCCTCACCGGTAGACCTTTGGTAGATTTCTGGCTGAGGTCTAATTCGCCGGGTTTTTGATCCCGGTAACCTTCCTACTCTTTGTCCCTCCCCTCTGCTATCAGAGCTCAGGCCTCAGGAGCTCTGCCCTGCTTCCTCTCAAGCCATCCACCTGCCAAGCAGAATAGTCCCCACAGCCAAGACCCGGAGAGAGAATTGGACCTCATTTGGGGGCCTCTCTTCCTGCCTGCCAAAGAGAGAGAGGTCACCAGTGGCATTCGCACACTCTGTGGGGAACATTCTGAGTCTCTCCTCTGTCTGGATCTTTATCTTTGGAAGACGAAGATTGATTGTAAATATGCTCTTAATAAGCAATTTTGGGAATAAAATAGAAACATCATGGATTTTAAGATAGATGAAGTGTGACACACTGTATACAATTTAATATATATTTTTAGGAATTTTGTTATTTAAGAAAATGGAATGTGCTGGTACTTAACTTTACAGAAAAGAGAGAAAGAAATGTTATTTTACTGTCTGGAGAAAATAAATGTTCTCATTGTTGTAAACCAAGTGGTAGCCCCAGACAGTTTCATTTCCCCCAGTATGCCGCCATCCCCAGAGGCCTCCGGGAAGGGAGAGGACATGGGAGTCAGCCTAAACGCTGGGTCATGGCTTATTCTAGGGTCTTTCCTAATGGAGAGATGATTCAGATGGCAGTGCTGTGTCCAAACACAGGATTTAGGCTGAAGGCATCTGATGGCATTGAGCGTTAATCTAGGGTTAGTATAGTATATAGTAGAAAATAGACTAGAGTAGTCTGCGAACAGGCATTTATTAGGCACTTAACGGTGTGTCAGATGCTTTTGCCAAGTGCTGAGGATACAAAGAATCACTGGCCCTGTATTCAGGGATCTCTCCTGTTAATGAGAGACATCATGTAAAAGAGACAACCAAGACTAGGGCTGGATGTCCTTGAGCCAGTCCCTCCCCCATCTCACCTTCAGTTTTTTCCTCTAAAACCTGGGTTAAGCAAAGTCCAAGCCCACCAGCTTTCCAGGTCTATGGTTCTAGTCAGTCAACAAGCATTTATTAAGTACCTACTGTGTGCAAGACTGTTGACTACTAACAATGCCTTCTTCCCTTTAGAAATTCCCATAGTCAGCAACTCGGGAGGGCAGAGGGGGATAGTGGAAAGAAAGCTAAATTTGAATTCAGAGGAACTGAGTTCAAATCCAGTCTCTGCCACTTCCTACTTCTTGTCGATTCTGGGCAAATCATAAGTTCTGTCCTCTCTAAAATGAGAGAAATAGAGGATGCCTGTGATCCCTTGTAGCTTGAAGGGACCAGACTTAGGATTAGAACCCTGACGGCTCATTGATGTAAAGAGATGAACCCAGGGGAATCGTAGAACACCTGATGACCAAAAGGCATTAACGTGGGCCCCTGAGCACACTGCCCCCACCCCAGCCTCCATGCCAAAGACAGAGCCTGCCAGAATAGATGAGACACGTCCAAGAATTCAGTTCTCGTGACATTCCCAAGCCCGAGTCATTGGCTCCCTAGCCACAAGCAATTCAACACAACAAAATTATGACATAAGATTCCCTCATTTAACATAATCTGTGTATCAGGAGTGCGGGGGGTGGGGTGGGGGTGGGGGGGGCGGGGCTTGTAATTTAAAGGAAAACCACCTCTGAACCTGCCCATCTCCTCACTGATCTGGACTGGTGATCTGCAGACACATGAAGGGTCTGTGTTTGCTCTGATGTTTAGGCCATGGTGGAGTGAAGGGTGGGGAAAGGAAGTGTTTCAGAGGAGATAATTTAGAATAAGCTTCTTAGTTTACACATGGAATGTCAGAGCTAGGAAGGGCCTCAGAACAGGGGATGTCAGGGCTGGAAGGTGCCTTACAACAGGGAATTTCAGGGTTGGGAGGGAGCTTAGTATAGAGAATGTCAGAAGTAGAAGGGATATTAAAGAGTTATCCCAAAGTGGAATGGATTGCCTCAAGAGGTAGTGGGTCCCCCATTCCTAAAAGTCTTCAAAGACTCAATGGCTGTTTGTTGAAGAGGACATAGAAGGGACTCTTCATATGTCCACCCTCCAGCTCTTGTGATGCCATCCCTCAAGGAGGGCCCACCAGGAAGTGTCCCTGGCAGTCTGGATCCCTGGCTAAATTTTGCATTTTGCCAACTGGCTTCCTAAAGTTAGAAGATTAAGTGAATATTAAAAACTAAAAATAAATTAATTAATTAAATGTGTAAATAATGAAGTTAGAAGACTGCCCCCGAAAATGGCAAAGAATTCAAAATCACAGTAGCTCAGTGGCATAAAACCATGTGTGTGTGTCTATGTGTGTGTTCATCCTTTGTTGCCGAAGAAGACCACGCCATTGGAGAAATAATGACATGATTTGCACTTGACTTTGTTTTGAGTGAGAGAGGGCTGTGCAGGTCACCAGCCTCACTTCTCCTCCAGAGCCATCTGAATCCAGTGACCAGATATTCATCAGGATGACTGGACATGACCCAGGATGAGGCAGTTGGGGTTAAGTGACCTGCCCAAGGTCACACATCTAGTGAGTGTCAAGTGTCTGAGGTGAGATTTTAATTCAGGTCCACCTGACTCCTGCACTGGTGCTCTATCCACTGTAACACCTAGCTGCCCCCATAAAACCATATTCCTTGATTAGCAGAAGGTGAGGATGAGGGAGTAGCTTGCTGGGGTTCCCAAAAATGAGAGAGAACAGGTCTTAGGATTTAAGCTGTGTTTTCTACCTGCTCTTCTGAAGAAATCCCCACACCAGCTCCTTTTGGTCCCATCCCAGCCTCTTTTGCTGGAGACCCTCACTAACTCAGACATTTCCCACATACCCATTAACAGCAGGACTTGGGTCCGATTATGCGTACAGTGGGCAGTAAGGAGGAAAGGGAACAAGGTAGCAGGTGCTGCACACTCCCAGAAAGGGGTCTTAGGCAGACCTGAAAGGGTGACCATGCTGCTCCCCCTTTGCCCTTGATCTGCCCCCCATCTTCTATGGGAAGACCCATTGGGGAGAGGGGATGACAAGGAGCCTCTGGGTGTCTTCCTCTGAGGTGTGTCTGTACCTGGTGAGAACAATTCAAGGAAGAACTGGACTAGGTCATCCATCCCTCTGGGGAAGAGGGGCCCATTTCATCTCAGGGGCCCCATAGCAGGCAATCCGATTCCCTTGAATTCATCCTTTTGGGGTACATTTCTCTTCTAGATTTCCTCATCTCCTTTTTCTCAACAACACTTGCCCTCCTCCCTCTAGGGAGAAGTACTTTTGTAAAGCCTGAGGCTTCAGGTCCCACTCCATGCCAGGGAGAGCGGGGGGAGAAGTGGGGTGTCCTTATCTAGTGATTTTTCTTATCTAGGGCACCTAGATATACAGTGCATAGAGCCCTGGGGCCTAGACCTAGCAATACATCTTCCAGAATTCAAATCTGTCCCCAGATACCTACTAGCTATGTGACTCTGGGCAAGTTGCTTTACCTTGCTGGCCTCAGTTTCCTCATCTATGAAATGAGCTGGAGAGGGACATGGCAAATCTCTCTAGTATCTTTGCCAAGAAAACTTTAAATAGGGTCATGAAGGGTCAGGCATGAATGAAAAACAACTCGACAACAGGAACCCTGCAGACAGCAGTATGTGGCTGGATGACTTCTCAGGCTGTTATGTCTAATTTGGATTAGAAGGGACCAGGGCTGAGGGACAGTTGCCTCCAATCCCCCTGCAAAAATGAGAAATTGGCTAGATGATTGCCAAGGCTCCCCCTGGCTTCTCCATTCTATGTGGATGAAAGAGCCCAGAGGTTATTGACCTTGACTGTGTACATCCTCCCAAGCTGCTGAGGTGCCTGAGATGCCAATCCTTCCCCATCAGGGAGCCGATCCCAGGGGCAGCTCGGGCTTCATCATTTGTCAGTGATTCAAAGGCCCCTCTTCCTGTCGAGAGAAAAGAGCCAGACAAGGGTGACCTTGTCTCCCGGCCTGGAAGTCACATGATCTCCCCTGCCATGACTGTGCGTGTTTGGGAGACTTGCAGCTTCAGAGGGACCTGTGACTCATGGAACTGGCTGCCTTTTGTTTCTCTGTGGCTAGGGACTGCCCCATGGGGGAGAATTGTTTTCCCCCTCCTGAAAGGGACTCTGGTAGGGGGGAGGCAGAGGGTGTGGAATGTTTCAGGCCCGGGAACAGGCAACATTTGCTTGGAAGCTGGAAGTCTCTGATTCTGGTCTCCAGCTGGAGCCTGTGGGACCGTATTTCCGCCAGGCCCCCCAGGGGGGCTGTGGGGGAGGGGTAATGCTGGAGATGTTGGGGACAGAGGCCATGCTGACTCACAGCCTGGTGACCAGCTTGTAAATTCGTAGCTGCACCCCTCCATTCTTTCAAGGCCCCTGAAAACACTAGTTTGCCTGATGGGTGAATTTCCAAGCACTGTCCAGCCCATTATCACTGAACTTTATATCTGGCTAGCATACCACAACACGTCTATGATGGAAAGACAGGAGGGATTGTGGTGTTCATCTTATAGATGAGGAAAATGGGCATGAAATTACTTAGCTAAGAAGTGTAAGAAGTAGGATTCTAACCCAGGAGCACTCTATCTACTTCACCAGGCTATTGCTATTGTCTCTGTAATATATGGCCCAGAGAAGGAGAAAATCAACATTTATGTAGCGTCTACTAACATGCTAGGCACTGTGTTAAACACTTTGCTCAGGGCTCATAGAAATTAGATGGAAGCTTGAGAAAATGAGTAAAAGATCAATTTTCTATCACTTGTCATTGTTCCCATCTAAATTTGACTCTGGAAAATAGCTGAAGATAGCTTGTTTATAACTCATGGGAAATAAGGTCCCCAGTTCCTATACAAGCACTTAGGTAACAAATGAATGCCCAGTAGGACAGTCTGTGTTTCTTGCCACAGAAAAAGTAGAGTGGCATAAAGAGTTATCAGAAAAGCAGGTAGAGTGCTGGACTTGGAGTCAGATAAAGCTGGGTTGAAATTCTGCCTTGGTCACTTGCTAGCTATACAATATCAGTAGCATCTCCTAAGATGATGAGTCCCAGAAGGGTCCTGGTTAAAGGCCCAGAGGGCTACCACCTTCCCCTGCCACAGATATCCTGAGAAAGCAACCAGTTAGTCATAGTGCCATATAACTCCCTCAGGTCCTAACATCTCAGAAAAAAGTATATGGTTCACCCAAACTCATGACTTCCATGAGGGTGCAGGAGACCATCCCATGCTGTTCCTTTGGGCAGTAGACGTCCCTTATCTCTGGCCATCCTTGGTCATACTGCAGTTCCCTCTCACCTATAGCTGTCCCTCTAGCACCACCAACCTCACCTCCCTGACCACTGACATTCCTTCTCACATCCCTGGCTCCTCCCTGGGGAAACCACTCTGTCTCCCATATCTCCCTCCCATGTCTTCCTCCCACAATCTTCCCCTTCCACATGATTACTGTTCAAGACCAGAGGCTGGAGTTTGCCTTTTGTTCTTTTAAACTAGAAAAACTAAAAGCTGTTAAGCGCATACACATATCCCATCTTGGCATAAGAAACAAAGCTGAATACAAAGAGGGAAAAATATGGTGTACGAAGGGCTTGGCTTTGGACCCTGTCCCACAACACGGGCAGATGTTTAACATGGAAAGTAACCAAGATGGTGAAAGACCTGGGATTCATGTCATGGTCAGATCCGAAGAGGGGGGTGGAGAGAAAAGACTCAGAGAGTGCATGAGAGTTGTCTGCCACTATTGGAGGAGCTGCTTCATGAGAACCAGGAACACTGGGTTGGGGAGGGGAGGAGTGCTGACTAAGAGGCAGATTTAGTCAAGTCAAGCCAAGAAGCATTTATTTATGAAGTGCCTACTAGGCGCCAGGCACTGTACTCTGTGCTGGGGATACAACAAAAGGCAGAAGTTATCCTTGCCCTCAGGGAGCTCACAAGACAACATGCAAACAGCTACGTAATGAAAAAATACATACAGATAAATTGGAAATGTCCTCAGAAGGAAGTGCCAACATGAGGGAGGTCAAGGAAATGCTTTTTGTAGAAAGTGGATTTGAGATGAGACTTGAAGGAAGCCAGGGGATCCAGGAAGTGGAGATGAGAAGGGAGAACACTGGAGGTGCGGAGGACAACTGGTGAGAAGGTATGCAGTCAGAAAACTGCAGAGTAAGGTGTAAGAAGGCTGGTAAGGTAGGAAGGGGTCATGCATGAAGGACTTTAAAAGCCAAAGAAGGGATTTTATGTTTGTTCCTGAAGGCAAGAGGGAGCCACTGGAGTTTACTGAAAGGTGGTGGTAGAGAGTGGGTGGTGATGTAGTCAGATATTGGTTTTAGGAAGATGGCTTGAGTGGAGGATGAATTATAATATGGAGGGAAGGAAGGCAGGCAGGCAACAGTCCAGGTGTGAGGGGATGAGGACTTGAATGTACGAATCCAGGGAGAGAAGGGACAAGAGACATCATGAAGGGAGAATCAACAGGATGTAGTGACAAATTGGACATGGGCCACAGAATGGGTGGATCTTGGGATGGAGTCATCCTAGGGCATGGGCAGTATTGTAGTAGTCAGGGGTGAATGATGAAAGTGTGTGTAGCAGTGTGTTTTGAGGGCTGATGAAAACAACTAATCCAGGCAAGACCCTGCTCCTGGCTCAGGTGCAGAGTCAGAGCAGGGATTTAGGCTTGAAGTCAAAGCCAACGTCCTCACAATTAGAGTCAACCTCACAGGGGAGTGGGCTGAGTTGGGAGGTAATGGGATTCTCTTCCTTGGTGGTCTCTGAGTAGAGGCTGGTCGACTACTTGTCTGATGTTATGTTGGGGATTCCTTTGGGATCTAGTTTGGACTCAGTTGTTCCTTCCAACAGGGAAGTATTTGACTGTAGGAAAGGATTTGAACTTTGAGCTGGGAAGATACATGATCATGGATGCAAGTGAAAAAAATGGAAAAGATCAGAACTGTGAATGAACCATCCCTAAAAATTGACAGAGAAAGGTTACTTAAGGAATATAGAGCCATTCTCATTACACTGTTTTTTCTTTTTCTCTGCAGAATATCTAGGAGGTGAAGATAAATTATCCCAGACTATCCAACATAAAAATAGTTGTCCAAGGTTATTCTAATGTTGTGTTGCAGCAGGACAAATAGAAACAGAGAGTTTCCCCATGCTTGACTGGAAAAAGTGCTAAAAAAAAAAAAGTAGATGCAAGGGATTGAGAGTTCCTGGGGAGTGGTGCTTAGGGTTAGAGTTCCAACTTGGGGGTGATCCAGTTCTCAGTTTGGCTAAGAACCTCTCCCCTGCCTTGGAGACAATCTTGAGAAACATCAGAACTGGGGACCCTCCAGGGACTAACCCATCAACTATTCAGCATGATTTTTCCTAGCAGTCACCTAGGACACTGAAGGACCCCCAGAAATTTCAGAGGTAGTCACTCCTAGAGCAGCACGGCAGGGAGAGGATTTTTGCTCCACCTCTCCTCCCCAATTAGATAATATTTGTAAAGCACTTAGCACACTGCCTGGCACGTAGAAGGCATTTAATTTCTCTACCCCATTCTTCCTCCTTGAGATTTTGGAAGCAGTACTACATTGTTATTTCCTTTAAAAAGTCATTTGAATTGTTCAAGTGAAAACCAGGCATTGAAGATAAGATATGAGGAATCAAAGATATAAACCGTATGAGGAGCAATTGGATCCAGCTACTCTGGACCTTTAATATTGTACCTTTCATTTTTGGCTACATCCAGCAGATGTAGTGTCAAATGCAAATAGACACTGGGTCCATTAAACCATACAAAAAGATCCTTGTTGGTGACATCTTGACTTGGAAAGCCACACATTAACATGAACTATGTTCTATTGGACTTTTTATTTACTTTGTTACATATTTTCCAATTATATTTCCATAATAGCCACCCCTCTTCTTGTTTATACATAAGTGAATACAGTTATCTCATGGTTTTGATATGCTGTGGATCAGAATAAGAAATTAAATGGCAATTTTGAGGGAGTTTTGCAGAAGCCACAAGGCAACACAGGAAAAATTTAGGAATGCAAGACATATTTATAGTATTGTATAATACAACTCAAATTTTACAATAAGAGACTGTAAACACCCCATAAAAAAGAAAGAAAAAGAAAAAAGTCAGACTTGTTCTCTTGTAAGAAAAGAGGGCTAAAAATTTTTACATGGATTTTCCAGACTGTGAGAACACCATCTCCCAAATCCCTGCAATGTAGAAGGGCTAACTGTAATCCTTTCATGTCACAAAATATGGTCCCCAACATTCTTCCCAGCTTTAGCACCATAACCCTATAAAAACTTGAAAACGGGATGAGGGCTGGCCCATTTGATAAATCAGTGATTATCTTGGGGAAATTTATGCATATCCTTAGACTATACTGGAACAAATCCAAGCTAGAACACTAAAATAGAAGCTGCAAAGCACAGCGACCATGGATAGGCTGCTAAATGTTGAACAACCAACTCTCTGGAGGGGAAAAACCCACCTGTGCTCATTTATAAACACTTATAAGTTTAATCTGCATTATAATCATTTTCTCCATCTCTTTCTTAATTTCTGAAGTGTAAATGTTAACATTGAAAATTTAACAATCAGCTCTCTTGAGCAGCTGGCAATGGTGAACTCCTGATGGGGACCCAGGAAATTTTCATTCACTTATATGCAGAGATACTAAAAGGGAACTCGGGACTTAGAGCAACTTATATCCTTTTCCCAGTTAACTCCAAAAAAGGAGCTGGAGCAGCATGGGCTCAGAGCACCATCTGGTGGCATGCCAAGGAAATACAACCTGAGCAGTTCCAGCCTAAACTACCAGGAGGTACCTGAGCTACATTTCCTTCTGTGGGGGCACATCCAACTTGCCTTTCTTTTCCATCCCTGCCTTTCTGCCTCTTAGTGCCAATCAAAAGCATTTGCTCTTATGCACGGGAATGCCCTACCTTTACACCTGCATAAACTAAGAAGGGCAAAGTTGGAGGTAGTGGGAAGTAGAGGGAAGTGTATGGGACTTTACACCAAGGGACTTAGATTAGAACCACAGTTCCTCCACTGGAGACCATGGTCAAGTTGCTTAGCCACTCTTTCCCCATCTGTAAAAGGGGGATGATAATCCTTATACTCTTTGCAGGCTCTGAGGTGCTCTCAGAATTTGAGTTAGTCCTGGGCTGGGGCAGAGGATTTCACCTACACCTGACAAAACCAGAGGGACCTCTGAGGCTATGTACATGAAGCAGTCCATGACAATACAGGATTGGAGAATATTTGTTTAGGCACATATGAGAAGGCTTTGGAATAGACTTTGAGAAAGGGAAGTGGGACAATAGAGTCGATAGGATTTTTGTGAGAGAAAGAGGAGAGATTGTGAAATGCACCATGAAAGATACCGCCTCATCTCTCCTGATCGTGCCATGGAAAGAGCTGAAATGATTTTCTCCCACGCGGGCAGACTTGGCAGCAGAGCATGGGAGATGAGCAAATTCCTGTTCAAACAGGAAGAAATTAAAAATGTGATAAGAAGAACCTTCAAAAGGGAGGGAAGTCTGCTCCCTTTCAAGATGCCAAAGTGCTGGGGCATGTTCAAAAGCATTTATGGAGGAGGAAAGATACAGACTTCAAAGGACAAGTGGGCTCTTCCCAGAAGTCTGTGCAGGGAAAGAGGAGAAAGGAGGAAACTCTCTCAGGAAGAGAAAGCAGGAGACTGTAGAACAGGAAAGAGAAGCCTATTTAGACAATCGGGGGATGAGAGAATAAAGAAAAAAGAGGGCAGAGAAAAATGTGGTAGGAGAAGCAGGAGGGAGGAGGGTGGGCAGAGAGCAGAAAATAGAAGGGTTGAAGGAACTGCTGCTAATCATAAAAGCAGAGAACCTGAGAGCTCAGAGGGGCCTGAGAACAGGGGATGTCAGGGCTAGGAGGGGCCCTGGATCAGGGGATATCAGGACTGGGAGAGGTTTAGAACAGGGGATGTCAGGGCTGGGAGGGACCCTAGAACATAGATCATAGCATGTCAGATTATAGCATATCAGGTCTGACCATCATCAGTTCTATGTTAAAGTGTCCCTCGCAACCTGGACGCCAGACTATGCCTTGCCCTGCTCAAGTTTCCAGGGACAATCACCAATCACGAGCAGGTGGGGGGGGGGGGACCCAGGCCATCAGACATTGGGATCATCCAACAGAGAGAAGTCTAAGAAAAGTTTCCATGTGTAACAGAGAGGAGGATGGAGGCCTTCCCCCTTGTCTAGCCCAGATTTCTCCCCTTTTCCTCTAGAAAACAAACAGATTCTGAGTCAGTCCTGGCTTCTCCCAGCTCTCTGGGCCTATCTCCTGCATCCCAGAGGGCGCAAAGGACATGCTGCGTGCCTACCCTGCTTCTGCTCACCTTGGCCAGATCCTGAACTTCACCCTCTGCCCCACCGAAAGGCCAAAGCGACGCTGCCCAGCCCATGAGATTGATATCTGAGGATCAAAAGACCCCAGAGGTGCAGGAGCAAGTGGGGTTGTGGTGGGGGGCTTTCCATTTTACTGACTAAAGTAGGCATGTTCTACGGAGGTGAGAAGGGAAAGAATCAACTCATCCAAAAAACAAAACCTGTAATTATTCAAAAAGAGGCAGCCATTAAAATGGCACAGCTGCCTCTTCTAGGGGACAGCACAGAGTGGAAAGCTTGAAGACTGCAGTCAGGAAGACCTGAGCTCAAATCTAGCCTCAGACACTTCCTAGCTGTGTAGCCCTGGGCAAGTCACTTAATTTCCCTCTGCCTCAGTTTCCTCATGTGTAAAATGGGAAAAATAATAACACCTACATCCCAGAGTGAATGTTATGAGGATTAAATGAGATACAGTGCCTGGTACATAGTAGAGGCTATATAAATGTCAACTGCTATTATTAGGGCATTTGGTTTGTAAATACCCAGAGGATCCTCCAGATAACTTGTCTGACTTCTGTTCTGTAAAATGTCCAAAATAAGCCCTCAGAGCAGGAGTTTTTAATCCGAGGTCCATGAACACCCAAGGGGACCATGGATAGATTTCCAGGCATTTGCGAACTTGAAGGGGAAAAGACCATCTTTACTTTTGCTAAACTTCAACTGAATTTTAGCATTTCCTCTAATTGGAAGTGTCGGCAATGAATATTAATCTGAAAGAGTCCTAAAAGCTTCATCAGGACACAAAAAATGGTCACCACCCATTTAGTAGAGAAACACAAATTGAAATATTGAATTTATAGCCTATAAGCTATAAAGAGACCTCAAAAATAGTTATTCCCAGAAGCATGTCAAGGGAAGCAAAAAGAGAATTGTTAGAACGTATATTTCATAGTCTATAAGGTCCTTGATTATGCCAGTTTTTTCGAACTCTTGGGACAACAATGGCCCAAGAAACTCCCTGCAGACTCTTATGTCTTTATCAATAAATCAGGTAAAGACAAAGCAAGCCAACAAACAAATAAATGTGGTGAATAAAGCTGATTGGAACCAGAACAAGAGACTTGTTAACTTCAGCACAAAACTGAAAAGCCCTCTCCAATGTCCTAGAAACAGGACGTTTAATTTTAGAGTTAAAAGGTACATTAAAATCCTTCTAGTTCAACCCTATTGTATTGTCAATATCGCAACCCTCAGGGCTATCTCTTCAATGAAGCATTTAAAGGCTGCAGATCTGAGCTCCTAAAATTACAGCTCAAACTTCCTACTCGTATACTTATCTTTAATAGTCAGCTAGTAGATACCATTGGCTCCAAGCAAAAGCATTTACCGAAATGTGTAGTAAAAAATAATAACTACAAAACTTTCCTCTGGTAAACCTGAGGCATGCTCTCCCACAAAGACACACATCATTGGAAAGAAGTGTAGACAAGTGCATAGAGTACATTGAGAGAGAAGAACATGGCAACTCACACCAGTGGCCACACAGGGCCCCTTTATCCTTTCTATTTTCATGCATGTCCTCATTGTGGGTGCTGAGTTTTGCTCAGGAGATCACTCAGTGGGGCTCCCCAGGCCTGTATCTTTCCATAGATAGATCCTTGAATATCATGTCTAATTCACTATTAAATTCATAGTTGGCTCTCTTCTTTGCTGCCTTGGGTCACACTCCTTCAATATGGTCTCCTGCCCACCTCCAGAGGCGTTTAGACTATACTAGGTTTAGTTTAATAATTAAAAATAATTACGGTGATTACCATAGCTAACATTTATATTATGCCATAAGGTTTGCAAAGTGTTTTGGTGACTTCTTCCCATTTAACCCTCACAACTATAATAATTGCAGTTACTATCATTCCTGTTCCACAGAGGAATAATCTGAAAACCCAAGACATTCTGGACTTTGCCCATAGTCACAAAGCTAGTAAAAGCCACATGCAGACAGGTGGATCCAGATCCACCGGTCAGTCCACTCCTGCTTCTTGGTGGACTTGGTCACACAACAGAAACACCTTTCTTGAGAGCAAATGTGTCTGCTTCTACCGAGATAAGAATGGACAGAGAAAGTGTGGTGGTAAAACTGAAGTTTTAATGAAACTCAAAGGATTATTATACACATATTTACTCTGGGTCAACATTTACTAGTTGCCATCTTCATTAATGCCAAAGGCATTCCACAATATGTAAACATAAAGATTTCAGTCATTTCTCAGTCATGTCCAATTCTTCATGAGATTTTCTTGGCAAAGATACTAGAGTGGTTTGCCATTTCCTTCTCCAGCTCTTTTTACAGATGAGGAAGCTGAGGCATACAGGGTTAAGTGACTTACTCAGAGTCACACAGCTAGTAAATGTTTGAGGCGGGATTTGAACTCAGGAGGATGAGCCTTCCTGACTCTAGACCCAGTGCTCTGTCTACCACACTAGAATCTAGTTGTTGCAAACATAAATATACATGTGATAATTTGTGGGTGATAGCGGTAACCATTAGGAGGAATGAAGAAAGGAATGATTGAACAGAACCTTGGAAGAATCTAGAGATACTCTCAGTAAGTGATCACACAGGCTCTGCTTGAATGTCTCCAGTGACAGGGAGCTCATTCCTTTGAAAATATTGTGGAAACTCTGGGAAAAAACAACAAAACTCTTGGATGAAAGTTTGCCAGCCTTACCGGTGGACTTCCACCAACTTCACAGCTCCCAAAATTACAGTGGAAGCCAATGCTGGCTTTTTTTTCTTTTGGACAAAGCCCCATCTGGAAATTCCCAGCTGGCACACCCAAGGGACAGATGCACAGGGAGGAACTTCCTACTGGCAAGACACAAAGTGTCTAAGCAGGCAGGAGACTATCTATTGCCAAATGGTCATGGAAACCCCCACCCCAAGAGGCCTGGCCAGGCAGAAGGGACTTTATGGACAGGGAAAAGGACACAGTGGTATGTTCTGTTCCGAGGTATCGAAGAATGAGAAAACTGAGCCAGGATATAGTAACTGATCTCCTTTAAGGGGGAAAAAAGAGCTTGTTATTCAGAGAACAGAAAGAATAGGGCAGGATCCCTTTGGGAAAAATGAAAATGGCAGCTGGGAAATGGAAACAGGATAAATGTGTATGTTATACCCTTAATAATAGGTCCTCCTCCTTTTGGAGCTTTGGGCTTTCTAAAGCACTTGGCCCATCGGTTACCTCATTTGAATGTGTACAATAGCGTTTCTATCCTAGACAATATTCACACAGTATGCCTAGGTTTATCCAAAGGCATTGTGGCTTAGTAGAGTGAGTGGTGACCTTGGAACCAAAGCTCAACGGGCTCAAACCTGGCCTCTCACTAGTTCTGAGACCCTGGGCAGTTCCCTTCTCTTTCTGAGCCTGTTTTCTCCTTTGTAACATGAGCAGGTTGGGTTAGATAGCATGGCAGCTTCCAGCTATAAGTCCATAATTCCATGATCCTGACTTGTTCTCTGCCAGCTGGGAGAAGAAGCCTGGAGACCCCCTTCCAGCTAAGTATCCCAGACTTGGTGGGCAGCCAGTGAGGCTCTTGGCTTCTCTTCATCCTCTGAGTTTCTCCAAGAGTTAATGAACCCCCTCCCAATAGGAGAGGGCTGAATGCCAGGGGTCCACTGTACACCATATAGGAGGGCATTTCTCAGCAACCAAGCCCACCCTCTCTAGCACTGCCCACTTTCCTCAAAAGGTAACTGTAACCCCTCTCTCCACAGGGCTTGGCAACCCAAAGCAGATATGGGATCGGCAGGAGGAAATTATGTGTACCAGCACAAAAGACAAGAGAGGCAGATTTGTCCCTCCTTCCAAGAAGAGAAAAAAAGTCAATTCAACCTGTCTTGCTCCTACCTGCCCTTGGAGGAAGGAGCAAGGAAGGCCCCTGGCTGTTCTCTCAGCCTGGGGGATGCTGCTGCCTTTACTCACCTGGGAGAGATGTTGGGGGTCCTCAGTAGGGGCGCTTCAGCTTCATCTCCCATCCAGTCTTCCAGCCAGCCTTCTAGGCATCCAGTTGGCCACCTGTACCTCTGCTCTGGGACCAGGAACCTCTTCTCCATTCCAAAGCTGCTCCTACCCTCCTCTTTCTGGGATCCTTCCCTTTAAGATAAGCTCCTTCAGGATGTTAGCTCCCTGAAGCCAGGGACTGTCTCTGCCTTTTCTGTCTGTACTCCCCAGCACTTTATATAGCACATAACATGCAGATAGGTGGCCCAGTGGGTAGAACAGGCCTGGAGTCAGCAAGAGTCATCTTCCTCAGTTTATATCTGACCTCAAACCCTTACTAGCTGTGTGACCCTGGGCAAGTCACTTAACCTTGTTTGCCTTGGTTTCCTTATCTACAAAATGAATCGTAGAAGGAAACAGCCAACCACTCCAATATCTTTGCCAAGAAAAATCCAAATGGGATCACAAGGTGTCAGACACAACTGAAATGACTTAACAACAATATCATGAGGTGGCTGGAGCACTGGGCCTAGATATTGTCTAGCTGCATGACCCTGGACAAGTCACTTAACTCCTGTTTGTCTGTTTCCTCATGTATAGAATACGGATAACCATAGCACCTCCCTCCCAGGGTTGTTAGAACCTTGTAAAGTGTCTTAGCCCATACATGTGCCCAGCACATAGTAAGCTATGTATTAATGTTCATTGTTGTTGTTACACAGGAAACATTCATGGGCTTTTTTAAAAAAATCATTCATTCATGACTGTTTTGTGCTTCTGTCCAAATTTCTAATTTCATTGATATGGGGAACTCATGGAAATTTCTCTGATGAAGACAAGGCTGTGTCCAGAACTAAACAGGCTTAACGATTTGCTTGGGGCACTGGGAGAGCCACACAGCTACAAGGTGTCAGAGGCCAATCTTGAACCCAGGTCTTCTTGCCTCCATGACTGGCCTCCTCTCCATCATGGCACACTGTGGGACTCCCTGAGAACTGAGAATACCGTTTGCTTTCCTTCACATCCTCTGGGGCTTAGTACAGTGCCTAGCCCACAATGGGCACATATTAAATGTGTACTAATGACTACCTGAAGAGGAGGGAGAGAAAGAGGGAGAAGAAAATGAAGGATGAGAAGAAGAATTATGACCAAAATCAAGTAAATGTTTTAAAAGGCTATCATTAAAAACCTGTATCTCAAAGGTCAGGAACCTCCGAGGCTGTCTAAGGTATAAATTACAGATGGGAAAAGTGAAGTCTGAGCAGTAGCAGAAGCCTGAGGAAATATTGAGGATGGAGAGATGGGAGGTGGTGATAAGGGCAGTGAATAGGTTGGGGGAGAGACAGAATGATAGGAGGTTAGGGTCAGAGGGATAAGGGTGATGGGGAGATCCTGGGCACATCGCCCCCAGTCCCCGCCCTTGTTCTCACCTTCTTGTCTAAACCATGGATTGTCAGCACCACCTTTCTGGTCCACCTTCTCTAAGCATCTCCCCACTCCGCTGCCAAGGTCATTTTTCAAAAATGTTGGTGAGCCCATGTGACCAACTATTCACTAAGTTCCACTGGTTCCCTATTACCTCTGGGATCATATACAAAATCTTCTAAGCATTCAAAGTTCTTCACCACTTGGCTGCCCTCTGGCTTTCCAGTATTCTTACACATTATTTCCCTCTACACATCAGTTGTACTGGTGCACTTGAAGTTCCTCACTCATCTCCAGCCTCTGGACCTTTGCCCTAGCTGACCCTCCTGCCTCGACTGCTTTCGCTTCTCACTTCCATTTGTCCCTAGGAATTCAGTTTCCTTCAGGATTCAAGCGCCACCTTCTGGAGTGGTTTTGTGCTGGTCCTCTCCATCCAAGATTTCCTTGTGACTACAAGTTATCTCCTTCCATAGAAGGCAGCAATTGTATCAGTTTTTGTCTTTGTATCACCCCTATCAAGCACACATTAGACACACATTGATCAGGTCATGACATGTTACATGTTATTAAGCCACTTTGACAGAGAAGGAAACTGGGGTTCTAAGGAGCCATCCGTGGTCCCAGTCCCAATAAGAATTGGAGATGAAATTTTAACTTAGGTCTCTCCTGACTCCAAGGCCAGTTCTCAGTCATCTGGACTTCTACAGATTCTAACCTAATGGGAAAAAGAAGCAGCCTAGGTTTCAACCCTGGATTCCTGCCCTGATCACAGAGCCCAAGGGTGAATAGGACCCTTTGTTGGGCTGCCTTGAGATACAGGATTTGGGAAGTTGGGAGCAAAGGGATCACTGAGAGAGGCAGCGCTGGGCCAAACCTCCTAGAAGAGGGAGCTGAGATGAGGAGGGGAAGTCCACGCTGGAGTCCACGCTGTCTCCCTTCCTCCACGGTCCCCACCCACTATGACTAGTGCTATTCCTCCACCTGTGTTCTACTTAAGTCCGGAGAGGCCAGAGATCTGTCCCCAAGGGGGCATCCAGGAAAGAGTGCCACCAAAAGGAAACCATAATAGTGAAATGTGGCCTCATAGCCAGAGACCTGGACTTGGAGTTGGAAAGTCCTGGGTTTGAATCCTACACGACCTCTAGGGTGTGTGAGGATCAGATAGTATGATATGTGTAAAGTGCTTTGCTAACCATAAAGCACTAAACATACAAAAACTATTAATATTTTTTATTAATAACTAGACATTAATATTAATGATTATTGATATTAAATATTAGCACTTGATAATATTGTTAGTGACTAGACATTATCATTAGTTATGATGGCTATTTAATGTTATTTTATTTGTTACACTGGCTCTGGAGTCAGGAAGACCTGAGTTCAAATCCAGCCTCAAACATGTCCTAACTGTGTGACCCTGGGCAAGTCATTTAACTTCTTTCTCTCACCTGTAAAACAAGGCTGATAGTAGCACCCACCTAATAGGGCTATAGTGAGGATTAATAGGTGATATATGGGAAATGCTTTGCAAACCTTAAAGCATTATGTATGTGTGAACTATTAATAGAAATAAGCACTAGATATCATCATCATCATCACCATTTTTATCGTTAGAGTCCTGGCCCTGGGGTCAGGAAGATAAGAGTTCAAAACCAGCCTCAGATACTTTCTAGTTGTGTGATTCTGGGTAAGTCACTCAATCACTGTTTGCCTTAGTTTCCTCCCCTGTGAAATGAGGCTAATAAGAGCTCCACCCTCACAAGGTTATTGCAAGGATTAAATGCGATGATATTTGTAAAGTGCTTGGCAAATTTCAAAGTAAAATAAGTAAATAAACGCTATTATTATTTTATTGTTAATTATCTTTTCCATTGTTATTGCTAAAACCTTCTGTTCTTAGGGCATAATTTATATCTCTGGTACTTTCATCAACAACAACAACAAAAACGAATGATAAAATAGCCTATACATGTCCCAGGCACTGTGCTAAATGCTGGACATACAGAATACATGCAAGGGATAAAGGCATTGCCCACAAGGAGCTTCGTTCCGTCGATGCACAAGGAGGAATGAGGAGCTAGGGGAGAGGAAAGGGGAGAAGATCACAAGAAATTGAGCAGGCAACTAAAAAAAAGATAATAGACAAAAAAAAACCCAACAGACAGAAAAGAAAATCTGAAAATCAAAGGAGAGATAAACAAATCTAAACACAAAGAATTATTGATTTGACAAAGAAAAACTAAGCTGGGTTTTCCAGAACTAATAAAACAGGCAAGTCATTAGCTAGATCAGTAAAAATGAGACAGAAACAGAGAGAGACAGAGACAGAGAGAAAGAGAGCTAGAGACAGAAAGAGGTGGGAGAGACGGAGAGACAGAGAGAGAGAGATGGGAGACAGAGAAAGCCCCAGAGGACAAGAGCTGGGGATAGATCAAGGGCTGCCTGTCTGCTTTTGCTTTGTAGGAGCCAGGTCATGCCCCTGGAGGGACAACTGAGTAAACTCTGGAGGCTCAGGGAGATGAGAAAGTGAAGTGGTTCTTTTTACAAAGGAGACTGGGCGTCAGCCCAAAAGGTAGCTTCAGGTGGCTGGCTGCCCATGGAGCTACCTAATGTCCTCTCTCTTTCAAAGGGTCATTTGACTAAGAAAAAGGCAGAGATCCTGCTACAATTCCCTGAAAGAAGAGAACTCGAATCTGATTGAATTTCCATTTTTGTTGCTTATATTTTCTTGATGCCTTATTTTAACCTCCCTCATCATTTCCCGGTGACTTGTCCCTGATCTCAGCAGGACCTCTCTTTGTAATAAAAAAGTGACAAAACAACACGGTGTGATATGCTTCCATATGGGCCTAATGGAATTGATGCAAATAAAACAATAATAGCTAACTAACATCGTAGCACCTCCATGTGCCAAGCACTGTGCTAAGTGATCCTTACAACAGCCTTGAGAGCATTCATTTTACAGATGAGCAAGTTGAGGCCAACAGAAGTTAAGTGACTTGACCAGAGTCACACAGTTAGGAAGTGTCCAAAGCTGGATTTGAACTCAGTTCCTTCTGAGCCTCACCCCCAATCCATCCACAATAACACCAAAGCATTCCCCAAATTGGGATGAGGAGACAGCGCTATAAGGTCTACAGAGCTCCCCTCAGAGAGCAGTAAGAAAACATGGAAAGAGAGGGACAAAAGGAGCCTTCTTAAAGGGTACCTTTAATCTGTGCCTCCCCAAATTAGGTACAGGGAGACACGCCACTGGGGGCTCCTGAGCAGTAATGCATATATGGAATCATAAATGACTGATGGGTGGGTGAAGGTACATCTTGATGGGGCTCAGAAGTCTGGATCAGAGGTCCAGAGAGACTTCAGAAGCCGTCTAGTCCAGCCTCTCATTTAACAGATAAGGAAACTGAGGCCCAGGCAGGTTGACTTGCCCGAGGTCACACAGGTAGTAAGCATCAAGGATGAGATTTAAACCCAAGTGTCTGACTTATGATCCAGCGTTTCCTTATCAGGAAACCCAGTCCTCTGGAACTGGCTGATTAAACAGTTGTTTATCTTTTCAGTCATGTCCGACTCTCTGTGACCCCACTTGGGGTTTTCTTGGCAAAGGTACTGGAGGGGTTGCCATTCCCTTCTCCAGCTCATTTAATAGATAAGGAAACTGAGCAAGAAGAGTGAAATGACTTGTCCAGAGTCACACAGCAAGGAAGTGTGTGAGGGCAGATTTGAACTCAGGTCTTCTTGACTCCAGGCCGGGTGCTTTATCTATTCTTATTCCTAGCTGCCCATAGTTAAACAGATCTGGATCTAATGGAAGAATGTGGTGGAAAATAGAAACTATAGGCCTGGGTTCTTATTTCAGCTCAACTCTTGACTTTCTGTGAGACCTTGGATCTCTTGCCCTCTCTGGAATTCAGTTTCCTCTTCTGTGAAATGAAGGGAATGAACTAAGATCCCTCCTGGATCTAAATCTTATCCTAAGCAGAGGAAGGAGAGGAAATACGGAGGCAGGAAATCACCAACCACTCTATTCACCAGTTTCCGAGCTCTTCATTCCATCCCCTCCCCAGAATTCTGTTTACTTGCTCCTGGAGTGAAACATTTCTTGACTACGTTGAACTAGGTGATCCTAAGGTCTCTTCCATCTCTAGCCTATCCTTCCTGCCTTTGTTGAGATCTTGTAGGATCCCAAAGGAGTCTTAGAGAGTACCTACTAAGTACACACCCTTCCATTCTATCTCCAGCCAAACTCATCTCTTGCCTCTCTGCCTTTGGACAGGCTGTGCCCTATAAATGGAATACACTCCTTCCTAGTTCCCTTCAAGACTAAATTTGTGTTACCTCCTTCAAGAAGCCCTCCCTGACTCTCCCCGCTGCTGGTGCTATCCTCCTGAAGTCACCTTGTATTCATTTTGTGCCCATCCTGTCTTATATTACTTGAATCTTTCCCCTGACCTCTCTAAATAGAGTATAAGCTTCTTGAGGGTAGGGATTGTTTCTTTTTTCTCTTTATAACCAAGCCAGTGTCTGTTCATTTTCAGTTGTGTCCAACTCTCTGTGACCCCATTGGGGATTTTCTTGGCAAAGATACTGGAGTGCTTTGCCATTTCCTTCTCCAGTTCATTTTACAGGTAAGGAAACTGGGACAGACAGAGTGAAATGACTTACCCAGAGTCACACAGCTAGTAAGGGTCTGAGGTCTGATTTGATTTCAAGTCTTTCTGACTCCAGGCCCAGCGATCTATCCATTGCACCACCTAGTAGTTTCAGTTAGTACTTAATAAATGTTTGTGGATTGATTGATCCAGCAACTCCTTTGTTTTACAGATGAGGAAACAGAGGCCCAGCTAAGGGAAGGGCTTTGCCCAAGGTCACATGGAGTAGAGGGGAGATATGAACCCAAGTTCTCTGGTTCCAGAGTCAGAGCTCTTTCCACTGCCTTTTCAGGCAAAGAACTGGGGACAGCGAAAGGTGGGGTGTGGGGGGAGAGGTAAGGGGTATGCAGGCAAGAGAGGTTAAATGTCCTCAGTGTACCATTCCTTTCTCCCTCTCTGTCTTTCTGCCTTCCTACACATTCCCCCCTCCACCCCCTCCATCTGACCCAATACCAGAAGTGCCCTGGCATTACCACTGAGGGATTTGTGACTGAACCCAAACCCCAGCCCTCCCAGGATGGCCTCTGCCTTTGCCTGTCTGATGCGCCCTCTGGCGACCATGGTGGGTCTTCTTAGGCAGGGACCAGGGCAGGGCTGGGCTACCAGTGAAACTGAAGGGCTGGTCCCAGTATCAGCTGCCTGTAACCCACCCCTTTATTGGAGACCCACCTAGAACCAATTTATGGTTATGGTTATGGCAGAGCAGAACTCACTTCTGTCCTTCAGAACAAATAGAAACTCCTCTCTTTGGTTTTTAGAAAAGTGTGTGAGTATGTGTGTATATGTGTGTGTTTATGTATGTATATATACATGTATGTATGTTTGTATGTATGTATGTAGGTGTGTATATATGTATGTGTATGTTGTGTCTGTGTGTATGTGTGTACATATATATGTATTCACACACATTTATGTATATGTATTTCCATATACCCTTGGGGTGCCAAGCACATAGTAGGCATTTTATAAATGTTTATTGATTGGTTGTTTATTGTCTCCCCATAGAACATAAGCTCTTCATAAGCAGGAATTATTTCGTTCTTTGGATGACTATTCTGAGTCTCAAGGCTGGTGCACTGCGGGATGTACTGACTCACTCTCTCCACCTACACAGTCACCCCTCCTCCTTCAGGACTCACCTCTTGTCTTTTTATTTGTCATTGTTGACTTGTTACAATCATTTCCAACTCTTTGGGATCCCATTTGGGGTTTTCTGGATGAAGATACTGGAGTGGTTTGCCATTTCCTTCTCCAGTCCATTTTACAAACGAGGAAACTGAAGCAAATGGTGAAGTGACTTGCCCAGGGTCATTCAGCTGGTAAATGTCTGAGGCTAGATTTGAACTCAGGAAGATGACCCTTGCTGACTCCAAGACTGATGCTCTGTATAATATGGCACCCCCAAGCTGCTGTGTCTGAACTACTGCAACTAATTGGCATCTGCCTCTAGCCCCTCCCTGCTTGAATCCACTCTCCCTTCGGCTGCCAAGGCCATTTTCCTGAATTGTAGGTGTGACCGTGTCACTCTCCAGAGTGCTCAGAAAAGCTCGGTATTTCCTGTTATCTTTACTGTCTGGCATTTCTTAGGATCACTGATCCAAATTGGAAGGGATGGGTTAGTCTCAACCATTCATTTTGCAGAGGGGGAAACTGAGGCTGGGGAGTAAGCATCAGAGGCAGTATTCGAATCCAGACCTCCAAACTCCAGAACGAGTACCCTTTACAGTCTGGCTCCAACTGGGGTTTCCAGGCTATTGCGCGTACTCCCCTTCCCATAATCTATCGTACACATCCCAGCCAAATTGACCTTCTCATTCCTTACACACAACATTCTCTCTCTTCTCTCTCTCTGCTTTTGCGTGGCCTGTCCCCCAAGCCTCGAACACCCTCCTACCTCATCTCTGCCTCTTGGAACCCCTGGAGCCAAGGGTGTGCTAGTAAATTTAACAAAGAACTCTTAGGGGGAAAAATATACCCACAACACACTTTTAAGCTTAATAGGCATTATTAACATTCCGTCCATCACTTTCTTAAGTCTAGACAGTCAACAAAACAATAATGCCCACCCAGACATGTAGTGGTTGAGGGTTTCTGAAGTGTAAACGCTCACATCGAAAATTTAACAATCAGTTCTCCACTCGCTCCACACCGCTGTCTAGAGTCAGTCCAGACTCAGCTTAATTACAGTCCTATATGTATATATATATATATACACATACATAGGGCAATCCCTCCTCTGGAGTTATTTTCCATGCATTTATCTGCATAAACTCAAGGAAGTTAGGGATTATTTCAATTTTATCTGTATATATACCCAGTACCCAGCATCCTGGTAGCCACATAATAGGTACTTAATAAATGGTTGTTCAGTTAAGCTGGAGACGAAGTTCGTGGACGGTGTGCTGGATTTAGAATCAGAGATCAAATCCCTGCTCTGACATTTAGTGACTATATGACCTTGGGTAAATCACTTAACCACTCTGGGCTTCCGTTTACCCAATCTGTAATACAAGCAGGTTAGATTAGGTGAACCGCATGGTCCCTTCCAGTTGTAAATCAGTGAAATAACACAGTGCCTGACTCATTGTAGGTGCCTAATTAATGCTTATTGGATTGAATTATTCAGTTGAACTGAAAGCAAGTTTTGAAAGAAGAAAATGGAAAGACAACATGGAACTTTGCCAAAGTCAGCAGATCTGAAGAAGGGTTCAAATAAAGGGTGAAGTGCCCTGGTCAGGAGAATACCCCAAGTGCCCTGAGTGTCATCTGGGAGAGGGGCAAGAAGAGGAGAAGAGAGGAAAAGGGCTGATAGGCACTAGAAAAGAGACATTTGATTTAAAGTTCTGTGCCCATTGGTACTTTAGAAGCCATTTCACTGGCCAACTACCCTTGGAAAATGGCTCCCATTTCCTACTGGCAGGGGCCTCTATGGGTCTCCTTTGAGGTCCTCTCATCCAACCCTCTCTCCCAATACAGAAATTTCTGCAACAGCTCATCACTCAATCACTGCTTGAGCCCTTGCAATGACAGGGGGCTTACTGACTCACAAAATAGCCCATCCTGATTTTAGACAGCCTTAAGCATTCTTTATGTGAAGACAAAGTCTGACTCATAACTTTCACACTGGTCCATTCCACCTTCTAAAACTACATACAACGAGACTTTCCTGCTACTTGGCACTCATCTGCTTCTACTGATAGCTCATGACTGTTTCCCGAAATCTCTTCCAGTCTCCTCAAGCTTTCAACCTTCTTTCAGTAGGTGGTCTCTCTTCCTCTAAAGATGGTTGCCAGCAAATAGGATCTCTCCTAACTTCTCTTTTCTCTATCTCTCCTAACTTCTCTTTTCTCCACTTCTGAATGGATATATTGAGTTCAAGATGTTTACTGTACATCCAGTTCAAGATGTCTAAAAGGCTATGGGATGCAAGATTGAAATTCAGCCAAGAAGTTAGGGCAGAATCAGGAGATTTGAGAAACATCAGAATAGAAATGGGAATTAAATCTGTGGGGGCTGATGAGATCCCCAAGAGAAGTCATACGGGAGATAACAAAAGAGGGCCGAGGACAGAACTCCTTGGTTAGAGCGGTGATCTGGAGGACGATTCAACAGAGGAGATGGAGGAGCAGTCGGAGAGGGAGAAGAAGAACCAGGAAAGAGTGGCATGCTGAACACCTAGAGACAAGAGAGGGTCCAAGAGGAGAGAGTGATCAAATGAGGGACGAGAAAAGGCCATTGGATTTGACATCTAAGAGATCATCAGTAACTTTGGCAAGAGCTGTTTTGGTGGAATGATGGGGTCAGAAGTCAGATTATAAGGGGTTAAGAAAAGAGTGGGGAGAGAGAAAGTGGAGGCACTGATTGCAGGTGGCCCTTGAGGAGTTTAGCTACAAAGGGCAGATGAGATATTGGCCTATAGTTAACAAGGATGGAAGGCTCAAGTGAGGATTTTTTCAGAATGGGGAGACTTGGGCATGCTCATAGATGGTAGGGAAGGAGTCAACAAACAGAAAGAGATTATAAATAAATGAGACAGTAGGGATGGCAGAGGGAACAATCTGTTGGAGGAGATGGGATCACTTGAGCAGGTAGAGGGCTTAGCCTTGGTAAGGAGTAAGGCAGCCTTATCCCATGTATATATGTGTGTATATACATACATACATACATACATACATATTTCTGTATGTACACATACAATACAGAATGCTCTGTTTGGTGTTCGGTGCCCTTCATAACCCAGCTTCCTCTTACCTTCCCAATCCTCTTACACATTACTCCCCAATGTGTGGGAACCATCAGTTGTCCCGATACATATTTGACCACTGGCCCCAGATGGCTCCAAAGGAAAAAATGAAGCTGGTGACTCTGCACAGCCCTGCCTCACCTAAATCCAATTCACTTGCTAGTCATGGTATGTCCTTCCTGATGTCATGGTTCTCTTTGAGAATGAAGGACAAACAACATAGAGTGAAACTGGGCTTCTGGCTCTTCCATGAACAAGACCCTCCATCTGTTTTGGACACGGGCTTTCTCTCCAGCTGTCCTCCACTCCTGGAACACTCTCCTTCCTCTGCTCTGCTCTGACTACTAACTGCCCTGAATTCCTTTAAGTTCCAACTGAAATTCCATTTCCTACAGGGAGCCTTTCCCAACCCCTCTGTTTCCCAGGGCCAAATTGTTTCCTACTTGTCCTATATACATCTTGCTTTGTTTACATGTTGTCTCCTATATTTGGATTATGGACAGGACTATCTTTTGTCTCTTTTTGTATCCTCAGTGTTTAGCACAATGCCTGGCACAAAGTAGGAGCTTAATAAATGTTTATTGAAGGAAGGAAGGAACCTCTTTGTGTGAGACAGGGGTGAAGGAGGAGAGAGTGGAAGAAGACATCTAGGAGATAAGAAAGAAGGGAGAAGAGGGACTTCACAGCAAATGGCCTCAATTTTTTCTTGTAAAATATGAGGCAAGGTTCTCACCTGAGAGGGAAGGTGAAGAAGGAGCAATGGAAGGTTGTAGGAGGGATGATAAGGTTTGTAATAGAGATAGTGAAGAGTAGGAAAGTGATTTAATGAAGGAAGTAGAGTAGGATTGCCGAGCAGTGGTGAATGCCCACTTAAGGCTGCGTAACATACATTTGTCGTGAACACAGTCAGCAAAGCTATGTGGAGCTCATTACCTTCATTCTGC
Source organism: Potorous gilbertii (assembly GCA_028658325.1). Taxonomy (NCBI): domain Eukaryota; kingdom Metazoa; phylum Chordata; class Mammalia; order Diprotodontia; family Potoroidae; genus Potorous; species Potorous gilbertii. The sequence goes on from CM053773.1 coordinate 238,797,037, forward strand.
TGCATGAAGGTAGATATGAAGACAACACATGGAGGGAATGATTCAAGGCTGAGGCTTGACAGGGCACAATAATGGTGAAATGATAAAAGGGGAGGACTCAAGAGAGGGGGACAGTATAGAGTTGAATTGATTCACCAAGGAGTCAAGATGGGGAGAAGAGAAAGGGGGCTGGTGCAGGGGAGATGGCCTGGGACAGAATTGAGGAATCAAGGGATCAGAGGTTATGTGATGAGGAGGAGGAGGGTCCCTTAACAGAAGGTAGAGAGAGAAGTGAAAGTCAATAGATTATGACCATATAAGGGGACTTCAGAATTCTTGAACATGGAGGTGAGGCATTTGTGGGTGATGGGAAGCTTGAGGGTATCTTTGTGTGTCACTGAGGTGAGGTGAAGGAGTAGCTTGAGGGAGGTGAGCAGGTTGAGGAATTGAGTGGCTTGGGGGCTTTAGAGGGAGTCAGCGTGCAAGTTGGCATTTCAGGTGACAGAGAAGAACATTATATCACCACGTCTGTTGAAAGACAAGTAGCATAAACAGAAGCTGTGTAAAGAACAGATTTTTCCTAGAACTCTCTTAGTCCTGGGCATGTGTTCGTGTCCACAAGGTTCCTCCAAGTATGTAGCCTTAGAGGTAACTCTGTCCTGTTATCCTTTGATCACCCACATCAAAGAAGCACGAATCAGGGAGATGCCCCCTCCACACACTGAGGTATTTGCCACTGCAGTGGAGGATGCCCAGGGCGGAGGCTCAGTGGAAGAAGAGAACCCTTTGATGGACAGATTCTCCAGGTACTCCTCTCTGCACATGATCCTGGGCTGGGTGAAGAGAGCCCGAGACCACATCAGGGCCTCTTTGAGCCACATGGGATAGCTCAGTGTAGCCATCCACACAGTCATTCCATGCCACCCACTCCCATCCTCCCCAGAGCTCCTGCACCTTCTAAAGCAAAGGTGTTTACACTGATAACATTCCCAAATGTGACCTGAGTTAAATTAAAATGCAAATGAGAAATATTTAACAAAATAAATAAAAATAGAACAGAACATGATACTAATGTGGGTTTTTCTAAGAGGATATGCAGCCCTTCAGGCTTCTCAAGTATGATTTAGTGCCCCTGAGTTAGATACCTCTGACATCATTTCTCCCCTCTGTCTTGTATCCAATGAGGAAACATCTCAAGACAGTGGAGGATTTTATCTTGGAACAATGTCCCTGAGGGACACCCAGAAATCTACCAGGTGTTGGCTGAAACATACCAGGGAACCTTGAGCTGATTTAGCTCTCTATAGAAAGATGGATATATAGCTTCCTGGACATCCTAGCAAAAGTCCCACCTCCTACAGAAATCCTGGGGCAGCCAGGAGGTACACAGAGAACCTGTCAGCAAGACTCATTTTCCTGAGTTCAAATCCAGCCTCAGACACTTATTAACTGTGAGACCCTAGGCAAGTTACTTCCCCCTGTTTGCCTCAGTTTCCTTATCTGTGAAATGAGCTGGAGAAGGAAATGGCAAACCACTCTAGTATCTTTGCCAAGAAAACCCCAAATGGGGTCATAAGAGCCAGACACAACTGAAAAATAATAACAGAAAGTCTTTCCTGGTTTCTTTTAATTCCAGTCCCTTCCCTCAACCAATTATTTACTGGTTTATCCTCACTACAGCTTGTTTGTACACAGTTGTTTGCAGGATCTACCCCCATTAGCTGCTCAAGTAGTTCTCTTCTACAGGGGCTCTCTTCTACCTTTCTTTGTAGTCTCAGTGCCTGGCCCAGAGTAGGTGCTTTATGTTTACTGATAGACTGACTGAATCCTAGTATTGGAGATCTAATGCTGGAAGGAACCTCCAAGGCTCTCTGTCTGATCCCTCATTTTCCAGAGGAAGGCTAGATTGGTAAGGCAGTTTGTCCAGGTCACATAGGTTGTAACTGTCAGAAGCAGGATCTGAACTCTAGAGTTAGTGGTCTTTTCAATGTACAACCAGTTCATGCCACTTTCTTACCCATTCATTCATTCAACTATCAGTTCTCTGTAGGAAAATCACAGAAGGTCAGTGACGGATGATTCCACAGAAACCATCTAGCTAGCCTAATCCACACTTGTACTAGAATCCTTTTAAGTGCTTAAGAACTCCATGTGGGATTCGCTAGTTTTTGAAGTCTTCTGGCTTCTGAGGCGGCCCAGGCCACTTTTGGACAGCTCCAGTGATCAAGAGCATGGATATATCCAAGTCTACTTTCCTACCTTCATTCATCCTCAAAAGCAAAAATTAGGATAAACAAGTATTTTCCAGTGATGCAAAGACAAAGTTCAGAGGATATGCTCCCCTGAGTTTTCTCCCAGTCAAGGGATAGGGTGCTGGAATCCAAAGCAATCCCACCTAATCTGGCATCTGGCATCCATGAGCCAAACAGGAAGGAGAAAAGAAGCATCCAAGAAAAGGGGAAAATGGGAACTGGAAAGAAGAGAGAGACGCACCCTGAATGGGCAAAGAGAAGAGAACAGAAGACCAGGCAACCACCAGTCAACTGGACCAGTTACTAGGGGCTGTTGGGCAGAGTCCCTCCACAGTCATAGATAAGCACCCAAACTCCAGTGAAGTCTGATGCTTAGTGACCCCCAGAGAAGGGGTCTGGGATTTCTGGGATTTCTTAAGAAATCCCAGCTGCAAGTTCCCACCCACCCACCTCAGGTCTCACACGATTCTTGAGAACCCAGACTCATTGATTCAAATGAGCCCGTGAGAAAAGGTGACTGATAAGATGCTCTGGGATCATCTGGACAAAGTCCTCAGTGGGCATTGAGAGCCCTCGGCTATCTGCCTCTCAACCATAAGCAGCTTTCTCAATCAACCTTATTTTCAGTTACTCTCCTTGAGACAAACTGGCCTCCAGCCACATGACATTCCAACTTAATAAACATTTATTAAGTACCTACTGTGTACCAGACACTGTGCTAAGTACAGGGTATACAAATCATAAGAAGAAAGAGCCTCAGACCTTAGTGAGCTGACGAGTCAAAGCCTGGAAAGTCAGAGACAGCGAAGGTCTAAGAGAGGACATCCAGGTTGGTTTTGGTGACCAGCCAGCCCCGAAGTCAGGCCCTGAGGAATGGCCCCAGGAAGCCAGGCCAGCAGGGGCTGAGATGAAGAGTCTTTCAGAGCCTCAGCCATATATGGAAATAGGCTTGTCGGAACAAATCATTGGATGATCTCACCAGCTTGTATGGTTTCAGTGTTGTTTCTGTGCAGATGACTCAGATCTGTCCAGCCCTAACCTCTCTCATAATCTCCATCCCCAGCTGCCCATTAGACCTTGAGAACCGAACAGCTATCATAGAGTGATGGGCATTCACTGACCCAGCGTGCTCCGAATAGCTCAGACCACTCCTCAGCTCAAGATCTGGCTCTGGCTCCTTATTAGCTAACAGAATAAAATTCATGCTTTTTAGCCTAGCACTCAAGGCCCTCTGCTTTCTGGCTCCACCTTATTGAAGCAGCTTTGTCTCACACAATTCCACTCCACTCTTATTGTGTTGACACCAGGCTGGACAACTCGCCCTTCCCTGTTCTCTCCTGCCCTTTCCTATGTCTGAAAAGCATCCCCACCTCTACTGGACCCTTTGAAGCCCAGTCCAAAGGCTACCTCCCTGAAGCTTTCCCTAGGTCTGTATAAAGCCTCTCCCAAACCACAGCCTTGGTTTGCTATCTTGTGTAACTTCCTACAAGGATTATGTTGTGTCTGCAGTTGTCTAATTCTATACAAACTCCTACAGAGCAGGAGTAGCAGAGACCTTTAGCACATAGTAGGCATGAGATGAGAAATAACTCAGTCCCTGCCCTCTAGGAAATAGAATGCTCTTCATCTACGATCTCATTCCAGCCTCAGAACAGCTGGGTGAAGTAAAGTACTTTTTTTTTATCATTCCCATCATACAGATGAGGAAACTGAGACCCAGAGTACTCAGGTGACTCAAGTGTTAACGTTTGAACCCTTCCTGCCTCCATACTTACTAACTCTGATATTTCCCTGATTTCTGATGCTGATATGTCACCCTGATTCGCCCCAGGTTACAGGTAGAAGCAAGATTCAAACCCATCACCATCCTGAAGCAGCAGGAGGCCCCAGGGCCTCTTCCCCTCCCAAAGGAGAGGTAATCCACATGTATACACACCTACTATGTGCCAGCATTGCGCTAAGCATTTTGCCAATCTTGTCTCATTTGATTCTCACAACCACTCTGAGAGACTGGTACTGTTGTGATCCCCATTTTACAGATGAGGAAACAGAAGAAAACAGTTCAGCATCTGAGGATAGATTTGAACTCAGGTCTTCTCAATGCCAGGCCAGGCATTCTATGCACTATGGTGCCCCCTAGAGGCCCCTGAAATTCTGGGTCTGTGTTCAATGTGATCGTCTTTTATTGCCCAAGAAGACCATGCCATTAGAGAAATGATGACCTGACTTGCACTTGACTTTGTTTTGAGTGACGGGGGGCTGTGCAGGTCACCAGCCTCACTTCTCCTCCAGAGCCATCTGAATCCAGTGACCAGATATTCATCAGGATGACTGGAGATGACCCAGGATGAAGCAATTGGGGTTAAGTGACTTGCCCCAGGTCACACAGCTAGTGAGTGTCTAGTGTCTGAGGTGAGATTTGAACTCAGGTCCTCTAACTCCTGCATTGGTGCCCTATCCACTGTGTTCAATAAAGACAAATGAAAGGAATTTGCAGCCAGAGGTCCTGGATTCAAAGCTTGGCTGCTCTTAGTGTGACCTGGGGCAAGTCATTTCCTCTTTGGCTTTAGCTTCTTCTTTTAAATGTGTGTGTGGGGGGGGTGGGGATGGAGGGGACATGAGGATGTCTTTGTCTTGACTACTCGTACTGGGTACCAGAATTCGGTTTTCCTTCTTTTACATGGGGGTGCATAGGGGAAAGGGAGAGAACTTCCCCCACCCAGCTCCCTCAAAAGGGGAGAAGAGGATGGTGTATTGGGAAATTCTAATTTTATTTGGTGTTTGTTAAGTTCAGAATTTTTAAAAATGTAACAGAAAAATGAAATAAAATAAAGGGATTGGCTTTGGGGAATTTGTGAGATCTCCTCTAACTCTAAATATTATGCAATGTGAACCACTCGGGGAACTGGGGTCTGGGCCAAGAAAATTGGGGGTGGGGGAGGAGGAGGGTGGAGCTCAGGGCCTTAATCCATCCCCAGGCCAGTTCTTCAAGGTCCCCCCTCCCCATTCCTAGCAGGTGGGGTGAGGGGAGTCTCCTTGCCAAAGCCAGTAAAGGGTGGCATGTGGGTGGGTTTATGCAGATCCTTTGCTGGGACATGTTAGCTCGAAATAAAAATGGGAATTATAAGCTGCTGCCAGGTGAGGAAGCCTCATCCTCAGACCTTCGGCCCTCCTTTTTGTCTTCCTTCCTTCGCAGCAGGCAGTTTAAGAATGTCCACCATGGATGAGATCCTAGTTCTAGGGCTGGCGAATGTTTAACCACCAGCTTGAGGGGGTGGTGTACACTGGACACTCTTCATTTTAAACTCATCTTATTAGCATTTTTCTCCATTGTTTTCTTACTCTGGACAATCTACTAAACAATAAATTGAACCCTAATTTGTAGTGTTTTCAAATTGCCACGGTCTAAACACTCACCCTGAAAATTTAACAGTCAGCTCTTATGAACCAGTATATGCTCTGCCTTTCTCTCTCTGTCTCTCCATCTCGTTCTCTCACACACACACATACACACACACACACACACACACACCACCTCTCTTGAACCAGTGATGGCTGGGTAAAGCAATGGGTTACACCTCATCCCTGGTGTAGAAGGGCCCTCAGGTCCTGCATCAGGTAATGGGTGGAAGCCTCAAGGAGGAAGGCCCCTGGCTCCCTGTTTCAGGAGACAGTGGTTTGTGTCAGGGAGAAAGAGCATTTCATTCCAGTGACCCTGGGACAAAGGTCTGGAGGGGGATAGGAGTGTGGACCAGCGAGACACCATAGGAGGAGCAGTCCCTCCAATCCCTCTGTCCGCAGGCCTCCCCCACTCAGCCTTGCCTGGCTCCTTGTCCTCCCCAGATGCTATTGTGGGGAGATGACTCCCCTACTGATTCCCAGGCGTCCGTCCCAGGTTTCGAGGGCTGGGCCTCTCCTTTGGCAAACCCAGGATTTCTTTGCTCATTTCCTTTCATCTTCACCCAACCCTCCTCCTATTTCTCCCATAGATAACATCTTCCTGGCCCTTTGTGTAGAGAAGAGTCAGGTCACCCTGGGGAGTCTGCCTTTGGCTGCTGGCCCTCCCCTCCCTCCTCCCCAGGTGAGATACCAATGGGAAGGGGAGGAGTCAGGGCACCCTAGGGAGTTGGAGGGGCCTGTGGCTCCAAGAGGCCCCATTGTTGGGCCAAGAGAGCCTCTGGGCCTAATCTAAGGGAGACCAGGTGAAAAGTACCTGGTTCTCAATGGGCTACAGCCCACTGAGAGAACCAAGGGGGAAACTCCAAAGGGGCTGGTGTGGAGCCCCCCTCCCCCACCGTGACCTGCTCTAACTCTTGGTCTCAGCTTTCTCCTCTGTAAAATGGCAATAACAATGAATCAGTATGCCACTCGTCGGGATACTGCGAAGATCTATTGAGATTTTACATCAACAATAACATGATGGGATAATATATGTGACATGATGTCACAGGACATGACACGCTATATCATATATTATTTCATATACCCCCAACTGAATGATGTCATAGATGAGCAGCTAGGTAAGATAGGGTATAGAGCCTGGGCTTGGGAGGCATGAAAGTCTGAGTTCTAATTTGGCCTTGGAGAGTTACTAGCTGTGTGACCCTGGGCAAGTCCTTGACAACTCCTAGCCTCTGTTTCCTTATCTGTAAAAATGAGGAGAAGTGCAGCAACTATTTCCAAGGGTTATTGTGAGGAGGAGACAGTATCCATAAAGCGCTTTGCAAACCTTAATGTGCCAAACTTTTGAATGGTAGGGTTGAGGGGTCAGGGCATGGAGGGTATCTTAGCAGAGGCTGCCCCATGAGCAAATCTTGGAAATCGCAAAGGAGAGTATAGGACATCCAGACCCACTATGAGGTGTATAGGGTATCTGGTCTGTAGTCAGGGAGACTCATCTTTGTGAGTTCAAATGTGGCCTCAGACACTTACTAACTGTATGATCCTGTGCAAGTCATTTCACCCTGTTTGCCTCAGTTTCCTCATCTGTCAAATGAAATGGAGGAGCCAATGATAACACCACTCCAGTATCTCTGCTAAGAAAATCCCAAATAGGGTCACAAAGAGTTGGACATGACCGAAACAACTGAACAAGTTCAGTATGGCCAGAGCACTGGGGTGAGGTGGGAGAAGGATGGGAGACAAAGCCCCACAAGAGCCTGGAGAGTTTGGTGTTGATTCAGTATAGGTTCTGGGTAGCTATGGAAGGCTAGGGAGCAGGGAAGTGACACCCTTGGGGCTGTTGATGTCAGGTGCTGTAGGCAGGTCAGTCTCAGACTGTCAGAGCTAGGCAGTTTAGGATCATAGACCTAGAGTCAGACAGTGCCTTAAAAGTCACTCACCTTTTTGCAGATGGGGAAACTGAAGCCCAGAGAGGCCAGGGCTCAAAGGCAAATTTCTTGCCCAAGAACAGAACCCAGGTCCTCTGATTCCAAGGTCAATGGCTGACTGGCACAAGAGGGCCTGCAGGGGAAAGAACCTGGAGGAATTGTGAAGGGGGATAAAAGTGATGAGCAATGAACCAGGGCCATAGCCTGGGCTATTTGTTTGGATTTTTGTTTGTTTGTTTAATTTATTTTTAGATTATGACATTCATTTCCACAAAATTTTGAGTTCCAATTTTTCTCCCCATCTCTCCTCTCCCTCACCCCATAACACCTTGCATTCTGATTACCCCTTCCCTCAATGTGCCCTCCCCTCTATCACATCCCACCCTTCCCTTTTCCCCATCTTCTCTCTTTTCTTGTAGGGCAAGATAAATTTCTATACCCCATTACCTATATTTCTTATTTCCCAGTTGCATGCAATAACAATTCTCAACATTCGTTTCTAATATTTTGAATTTCAACTTCTCTCCCTTCCTCTCTCCCCACCCATCTCCATTGAGAAGGCAAACAATTCAATAGTCCTTGTGTAAGACTAACTATATTGCTCTCCATCCTTCCCAGTCCCCCCTTTATTTTATTCTCTCATTTGATACTACTTTCCTGTAGTGTGAGATAGATTTTCACACCAAATTTAGTGAGCATGTTACTCCCTCCTTAAGCCTTATGTGAAGGGAGTAAACTTGATTTTTCCCCTCTCACTTCCTCCCTTTTCTCTTTCATTCAATAAGATTTTTCTTATCTCTTTTATGAGTGATAATTTACCCCATTCCATTTCTCCCTTTCTCCTCCCAATATTCCTCTCTCACCCCTTAATTTTATTTTTTTTTAGATATCATCCATTCTGATTCAACTCAACCTGTGCTCTGTCTATGTGTGTGTGTGTGTGTGTGTGTGTGTGTGTGTGTGTGTAATCACTCCACCTACCCAAATACTGAGAAAAGTCTCAAAAGTTACAAATATTATCTTTCCATGTAGGAATGTAAACAATTCAGCTTTAGGAAATCCTTTATGATTTCTCTTTCCTGTTTACCTTTTCATGCTTCTCTTGATTCTTGTGTTTGAAAGTCAAATTTTCTATTCAGTTCTGGTCTTTTCATCAAGAATGCTTGAAAGTCCTCTATAACATTGAATCACCATTTTTTCCCTTGAAGTATTATACTCAGTTTTGCTGGGTAGGTGATTCTTGGTTTTAATCCTAGTTCCTTTGACTTCTGGAATATTCTATGCCAAGTCCTTTGATCCCTTAATGTAGAAGCTGCTAGATCTTGTGTTATCCTGATTGTATTTCCACGGTACTGGAATTGTTTCTTTCTAGCTGCTTGCAATATTTTCTCCTTGACCTGGGAACTCTGGAATTTGGCCACAATGTTCCTAGGAGTTTCTCTTTTTGGATCTCTTTCAGGAGGTGATTGGTGGATTCCTTGAATACTTATTTTGCCCTCTGG